>CM052352.1:25661203-26261203 GCA_028551395.1 Casuarina glauca | reverse complement strand
TGGTTGTTGAAAACAGGGGGAGAAGTCATAGTAGAGGTCCGAGAGGTTATAACAAAAGTCAAAGTAAGTCTAGATCATGGCATAAAAATGTAAAGTGCCATCATTGTGGCAAGATGGGTTATATCAAGAAAAATTGCTTCCAGCTAAAAAATGAAAAGAAGAATGGTAAAGGTAGAAATGAGAAGAAGAAAGTTAATGAAAGTGAGGAGAAGAAGGACAACAATGATGATGATCGAGTTACAGCAGCTACTAATGAACTTGTTATTGTGTGCTATGATGATAATGTGAATTTTGCAAGCAATGAGACAAGCTGGGTAATTGATAGTGGTGCTTCTCTTCATATTACTTCCAAGAGGGAGTTCTTTACTTCTTATACTCCTGGAAACTTTGGCACATTGAAGATGGGTAATGATTGTTTGGCTAAAGTTGCAGGTATGGGAGATGTATGCTTGGAGACTCGTAATGGATCAAAGTTGGTTCTTAAGAATGTTAGACATGTACCAGAAATTCGCTTGAATTTGATTTCTACCGGACAGCTTGATGATGAAGGTTTTTGCAATATCTTCAATAATGGACAATGGAAACTTACTAAGGGTTCATTAGTTATGGCTAGAGGCAAGAAAGAGTCTTCTTTGTATTTGTTTCAGGCCAAGATTTCCAAGGACATTTGTAATGTAGTAGAAGATGGGAATGCAAGTGCTTTATGGCACAAAAGGTTAAGTCACATGAGTGAGAAGGGCATGAATGTGTTGGCAAAGAAGAACTTGTTATCTGGGATTGAGAGTGCAAAACTTGAGAAGTGTGCACATTGTTTAGCTGGAAAACAGAAAAGAGTTTCATTCTATAGTCACCCTCCTTCAAGAAAATCAGATTTCTTGGAGTTAGTACACTCAGATGTTTGTGGCCCAGTTAACCCGAGGACGCTTGGTGGAGCATCCTACTTTGTGACCTTTATAAATGACTACTCAAGAAAGGTTTGGGTTTATGTTTTGATATCAAAAGATCAAGTGCTAGATGTGTTCAAGCAGTTTCAAGTTTCAGTAGAGCGGCAAACTGGAAAGAAGTTGAAATGCATTCGATCAAACCATGGTGGTGAGTACATTGGACCATTTGATGAGTATTGTAGGCAACATGGTATTCGACATTAGAAGGCACCTCCAAAAACACCTTAGTTGAATGGTATAGCGGAAAGAATGAACAGGACATTGGTTGAGAGAGTTAGATGCATGATTTCAAATGCTAACCTGCCAAAGACATTTTAGGGTGAGGCATTACTTACAGAAGCTTATGTTATCAATCTATCTCCAATTGTTGCTTTAGATGGTGATGTGCCAGATAGAGTTTGGTTTGGTAAGGATATTTCCTATAACTATCTAAGAGTATTTGGTTGCAAAGCATTTGTTCATATTCCAAAGAATGAGAGGTCTAAGTTAGATGTCAAGACACGAGAATGTATATTTCTTAGTTATGGTTCTGATGAATTTGGCTACAGGTGTTATGATCCAGCTGTGAAGAAAATTGTGAGGAGTTGTGATGTTGTATTTTTTGAGAATCAAAATATGACAGATATTGGTTAAAGTGAGAAGAATATGTCACAAGGTTTTAAGATTGGTATTGATATTGATCTAATTCCTTCAAATGATTTATAGCGACAGTTGCCAGAACAAGTTGAAAGTAATATTTAGCATGATATTCAGGATCAGGTTCAGAATGATCAACAGGGTGCAGATAATAGTGACACTCAGACAGATAATGTTGTTGATGTTCAGCAGAATCCATCTTTAGTTCCACCATTGAGGAGGTCTACTAGAGATCGCCATCCATCCTTTAGATACTCTATTGAGGAGTATGTATTGTTGACTAATGCAGGTGAGCCTGAGAGCTTTGAAGAAGCAGCAGAGGATGTGGATAAGAAAAAATGGGTTGATGCAATGCAAGATGAGTTGAAATCTTTGCATGATAATCAAACATTTGAGTTGGTGACATTGCCTAAGGGCAAGAAAGCTTTGAAGAATCGTTGGATTTATAGATTGAAGCATGATGAAAATTCTTCACAACCCCGATACAAAGCTAGACTAGTTGTTAAAGGTTTCAGTCAGAAAAAAGGAATTGATTATGATGAGATTTTCTCACCTGTTGTGAAAATGTCCTCAATTCGAGTCGTTTTAAGATTGGCTGCCAGTCTTGATCTTGAAATTGAGCAAATGGATGTAAAGACTGCTTTTCTTCATGGTGACCTAAATGAAGAAATTTATATGGAGCAACCAGAGGGTTTTAAAGAAAAAGGTAAAGAGAACTATGTTTGCAAGCTAAAGAAAAGTTTATATGGCTTAAAACAGGCACCGAGACAATGGTAACGAAAATTTGAGTCTTTTATGGGACAGCAGGCCTACAAGAAGACAAATTCTGATCATTGTGTGTTTGTGCAGAAGTTCTCAAATGATGATTTTATCATTCTACTACTTTATGTAGATGACATGCTTATAGTTGGTAAGAATGCTGCAAGAATTGAAAAGTTGAAGCAGGAGTTAAGTAAGTCATTCTCAATGAAAGACTTAGGCTCAGTGAAGCAAATTCTTGGTATGAGAGTTAGTCGTGATAGAAAAGCCAAGAAGTTATGGTTGTCTCAAAAGGAGTACATCAAGAAAGTGCTTCAAAGGTTTTGTATGGATAAAGCTAAAGTGGTGAGCACGCCTCTTGCTACACACTTTAAGCTTAGTAAGAAACAATGTCCTACAGATGAGGAAGACATAAAAGATATGGAAAGAGTTCCTTATGCTTCGGCTGTTGGTTGTTTAATGTATACAATGATTTGTACAAGGTCAGATATAGCTCATGCAGTTGGAGTAGTTAGCAGATTTACTTATAATCTTGGAAGAGAACATTGGAATGCAGTGAAGTGGATTCTAAGGTATCTTCGAGGCACTTCTAGTTTGAAACTTTCATTTGGGAGTGATAAGCCTATTCTTGTGGGATATACAGATTCTGATATGGCAGGGGATATTGATAATAGAAGATCTACTTCAGGCTAGTTGATTAAGTTTTCAGGGGGAGCTGTGGCATGGCAATCAAGATTACAAAAATGTATTGCTCTATCTACAACGGAAGCAGAATTTATTGTAGCAACAGAAGCATGTAAAGAGTTGCTTTGGATGAAGGAATTCATAAAAGAACTTGGTTTCGTGCAAGAAAAGTATGTGTTATTTTGTGATAGTCAAAGTGTTATACGTCTTACTAAGAACTTTACTTTTCATCAAAGGTCAAAGCATATTGATGTAAGGTATCATTGGATACAAGATA
Source organism: Casuarina glauca (assembly GCA_028551395.1). Taxonomy (NCBI): domain Eukaryota; kingdom Viridiplantae; phylum Streptophyta; class Magnoliopsida; order Fagales; family Casuarinaceae; genus Casuarina; species Casuarina glauca. The sequence goes on along the minus strand of CM052352.1, from coordinate 26,257,903 downwards.
TCATTGAAACCAAAGAGGTTGCACTTGAAAAGGTACATACTGAGGATAATGGTTCTAATATGATGACAAAGGCTCTATGGCGAGAAAAGTTTGAGTTTTGTCGGCATGAGGCCAGTTTGGATTGTGCTTGAAAAATGGACATATGGAATCTCCCTCATTTGGGCTTGAGGGGGAGAATTGTTGGGTTGGTCCAGCCCATATTCGGGGACTTATTATTGGGTCCAATTAGGGTAATGTGGCCTTAAGGTTTAAAAGGAAAGATATAGGGTTTTTTCTTTAAGAGAAGAGGTGAGTGGCCGTCAAAGAGAAAAGAAAAGAGCAGAATTTCGCAGGAATTAGAGGCCCTACGCAGCAGTTGATCAAACTTCTGATCAAGGTTGATCCGTGGTCCGATTGAGCTGATTTTTTGTCAGTAAGTTCGGGATTGGGTGTTCTTCATTGAGAACGGTTGGATCATCGTTTGGAGCTCTTAAAGTCAGCAGATTTTGGTCAAAAATCTGGGTGATATTTCTTCAACTTTTCTTGGTTAAGTTGTTGTTTACAACTTGTTCTTTACTATTTATTGGTGATTCTATTATTGTTGAATCAGTAAATCTTAGTCCTGTTGCTATTGTTAAAGACTTGATTGGGTTGTAACCTAACGATTTATATAGTGTAGATTGGGGTGGACTCCGTGATCGGTCCCGTGGTTTTTATCCTTCACATTGGAGGAGTTTTCCACGTAGAAATTCTTTTGTGTTGATTGTGATTTGATTATTTTACTTGTGATTCGAATACATTGTTGGTGTTTTAGTATTTCCTCATAGGTTCAATCAAAGTGGGAAACTTTATACGTCATTTTTCCCATCAGTTTTTGCTGCTTCAGCAACTACCCTGATCTTGGTTTCTCAGAGAAGACCAGTTCTGTGACCATTGTTGCTGGGGTTGCCCCAGTTAAAAGGTACGGGAATTTGATATTCATGCAGATGAAATGAGATTGATTTAAAAACTTAAAATTTGTTCATCGTCATTCGTAGCTACTACGAGGGTTCTGAGATGAGCTTTGAAGCAGAGAACGGCTGCAAGTGCGGATCAAATTGCACCTGCGACTCACGCAGCTGCAAATGAGCAAAAAGCTGAAGAAAAGGCCCAACAAAGCATCAGTGGTTGTCTACTTTTATTCAACGAATAAAAGAATGGATTGTCTATTTGGATCCATGTAATAGTAAAATAAGATAGCCGTGACTTTTCCAAGTTTCTTACGTAGGTTTCTGGAAATGTTACATGGCTGCTTTGGTGTATGGCTGTGTTTGGATTTTACGTACCACTTCCGCTTTGTTATGGGTCTTGGAATTAATGAATACATACATTTGGCTTATGAATATCTGCTCAATCTCGTTCTTATGGTTAAGTTTTTGATGAGTTGAGGAACTCCGGAAGGCAAAACACATCCATTGCTGTTAACGATCTTGTGGGAACACTCAAGAACCGGAGAATTTCATTACTTTTCTGAATGCTCAGTCAAAAAATTAAACTTAAGAATAGTGTAAAAGTAAATCAGCAGGACTCCCAAATGTGTATCCACAAAAGTACCAAAGAACCAGAACTAGATCCATCCGAAAGGGGCCCTGTTTAAACTGCATGGAGACAGCAAGCATAGGCTTCAAATTGATGATCACAGTTTAAACAATTTCACAGGTCTTCCTCTTCTGCAAACGTGAGTTCAACGAACCTGACTAAGACCTTATTATCACAGTGATGACGATGTTTATATATTTAGCCTCTCTAAACACTCCTAAATTTTTAGAGATCTTATTTTAGCTTATTGTTAGAAATAGCTGAAGAAGGTGAGATCAATTGTGCCTTCCAGTGTGAAATCACCAGAAGCAGGTCATTGCGGTTACCGTTTGGAAACAATTTTTCAACCAGACTTGGAGCAACACTAGTTTTGACATTTCAATCTTTGTAAGTTCAAGCTATATAAGTGGTTTTATAAAGTTGTATAAAGTTTGCAAACAAACTAAAATCCTAATAGAAAAAAACGTGACATTCTAACATATATATATATATCCTAATACCATACTTTATATTCTGAAATATGTTTATGTTACTATTATGTATGTTATACAAATTACTCCATGCTTTATCTTAAAATGTCCCTTTCCCTTATAGAGTTAGTGAAGCTAACTTGGTATGCCTTTTATAGTTAATTACTATTAAGTCCCACATGGGAAACACAAGAATTTATAAAGTAATTCATAAAGAGATGGATTTCTCTATTTAATGCTCCAAATTTAAGTTCCTCTATAAAGTAATCCATGTTCTTTTTAGCACCCTTATGAATATTAGTAAGCGTAAAGTTCACATTTGGAGGGATCTATTAAATATGAATGGATTATCTCGAAGAAAAGAATAATAGAGAATAGATACACATTAGATAATCAAGGTTGTTAAATATAAAAATTTTGCAATAACCCTAGTTAATCTATCTTTCAAAGTTGTAGTGTATCAAATTTAGAAGAAAATGAATAAAAAAATATTCAATGGTAAACCATTATTGCTAAAATTAAGAAAAACATAAGAGATAAGATTTTATCAATAAGGAAAGTGAAGCCTATAAGTTGTAATAAGTTTTGCAAGAGCTTTGAAAATTACCAAATACACTTTTTGACCTAAATAAAGATGTTGTGACTGAATAACTTGCATTTTCTTTGGTGATATGTAATACTTAACATTTCACCAAAAAAAAAAAATACTATGAATCACATTGGCTCAATCTATGATCAAGTGATGTACAACTTTGATATCATGTTAAAAGAAATTTAACTTCCTCCATTCCCTACACAAATACAAATAATAATTAAGAAAAGAAATCCAAAAACCCAATATGGTAATGCCTTGGATTATTATTAAATGTAGGGTTCATAATCAATTAATTAACCACTAAATTTTGAAGCCACTCTATTTTAAGTTCTTATTCGGTGATACACAATTTTTTTTTTTTTTTTACAAAATAGATTTTATTTGTGCTTTGCATCTAAATAAAATTCAAGTATTTTGAGAGGTCAATGTTCATTCTAGAGTCAATGAAGTATTTTGGTAAGTTTAAGAATATGAATTTTATAGTTAATAATCTCCGTAGATTACACTTTCAATATGTCCAATTGGGATTTTTGGGATGTTCTCCAAATTCCATTATGTTTTATTAGCTTTGTACAACCCTTCAATTCTAGGTGAAATAAAATACGCTTGCAATAGGGGAAATAGATCATACTTTAGGGACTTTCATATGTAAGAAAATAGAAGATAACAATAATAATAAAATCCCCCCCAAAAAATAATAATAATAATAGCAACAAAGAAAATCCCCAAAGTTTGATAAGGATCAAAGTTTCTCCACAAAAATCGTGAAAAGCAACAATTCAAGTTCCGAAGGAAATAGTCATGGTCTCTGAGCAACAATTATAGACTCCCAATTTCCGTCATAAGGGTGTGTTGGCTCTTTTAAGTTCTTTGACTGGAAACCATGTTTATCGAATTCAATAACAAACGGAAATGTCAGTTGCTTAATCATTAGCAAGTTTTTAGATATTGAGGGTGCCTCAAGAACAGAGGTAAAAGGAATTGGACCATTTGTTCAGGCTAGCAATCCTTATTAGAGTGATGGGTATCCTCTCACCCTCCCCTTCAACAATACTGTCAATTCCATTATAAGGAGAAAAACCGTGTAACATACCAACAATGTTTACAACATAAGTTGTTGCCACAAAATTCGCCACCAAGGCTCCATCCTCATTCTTAGTGACATGCTTTATGGCAAGAGCTTGAGGGATCCTTTTGGCCTGATATGCATGGTCAAATCACTCGAAGCACTGGAAGGTCGAATGCCCTTTCTACCAAAAAATTTGACCTACAATAGCTGGTTGGTGGGGTTACTGGCTCTAGTTGTTTTGAAGTGGTGGTTGAGAGTTGTTCCCTCTGTTGTTGTTGCAGCCTCGGCTGTTTGGGGATACGGGGTGAACCTCGTCCTCGCAACGAGAATGAAGAGGACCCTCCATGTCCTCTCTATCTATTTCTTCTTCCACAGTTTTGCCACAAGAGTTACACTATGACGGCAATATTGTCATTTGGAGTTGAGGTACCTAGCCTGGTATCAAAGGCTTTTATTGGCTCCAATGCTATTAGAATGAAGGAATAAGAGGCTTGAACATGGCTATGTGAAAAGCTTCGAACTCACTGTCGACCCTTTTCAAGCAAACATAAAGCTTTTGCTGAGTTGGAGAGAGAATTAGAAATCGAGCCTCCTTGATTAGTAAAGGCTTTGAAACTGTTAAGACAAATTGAGAGAGACTTGTCTCCATTGGTAAACTGAAAAGGCAATTAAGTTCTCTTGATTTAATTTTATGTGCAAAAAAATTGTAATGTGCTTTACAAGCTTGAACAAACCCTTCTTGCATGTGTTTGTAAGATAGTATCAAAGATAAACCTGGGTCTTTAAAATAGTATCAAAGATATCCTTCTTGCATGTGTTTTAATCCAAACCTAGAAATGGGCGAGTCCTTTGCTAGCAAAAAAACCGAGCTTGGACTGTGGGGGAACTTGAAAACTTAGCCTTGGAATTCCTCTAATAGTTTCCCCACAATCTCAGCCATTAAAGATGTGATGGCTACTTTAGAGAAGGATAGAGTAAGAGAACACGGTTTTGGCTTTTTGATACTAACTAGGAAACAAAGGAAAGTTTAAGGTCGAACCCAAAAATGAAAAGACGAGGAATCAAACAAGAAGACGGTTTTGAAACTTTTACGCGCTATGTATTGAAAGGCTGTGTAAGTTGCTTCATTTTACATCGTATGTATAAACAACTTTATTACACAAAGATATACATAAAGCAAGAAAAATTATATAGAGGGCATGGTCTTAGTCCATTCAGGTCATCTTCCTTTGCGCATTTCCAAACTATGTGCATTGTGCTGATCAAAGTCTGAAAGCTGATACACCGAGGCACCTGATTCAATGATGGGCATGCTTTGAGGTGTATTTCTGCCCTCTAGGGAGCATAGGGAATGTTGAATGATACAAAGTGTTATTATCGATTTAATACTTTATTAAAGTATGAAAGTTCATCTTAAAACCTTAAGATATTATATGAGAAAATATTATTACTTATAAGGCCAATTGTTCATTTTCATGCTTTCAATGTGAGAAAACACCCATCTTTAATACTATTGTTTATCACTTTCACTTCTTCTATTTAGTTTCATAGAAATTGGACATCTAATTCTTATTTGTTTGATGAGCTAGACATTTGATCTTTATTTTTTGTTCTATCGATAACTTGTAGTAAAGCAATAGGTTGAATTCTTTATAATATTTGAAGTTGTTATTGAATGAACGAGTAATTTCTTCCATCTAGTTTCTTTCTTGTTTCATTTACTTCCTTCAATTTTATTAGCCTTCCTCTCTTGAATAAAAGAGTAAACAACTCTTATATTTATAACTACTAACATAGAGAATTTCTATACAAAACATGAATATCAATGTATTCTCATAAAACATCTAAGACTAATAATTTTTAACTCGAATAAAGTCAAATCTTAACCTAACATACTTTTACTTTTTTCCTCTTTATTTATTTATTTATTTGATTAGAAGAAAATTTTCCTTTGTAGAGAAAAAGAAAATATCAGAGAATCTGTAATCTAAGCAAAGTTCAATATTCAACTTAACATATCATGTTTTTTAATATAAATTATGATGCTCTACAAAATCGATCGGCCGAAGTCCCCCATATCGATCAATTTAGGATTGTTTTACTTTAAGGGATTACCGAGGCGAGTGAACAGCCCGTCTTTACTTTTTGAACGCAACCAAAAGTCCAAAAACATCGTGACAGATAATAATTAAGAAAAGAAATCCAAAAACCCAATACGGAAATGCCTTGGAATATAATTAAACGTAGAATTCATAATCAATTAATTAACCACTAAATTTTGAAGGCACTATCTTTTAAATTACTATTTGGTGATACATAAATGTGCACGATTTGTGGTGCTCCGCCTATCTAAAGCCATGACTTACCGTGCGCTAAAGTCGTAGACGCAATTGGCCAACGGTTTATTCCATGCGTGCCTCTCCCTCTTCTCGTCTACGTTATAAATAGCGGCTTAGGCCAAACTCAAAAGTCATCCTGCAGCACCTGAAAATTCAGCAACTTGTCATCTTTTCCCAATCTTCGTTCAGAATACTTTCAAGAAAATGTCTTCAGGAAGCTGCAGCTGTGGCTCAGGATGCAAGTGCGACAGTGGCTGCAACTGGTATTTTCCTGTTTTCCTAAGCGCTTCAACTGATATGATTTATAGCTAGGTTTCTTTCAAATTTTCTTTTGTATTACCATGGTTGAACTCTTGGGCTAAGTCTTTTTCCGCCATGTTTTTGCTGCTCCAGCAACTACCTTGACCTTGGTTTCTCCGAGAAGACCAGCTCCATGACCTTCGTTGCTGGGGTTGCCCCAGTGAAAAGGTACAGGTTCAAATTTGATGTTCATGCATGTGAATGAGATTTATTTAAAAATTAAGCTTTTCCTCTGCCATCGCAGCTACTAAGAGGGGTCTGAGATGAGCTTTGAAGCAGAGAACGGCTGCAAGTGCGGATCAAACTGCAAGTGCGGCTCAAACTGCAGCTGCTGAGGGGCAAAATGGTGAAGAAAGGACCTAACAAAGGGAACAAAAGAATGGAATGTCTGTTTGGGTCCGTGCAAACGTAAAATAAGACAGCCATGACTTTTCGACGTCCGTTGCTTTGGATTCAGGAAATGTTTCGTGGCTGCTTCGTGTGTGACTGTGTGTGGATTTTATGTATCACTGCCGCTTTGTTATGGGTGTTGAAATTAATGAATAAATACGCTTCGCCTATGAACCTCTGTTTGTTCTTATTTTTATGGTTTCAAATATTTTTGAAACCCCTGAACATGTTTTTAGATAAATTCAAATGAATAAAGAGAAATTCAAATATTTTTCACAAATATTATATTATTTACTGCCTAAAATAAATAAAATAACTCTATACAAATAAAGTTATCATAATGAAAGTACCACAAGAATAGAGGTCAAAGGAATTTGACCTAATAAGCGATGGGTATCCTTTCATCATTTCATACAATAATGTTAATTTCATTATAAGGAAAAAACAATCATCTAACATATCAACAATGTTTACCATATGAGTTGTTGCTGCAAAATCCGCCACCCCAGCCCCATCCTTATTTTCAGTGACATGTGTTGCAGCAAGAGCTTGAGGGATTTCTTTGACCTAATACGCATGGGAAAATCACTTATAAGCTTGAAGGGTTGCTAGTTCTGGTTGTTTTGATGTGGTAGCTAAGAGGTGTTCTCTCTGTTGCAATTGCCTCCTCAATTTTGTCGGGTAGATCAGTTGAAATCTTGTCCTTGAGACAAGAACGAAGAGGACACAATGCCAAGCAAGTCCAACACTAATAATACCAATACAAAGTGAAGAAGTTAAACAAGGTTGGTTGGTGGTTTGATACTTGTGAATGTAAACGAGTCCTCATGTCAATGACAATGAAAATATAAAATATTGCTCTAACAATCTTTTAGCAAACCTTAAAGCTTATTAGCTTCACTAATAGACAACGCAATGACAATGAAAATATACAATGTTGCACTTAAAATCTTTTAGCAAACCTTGAAGCTCATTAGCTTCACCCATAGACAATGCCTGGTATTGTAAATGCACTCTTCAAAGGCTCTAAACAAATAAATTCCAAGATCAACTAAAGGATATTTTGATTCCTTAAGACGATTCCTCATCCATGACATAGCAATTGTTTAAATTGATCTATTAGTCTTTTCTCTATGTTCAAACATGCATGAGTAGAAATCATTTATAACGTACTCAATGAGTATTTCGCATCATCAATATCTTAGTTTGATACCTTATTTGTATATAGAGATCTTTCTTTTCTTAACAACTATTTTATAGGAAGTATTGGACATTTTCAACATACTCAAATGCTTAAACAATGTATTCAATATGAAAGCCACATTGATAGTAGTTTTTTAAACTATAGATCTCAATACACAAATACTAAAAATAACATAATCTTACATGTACACAAGACACAACCTTAATCTAAACTTTTTTTTATCAAAAAGTAATATCACCACATTTGTGTCATTATAATTAATTAGTTATATGAATCATAAAAGGAACAAAGAAACTCAAAGTTATTGTCATATCAAGTCCAAGAACTTAGAAATCAACTTGAAGGGGCATCTTATTGATCATAGATGCTAAGATTCTCATGTTTTACCACAACATGAAAAGCAATTGTTGTTAATAAAACAAATATTTTATTCTTTAGATTTTATAACAAGAGTATCCACAAGTTTGATGTTACTTGTCACCATTCGACAAGTCCAACACTAATGACACCAAGACAAACCAAAGAAATTTTATTCTTTAAATTCTATAACAAGAGTATCTGCAAATTTGCTATCGCTTGACACCACTCGCCAAGTCCAACACTAATAACACCAAGACAAACCAAAGAAATTTTATTCTTTGAATTCTATAACAAGAGTATCTGCAAGTTTGCTATCATTTGACACCACTCGCCCAAGTCCAACACTACATCAAGACAAAGTAAGGAAGTTAGAGAAGGTTGGTGCATAATTGGATAATGATGAATAAGAACAAATCCTCATGTAAACAACAATGGAAATAAACAATGTTGCACTAAGAATCTTTTAGCAAACCTCAGAGCTCATTACCTTTACTTATAGACGATGCCTCATAGTTTTAATTTGATTGTCAAAGCAATTAAATAAACAAAACCCCGCATTGGCAAGAGGAACTTTTGATTTTGTAAGGCATTGTTCTATGCATGTCGTAGCAACTTCATAGATTGGATCTGTCTTTTCTCCATGCTCAAGATAGCACCATAAGAAACCACATGCAATGCACTGAGAGCGCTTTAAGAAAAGATATTTTCTTTTGCATTTTTTGAATTTAGATTTAAGGCAATCATACAATGTTGTAGGCTTTTGATCCTTTGGAATTATCTCGGAGGAGGCAAGATAGCGAACAGGAAGTGCAGAAGTATAAAGGGGGGGAGGGCTAACATCATTTGCTAGGCCTTCAAATACTATGAGGATAATCAACCTTATCATCATCATTATGAAATTTTTCATGGATTTATGACCTATTGATGATCTTCAACTCTAAGAGTGTACTTCTTTATAAGGTCTACCACATAGATGATATATTGGATAAAACATCAAGTTGTCCTCACTATTTAAACATCTTGATTCCATTGAAATAAAAATACATATTTTTATTTATTTATTTATTCATTAAAAAATTCTCATAAAAAGTTGTAAAAGAAATATGACTTTTGTAAGTAAGATAGTGTGCCAAGTAACTACTTCTTTTTATTAGGTTTTGTCTTATAAGCAATGGTATGAGGTTTTACCAAAAAAAAAGAAAAGAAATAGATTCACCATTGATATGCACCTTTTGACAAGTGAAATATACTTATAAATATACAAATAAAATAAATTATACTGAGTACACAAGATATAATTTGGAAAGGCTATTTATATGATGATCTCATTAAAAGACTCTAAGATCTTAATTTACCTTATAAATAATATGACTTTTGGGAATAAGATAATATGCTAAGCAACTAACTTTTCATTCATGTTTTGGCTTTTAGGCAAGGGCATAAGGTTTTTTATAAACAAAAATTGTCATAAATATGCAACTTTTGACAAGTGAAATGTGCTTGAAAATATATAAACAAAAGAAATCATATTGAGTACACAAATGGTAACTCGAAAAGGCTCTTTATATTACATGATATCACTAAAAAAACTCTAGGATCTTAGTTTACCAAACAAATCATATCAAAACCAATAGTGATATAGAGTATATAGATCATAATTTTTCTTTTCCTAATTGGAATTGAAGATTGTGGGATAATATCCCAAGTTGTTCAAGTTTTGGCTTTTGGGCAAGGGCATAAGGTTTAAAAAAGAAAAATAAATAGCATTGCATTGCATTGCATTGCATTTTTTTTTTAATGAAAGGTCAAGTATTATAGATCACCATAAAAAAAAATACAAATTGTTCAATTGCAACAAAATAACATTGCCTACACCCTGTAAGAACCTCACCGACACCTAAATCCCCAAATCCTAAACCCGCCGCCGGCGCCCCTTTAGCCAAAAAAATCAGCCACCTAAGCCTTCGCCGCCGTTAGCCGATGAAGGGTCAGGATGCTCTTCGAATCTTGTTGGCCCAAACCCCCTCCCATCCCCCTTTCCTGTCTCTCTCTGTGTCTCTCTCTCCCTCTCCCTTTCTCTCCTTACCTTTCCCCCACGGCCATCTCCTTTATTCCTTTTTCTCCCTGATTTCTTTTTCTTTTGTTCCAGAATTTTCTTACCTCACCATTTTCCTTCCTTGCCACCTCTTTCTTCCCCTTTTCCGTTTTCTTTTCCTAATTTTTTCCCAAGCCTTCCTGCATCTTACTTTTCATAATAGCCTCTCTCTCACACACATACATGTACTAGCTTAACTTATAAACCCTGCTAATGGCCTTACATGTGGGAGACGGTGAATGAAGGTTCCATTGCTCTTACCTTCAAACATCAGTTAGACTTTCTTAAGGTCTTAGCATATGGTACAAATTGTTAACCGAATTTGTCCAAAACCTGTATCTACTTAAAGACAAGCCCTTAGCTCCTTTGGCTTGGGTTTAATGTCGGGTGCTAGAAGTAGAAAAATGCGAACTGCATCTTCAAAATCTAAGGTGGAAATTGGAATGGCTATGCCCAATCATGAAATGAAGGGACTATATTGGAACCATTAGATGTCTTGAGATTAGGTACCTCTAATACCTCTTCTTGTCTAAATAATTCATAAGAGGTAGTTTTTGATGAAATTGCTTCCCAAGTTGCTATAAATGATAAAGTAGACAACATAGAACAAAGTCAGAAGCAAGGAGTGATACCTAATCACTCACAATCTAATGTGGATAACTCACAATCTATTGTATCTATGAGTAGTGTTGGAATACCTTAGAAACAAATAGTCATGGGAATAACCATGGCATGGAGCTGGAGAGGCCTTCTCAAACTAAGGCCTACACTTACTCAGATTATTTATACGTCTACCTATTGCTGTAAACAAATTTATCAAGACTTTCAACTAGTCACTGAAAAAGTAGATTGGTATGATTTAATTTGGACATGGGGCATTTGGAAACATAATTTTATTGGATGGCTAGTTTGTCAAGATCGACTCTCTACAGTAGAAAGAATGGTACGATGGCTTCCTTTAGTTAACTTATACTGTGACTTTTGTCAGTCCCATGTTGAAAATAGGAGTCATCTCTTTTTTGAATGTCCATGGACAATGATGGTTTGGAAGACTATCCTTGCTTAGAATGGAATTCGACGTCATATTGGAGGATGGAATGAAGAACTGCAATGGATGATTAGAGCAACTAAAGGAAAGGATTTGGCTACAAAGCTTCTTAAAATATCATTTTTAACTTGTATTTATTGCATATGGACAGAACGAAATAGAAGAGGATTTCAACATAGAATAGTCGACATTCCTATCCTCTTGGCTAAAGTAAGGAAAACTATACGAAGGAGAGCTTCTTTGTTTCAAAATGTAAAATCCTCACAGGAAAATGTCATTTTGAGTGAGATTTGGAGGCTTCCAGCTTCCATCTTTTCATAGTTGTTGAAAATTGTAATGCTAGGGTATGCCCCTTAGCTTTTGTACACTACTTTATATTAATGCAAACTTATATTTCAACCAAAAAAAATAGTCATGGGAATAATAAATTAAATGGCTAAATTAGATTACCTACCCCCTACTGAGAAAGGAAAGAGAATTGTTGTAAAAGCCCCTTTAGAAGCAATTGAGGAAGGTAAAAGTCATTTTACTAATTGTCTTATGAGTTATTTTTTGAATGCCAATTCTTCGTATTATGCAATGAAAGGAATTGTTGAAAAGTTATGAGGTAAGAATAACTTACTAGATATTACTGGTATTGAGGATGGCTTCTTTTTCTTTCGATTTTCTAATATTTGGAATCTAGAAGAAGTAATGGAAATTGAAGTATAAGACATAGCTGGTAAACCTTTGTTTCTCCAAAAATGGCATCCTTGTATCACATTAGAGAATGCCAAAATATTTGTTGTGTTCCCATTTAGGTTAAATTGTTTAATGTTCCTCATGCATTATGGAATAAGATTGGTATAAGTCATGTTAGTAGTGTGTTGGGTAAACCTCTCTATATGGACAAAGCTACTGAACAAAAGTTTCGATTATCATATGCTAAAGTCTGTATTCTAATGGATGTTGAGTTTTCTTAAAATTTTGATGTTGATATGGGTAATAATGAGGTGTTTGAGATTACTATGAAATATGGTTGGATCCCTCCTAAATGTAAGAAATGTAATTGTTTTGGTCATAAGGATTATACTATCAAGAAAAATATATGGATCCATAAAAAGAGTGTGAGCCCTTCCTAAGTGAAATCAAAAAGGAGATGTTCAAGTCCCATTTACAATTGTAATAAGTCAGGTAAATACTCATGTAGTTAAGAAAAATGGTATGCCTAGTGTTGCATCTTACCACGGTTCTGTTGTAACATTTGAAGTTGTTATTGAATGGAGTAATTTCTTTTACTTACTTTCTTCTTGTTTTATTTATTTACTTTCAATTTTATTAGGCTTCCTCTCTTGAATGAAAGAGTAAAACGCCCTTATATTCTGACTTATAATAGTGAGAATTTCTTTAGAAAACAGAAATATCAATGTACTCTTATAAATAATCTATGAATAATAATTTTTAACTTGAATGAAGTCAAATCTTAAACCTAACATATCTTTTAGTTTTCTCCTCTCTCTTTTTTTGGGATAAGCATAAGAAAAGGAAAATATCAATTTATTAACATTAAACCAGATAAAAGTGAGAATCTTTAATCTAAGCAAAGTCAAATATTCAACTTAACATGTCTGTTTTTTTTTTTAATAAAAAAATATGATATTCTACAAATGATTGGCAGAAGTCCCCAAATCGATCTATTTGGAGGGTCGTTTTGCTTTCAGATTCAAAAATAAAATATCATATTTCAAAACGAAAGATTCTATTGGCAAAACGATAGTACACTTTAGAACAAGGAAAGTGTACTAATTGAAATTGGAAGTGTACTTCGATATTTCAAAACAAGTGTAATTTATCATTTCCCGGAAGTATTAACTGAAAATTTGTTTATAATTAAACGCGGGATTCATTATCGATTAATCAACCACTAAATGTTGAAGGCACTCTACTTTATATTACTATTTGGTGATATATAAATGTGAACAATTTGTGGTGCTCCACCTATACATTGCCACGACGCATGTTGCGCCAAGGTCGTGGACGCAATTGGCCAACGATTTACTACTCTCATCTACGTTATAAATAGCAGCTGAGGCCGAACTCAAAAGCCATCCTGCAGCATCTGAAAACTCAGCAACTTCTCATCCTTTTCCAATTTTCGTTCTCAATACTCCCAAGAAAATGTCTTCCTGCGGAGGAAACTGCGGCTGCGGCACAGGATGCAAGTGCGGCGGTGGCTGCAACTGGTATATCGTCTGTTTTCCTAAGCGCTACAACTGATACGATTTATAGCTTGGTTTCTTTCAATTTTTCCTGTGTATTTCCATGGTTGAAATCTTGGGCTAAGCTTTTTCCGCCATGTTTCTGCTGCTCCAGCAACTACCCTGACCTTGGTTTCTCAGAGAAGACCAGCTCCATGACCATCGTTGCTGGGGTTGCCCCAGTGAAAAGGTACGGATATTATACCGATCTATGAGTCGCTTCAAATTTGATGGTCATGCAGATGAATGAGATTGATTTAAAAATTAAACTCTTTCACTGTCGTCGCAGCTACTACGAGGGGTCTGAGATGAGCTTTGAAGCAGAGAACGGCTGCAAGTGTGGATCAAACTGCAAGTGCGGCTCAAACTGCAGCTGCTAAAGAGCAAAACGCTGAAGAAAGGGCCCAACAGAGGGAACAAGATGAGAATGTAATGTCTGTTTGGGTCCATGCAAATTTAAAATAAGACAGCCATGACTTTTCCGAGTCCGCTACCTAGGATTCAGGAAATGTTTCGTGGCTGCTTTGTTGTGTGACTGTGTTTGGATTTTATGTACCACTGTCGTTTAGTTATGGGTGTTGAAATGAATGAATAAACAAGTTTGGCTTATGAGTCTCTCCTTGTTCTTGTTCTTATGGTTTCAAAGCTTTAGAGAATCTCAGAGGTCGTTCTTTTCTTGAAACCAGAAGTTTATCGAGCCTGTATTGTTAGAAAAACCAAGCTCAAGTGAGCTCAAAACCAAGATCTTGCTACTCATTTAGAACACAAAGTTTAACAAATAGAGAACGAATGTACCTACTCTGGAGCTCATTCTAGCTAACAGATAGCTCATCATAACTAACGATAATGACTTGATTTACTCCCTTGTTCTCTCTAGAGCCACTGGCTTGATGAGGTAATTCAGTCTAATTGAAGATTGTGGAGAGGCCGTTCAATACACTCAGCGGAAGCTTTTTCATTTTTCATTCTCGTCTCTCTCTTTCCATTCTTTTATCAATTCATTATATATAAAAGTACTTTTACTATGCACAATACTTATAAAAATGTGTTACTATGCATGATATAGTAATAGGCTTAAATATATAACACCTCTTAATCCACTAACATGATCTTCACCAAATGTAGACTCATAGTACATATATTGAGAGGCAAATAAAGGATCTTAGCCATTTATAAAGTATGTTGCCAATATAGTCAAACTCATCACTGTTCTGTATAACAAACACAAGCTCACACTAGCCAGTCCTATATTCAACAATAATGAATCCAACATGTCTCATACAAATGGACCATAAAACAATTATATAGAAAATAATTAAGATAAACAATCACATTGATATAAGCCCACATCAGTGAGGACTATTGAAAATAGTCCAACATGTATAAGACCTTTTTTTCACAGCTTTAGGGATGTTTCATGGAGTTTGAGGGAGACAAAAGAAGAAGTAAAGTTTTCCACGTTTTTTCTCTCCAACTTTTCCTGAATTTATATAGCTTCACCATTTGAAAAGGCGAAAGAAATTGAGCTTAATTGTAGCTTGGTGCCCACTAGTAATAATTTTTCGTGCCCAACTTATATTGGAAATTAGTTTTAGAGTAATAACAATTTGTAGATTTTCACCGGTCAATTATAATGAGGAGCCTTTTCAATCATAATAGGTGCACTTTTTTTAATAAATAAACAAAAAATTATTATGTATATAAATATGCTTTTCTTTTACAAAATATATTTATGTTTGTGTTTTGTATCTAAATAAAATTCAAGTATACACTTTATTTTGATAGCTCGATGCCCATTCTAGTTAGAGTCAATGAAGTTAGCTTGATGATTTTAAGTGTATTTACATTGGATTTTTGGTATTTCTCCAAATTCCATTATGTTCTATTAGTTTTATTCAATATTTTAATTTTAACTGAAATAAAATATATATATATTGCACAAGAGGAGGCAGATCATACGTTAGGGACTTTCATATGTATTAAAATCAACAATAATAATAATAATAGAGATTTCCCCAAAATTTGGGAAGGATCAAACTTTCTCAAGGGGAAAGTCATGGCCTATTGTAACCTTTTCCCATATTGTCTTCACCTTAAGTCAATTTATGAAACTTACAAATATTTTTGGTACCTATTTAGTGCTCTTTGCCACGCAGCAAGAGTTACTACTACCTCACGAGTGTGCCCCATTCTCCTATGCCAAGTGTTAATGTCTATCTTCTACTGCCATTTTGAGAAGAAAGCATGTGGAGGAGCCCCGGGCCGCAAGTATAAACTCCTCCTAATTCCCGTCAAAAAAGCTGTGTTGGCCTTTGAAGTCCTTTAAATAAAAACATGTTTATCAAATTCAAGAACAAACAAAACAAATCAATAGCAAGTTGTTAGATATTGAAGGTGCCACAAGAACAAAGGTAAAAGAAACTTCACCGTTGCTCAAGCTAGCTCCTTATATGAGTGATGAGTATCCTCTCACCATTCTCTATGACAATACTGCCAATTCCATTACAAGGAGAAAAATCACGTAACATGCGACAATGTTTACAGCATGAGCTATTGCCTCATAGTCCGCCACCAAAGCCCCCTGCTCATTCTTGGTGACATGCATTGTGGTAAGAGCTTGAGGGATTTTTTTTCAGCATGATATGTGTGGTCAAATCACTTAAGGTACTGAAGAGACGAGTACCCTTTCTTCCCACAAATTTAACAAATAGTGACAGACTTTCCACTAGCTGGTTGGTGGAGTTTCTGGTTCTTGTTGCTTTGATGCGGTGACTGAACGGTGTTCCCTCTATTTCTGTTGCCTCCTTTGTTTTGGCGGCCTAGGTAAAACGTCGTCCTTGCGATGTTAATAAAGAAGGCCTACCTGCCTGGCATCAAAAGCTTGTAATTGGCTCACAACAACATTGGAATGGAGGAAGAGGAGGCTTAAACATGGCTATACGAAAAGCATGGTCTCAGTCCATTCACGTCATCTTCCTTCAGTCATTTACAAACTACGGGCATTGCGCTAATTGAACTCCGAAAGCTGATACACCAGAGCACCTAATTCAGTGATGGGGATGCTCTGAGGGGTATTTTTGATATCTGAGTGCATAGGGAATGTTGGACGGTACAAAGTGGTACCGTCGTTTATTACCCTCACTTCTTCGTTCGTAGAGATTGGACAGCTGGCCTCTTATTTGTTTGATGAGCTAGAATTTCGATCTTTATTTTCTGTTCTATCGAAAAATTGTAGTGAAGCAATAAATTGTATCCTTCGTATTATTTAAAGTTGTTATTGAATGAATGGGTAATTTCTTCCATTTAGTTTCTTTCTCATTTCATTTATTTCCTTTCAATTTTATTAGGCTTACTCTCTTGAATGAAAGAGTAAACAACCCATATATTTATTACTCATAATATAGAGAACTATGATATTCATGCAGATGAAATGAGATGGGTTTGAAAATTAAACTTTTCCTCTGTCATTGCAAAGTGGTAATGCAGTTTATCACCATCATTTCTTTCATTTAGTTTGGCAGAAACTTGACAGCTAACCTCTTCTTAGTTGAACTGGACTTTCGATCTTCATTTTCTGTTCTGTCGACAATTTCTTCATTTTCGTTTCATTTATTTCCTTTCAATTTTATTAGGCTTCCTCTCTTGAGTGAAAGAGTAAAGGGCTCTTATACTTCTGACTCATAATAAAGAGAATTTCTATAGAAAACGAAAATATCAATTTATTCTTACAAATCATCTATGAATAATGATCTCTAACTTGAATAAAGACAAATCTTAAAACTACATATATTTTAGTTTTCTCTTTCTATTTTTCTTTTTAATGATAGGCAGAAAACTTTTCTTTGTAGAGGAAAAAAAATCAATTTCTTAATGTTAAACCAGATATAAATAAGAATCTTTAATCGAAGCAAAGTCTAATACTCAACTAACATATATGCTTCTTTTTTTAATATAGAATATGTTATTCTACAACGACTCAACTGCCTGTCTTTACTATTTAAACGCAACCAAAAGTCCAAACAAATCGTGGCAAACAACAATTAAGAATAGGAATCCGATAATCCAATGCCGAAACGCCTTGGAGGTTAATTAAGGGTAGGATAAGAATCAATTAATTAACCACTAAATGTTGAAAGCACTATATCTTAAATTACTATTTGGTGATACGTAATTGTGCACGATTTGTGGTGCTCCACCCATACAAAACCATGAAGTCGTAGACGCAATTGGCCGGCGGTTTACTCCATGCGTGCCTCTCCCCATTCGCTCTTTTACATTATAAGTAGCAGGTTAGGCCGAACTCAAAAGTCATCCTGCAGCATCTGAAAATTCAGCAACTTCGTTCGCAATACTCTCAAGAAAATGTCTTCAGGAAGCTGCAGCTGTGGCTCAGGATGCAAGTGTGGCAGTGGCTGCAACTGGTATATGATCTGTTTTCCTGAGCGCTACAGCTGATACGATTTATGGCTTCGTTTCTTTCGATTTTTCCTTTGTATTTCCAAGGTTGAATTCTTGGGCTAAGTTTTTTCCGCCATGTTTTTGCTGCTCCAGCAACTACCCAGACCTTGGTTTCTCAGAGAAGACCAGCTCCATGACCATCGTTGCTGGGGTTGCCCCAGTGAAAAGGTACGGGTATTATACATGTTTATGCAGAAGAAATTAGAATGATTTGAAAATTAAACTTTTCCACTGTCATCACAGCTTCTACGAGGGGTCTGAGATGAGCTTTGAAGCAGAGAACGGCTGCAAGTGCGGATCAAACTGCAACTGCGGCTCAAACTGCAGCTGCTAAAGGGCAAAACACTGAAGAAAGGGCCCAACAAAGGGAACAAGAGAATAGAATGTCTGTTTGGGTCCATGAAAGTGTAAAATAAGACAGCCATGATTTTTCCACGTCCGTTACTTTGGATTCAGGAAATGTTTCATGGCTGCTTTGGTGTGTTATTCTGTTTGAATTTTATGTGCCACTGCCGCTTTGTTATGGGTGTTGAAATTAATGAATAAACATGTTTGGCCGACGAATCTCTGCTTCTTCTTGTTTTTTGGGTTTCGAAGCTTTAGACAATCTCACAGGGCTTTCTCTTCTTGAAACGACAAGTTTATCGAGCCTATATGTTTACAGCTTTAGGTCGATGTCCATTCGAGTCAATGAAGTTAGCTTGATAAATTTCAAGTATATGGTTTATAGTTAGTCATATTTCTAGATTTACATTTCCAATATGTTCACTTGGGATTTTGAATGTTTTCCAAACTCTATTATGTTCTATTAGTTTTCCTTTTCCACAATCTCTTCATCTCAGGTGAAATAAAAAGCTTGCACTGGGGGAATTAGATTAAAAAAAATTGTAAAAAACTACAATTAAAGTTCCTAAGGAGATGGCCATTGTCTCCTGTGACAATTCACCATATGTATTCATCTCTAATTCAATTTATGAAATTTATAAATATTGTTGGTACCTATTTAGTGAAAGTGTCATCACTAAAAATATAATTTATTAAAACCATAGCTTAAAGGATAACAGTGGTTTCTGTTAACCTTACAAATCTAATAAAAAAATTAAAATAGAAAAAAAAAAACCCATGAACAAAAGAGAGAATAAAATAAGAAGTTAAAGTGTTTGGCTCTGAAAAAAATTATAATTGAGTAAGTTGTTTAGTAATAATGTTTTTAGCTTAATATTATAAACATATAATATTCATGGATTCATATATTGTAATCGGGCTTCATAAATATATGGGCCGGCCTCACGCGGCAGCGTACTCAATGCTTACTCACCCACGCCACGTTCGCCGGGGCATTGCCGTGTCTCAGACAAAGCATGCTAACGGTAGCCATTCAGCGCAGGCTCACTCAGGCAATACGTCGAACACTTTCCCTTCCCGCCTCATCTGCCAACCAAATCCTCTCCAGCTTCTACTTTTTTTGCGCCCAGACACCTGAAAACGTTCCCGAGAAAATTCTCGACTCAAAAGAGGAAAACACCAGCTGCTTATCTTATTGGATTGAGAAGCTGCCAAGGGGTGAGTCTTCTGGCTCTGCCTCTCAGAGCTGGACATTTCCCGAGAAAAAATTGGAATCAAAAGAAGAAGAAATTCCCCGTTGCTTATCTTATATGATTGAGAAGCTGGCAAAGGATGAGTCTGTTGGGTCTGCCTTTCAGCGCTGGATGGGTTATGGATTTCCCATTCACAGAGGCGAGATTTTCCACGCCATTAACCGTCTTAGAAAGCTCAAGATGAACAAGCGAGGGCTTGAGGTCTCTCTCTCTCTCTCTCTCTCTCTGCGGGTGTATGTGTGAAATTGGATGGATTCCAGTTTGGTGAACCAAACTTTGTTTCACTTGTGTTCTTTAAAGGATTTAACTTGTGCAAATTCTGAAAAGAAACATATATGCTTGCTGAAATGACTAAATTTTTTTATGTAATTGCATATGTCGGGGGAATTGGAGGCTCCATACCCCGAAAGGCGCTGTTGCTTGTTCAATTGTTTGCTCAGAAAACTCTGTGGAAGGGTGAAATTTAGAACGATGAACATTATGACCTATGTTGTTATGGTTCCTTAAAGGAAGAATCCCCTTAACAGGGCCAAATAGTTTAGTTAGAGGCTTCTTAGTTTTCATGGTATGAAAATATGGATTAGTGATTCTGATCCTACTGTTTTCTCAAATTTTCATTCTTACAAATCTAACGTGATAGGCATAAACTTACAGATGGATATTCAAATGCTGTTGAAATAGATCATGTAAAAGCACATTATTGCTCGGGATTGTTAACAAAACAAAAATGAAACAAATTTACTGGACTGTTGTTGTTAGTTTTCCCCCTGGATCATCTTCTAAATTATTTTACAAAAGATATTGTAACCTCATCTGCAGATAGAATTGTCGTATTTTCACTGGTAGTTTTACTATTTCTTTTGAATTGAATTTGTCTCGCGCATTTTCCCGTGGATACTTGCACCCTTCTAAACAGAATCTGTCATACGGAAGAACAGAACTACAGAGAGATTTAACGCAGAGCTATTTGCTTGTTTTGACAGGTAATGGAATGGGTGATCAGGGAAAGGCCGTATAGGCCTAATGAACTAGACTACTCTTATCTATTGGAATTTACTACTAAACTTCACGGGATAGCACAGGGTGAAAAACTCTTCTGCTGTGTCCCCACTGAGTTCCAGAATGATCTGCTTTATAACAACCTTGTGATTGCATGCTTGGAAAAAGGTTCGATAAGGCTTTCACTTGCATACATGAAGAAAATGAGGGAACTGGGTCATCCCATCTCACACTTGATCTTCAACCGCCTCATAATCCTTCATTCCTCTCCGAGCCAAAAGAAAATCATCCCCAGAATCCTCACTCAGATGAAGGCTGATAAGGTGGCTCGGCATGTCTCAACCTACAACATTCTTATGAAAATGGAAGCCAACGAACACAATCTTGAAGGGCTTATGAGGGTATACAGTGACATGAAACGAGCAAAAGTTGAGCCAAATGAAATATCTTACTGCATAATAGCTACTACACATGCAGTGGCAAGGTTGTACACTGTGGCTGAAGCTTATGTTGAAGCTGTGGAGAAGTCTGCTACAGGGACTAATTGGTCAACGCTGGATGTTCTACTTATACTATACGGGTATTTAGGGAAAACAAAGGAGCTTGAGAGAACTTGGGGTATTTTGCAAAAACTGCCCCACGTTAGGTCTAAAAGTTACATACAGGTAATTGAAGCATTTGGAAGAATTGGACTGCTGAATCGAGCTGAAGAGATTTGGTTAGAAATGAAATCAGTACAAGGGTTGAGATCAAGCGAGCAATTCAACTGTATAATATCTGTATATTGTAAACATGGGTTGATTGATAAAGCAACTGAGCTTTTCAGGGAAATGGAGATGAATGGGTGCAAACCGAATGCCATCACTTATAGACATCTTGCTTTGGGTTGCTTGAAAGCAGAATTGAAGGGGGAAGCCTTGAAGACTCTAGACTTGGGAATGGATTTAAAAACAAGCAAGAGGGTCAGGAATTCAACCCCATGGTTGGAGACCACTCTCTCAATAGTTGAGATTTTTGCAGAGAAGGGTGATCTAGTGAATGCTGAGAAGTTCTTTGAAGAACTTTCAAAAGCTAGGTATGCGAGGTATACATTTGTGCACAATACTTTGCTTAAGGCGTATGTGAAAGCCAAGAAATATGATCCAGATTTTTTGAGAAGGATGATTCTAGGAGGGTCAAGGCCAGATGCCGAGACCTATAGCCTGATGAAACTAGCTGAGCAGTTTCGGAGCTGATTGTAATCTGTTATATTGATTGTATTTTTCAATTCAATTTTATTGATTCTTCTCGCTCCAAATATGAAGCTTATCAGATTTGTGAATAGAATTTAGTAAGAGAGATAGGAGATTTGGGATGATCATTCAGCCGACCCTAGCAAGCAATCATTTCAGACGTTACTTATACAGTATCCAGGAGTGGGAAAGAGATAATATTTTAAGAAAGACTGATTATTGAAGGGAAAACGAACACCCTTTTATTTGTTTCGCTACGAAAGGAATGTAAAAACATCTACCAGCACTCAGTTTTTTGTCTTACAAGCTTACAAGTTCCCAAGAAAAATGACTAAACAAACAGGAGAGATCATAAAGGTAGAACTTTGGACACATCCGTTCAGGTAAGATTGTTGATGAACTGCGCAGCAGTCGCAATTGCACCGCCGGTGATGGCATCCACCACGACCTTGTCTTTGTCACGGTTGCTGGCTGCGGACACCAGAGCACCTGTCAGCGCACCGCTGATCATGGCATTCTTCTGCAATACATCAAAGAAAAGAAAATACGTTAAGGAAAAATTCTCACTTGAATGTTAATAATACTATGGTTTATCCCCAACGGCCTCAATTTTGTTTGGAATCCTTTTTAAAATAAAACATATTTAACCTTTTCACAAGATTCTTTTAGAAAAATTTCCATATACGATATACAATAATTTTGTAAAAAGGTGACATAGTATGTAACCTATTCCGTGAATTGTCTCATATTATCCTTGAGATAAAAAATAAATCTTTCCTTATCAATCAAATTTAAGGAACTAAGTTTTCTTTTTTAGGATGATTAGCATATCTCTCATGCTTGACAGTTTCAAACTATTGACAAATCAAAAAAAGGAACTTCAGTTTTGCAGTTCCTACTAATTAGACCACGGCATGAGTAACAACACGTTACTGGAGGTTGTGAGGTTTTATTTCCCTGATCTAATTCAGAAGCCTCATAAACATGTTGAATACATAGCAAAACACCACTTGGAACACTGATAACCAGTGTCTAAGTCGAAATTCTGAGAATCAGTGAACATACCCAATCTCTGGTTCCACGAATCCTTTCCACTCCATACTCCATTCCCAAATAAACTCCAGCCACGGTTCCTGTAAAAAGAAGGGATTCCTTGGTATGGCTTCTTAATTTGCTAAATAAAATCAACCGAAGCATCCAATAAGAGTCGGTGCTTACCCCAGTATGCACCCTCTTTACACATCTTCTTCAGCTGCAATAGCATCAGTTTCATTAGCAGGCAAACAAGCGCAGGCAACATAGAATCTATCAATCTAACATGTAACATTCTACAATCTGTATGTCCCTGTCAATGTCTAAAGAGAAAATATAGCTACTACTGGAAACCACCATGAAAGCATGGTTACAAAATCTGAAATACTTTCATAGAGACTAACCGAGTGCGTAAGACTGTCGCTTGAAACATTCCCTGCAAACAGCATGTTACATTAGAAGACACCTTGATAATATGTCACGTCAAAAAAGGAATTATACATCCTCCTTATCAATCTCTTCATCGAAAAAATTCAAACCTTTTCTCGCCATGTGATATGCATCCTCTGCAGCTGCTTTGGTCGCTCCCACCTGAGCCAAAAATCCAGAACAACGCCGTGTAATTCTTAGCTTTGCGTCTCCAAATACATGACCCAGATAGCAAAACAGAAGAAAGGAGGAAAGTTACCGCGCCGATCTTCAAGAACCCGTCGAGGGTGATGTTGAGGAAGGGGTTCCCCAAGTCGATCGCCACGTCCAGCTTCGGACTACCCAGAGATCCGGAAAACCTGCTGGGAGGCATAGTTTCTTCACTTCCACACCACACTCTCCGCCACTGGAACTCTCTAAGTACCTCGGTATAGGCCAATATCTTATCTATATTGCTTGGGAGGGGAGTAAAGTTGTTGGGGTGTACCAGACGCCTAAAAGGCTGCCCCAGATTTTGGCGGATTCCGGAAGCAGTGGCGCGGGCGACGAACACCGACTTCCCTTGGGGCCTTCTTGTTGGATCGAGTCCAAAGGAAAACTGTAAATGGGTTTTGGACCTCGGTTGACAAATCCATTCTCCTAGAATAATAATTTACAAAAAATGACTTTTGCAAGGTTTTAAAAATATTGATATTCCAAGAAATTACTTTGTAGCCCCTCATTTTTCCAATCTAATCTCAATATATGGAGGCAAAAGGGTTCAAGTCATTCACCCTATGACACTATTAACTTCTTAAAGTATTATTAGACCTTCATCATTCTTAAAAATTCATTTCTAAAAAGTGTCTGCCCTCACGCTTATAAGCTCATCTTTCTTCTCAAAATAAATTGTATTATAATTATTTAAAAAAAAATATATAAACCTTGAATTGAGAGAGAGAATAATACAGTCTGAGTTTTATATTAAGTAATTAAAGAGATATTTTAGAATTTAACAGATGTTATATATCTTGTTGTTCAAATTTTTTCATCGATTAAGGTTCCACTAAAACTAATAATAGTAAAATTTTACTTGAAAATGATTATTTATAAAGTAAAAATATTATCAATTCTTAAATTACTTTTTGAACAACATTAAACTCTTTAACGTTGTCTTGGAACTTAAGTTGGAGAAAAACCTTAGGCCCAACATTTCAAGCAACGGGCCGAGCTTGGCTACACCATGAGACCATAATGCTGCCTGGGTATGTACGGAAGCTGTAGAGGCCGAAAACGGCATCATGAATTGGCCTCACACAAAGTCTAGGGCTTTACCGCTATAAATTGCGCCTCCGACTCGGCCGCGAGTAAAGCTGAGAGCTTCAGAGTTGAAGAGGCAGTTTTGTGTTTGTATTTGTGTTTTGAAGGAACAGGGACAGTGATCGAGAATGGACAAGAGCATGCTTGGGGATCTTGATAATCTTCCAGAGGAAGATAAGATCAGAATGTCTACCATGATCGATCAGCTTCAGATCCGTGACAGGTTCCATCTCAATTCATTTATTCCCTTTTGAGTTCCTTTCATGAATCTCTCTGTGTAGAATCTTTAGTCAGTTCTATAATCGTCAGTTTGTCCTTTAACTTCGTGATTCTGAGCTTAATTAACATCTGGAAATTTAAATGCTTTAGCTTGAAATCTTGGTATCAGTAATGGGTTTAAATTTGAAACCAGAACGGTCGTGGGATTGGTAGCTTGGTAGGAGATTTTCAGGCTCAGTTTGAAGAGCTTTAAGCATTCTAGTCTCTGTCTTCCTTGGATTTCTGTTTTGTGGCGGCTTCACATTCGCACTCTGTGCTGTACCGCTCCAATGACATTTCAATCTTTGCGAAGCTCGTGATGTGAAGCCAGAGTATGGTTCTCCTTAAAACCAGTGCAGCTATATGTTGCCTCTGGACGTTTTGGGAACAACATTTTATGCATATCTAAGGACCTCAAGAACTTGTTACTTGGAGTGTGAGGTTTTACAATTCTAATACACCCAATCTGGGATTAAAAGATTTCAAGTAACACCTACTCAACAAAATTAGGCACTTGTTGACAAACAAAACGATGCATTTGTATGGATTATGCTTCTTAACTTTGCAATTTCTTAAATTTCTTGCAGTCTGAGGATGTATAATTCACTCGTGGAGAGATGCTTCAACGATTGTGTGGACACCTTCAAGCACAAATCCTTGCAAAAGCAAGAGGAATCCTGTGTGCGGCGATGTGCTGAGAAGTTCCTAAGCATTCAATGCGTGTTGGCATGAGGTTTGCGGAGCTCAATCAAGGAGCAGCTACACAAGATTGAGATACCAAGGCTGGAGAAGCCGGAGGCCAGAAATTTTTTCTTGGTCATTCAAGTTTTAGGTTAATTGCTTTGTTGCTCTTTGTATTTGGCCTTGCTAGTCGCCAATGAAAATCAGACATTGTAGATACACGGGATCCATGGTAGTTGCCTTCAGGAGGACCTTGTTTTTTAATAAGTTCAAGCAATGTTATGAATGAATATGATTATTCGTATTGGCGAGGACTTGTATAAATATAAAATGCTATTTCACACAAAACTACTTTACAAATCACTTTTGATTAGAAATATCAGATCCAATACAGTCGCACAACTGCCAATAGGCTTTATAGAGTAGAGTATATGCCCCGGAAAAGGCACTCCAAAGCACTCAGTGAACATGTCGAGGCATTTTAGTACACGATGCAGTATTCAAATTAAACTCCCCGAAGAAAGAGATAAAAATATCACACAGATTAAACACATGAAGCATCCAAATAATCCACGCACAGAAGCAGGTACAGATAGGGCTTGTCCACCACTCCACGAGAAATTGCCATATCCATTATCCTGCATTCTGCAACATTCAACAACCTATTTGTCATGACCAACTTGTCGAAATCTTATTCAAAGAATTGTTGCATTATACGACTATATCTGATAGCATCCACTAGAAAATAGCAAAAAATTACTCTCAACAACTAATAAACAACAATGAAGCTACTACCGAATATCAGGATCATACATAGGGAACCAGACAAGAAAACTTGGAGAAAATACTGCCAGCTTTCCACTACCATAAGGTATTTTGCTTTCTTAGTGCTCATTAAGCATACTGGTAACTATAAATTCAAAAGAAGCTTACTTGACATCCTAGTCCAAGTAACCACTCTTAACTCACTTAGAACTGAAAAAATAGCCATTCTTCTCAATCCATTCCCCCATAGATGAGGGGAATACACAAACCATTAAATGTAAATGAAGAACAGTAGTTTGCATTAACTAAAGAAGCAAAACAAATACAAAAATCTTGCCACATTGAGTGTGTGCTTGCTTTGATTGGTAAACAGACCAGTTAAGACTTATATCTTTACTTCATTATTTCCTTTGTTCCAGTATGTGGGTGGAGATGATTTTATCTCATTCTTTATTTTATCCATTTTGTCTTTTGTTGTATTTCTCAAAATCTAGTGGACGTCTGATTCCTAACCGAGCTTATACAGTTCTGGCATTATGTTCATGTTTAAATGAACCTATTAAGCAGTCACCACATTAGAAGTATATAACTCGGGACAAATGTGACCAGACCGTAAGGCCAAGAATAAATTTTGGCTGAAAAGGAAGAAAAAAGAATAAAAAAACACAAACAGCTAAGGCCAACTTAGGCAGTCTATTACAATTTCTTGTCTTCTAATACAAAAGGCTGAATTTAAACCAAACTTCCAATGTGCAAATTGGCCGAATTACAGAAAAATTCCAGGCTCCCCCTATAGCCATTACTCACATGCTGAAAGAATATCAAAAGATACTTAATGGAGTACAAAGTTTAATACCTTTCATCAGATGAATTCTAGGCGTCCTCATCATGCCTGCGCTTCCTGTTCTTCTTCTCATGTCTCTTCTTGCTCCTGCTGATCCTTGAATCATCTGAGACATCAGAATCAGATGGTGACATTGCCCTCCTGCTCTTGCGCTTACGCTCTCTAGGAGATTCCTGAGACGCATCTGAGTCAGAATCAGAATCTCGGTGGCTTCTCCTCCTCCTTTTTTCCTTCCTACTCTTCCTGTGCCGTTCACGACGCTCATCATCCTCATCTGAGGAATCATCCCTCTTTCTTCGCCTCTCCTTCCTTCTTCTCTTCCTACCTCTATCCGAGTCATCTGATTCACTGCTTTCTCTCTTTCCACTCCTCTTCTTCGATCTCCCTCTCCTCTTCTTCTCCCTAGAACCCCTATCCGAGTCATCTTCATCCAACTGCTTCTTCGTTGACCGTTCCTTACGACCAACCTTTTTCCCATTTCTCTCTGCAATAATCCTTTCAATCTCAGAATCAACCTCTGAATCCGAATCCTCACTCTCATCCTCTTCTTCACTCTCTTCTGAGCTCTCGGCCGCACCTTTTCCTTTCACCTTACCCACATTCCCCTTCAATTTCTCCAACTCAGCCATAGCAGCAGCCTCAATCGCTTCTGCATCTTTATCCTTACTATCATCCTTAACACTCAAGAAATTCCTGCACTGAAACGTGAGATGACCAACACGGCCACACTTCTTGCACGCCCCGCGAGCCTCATTAGCATTTGACCCAGTTATTCGGGCAAGTGCAAGAAGGCCTTGAAAGCTCGCATAGGCATTCTCAGCGTCAGGTTCGGAGCTGGCTGCATTGGGCTTTGAAGAGCTCTTAGCATCGTCCTTGTTGGGAGCATAAGGGTCATACCCAATCGCACTCTGCCATATACCGTGGGTTTGGAGGGCTGCGCTACTGTGCACCCGATTGTTCGCAGGCATGCGAACCCTACCCGCGGTAGCCGGCATGTTGAAGTCTGGATATCAAACCCTGGAGCAAAAAAGAAACTTATAACAACGATCTTCCAGAACAGCAATTCTGAAATCTAGGTCTCCAAGATACCCCAAAATTCACACCCTTCCCAACTCTTTAAAGCCACCAAATTGAGTAAAACCCAGAGGATATGTTATGATCAAAGAAACTTTCCCCCAATTTTTATCGATCAAACAACCCTAAAACCCCAATGGATCAAAAAATAAACGAAACAAACAACCTAAAGTCAGCAAGCTTGAAAACCCTAACTGTTAGCAAATCCCGAACCAAGATGAACAACTGAATTGTTTGTTAATCAATTCCTAACAACGAAACACAAAAATCGAATTGAAAGACAAAGAAAGACTCACCAAGAACCTCGTTTCTTAAATGTTTCTCCCCCTTCGCTTCCCTCTGTGTCTCGCTCTCTTTCCCCGAAAAGCAAGCAATTGTAAACAGTAAGACGTTGGGGATCTATATAGCCTGTGATTGGAGGATCGGACGGCCTGAATGGAAACCGCGTCCAATTATATGTTGTGGACTGAAGAGCTTATGTCGGTTTTTAGACGGGCCAGCCTGGGCCTGGGCTACCGCCGGGTTTGGCGTAGCCAGGCTAAGCCTGCCTGGAAATTAAGAGTCCAAATTTTGCCCATAGAGATATAATTTTCTTTACATAATTACGATTTCTAAAGAAAGCCTTTTAAAACGAGGCTTAGAAACCTACGTGTAATTGATGTGAGTGAATCACAAAATCAAAAAGATTAAGCAGTTTTGATTGGACAAAAAGACTGAATCCAAACTTATTATTAGATAAATACTTTTATTTTTATATTTTATGTGATAATTTGATAATGATATACAGGCATTTTTTTTTTCTAAGGTGTAAGAATATACCTTTTCTTTTATACTTGTTTGAGGTATTTGTCAAAGTATTGTTTCTAATTCTTTACAAAAAAAAAAGGAATACATCTCTAAATAACATCTCTCTTTAATAAGATTTTTTTTAGGAAGAAGGTGAGAGGATTCGAACTTAATTGGATGGACTCATCAATCAAGGAATGATTCAAATCTTAACTCGGAGTCTAATTCAGTTATCACTAAGTCAAAAGAGTCCCCTTAATAAAATATTTTAAGAGGACAAAAATCTAAGCCTTTAATAGGATATTAAAATAAGTCTTTTCATCCTGAATTATCTATATAAAAAAAATTTGATAACGCAAAGCCATGTTACAAGAAAAGTTCTTATAATACATTTATAGACAACTCATCTCTTCAATTAAGTCTTTTAGTCTTTTAAAAATAAGTAAATCTAAACCTTTTACGCTTATAATGAGTAAATTATAAAATTATCATATTCTTAAAATCATGTATAGTTGTTAAGTTGTTACTTTATTTCCCAGCAAGAGGAAATATTCAACAAAAGCTCACGTAGAACCTTGTTACAGCGACATTAAAACACGATTGTCTTAACACTTGGTTGAGAAAGAAAGGGAACCAAGTGTTTATTTTTTATTTTACTGTCGCAATAACTTGGTAAGAAAATGCTAAACAAATTACATTTTCCTAGCAGCATCTCTATCTAAAAATGTTCTCAAAAGGTGGAATAACAGTAAAGAACATATAACGGTACCAAGCAAAAAGAGAATCAAACCCAAAAGAACAATACGCATTTACATAGTAATCAAACATCGTAGAGGTACAACAACATCCCCATGGTTAAAAAACAAAAGCTTCGGATTCCAATTCATTAAAAGCACCCAACCGCTAGGAACAACGCAAAGTCGAGAGCTAGCACAAAGAATAACTTTGCCGTGGGACAACTTTGCATCGTGCCTCCCGCCACCGACTTTTCCAGCTTTTCTGCCTTGAGAGGGTACGAGCAAGCTTCGTAACCTGACAAGATTTTAATTTCCGAGGAAATTAGTATGTTTTATTCTTTCAAGGTTGTTTAAGAAAAGGAAACGGTCGGAAAATCTTACTGGGGTTGGTGGTGGTGAGGACTCCGGTGTGGCCGAAATCACAGTCGTAGTCGTGGTGACCGTAGGCCTGATAGTATGCGTTCATGGCGTACGACGCGTGTGATCTTACGGTATTGGGGCTGAAGCAGGCCCCACCATCTTGAATCGGCTTGCAGTCCACTCCGGTGCTGCACACGTAGTCTATGTTCGACTGTAGCGCCGCGTCGGTCGCGTCTGATTTCGGCACGCACCACTTCTTGCCCGATGAAGCTGGGGGTGATGATGATGGCCCATCTGCAACTCCACCAGTGGGGCCCGATGCCTGAACAAAAGACAAGACCGTCAGGACAAGATAAGCAGGTGCCTCACTGTCTTCCAATTGAAGCTGACAAGCGTCAGAGCCGAGAACTGTAGACAGGGGATGCGTGCACGCACAGACAGGCTATTGAGCTAGCTTTTTCGACAATGCCAGAAGACAAGAGTCTCTTTACGAATCTTGCAGGGCAATAATGGATTAAATAATGAAATATTTGACGAACTAAGAAAAAAGGTAACCTACCTGCGGGTTTCGGAGAATGCCCACATCGTAAACGGAGTCAGATCCGGCTTGAACAATCCGAAATTGCGTTCCGAGGTGGTGGGTTTCAGGTCCTCGTTGAACAACGAGAAAATGTAAGTTTCGAAGGTCCTGTTGGGCATCAACGGCGTTCCTTTCCCGGAGTTCACGTGCTTCACGAGGTTTCCGTTGTACGACAATGCGTTCTCAAGGTTCACCTCGGGTTGAGTCGGGTCACCAACCGACGGCCATCCGGTTTCGGCCACGACGATGTCCACGTCGTCGTACCCCACCTTCTTCATTGCCGAATAGACCGCGTCGAGCTGGGCGTCGAACATGTTCGTGTAGTTAAAGCCCGTGACGTTGTCGAAGACGCCGGCGTTCGGTCTGAAGAGCGCGTAGTCCAAGGTCTTGGCCGTGAACCCGAAGAACGGGTAGGGGTTGATCAAGAACGGGGACTTGGTTTGCCGATGGAACTCGAGAATCGGAGCGAATATGACGCTGTCATACCCGCGTCTGAACCGCCCAGTACTCGGCGGCTCAGAGCTAGACAGGATACCCAAAGAGTGCGGGGTGGAGACCTGAATATCTGTAATATTTGCCGATTCCAAGGCCGACTTCAAGGCCTTCATGGCCGGTAAAAGAGTAGCGATCAGACTCTTGTCAGAGGTGGCGAGGATCTCGTTCCCGACGGCGATGCGGTTGATCTTTGTCTGGGGGTGAAAAGGCAGAATGTTGTTGGCCACCCAGGACTGAGCAGCGGGAAGTTTGGAGAGGGAGGGAACGTCGCCGTTTCCAACAGTGACAGTCACGAGGACGCCGGTGTTAGCGAAGGCACGCAGGATGTCGGGGTTGGCGTCGAAGATCTTGACACGGTCGATATTGGTCTGGGTTTTGACAAAGGTAGCGACCTGGGAAGGCGGAGGCAGGTTGTCAGCGACTGTGCCGTAGTTGACGCCGATGGAGTACTCAGCCGAGCAGCGTTGGGTCAGGCCGTGAAGTGAGAGGAGGAAGAACAGAAGGAGAAGGGGGAAGAGCTTAAACGGCTTTGCCATGGCTGAGAAAAGGTCTTTGGACTTCGGAGGCAGAGTCTGAGAGAAGTGATCTGGGTTTAATAAAGTGAAATGCTGGTTTAAGGACGAGAGTAGTCGAACGTGCACGCGCTTCCGATAAGAATCCGTGGGCCCCAACACGGTCCACCTTATGCACGTTTGGAACATTTTGCTAGGTGGTTACGACGGGATCGTGGATAGACGCGCTGAGGATGTGGCGTGGTTCTCCGATCATAAACCCAAGAGGAAGGGTGGATCTCTAAGGCTCTATAAATCCTGTGTAAGGAAAGGGGAAAAGCGCAGCCGATGTGGGGTTTAAGTTTTAACGTTCGAAAATTCAAAAACCTAAGCTTAAGTATAACAATAAAAATGTAATTATATAATAAGTCATGGTTGGTCATTTATTAACATGTCATGAATTGTTAAGTGTCCCTTAGTTGGGTCAAAAAATTTAAAATTAAGTACGTTTTATTTGAATATTATTATTTATTTTAAATCTCATGAGTCAAAATTTACCGTAAAACCTCTATGAATGCAAGGGATATTGGCACAAAACAGACTCAACGCAACTATCAGCATAGGTTACAAGAACGAAAATTATAAAAGGCAATATGTAAATTTAATCTTACAAAAGCCTGTAGATTCAATTGATCTTTTATGAAGGAGTTCCAACATGACCACAGCAATAATCTTAAATGATCTACAATATGCACATTTTAGGTTTTATTTTTTGTTCTTTAGAGAATAAGGAAAATACTCTAACAAATTTTATTAATACCAATAAAATTGAAAATAATAACTATACCTTGAATAAACACAATGAGTAGGGTATATTCTTAACCCATAAAAAAAAGTTAATCACTTGTATATTAAGTTATCACACATAAATAAAAATAAACACAAAAATATATTAAACAGTACATTTATTCAAATCTTATAGTTACCTATAATTACCCATATTTTGAGTTTGGTATTCAAAATTTATTAATCTATTTACTATTACTGACCTTGTATATGTGTTTAATGACAAACTCCAAATGTAAATGTAATAATGTGATGACAATTTTGGCATGCAATGCAGTGATTGTAATAATTCGACCTTTTTGTTATCGGATTTGATTCCATTGGTGGCATATGGGCAGTTTTCTTTTTAAATGCCCTTTTAGTCTAGTCTAGTAGCATATAGAAAGGGAGGGAGCGAGACATTTGGGCTTAAATCAAGCGCTGGGGAACGCCTTCCCCGAAACCGTGGTTCGAGCACCCGGCTACGACGGGAAGATGTCACAACAGCACCGAGCTCTCGTCCTCGTACAGAAGATGGTGAAAAGCCCGCCATTGAAAGCTCTCTCACTCTTCAACTCGTCAACTCTCCAAGGCCTAGAGCACAATTACCAGTCCTTGTCCTTAGTTATACACCACCTCCTTTCCTCTAGGATGCTACATCACGCTCAGTCTGTCATTCTACAAGTGCTTTCTGGTCGAATCTCTTCCCCTACCTTTACTCCGTCGTCTTTTCTCCAGTATTTGACACAAACCCATTCGCAAGAAGATTCAACCATTGTTCATCTCTATGAAGCAATCATCAATGCCAATGTTCTATCTCGATTACCAGAGCAAGCCCTCTTGTACTTCAATCTGATGATTGACAAGGGCCTTGTTCCTGTACCAAACACTTTCAATAATCTTTTGGGTTCCCTTATCAAATCAAATTATTTTGAGAGAGCTTGGGTTCTTTTCAATGAAGCAAAGGATAAGGTTGAAATGGATGTTTATAGTTTTGGAATTATGATCAAGGGTTTTTGCGTGGTTGGTGATTTAGATAAAGGGTTTGAGCTTTTGGTTCGGTTGGAGGAGAGCGGTCGGGCTCCAAATATTGTTATTTACACAACTTTGATCGATGGGTGCTGTAAGAATGGCGATATTGAACGCGCACGGAAGTTATTTACTGAAATGGGAGAACTTGGTTTGGTCGCTAATCAATACACCTACTCGGCTTTGATCAACGGGTTTTTCAAGAAAGGCCTAAAGAAAGATGGTTTTGAGCTCTTCGAACAAATGAAACGCAATGGTGTTACTCCTGATATATACACATATACCTGTATGATTCATGAGTACTGTAATGATAGGAGAACCGCTAGAGCTTTTGAGCTGTTTGATGAAATGCGCGAAAGAGGCGTGGTTTGCAATGTTGTTACATTCAATACTTTGATTGGTGGTTTGTGTCGGCAGAAGAGGGTCTGGGAGGCCGAGAAGTTGTTGGATCAAATGAAGAGCGTTGGTATAAGTCCAAATTTCATTACATATAACACACTGATAGATGGGTTTTGTAGTGTTGGAAAGTTGGACAAGGCTACGCAGCTATTTGATCAGTTGAAGTCAATTGGTCAATCTCCAACACTAGTGACTTACAATGTTCTAATAGCGGGCTTTTGTAAAGCTAGAAATTCTGTGCAAGTTGCTAGTCTGGTAAGGGAGATGGAAGAGAAAGGAATTTCTCCTTCCAAAGTTACATATACAATTTTAATCGATGGCTATGTTCGATCAGATGACATGGAGAAGGCATTTCAGATATACTCTTCCATGGAAAAGGCTGGTTTGGTTCCTGATGTTTATACGTATGGTGCCTTGATAAATGGTTTATGCACGAAAGGTGATATGAAGGAAGCGTCAAAGCTGTTTAAGTCAATGAGAGAGATGAGCATAGAGCCAAGTGATGTGATATATAACACAATGATTCTTGGATACTGCAAAGAAGGTAGCTCCTACAGGGCGCTGAGGTTGCTTAAAGAAATGAATCAGAATGGACTGCTTCCAAATGCGGCCTCCTTCAGTTCAACCATTGGAGTCCTTTGCAAGGATGGGAAGTGTAGTGAGGCTGAAATTCTACTTCAAGCGATGATAGCTTCAGGTTTAAAACCATCAATTTCTCTCTACAATATAATTTCTAAAGCCAAAAATTATACATGATTCAAGGTTTTCAGGTACTCTCATCCAGAGGTGGGATGTTGAAGAAAACTGGGATCCTAAAGAGAAAAATATGAAGAGGCTATTTTATGGCTGAAATTATAAAATGAATCAGAAGAGGGAAAACTCTTGTTATGTTTGACCTCGAATTTATACTGAGTTAGTTTGCCAATCTCAACAATTGTGAATGTGGAATCACTAATGAAGCCTAATGTTGCTGTTGTAAAGAGTTGAATTGCAAGAATTCTTGGTATCAAGCGGTTATGGACTGGTGCCCTGATCTGCCCTGGAAAATAACATCAGGTTAGAATGGAGTGCTTTCTTATATGCTTATGGAGCTGCAGAGTAAAAGTAACCAGTTATATTTCCTATTGGGTCCTGCCCTGCCAACTAGAAGATAAGACAGTAGTCATTGAAATTAGGTAGGACCAGAACTGCCATTATGCAAGCTGTATTGCCGCAATGGTGAGCCGATGGTAGACTCCTCGCCTAACAGGAGTATGTCTGGGAAAAAATCATGTCGCTTCCTTTACTGGTTCATGCATTGCAAGAACAAGCTTTAGTTTGTGAAACTTGCGTTACTCCAACAAAAGAAGATATAGACAAGGAAACTGACGATGTGGGACAATAATTATTTAAGATACCCATGAGAGTCAATCTATAAGTGACCAAATAGAGTGTTAGAATATAAATCACAAGGATTCAATCCATAGTGAAATGTCATTTTTAAAGTTAACAGCATAAGATAATTATTATTTAGATTAATTAACAAATAATTACATAAAACAATAACACAGAAAATTATGGATCTAATATTCGTTAAAATTGATTATTAAAAAGGTAGAGGATATTTAGATATTAGTGCGTGAACAACCATTATCGTCTTGATGGACAGATGTCGTTGCTATCTAATGCTGCACGCGCAATTCATTTTTCCTTTGTTGATTGACTTCAACAGAATCTCGGAGTGTCCTTGGAGCCTGCATCTGCGCCTTGATCTTAACAACATGGCTTGAGCAGGGAAGCGCATGCCAGAGCGCCACTCTAATACCGAAGCCTTCTTTTTAGTTTTCCGTTTATGTTTACGAGAAATTACGTTTCGATAAGCAAATCTTACGGCTTAAATCAGTTAAAATGCTCTGTTCACTGACTAATTTATGGAAAGCCTCTGTCAATTAATGCGGTTTCGAGGTTTCACACACTTTCCAGATTACACTTTCCGCCTAAATACTCGAAGCGTACTGAAATGTCAACAGCTAGGACATCGGGTGAGGATCAGAACCCGAACCGGAGCTCACCAGCTGCCAAGCTGCCCTCCGGTGCGCCTCTCAGTCCCGGATCCTTCGTAGACGCCACCGCAACAGTAGGTCAGGGGACGCCTGAGAAGCAGCGAATGCACCGATCTTCGGACGGCGAGTTAGCCTCGGAGAATTCGAACGGCGGGGGACAGTCACCGACTCAGTCTACTCCGACCAACACGGCGCCTCCGGCTGGAGCTCTTCCGCGTCGGGTGCTGGAGTCGCCGGATTGGTTGCCGCCTGGTTGGGTTGCCAAAGGGAAAGTACGGGCCACCGGTGTCACAGCTGGATCTTTAGACAGGGTAAATTAAAGTTCATTTCTCAAAATTTTTATTGACGTTCTATAACCGTAGATTCAACAATCTGATATCAATGTGCATGTCTGCTTAGCTCTAAGTGCCTGGCTTAATTGTTTTCTGTGTTTCTTAACTTAGCTCAAGGGCCAGGCTTAAAGTTCCCCTACTTTATTGTATATATTATCCTCTGTTAGATCATTCATCATGAAGTCTGAATGTGCTAAATACAAGATCGAAACATTGGACAGACATATTGGGAAGATTTCCTTAATATTTAAGTGGGACTCGATGCTAGAATTCTTACCATGAGCTGGTTGAGCCCCAGAGTTTTTGTGCAACATAATGAAGGCTGTAGATGGACATTCTTATATGTTAGGGATGAGTCAGATTAATGTGGTAACGCCTGTATGTGGGATAAAAGGAATGAAGATGAAGAAACTAGATAAATTGATATGAATACTCTTACCTGCGGCATAGCTTCTGAAGCAGGAACTTGTGTAGCTCTTAAGACATGGTGCCGCGGAGGTACCATGAACTGAATGGGTTTTTTATATTAAAAGATAACTTCTTTGCTCTCAGATTTACGGCAATGGAAAGTCTCCATGATCTTTTTTCCCCTCTTTTGTCTTATTGATGTATATTTTTATTTTTTTGGTTAAGGGCGGGGGGATCCTCAGGAACATATAAGGAAATTGTAGGAACTCTAGGTATGATTTCATGGTCAGGTCTTGCCTTCAATACTAATCCATTGGAGGGGATAATATGTTTTTTCTCACGGGCAATGAACTTGTTGCATGTGTTTGGAACTTGGCAAGTTAATCCTGTTATGCTTGGAACAGATGCTTCCTAACAGGTTTTCAGGACTCTGGAAGTGTCAGTTACTTCGATCAAAAACAGATACATCTGTCCTTTGAGCATGCATTCAAAGGTCATTCTGGTGATTAGTGATAACAATTAGTTTTTAGATTAGTGAGAGAAGATATTATGGTCTTCATTGATCTAGTTCTAATTTCCATTTTGTTATGTTTTTGGTGCCATTATTCAAGGCAGCTTCTGAAATGAATAATATGCTGCAAAGTGTAGGGTCGACTCTTATCTGTGATGTATTAACATATATATTTCAAGTTTCAATTCTTATGATGCAAATTTGCAATTGTTCCATCATGTAAACTGCCTATCAAGCACTAGTTATATAAGATGATAGAAGCATTCCCTTTACAGCATACACCCTGACTAGGCCTAAATTGTCTTTGTATTATGCAGTATTATTATGATCCAGTTTCTGGCCTTCAATTCCGGTCAAAGAAGGAGGTTCTTTACTTTATAGAAACTGGAACTAAACGTAAAAGGGCGAAAACAATGGAAGACCCCAGTGCTGATACGACGGTAAGTAAAAAGTAAAATTGTCTCAATGAAGATGTTTGAAATTATTCCATTTCACTCTTCTATTATTCCCTTCTAATATGCACTTACATTTCTTTTTGTGTAGATGGAGGGCTCTGGGGATCATAAACGAAAGACGTCTGCTACGAAGACAAAGTGCACTGCTTTGAAATTTGATTTTCATAATGTGCCTGAGAAAGTCAACTGGGTTCTCACAGATTCCTCCCAGGGATCATGGGCTCCTTTTATTGGGGATGAAAAGGTCCCTGATTCAGTTGCGCAAGAATGGGCTGCTGCTTTCACAGCCGTTAACTCCAGACACGATTCTCAGATGATGTTTTGAAGGGCATTTTCCAAACTCTCCATTGTATCATCAAGAATGTGATCTCATACTGACCAACACAGGTCTTATTTTTCCTTCTCTTCCCTCTCTTTTGGCTTTTCAAGTAGGTTCAGAAGGACTTTTAGTTTTACAGCCAAGCTCAATTGATTTTCTGTTTGGCATTTAGTTCTAGTCCACATGAAATCAATTTTAGATACTCGGGTTTTGTTTTGTTTTTGATTACTGTGCCACTTAGGATGGATTCTTGTTTAGATTAGTTTCATTGTCGCTGAACTCAAAATTGGATGTTTACGACCAAATTCGTTATCTGACCATGAATCATAATCAATGATGTTAATTGGCTCATCCTTGCATGTCGCAGATAGTATTTCAACCTTGGAGCTGTGCTTGCCAATTTTGAAACGGAAGAAGTGAATCCTATGCTTTTTACAAAGAAGTCAAGAACCCAACAAAGCGTGGATTCAGGTTTTGCAAAGCTTAGTCATCCCCATGTTTTGGTGTGAGGTTTATGTGTTTCCTTTTTGTATCTTCCACCGATCTGTAGCTGCTTGGATTCTGCTGAGGTTTATGAGGTTTATGTGGGAGTTGATCGCAGTGCAACTGCTATGATGCTCTGAACAAATCTCAAATCATACTAAGCGAAACTGCAAAAATATGTTGTGTTTTCAATCAGCAACTTTATTGACTTGACTCAATACCCGACTTTCATATACAAACCACTCAGAAGCAGCCCTCCTCCCCCTATACCACATACAAAGACCCCCATGAAAGAAATAGGAGCCAGCGCTCATACTCCCTTCTCTGGCCTTTAAATATTTCATGTTTCTTTTCTTGCACAAACGTTAATTCGTTTTCGAACCTGCTATACTCCTACAAGAACACTTCTATGTTGTGCAGTTCAAAACTCTTGAATTCATGATCCGCATTACTACAAGCGGGAGAGGTATGAGTTCACAGGGAAGTAGGACATTACAATCGGAGCTCCGGGTGATTTGACGTTCTTTTTGGGTTTGTCTGATAAACATTCTTTCCTGCCTGAGCATCCTACGTCATCGGAGACCCGAGCCGCCAAGAAGCACTGGAAACAACCGAGGAGGGCCGAGAAAAGAGCCAT
Source organism: Casuarina glauca (assembly GCA_028551395.1). Taxonomy (NCBI): domain Eukaryota; kingdom Viridiplantae; phylum Streptophyta; class Magnoliopsida; order Fagales; family Casuarinaceae; genus Casuarina; species Casuarina glauca. The sequence continues at coordinate 26,218,681 of CM052352.1, read as the reverse complement.
CTTGTTTATCTTTGTAGGTTGCCAAGTGAGTAATGTTGTGGTTCCTCTATTTATAATGATACGGAGATGGCGAAGAGTCCCTTCGCTTGAAGAGCAAGAAATGACCCTTGAAAAACACCATATCCGGATGCGTCTAGTCCCTTTCGCGGCTTTGTCGTTTCTGTCTGGTCTCTGACACGTTCGACTACGCCGCCCACGTTTTAAAAATTGAATGTTTATGATTACGCGGCTTGGACTTCAGACCCAGGTATCCGTGACGTGTTAAAGCTCGTTTGGTCGGGTTGCTCAGCTTTGGTCATCGCAGTGATGATGGTTACTTCTTGACTACACGTTCTCAATCGATTAAGTCCTAGCAGGTTCGCAATTCCGCCCTAAAATTCTTGGTCAACCGCTTAATGGAGAGAAGGGAACGGTGTTGTTTGCTAGCAACGATGTAATTGAATTATTTTGATGGGCAGAATCAAGCTTACTATAGTTTGTAATTGAATTATTTCACCAGTTGTGAAGATCAGGGAGAAAGTATGTTGTCTTCCTTACATTTGGGTGTGGTCCAATTAATTCATTATTTTGATACTAGTGATTCATTACATGATTGGAGATTTTATTAGTTAAACTAATTTCGTACAACTATGTGACTAAATGATTCTCTTAAAACTTTTAGGATGAACTTGAGAATCATGCCATGCTTTTACAAAAAAGTCAAGAGCCCAACAAAGCACGGATTCAGGTTTTGCCTAGCTCGTTAACCCTTATCCTTTGATCTGAGGGTTGTGTTTTCCTGTTGTATCATCCACTAATCTTCAACTCGTACTCATATTTTCTGATAATTAGGGTAAGAGAAAGCTTCAGGCAATTTCATACTACACGGAACTGAAAAAATATGTTGCTAATTATGTGTGAATAAGCAGCAGCTGTTGTTTTCAGAGAGCATGTTCAATCTGAAACTTTATTGACTTCATTCAACTCAATAAGTACTTTTATTTACAACAACTCAAAAGCTGCCTTTAAATCATCAGACTACAAACAAAACCCCCATGAAAGAACTTAGAGCCGAAGCTCACAATCCCTTGTCCGGCTTTCGAATATTTCAAGTTTCTTTTCTTGCACAAACCTTAATTTCCGAATCTTGCTTCGGGACTGTACGAAACAAGAGCACTTCTATGCCGTGCCAGTTCAAACTCTTGAATTCATTTTCTGCACTGCTACAAGCGGGAGAGGTATGAATTCACAGGGAAGTAGGACATTACAATCGGAGCACCTGGTGATGCTGCTTTCTTTTTGGGTTTGTCTGACGAACATTCTTTCATGCCGGCGACTCCCACATCATCGGAGACCCGAGCCGCCGAGAAGCACTTGAAATAACAGAGGAAAGGCGAGAAAAGAGCCATCGAGTTGACCTTGGGAGGCGGCTAAACCAAGTAATGCTGTGTTTTCTTTAGCAGAAGAAGCTGAAATGAATTGCCAGTGAATGCAATAAACAATGAGATGCTCTATTTATAATGATACGGCGTTGGGGACCCAGAAGTTACACTCAAAAGAGATGGGAACGAGTCAAAATGCTTAGAGAGCAAGAAGAAAACGTGCGTGCTGGCTGCAAGAGTCTCCACTTTGACCGCCACTCCAGATATCGGTCAGGTGTTAAACCTTAATTGGTGTGATTACTCAGCTTTGATACCAACGCCGGATATTCGTCACGTTTTTGAAGTTCGATTGGTCCGATTACGTTTCTTTTGACTACGCACAGATTTTAGATAATTCTATAATTGTTCAGGATAAAGAAATTTGTGTCTTTTGGGAAAGGGTCGAAAGCTTATTCACTAGTTTCAACTTTCCAGTACTCAGTTTGCCCATGGGACAAGTTCTATATAATTTAACCACGTTTGAGAATTAGTAATCAAATTTGACTTTGATTAAGTGTTGGATAGACAATTCAACCACAATAAATGTGCAGTACCCAAGTGTTGAGTGGGAAGCCCAAATTAGTGGTAAGAGTTAAATTATAATTTTTGTCTATAATTCTTTTATAAGCTGGGGTTTTTAAGGATAGTCGATGAATTTGAGGCTTAATAGGACTAAGTTTAATTGAAGTGAGCAAACCATTAAATTGAGTGATCGAGCCATAGAGACTCCAAAAAGAAAAGCCATAAACATCCAACTTGCTGTCGAGTCTTAAACACCATTTGGTGAAAATGGTTGGACATGTATTGGTGATCATTTTTATAAACTTAATTGAAGACAATTTTCAATATTTATATATACATAAAGACACACTACATGGGTATGTATAGAGAAAGCATAATTATTGAATTATTTCAATTTAATTTGGTTTGATATGAGTAATCAAGTTGTTGTTATTAAGAACCTAACGAGCCTGTTCATGATCCTTTGTTAGATACATGAACCAATTGACATGCATGGTTGGTTTAAAGGCAGTTTATTTTTAAGGTGGAACATTTTTTTATTTTTTGTAGAAAGTGTTACAACAAATGAGATACTTCAAAATTTACTTAAGGCCTGGTACCTACTTCAAGAAAATACTTCCGAATTTTCTTCTTTTCCTTTTTCAAGATTTTATGCTTTAGGTTTAAGTTTTAAATTTGAAAAAATTTAAGACTCTAATTATCGTATGCTTGTATTAATTAAAATTAACTTTATACAAGCTATCAAACTTAAATTTAAAATACTTATAATGTCAAAACATGAAATTAATTAGATTGAAAAATAAGATCTAAAATTGTAACTTAAGCTAGCTTATACAACTATAATTCCCATTATAAGTAAGGGATTTGAAGTGCATGGCCATGCTTTTTTGATGGGCAGAATCATGCTTACCATAGTACGTAATTGACTTATTTCACCAATCTTGAGTCTTCCTTACATTGGTTGTGGTCCAATTAATACATTATTTTTATACTATTAATTCATTAAACGATTAGAGACTTTATTTTATTTTAATTTTTTATTTTTTACACGTGAGGAAATCAAACCCCTAATTAGTTAGACTCGCCGATTACGGGTTGGCTTACCACTAAGTTAGGAGATTCCCCTTGATTAAAGATTTTATTAATTGAACTAATTTACATACAAGTATATGATCAATGGGCACTTTTAACTTTCAGAATGAGCTTGAGAATTATGCCATTCTTTTACAAAGAACTCAAAAGCCCAACAAAACATGGATTCAAGTTTTGCATAGCTCGTTAATCCTCATTGTTTGATCTTGCTTCTTTCTTCAACCAGTATTCATCTTTTCCGATAATAAGGGCTAGAGAAACTTGCAGGCAATTTCATCCTACGTGAATCTGAAAAAGTATGTTGCTAAGTATCAATCTGAAACTTTATTTACTTTTATGCAACTCAACATTGACTTTATATAAATGGACACAGAAGCACCCCTCTTCTCCCAAATCTACCATCAAATGATCAAACTACCTACAAGCCCACCATAGAAGAACTTGGAGCCACAGCTCATATTCCCTTCTCGGGCCTTCGAATACTTCGAGTTTCTTTGCTTGCACAAACCTGAACACTAGAATTCACAATCTATACTACTACAAGCGGGAGAGGTATGAATTCACTGGGAAGTAGGACATTACAATCGGAGCTCCGGCTGATATTTCTTTCTTTTTGGGTTTGTCTGACGAACATTCTTTCGTGGCAGAGACTCCCACATCACCGAAGACCCGAGCCGCCGAGAAGCACTTGAAATAACTGAGGAAAGGCGAGAAAAGAGCCATCGAGTTGACCTTGGCAGCCTGCTGACTGAGGAATGCTGTGTTTTCTTTAGCAGAAGAAGCTGAAATGGATTGCCAATGATTGAAATAAGCAATTCGATGCTCTATTTATAATGATACGGAGATGGCGATGATCCCTCCGCTTGAAGAGCAAGAAGTAATAATGAAAGGATCTGTGAACGAGTCAAATGCTTAGACAGCAAGAAAAAACCATGCATCTCCGGATGCTTCTTGCCACTTGCCTGGTTTTTTCATTTCTGTCTGGTCTTTGACCACATCCCCAGATATCCGTCGCGAGTTAAAAATTTGATTGGTTTGATTATGACATAAACGCCAAATATTCGTCGGGTGTCAAGGATTAATTGGCTTGATTTCGCGGCTCGGGTCGCCATAGTGACGTTGTTTCCTTCTTGACTGCTCATTCCAAACCTGTGAAACTTCTAAGAGGGTTCGCTTTTTGTTCAAGCTTGACTGTGAGATCAAATCAAGCCTTTTGATGAAGAGTGTTCTTTCCTCCATACTCGCTTATGAGCTTATATTGAGTAAAGATTGCTTCGAATGATATACAGTAATTCCAAACTGACCAAAAGTCTATTTTCAAGTTTCTAGTAATTAGTCGTCCATGGGACAAGTTCTCTGTGAATTAACCACGTTTGAGAATTAGTAATTATATATTACTTTGATTGAGTGTTGGATAAACAATTCAATGAAAAAAAACAAATATGAGTAAATTAGTGTTTAATAGAGATAAGTGATTACTATTTTGAGTCACAGAAAATTCTTATGTTCTTGCAATTTTGGTTGTTTATGTTGGTGGGACGTCATTAAGTTGGTTATTTTCTTTTTGATTCTTCTATAATTAGGCTGTGGAGTCTCTCCATATGTTGTATTATTAATTAGTAGAATGTGTTGTTTTAAGAATTTAGTTACTGCACAAATAGAAAATATTTCTTTTCCTTTGTTATGTATTATTCTTTCTTTCATCGTACAACCCATTATATTATAAATAGGGCTCATGTATATTAGAGTTTGGTGGAACAATATACAACACTGAAAACCTTTCCAAGTTTTTCTCTCTTTCCTAGTTTTCTAATTCCTGACAATTTGTTGTTGTCATTCATTTATCTTCTAATGCTAACACCCAAGTTGATGGTGAAATGAGATCAGTAAAAGAAGTCCCTCATCAACAGAGCAATTAGAAAGGAGTTCTATGAACTCCCCAAACCGAAATACCTTCTTTGAAAAAAAAGCTTCAAGATCCTCAAAGCCATTGATTCTCTTAGAATGACGTGAGATCAAGGAAAATGTTGATTGTAATTCTATCAAATGCATAATCCTTTGACATACATTATGAAAACTCTTAATTATATCTTCATAATTTCTAAAATTCGGTTGTTGTACTTATTTCATTATTATTGCTATGAATGCTTAATGAACGTAGAAAATGATGATTAGAATCGATGCAAGTTTGTTTTGACCATTCTAAGGTTAAAGGATGGAGAGAAACAAGGAGATTCTGGAATAAAGAACGTGATGAAATCTTTTTCTCATCAAGTTCTACCAAGCTCTATTTTCAATGAAATTTAAGAGCTTCTTATATAAAGCTAACAAAGGATAGGAAAGAAACTTTTTTTTTACAATATGACAATGGACTTTCTAAAAGATGACTGAAGTATATAATATCATCCCCGCACAAAGAACCAGTGATCTCTTGGATTATGTCATGGTTGCACAATCTTAAATTTTTCCTCCTTTTCTTTTAAAGATATATGCTTTAGATATAGCTTTAAATTTGATCAAATTTGACACAAATTTGATATGGTATCAACTATTGAAGGAAAATATAGCAAAAGAACTAGTCACCCAGTCTTACTAATAAAAGAACTTTTAAAAGGGTATGGAACAACTATTTATCAGTATTTCTTTTTAGTGATGCAAACAGTTTGGTTCTTTATTGTCAATGACTTGGAAACTGTCTACTAAACATCAAATAGGCTATTTCAGAGCCAAATCTCACATCCTGAGTTCAAATCCTGGTAAGTACACTTAGCTGTGTGTAGCTCATTGAAGACATAGGAGTTTGACTGTGAGAAGCTTGGGAGTGTGAGGGGAAAGAAGGCCCCATTGTCTTTTTTCCTATTCGTAAAAGTACTTAAGAAAGATAAATTTAATCTATTGTTTGAAGTTGCTCGGCTCTTTTAATTTCACAATATATGTGAAACATTGCATGTTTTTGTAATGTTATCAACTTATGTTTAAAATACTTATAATCTCAAAATATTAATTTTATCAAATTGAAAATAGGCCCAAAATATAAACTATATAGAAACACTTGACATTTTCAATCTTTTTCGCATACCATTAGTTTTTGTAACATGTGCCGGCTTAGACAATTATACCCACTTAACAAACCATTTGTTTCATCATTGTTTTCATTTTATGGATGGTAGGTTGGTAATTTGGACCATAGTATGGTTGACTTCATTGATTAATCCAAAAAATTAATGGATTTTGAGTGCATAGCCATGCTCTGCCGAGGGGCAGAAGCATGCTTAACATAGTTTATGATTGAATTATTTCAGCAATCGTCATGATTGGATGCGATTCGACTAATTCATTGTAGTGCCAATAATTGATTACAAGATTGGAGATTAAATTAGTGAACTATTTAATGTACAAATATTTAATTAGAGGGAAATTTCATAACTTTTAGAAAGAAATCAGAAACATTCTTAATAGATACTTTTAAAGCTTCTCCGCTGATAAATTTTTTAAATGTGATTTATGAAAAGCATAATCAACTTCATAAATAAACCATATTAATAAAACTTGTGCACCCTAATTGTTTGTCCCAGAAATAATAATTTTTAAAAAATTATTTATGTATTTATAAATACACCTAAACTCAAATACTAAATGTTGAATATGGACCAAAAAATTTTATGCCTTACTAGCCTACCACTGAACTAGATGATCAAATAAAAATACCAATTTCGTCAAAAAATTAAAAGATTGACGAAGAATATCAAAAGAAATCCTTTTTTACAAATTAAGGCAATTAACAGCATCGGAAAGGAAAGTTTGCCTTAATTTCAGTGGTAATTAAGAAAACTAAAAATGGACATGTCGGGGTAGGATAGTCATTTGAGTTTTACAGTCTTCCTCCGCTACCCCAGTTGCACTATAAGAAACCCCTCTTGCACGATCGGAAAACCCAGAACAGTTCAGAATTTGATCGCAACATCAAAGATAACGAAAGACATGGGCAGGAAATTCTTCGTCGGTGGCAACTGGAAATGCGTATGTATTTCTGAATCCGATCTCAGAATTGGTTTAGTTACTTATGCAAGATCTTAAAATTTTCAGGCGTAGGATATAGTGTGTGTTTATGAATCTGGGTTTGGGTATGGGCAAATGTTTTCGTTCTTGAAGGATGTTGGATTGAGATTTCTGGGTTTGATTTTTATGGCAGAATGGGACAGCTGATGAGGTGAAGAAGATTGTGACCACATTGAACGAAGCGGAAGTTCCTTCTGAGGATGTCGTCGGTGAGTTTTGTTTGAGATTTATCTGGTTCTCGGTATTAGGTTCTATGTTTAGATGTCATTCTGATCGATATTGGTTATTTTGTTGTCTTACAGAGGTTGTTGTGAGCCCTCCGTTTGTGTTTCTTCCTTTGGTGAAAGGCTTGCTGCGTTCGGATTTCCATGTTGCCGCCCAGAACTGTTGGGTGCGCAAAGGTGGTGCTTTTACCGGAGAGATCAGGTGTGCTTAGATTTCACTTAATCATCTCTGTTTTGATGCGGTTTAAAATTGCAAAAATGAATGCTCATGGTTTTGCCATTTTTAAGTTTCATGGACAATAATTGAAAGTATGGATTCATTTTCGGTGTTCGCATTGTTGAAAGGCTATCCGAATGAATACTTCCTGTTGAGCTTTAGTTTCAGAGTTTCATTTCCAAATTTTTCACATTAGAATAGTGCATTCTGATTTATGAGTTTGTCCCAAAATAAAAATACTATAAGTGTTAGACCCTTTTTTATGGAACTTTGGATCTTTGATTAGTCTCTTATATCATAGCGGGAGAAATTTTTTCCCGTATTTTCATGAACATTCAGGCTTTTTCCTAATTTAGTCTACCACGTTTCCCACTTTGATAGTTTCTATGTAATCTTCATACTCTACTTGAAATCATATTATGGAATTCTTTTCCCCAGTTTTGACAAATTTTTCCTCTCTCCTTTTGAGTTTTTTACTATCAAGTGTTTAGGTTTGCTGCAATGTGATGCTCTTTTATTTAGTTAATTTGAAACTGATGTTCTTTTCCACAGCGCTGAGATGCTTGTCAATTTGGGCGTTCCTTGGGTCATCCTTGGTCATTCTGAAAGAAGGGCTCTTCTAAGTGAGTCATATGAGGTAATAAATTTTCTGTTGCTTTAGATAATATCTTCTTGTATGTCTATCATGTGATAACGTGATTGAACAATTTTTGCTCCTGTGACGTGCTTCTGTTGTTACGGATTGATCCACCATTTGTTAATTTCATTTTCTGCAATCTCTAACACTTTGATTGTCTTCACAGTTTGTTGGAGACAAAGTTGCATACGCACTCTCTCAAGGCCTAAAAGTGATTGCCTGTGTTGGAGAGACTCTTGAGCAACGAGAATCAGGATCCACAGTGGCTGTTGTTGCTGCACAAACAAAAGCAATTGCAGGTACCTCCTGCTGTACTTAGAAGTGGGGAACAGTTGCTTTTCTGTGTGTTCGGTACCATAAACTTACAATTTACTTTGGTTTAGAGAAAATCTTTTGGATTACTACTGGTAACCTCCCTGTGATTGGAAACTGATCTAAAAGATGATTATTTTTCAATTGGTGTGGAGTGAAGTTTTATGTAACTATTCTGGTTCTATTACCTTTTCATTTACTCTTACCGTGATTAACAAGCTGTAGCTACTGCATCTTCAGCTTCTTTCCTTTCCTATCTGTCATGCTTTCCAATATCGTTGTCTTGTAGATAAGGTATCAAATTGGTACAACATTGTTTTGGCTTATGAGCCAGTTTGGGCCATTGGAACTGGGAAGGTTGCAACCCCTGCTCAGGCTCAGGAAGTAAGTACAACTATAAGAGTATTTTTTGTTTAGCTACTCTTCTTCAAATTTGAATTTTTGCTGTAATAATTTGGACCTGGGGAATCATTTCCATCAAGGAAGGTAGGGCTCTCTCTCAAAATAAAATGTTCAGTTCATTTGCCAATCCTCTTGTTGGCCTCCCTTAATGCTTTGAGGCAATTGATACATGAAATTAGGTTGACCACTTCTATACTTACTCTTTTTATTTGATCTAATAATAGGAGGAATGCCTTTTTTCTGACAGTCTGGTCACAATTCATGTGTGATGTGCTAATATATTTCTTCAAAAATATACCTTGATGAACGGTTGGAAGACTGGTGTATATTATTCTGCTACACGAATGCTTGTAAAAGCCTAAAACACACATTAGTCTGCAATTCAACTGCTGACATAGCAAGCATTCCTTCTTGTCACCTATAGCTGGATCTTTGAGCTTGCTGTATTTTGGTCTTTTTGTTTTCATCCTTCGGTTATAATATAGATCTGCCACAGAAATGTGTTTTGATCCGCGTTGGTTTCCCTGTCCCTTTTTTCGCACATTCTGTCATTTGGTAACAGATTGTAGGAAGGAGAGATGGTAGTAAAGAGAGTCTACCTCTATGTATCTAAAAATATGATGTTGCTTTAGATTGTTTGAGATGAAAGTGCTCCTTCCACGTATAATGGGTTTTTTCTGCCAGGTTCATTTTGAATTGAGGAAATGGCTTCATGACAATGCTGGTGCTGAAGTTGCTGCATCAACCAGAATCATCTATGGAGGTTAGTAATATGCAGCCATGGTTAAAAATTCTCCCTTTTTCACTTTCTCGAAATATTTAACTAATAGGCTAGCTTCATATAAAAGTCATTTATTAGAGGGCCTTTATGGACTACCAAGCTAGATTAAGAGGGTAATCATCTGTTAACAGGCATATACTTCTTAGACGTGTGTTTTGCTGAGTTAAAAAGTTCTCTGCGCGGGAATTTTTGTCTGTTAACCTCTCTTTTTTTTTTTTTTTTATGTTCTCCTTATTCATAGTAATGTTGATGTGGTGAATCAATTGGTTCGCACACTAACTATCCAATTAAGATCTGAACTAAATGCCTAGAATGACCAAGAATATGTTTAACGGCTAGAGCAGGCCCAAGGGCCTCAGAAGAAGTACTTAATATGCATCAAAACAGGCCAGCTGCGTCCTAATTTTTCTCATATAGTTATTTTTCTTTCTGTAAACTATTGCTGTTAGGGACTTGGGGGTTGGTTTGTTAACTACAGTGTCTGTTTCAGTTCTCATATCTTGATTTAATCAGATATCAGACGAAGAAACAATCCTACAGCCTAGTCTAGTTCAAGTTAGGTTGGCACCAAATTAAGTTCCACAAGTCTATGATGTGAATTTTTTCCTTGGCTTTACAAGGTCCACACATCGTTAGACAGCTGTTTCTCAATAAATAACTCTGTACTTCAGAAAGATGACTTTACTATATGCCTTTCGATTTACCCTCTTACTGTAGGTTCTGTAAATGGAGCAAATTGCAAAGAATTGGCAGCGCAGCCAGATGTGGACGGATTTTTGGTTGGTGGAGCTTCCCTTAAGGTGATTATTATGTTTAATCATTAGTTTTACTTGTTTTGCTTTCTAGTCTAAACCTGTTAACTGACTCTCCTTGCATCATTTTCTTTTCCAGCCGGAGTTTGTTGACATTATCAAGTCAGCCACTGTTAAGAAGAACGATTGAAATTCAGTACATTGTATCGAGATGGCTGCTCTTTGTGCTTCCTCCTTGAGTGTGTAATGAAAAACTTGTGTTGTAATTTTGTAGTTGATGTTCTGTGTGTTGTGAGGTGTAGATCTCAGTTTTGAGGTTTTAATAAGTTTTCTCTGAGTATATAGACATGAAGCTGGTTGTTTCTTTGTGTACGAGTTCCAGTTGGAACGAAACGCGTTATGTGACGGTTGATTTAGCAAATAACAAGCTGAATGCAGTGGTACCTTGGGTTTATGTTTTCTTATGTTGTCTAATCATTACTTCTAATTATTTGTAGTCCCACCTCTTGAACATTCCGACAAGGGGAAGTGGTTGGAGAATACTTAAAGATATTCCCATCCCACCTCGTGCAAAATATGTTTCGTAGTTCTTTGGCAGATGTAGCTGCAATTGGTTTGAACTGTATAAAGTTTGATGCATGTCATATCCCTAATTACTTGTGAAACCGTTTATATGTAAATAAATTGCTTTCCTCCTTATAAGCTGATTTTAACGAAGCAAATTTTCTATAAAGGTTATTGTTCAGGTACATAAGATTTATAATCTCTATCAATCTAGTTTAGGGTCTTTCTTGTGATATCATTAACAAGGTCCATAGTTTTATCCTATGGTGACTATGAAACAAGGAGTTAGAATGTTTTACATTGTTGATAATTTATTGTAGAATTCTCTATGAGATGAATTATTCACCTAGTCTATAATTTAATCTCAAAATGTCTTGTGTTCTTTGAAACTTATTCTTCTTTTTATATTTTTATAGGCAAAAAGGGTGAGGGTTTTAGTCTCTCCAACCTGGGATTACTTAACCGAGTTAAGACGTGTTGATTATTGTAAAGTCTTTTATAATAATCAAAAGGCATGTTTATTAGTAATTTTGTCTTATGGTAGTCATGAAACGTGTTAAATTATCTTACATTATATGTAATTTGCTGTAAAAATCCTCATGTATGAACAAATTTATTCCCATTGCCTTATATCATACCAGCAGCCACTATTCCGGATTCTGCTCAAGAAGCAGCCCGGCAAGAAGGACCTTTTGCTGCCAACCAAACAGGGGCTAATCTTCTTTTTTCTCTTTTGCATCAGCTTCCTGTCAAATCTTGGCCCTTCGCATCGTCGCTTGATTGTGATGTATAACCTACAGTTCCACCGCCCCATTACTTCCCATATTCCTTGTGATTGCTTAAAACAACAAATCTTTAGGTACTCTCGACACTCAAATCCAGGAAGCCCCTGGAAAGGGCAAGATCTATCCCTGCATGAAATGGAAGAAAAGGATCGCTTTTTCTGGCCTGTCAATAGTGGAATGTACTGCTTTGAGAGTGATAGATACCAGAATACTAACCCTTTGGAAAATTGGCCACGATTATCGTACCCCCTTCATTGAAGTAAAGTCCTTCTACCGACAGCATTCTGCAGGAAATTTCGCTTTTTCATCTTCCTGAATATTTCCACACCTTTTTGGTTTAACTTTTGCCTTTGGACTGCCTCTTTGACTGAGGAAAGTGCTTGAGATCATCACTTTTTTGCTTGCCTTTCCGCCTTCGAAGTTATGGCTTTTCATAAAATTATCTTAAACATCTTAATCAAGAGTAATTGAACGTGGAGAGCCTGTTTTGTCTTAGACTAGTCTTCAAATCCAGCACTTTCCCATACCACAATGCATAAACAAAATAACTAAGTACGGCATCTATGAACTACTACTAGAAGTTAATTTCTTACTTAATTGGTGAATATATTTTATCTCAAAGAAGTTTTTAATGCAAGATGTAGATAATATAGATTAGTTTCTCAACTAACATGTATTACAAGCTTCATTATAAATTATACATACACTTATAGACAAAAGTATATATATTTCATTTAAAAACATTCCACGTAAACCCACCACCCTACTTTTTAATGGGGGAAAGGTGCTTCTATTTACAACTACCCAATTTTCTAATGGAGGAAGGAGATGTTATTTTCTTTTAAAAGTTGACGGTGTTGAAGTTAATGCAATGAACTACCCATTCAATTGGGTGTCGTATTCTTGGGGCCATGGCATTAACGATGTTTGGTCCGGTAGTGCCTTTTTCTAGTGCATGATTAGTGGGCATCAATTTTATATAGTTGGCAGGAGGAAAAATGATGGGTTTTTAGAGAAGATAACCATTATTGTTGTAGCACCAAATATTCATATCGGCATTCTTCTTTCCCATCATGATGATCCACGACAATCTTAAGAACATCAGGCATGTCAGTGTTCACATCGCTTTAGAAAAAACAACATCATGGGTTGACTACTTGACTCCCAATTCAATTAAACAAAGAACAGGAGGGAGGGAGGGACAAGCCATTGTTTGCACTTTCGTCTGGTCGTACCAAGATTCTGATCGAGACAACATGCCAGGCTTTGACTGAACATTTGAATAGCATGCGAGTGGGAGCTTTAATTAATAATTGAGAATCTGAGGACAGCAGGCCGAGTAGCTCTTTTGTTTTTGCTTTATGATAAGATTATGCATATAAAATGTAGTTTAATCGAATGTTCTGGGTCTATATAGGATTTCTGATCTGATTTGACGAAGAAAGCTGGGGGAGTCAAACGGTGATGCACATGTTTATTCCACTAATGTCTAGTTTTACTTCCATATTGGCTTAAGGGTGTCTGTAGAGTGGACTTGTGAGCCAATAATGTCCGAAACCATCATTCATTGTCCTGCCTTCCTCTGGTCGATGGTGAAATATTTTCACGTTGAAAATGCCCAATTCATCCAACTCAACAATCACATATGTCTAATCTAATTCCACCTTATCTGTTAAATAGTGATTATTGTCAATATCGAAATGTTTAGTATCCCCATCATAGATTCACGTAGACCTTTTTTTAGCAATTAATTTTAATTAAAAAAGTTGTATAGTTTTTAATGTTATTCAAAATTCATAGATGTATAATTTGATAAGTAGTAGTTATCTAATTTAATATCTTAATTTAATATCATATTTATAAATTCTAATAACTAATATTTTAAAATTTTAGGAAAGAAGACGACTCTTTCTAACATCAAAGAAATGAATTTATTTATTTTTTATTACATCCACTCAAATTTTTGTACTCATATTTTAAACTTAAAAGTAAAAAACTTTATATAATACTTACTTTTAATTGAATTGTTGATAAATTCATTAACTCTTCCTCCTTATGTTACTTTAGAAAAACAAAAGAGGAGTTAAAGTAATAGTATCACAAGCAAGCTTATTGAACCCTTTTAAAGATAAAAGAGTTAAAGTAATAGTATAACAAGTAAGATTATTGAACACTTTTGAAAGACAAAAGAGGAGTTAAAGTAATAGTATCATAGACAAGATTATTAAACCCTTTTGAAAACTAAAAAGAGGAGTTAAAAGTCCAAGTAGGAAGAGTGTAAGTAATAGTTTGATGGGTAAAGATTGTTGAACCCTTTTTTCACTCAAACCCCGATGCCAAGAGGAACCCTAGAATCACTTCCCAACTTTCAACATATTCCACTTCGAATTGACATGAGGTGGCATGTACGGAGCCGAACATTGGCTTTGCAACCCGTCAGTCTCGTTCACAAGTAGACAAAAAATTTGCCACCTTCTTTGACCTAAAGCTTGCCCTCTGCATTACGTTGCAGGATTAGTTTATTGGTAACTATTATTTAACACTTAAAAAGCATAGAGTAATCAGAAAGACACGTAGAGATTGCATAAGAAATCCGACGAGCATTAATAAACGAGGCCAATGTGTATACTTTTCTAATCCTCACAGGCTGGCAAAGAAGCCGGCTTTGGGAGCCAGCCAAACAGGCACATGGGTTGAATACCATGTCTGGACTCGTCAAAAGTTGAAGGTTGTTGATCGATTGATTGATTGAACGGCTCTGATGTGTTCCGGCGTGGTGACATCATGATGGGGAAGGGTGATGTCTGTCGCCACGTCATTCGGTCATTGAAAAGTAAGTTTTTGGATTAAACCAAACCCAAGTGGGGGTGCTGTCACGGATTTGTTCGCGGAAGGCGTTTTCAACCCTCTGGAATGCTTGCTTTTCAGGCAAGGCATGCATGCATGTCGAAGGTGGTCAGGTCACCTGAGGAAGAAGAACAAGTTGGGTTTCAAGTGGATGAACAGCCGTGATTGAGAAACATTGCAGAGGTTTAAGGTCACTGTTTTTGTATGAGATTGTTTCTACTTTTAGAAGTCAATTGTTTTGTTTGGCAGGATTTGAAGCACACAGAAAGAAGCATGAACTACCCCATCTGTTGTATTAATTGAGATGAACAAGGGGACACGCCAACATGCTGTGTATGGTTTTCTCGTGACATGTGTTCAGTGGAGAAGAAAGGTCATGATGTCCTGCATGCAAAAACCTTATTATTCCTCTTGTGGAAATATGCCAAGATTGTGTTATTTATAATCATCAACAATAACCACAGCCTACTTTAGCTGACTATTCTTCGGAGTAGGCCCTTAAAATCTCTTTTAAGATAATGATATTTCAAAGGTAGAAAAATTGTGATAATTAACAGGTTAATAATTCAAGGATTAACAATTAACTATTCAGAATTGAAGTTTTAAATTTTGACATTTCATACTCCTTAAAATACATAAATATTTTTAAAATAAATTGTAAGACTTCTAACATAGTATTCAAATTTGTGTTACAAGTAAGATACATATCAAGTTGTAAATTAATTGAGTCCCCATATGTATGAAAGTGTTCTTTTTGTTTTTAAGTCGATTGTAATGAAAAAAGTGGGTCTTCTAACCGAAGACCTAAACATATAAGAAAGGCATCATGTTATCACCTTGAGATTAAAATTCATGAGTAAAGTGTCGAACTTGATATAATATATTAGTGACACAAGAAGAAGGACATTATTTTTACTGCATATAGCGTGTGGGGACTGATATGTAGCAGAGAAAGTGGGCAAGAGGCATGATCAACCATTAATGACCAGGAATGGCCATAGTTGATTGCTTTCAACGAGAAGTCGGTGATCCAAAGATGTCACAAAGTTCTGCTTGTACTGATGCCAGCTTCTTGTGAATACGGAAGCATTAATGTTATCATACGTTCTTCGTTAAAATTTTCATGACAATTGCTTAGATTTGAAGTAAGCTTGATGGAGTACGATTTGACAGGTCCAATTGGGTGCTCCAGTTTTCATTGTCGAGGCCAGTTGATCCTTCGTTTTTGTGATTCAAATTCAAACAACAGTGTTTCCGTTCTTTATCAGAAGCATCACGGGACAGTCCTGGTATGGGCCCCGTCGAAGAGTGTGCCGGCACCAGACCGGCGGCCGTGACTGAAAGCAACAAGACCCACTGCTTCCTGGACCATGATCATCGACCGTTTGTTTGTTTGTTTCTTCACCGACTGATGCACCGGAATGGGTTCGCCGTTGCTTCAGCTAGGTGATAATGTCTGCGGCTTTTGATTTTAAGGAAAAAGTCAAATATCTATCGGAAAAAAGGCAGCGACGGCGCTGAAACGAATTAAAACCATGGGATTGATTTATGTAGAAAACACTGTTTATTCCCAAATCAGGCGTCACAGACTTTGAATATCCCAAGTTTTTCAGCCTTAAATACCGGATTCCACGAACCTCTCCATCACATCATGCAAGGTTGAAAGAAAAGGCGTAGATGAACAATTGCAGTCCCTTTCTTCCAGCTTCGGGATAAGGTTCCCACCCCGCAGTCAGATTCAATGTTACAATACCAGAAGCCGAAGCTCAAAAGCTCAGCCTCACTCCTCCGAGCAATGAATCCCAATTCGGAGCATAAATAGAAAGTAGACTTTTATATTATAAAGTTGATATCTAAATATATAAATTTAATATATACAAACAATATAAAAATGATATATATTATTAAAAAGAAATATTAATTTTTAATGTAAAATTCTCATCTTTTATATATTTTAATTTCATTAGTAGACAATTAATAAATAGAGAATGCAAAAAAAATCATAACAATAAAAGAATGTCACAGTTTTGATATTATATTAAGAATATTAAGTAATTTTATAATTATTTTTAAAATATACCTTAAAAGAAAAGGTAAGCCATCATATAAGGTTAAATTTATATCATCTTTTTTCGATGTGAAATAAATCTAAGCATTCTCAATAATCTTTACTTTGTAATCTTAAAATTAAGTTTCTTAGTGTGCATTACTTATGTTAGTATTAAAAGGTGTAAGGAAGATAAAATAATTTTTTTTACTGAACTCTTTGAAGATGCAGGACATTCAAACTTTACATTCTTAATTAAGTTACTGCGTCGTAAAGCTATGGGCATTCCATGTGACCGAAAGGCAGCTGCATGGTCTAGTTTTGGTAATGGACGAGGAAGCTTCTTGGTGATTATTAGGAAGAATCCTATTTTGTTTTCCTTTTTCGAGGGCCCAAGGTAAGACACCATGACAAGGAAGAAGCCCCGGTGGTGGTCGGAAGCTGCTGAGCCTGGCGCGGGTCCAACACTAGCCGACAAGCTAGCCATCTTCATGGAACGGCTAAATAATTTTCTAAAAGACCGAATCTAACGGCTGAGGATGATGGCAGCTCTGGACAGCCTTATCTGCTCTGACTTGACTCTGAAAAGAGAGAGAGAGAGAGAGAGAGAGAGAGATAGGAGCAGAAAGGAGAACCACCAAAGCAAAGAGAGAGTATAAAACGGTGAGACGAAGAGCAGGACAGTTCGCCATTAATGCAACTCACCGGCACCTGCCAACGCATTTGCCATCTCTCTTTCTTCCTTACCTATAACAATGGTCAAAGCTAAGCTTTGTTGAGGCTTCGTTGGTTAGTTCCCCTTCTGGAAAGCGCTCCCTGAGTTCTCGCCCCCCCAGGAGCTTGCGTAATCCGGAAACCTAAGTCCCTTGTGTACTGTGTAACAATCCACCTCTTCTTCGCGGAAAACGAGGTGGGTTTTTGAATTCTCTACACCGTTGTTGTTCATGGGTTTGGTGTGTTTTTTATCGTTTCGGGTTGTTGTATTGGAGAGGCTTATTTCTATCTGGATGGCACCTAACTTTGTATTTTCGCATGCGCATCCAGATCTGCTTCCTTCTACTGTTCAAAGTTTGGTCCTTGCGAAGTTCTTGCTGCTTGGCGCCTAAATTTTCGTGACCTGTAGCAAGGAAGATCATAATTGTAGTTGGTTTTCATGGGGATTTGCTTAAGCGCCCAAGTTAAAGCTGAGAGCCCCTCTAACACAGGTACTTGATTTTTCATTATTCTATATGATCCAACATAACGATTTTTTGATTTCATTTTGTAGACGTAGCCCTCGGATTCAAACTTATAGTACCCAGAAACTCTGTGTTTTGTTTTGATGTTTGAATTCCCGGGAGTTCAATTGTTGTATAAGTTTCTTTAAGATTACTCTTTTCCGGTAGAACCAGGGGAGGGGAGTTAAGGCTCTGGTTTGGGGAGGTGGATTTGTCTATCTGGGAATTCTGCTTCACTGGGAATTGTCCAATTGTTTTGCAATCGTCTCATTCCTCTTCCTCGGTAGGTCTTGATCCTTGAGAAAATGAGACTCATTTGCATTGTATATTGACCAGAACCCTGCGAATCTAGATGTCCTTGATTAGTCAATGGTTCTCACTTTGCTTCGTTTGGTTGCTACCCTGGAAGGAAAGGGAACTGAGATTTCTCGTTTCGTTTTCTGGCCGATCCATTAATTAGTCCTTTCAGTTGTTTCTAGGTCGATTATCGTCCCAGTAACTTAAGTTCAGGGTTTTTATAAGAAGACATGGAAGAGTTAAAAATTCGGCATCTCTTTGGTAGCCTTTTTCTTAGATCTCTTGGCAACCAAACAAATGCTGGTTATATCTTTAGTTTTTGTTCTAAGCAAGTTTTTGCCTGGTGAAATGTTTATGGACTTCACAAATTCAGGTAAAGATAATACTTTTTTTTACTTGTGCAGGAACAACTTCGAAATACGTTAGCACAGATGGAACTGATTTTAGCAGTGCGAGTAGCAAGAACTCATCAGTTTCAGTGGCCCAGAGTCGGACTGAGGGTGAGATATTGCAATCCTCCAATGTGAAGAGCTTTACTTTTTCCGAACTCAAAAATGCCACAAGGAATTTCCGTCCTGATAGTGTGTTAGGAGAAGGTGGTTTCGGTTCAGTTTTTAAAGGGTGGATTGATGAGCACACATTTGCTGCTACAAAGGCCGGGACTGGCATGATTATAGCTGTGAAAAGACTTAATCAAGAAAGTTTCCAAGGTCACAGGGAGTGGTTGGTGAGTTGAGCTTACCTTCCTTCTAATTCTCTGCACATATTGAGAATTGCTCACTCTCGTTACCGATGTTTATGTGGCAACACCTCAAAGTTTTTGGATGAGATAAGAGATGGAATTCCTAAGAATTCATATGCTGCCGCCGCAAGTGGTCATATAAGATGCAACTTGTATATTTGAAATGCTGACCATGGATACCATGGGTGTTTCATTTTATATATTGTGATTCAAAAGAAGCATAAATGGAAGTGCAGAGGTTTACTCTTTTGTTATGATATTTTGTTCATACAGGCAGAAGTGAATTATCTGGGACAGTTTTGTCACCCTAATCTTGTGAAATTGATTGGCTACTGCTTAGAGGATGAACATCGACTGCTGGTGTACGAGTTCATGCCTCGGGGCAGCTTGGAAAATCACTTATTCAGGAGTGAGTTGTTCTTCTATATCTTTTCACACAGTTGAATTAAGCAGGCTTGTTTATGTTATGTAACTAAGAAAAGTCAATGATTGTGGTTGCACCAGGGGGTTCTTATTTCCAACCTCTTTCTTGGAGGCTCCGTCTGAAGGTTGCTCTTGGTGCTGCAAAGGGCCTTGCTTTTCTACATGGTGCTGAAACAAAAGTAATATATCGGGATTTTAAGACCTCTAATATCCTGCTTGATTCGGTATGTGACCTGTGAAGTAGGTTTTCTTTTCTTCTATGCTATGGTCCCTTGTGAGGGATTCATTTTACATTATTGCTTTCTCCTGAAAAGTTTCTTTTCTGACATGTTCACAGCACTATAATGCGAAGCTCTCTGATTTTGGGTTGGCTAAGGATGGGCCAACAGGTGATAAAAGTCATGTCTCAACCAGGGTTATGGGAACCTATGGATATGCTGCTCCAGAGTATCTAGCCACAGGTATTAATCAAATCCGTCACGTTCGGGTTCTCAAACGATTCAATTTCCCTTGTTATTCAACTTAATTGCTTTCGTTATGGACAATGGGATCATGATTCCTCTGATTATTGTCAAGTTTATTCTCTTCTGATATAGATCCCTTTTTGGGCTTACTATAGGTCATCTTACCACGAGAAGTGATGTCTACAGTTTTGGGGTTGTACTATTAGAAATGTTATCTGGCCGGAGAGCAGTTGATAAGAACAGGCCAACTGGAGAGCATAATCTGGTAGAATGGGCTAAGCCCTACCTTGCAAACAAACGCAAGATCTTCCGGATCCTAGACAACCGTCTTGAGGGCCAATATACAATGGATGTAGCCTTCAAGGCAGCGATGCTTGCATTGCGATGCCTATCCACGGAAGCCAAGCTCAGGCCAACCATGGATGAGATTGTAACTGCATTGGAGCAGCTCCAGGATTCAAAGGATACAGGAGCTCCTCAGAGCAATTTGAACAGCAGAAACAGAGCTCGACGAAAAAGTGCAGATGATGCTCGCAAGGAAACGACCCCTGCCCCTTACCCTCGACCCTCAGCCCTCTATACCTGAAAATCCAGTTGCAGAGCTTGATAAAAACCGCTCTTTGTTCTGCCGAAAACACCATACCAAAGTGATTTGGTGTCAGTCTCCTGATCTCAAGCATACACATAACGTTTGTCTAATAACTGTACAGATCGTGTTTCGGCTGAGTGTATTCGAGATCAACCAACCTCTCTTGACGACTTTCCTGGTGAGCGTCTAACTTAAGGAATTCCACAATATTGTATGTCTTAGAGATATGTTTGTAACGCTTGAAACAGCTTGGAAAATAGGGATGCGAGTGCAGTTGTATTACTACGGGTAGCTGGCCATTTTCTTCTTCCCTGTGATTGTATAACTTCCTTTACATGTACTGGTTTTGTTGTATTAATGTCTCAATATGTTTGTTGCATCCATGTCTTTGTACTCTTTATCTTTTTGAGAGAAGCAAAAAAGAGTCATCCAGCTCATAGATTGATGTCCACCATGCTGTACCAGAAAAGCATGACCAGACAGAACCTAAACTAGAGGGAGACACGTGGATTCACAAACCATTAAACTTTTGACTTTCTTGTGAAGCTGAAATATGTGACAAAAAAGTAGACTTTGTAGAGTGTCTCTTTAAATGGGTCATCAGCATCATATTGAATGTTTCCTGTTTGGATAGCCATCAACTTTTGGCCAACACCACCACCCAAAAAAGGCTACCACAGTTCTTCAACACGTACTGCCGCTTAGGGAAATTTAGTAGGGTTCGATGCTAGACTTTGTCTACGGATTCATGAGTAGAGATGCATTTATGGGAAGTTCTAGGTGTGATTATTGCTGAGATGATACGCTGCAGTGGGTAATCTATTAGGGGTAGCCCCTAAAGTCTTACACTCTAGGCCCAGGCTTGGGCTTTACATTCTCATTTCTGCAATCCACGTTCAAATACATTTCCCGGAATAGAAAATGGAAAATCCAGCATAGCACTCAGTGGGACTAACTTTAAATAATGATGATAGAATGAACTTCCAAGCTAATCTTGCGTGCGTATAGAAAGCATGCCTTGCAAACGCAGCTTCTTCACAAGCAATATTTACATTATACTTGATAATACAAGGACGGAGAGAGTATAACCTCCGTTATTTCCAGGAACTCCATATATAATCACATCCATCGCCCATCCCTGAAAAGTTGGGTTGGTTTGGGTTGGCTTTAAGCTGTTAGGTTATCACCAGGTTCGCACTAGCCCGGGTGTCCAATTTCTCCAATCTAACTTGCCAAATGACTTGTTTCTCAAGTTAACCATTTCTCTGAAATCAAAAGCCTTCTTTCGACAACTGTTTCCGCGCTTGGTGGACTCAGGCTCAGTCTCCCCAGTGGTCTCTTCCTTAGCCTCTTCGGTTTCATTGATAGGCTGAGGGGCATCTTCATCTTGAGTTGACGTCTCGGCAATTATCTTTCCCAGAATCTCCACCACCTCGCTCATTTTAGGCCGGTATTTCGGCTGCTTTAGCAGACACTTGTTTGCCAGGGATGCAAGTTTTTGAGCCGATTTAATGCAATACTGCCCTTCAAGTCGAGGGTCTACAATAAGGTGAAACTTCTTGGAGTCTGATACATAGGGTCTCACCCATTCCAAGAGTTTCTGCTCACTCCGGGGAAGGTTTCTTTCCACCGCTCGTCTTCCCGTGATAAGCTCATAGAGTACCACCCCGAAGCTCCAAACATCGCTCTTAGTAGTCAGCCTGCCGGTTTGAACATACTCCGGAGCAGCATAACCTATTGTCCCTACGATCTTTTTATTGAAAAAGGAGTTAGATATATGATCCACAAATCAGGATCTGTCATATGCTGGCAAGACTTAAAACCATCATTCAATCCAGAGACATTTGATTCAATAAAATATTTGAGAAAAATAGTGACAGTCGGCAAATCTGCCAAGGCTCCAAACTTATCATAAGTAGTCAGTCTTATAGAAGGCAAAGAAGTCCAACGGTAGTAAAAGGAAAATATACTGAATTTGCAACCAACAACTTACGGCTGTTGAAATATGGCTGACTCCTTCAGCAGGTCCCTGTCTAGCCAATCCAAAATCTGAGAGCTTTGCATTGAAGTCCTCGTCAAGCAGGATATTTGACGTTTTGAAATCTCGAAATATTAACTGAATCAATTAGAAGCCGGATCAAAATCGTATTGATTCTCATGCATTTCAGAAAGTAACCTAGTTGCTACAAATTCAGGCTGCAGCCTATGCAAAAATCTTCAGAAGATATGTTTGCAGGCATCTTCCACCTTTTCATTTCTATGAAAAAGAAGTGTATGGCAAAGCAGGAAATTTTGGAAATTTCGGTAGAAAGAAATTGCAACAAAAACACGGAGAGAATCTGGTTTAACCGCTTGTAATCCATTTACGGATCATTGTTGAAGCACAAAGGAACCTGATCGCTATTGCTCTAGACACAAGAAGCAATTTGCGGGCAAAAGTGAAAGAGGAACCAGGAAAACAACAAGAACCCTTGCTTCTTGACACTTGTAACCAAGATGCAGTGTTCTAAGTTTAAAAAATTATGTACCTGAAAATCCATTTCCTCGTGAAGGTACGCCAAACCACGGGCTGCATCCTGACCAATTTTTAGTCTTGTCATCCATGGTAGAGGCGAAGGTACTCGAACCACTAGATGGTCCTCCAAGCTTTTATTACGCATAAGCTCATATACTAGGAGTCGCTGGATTCCTCTTTCATCATCTTCTGCACAATAACCGACTAATTTGACAAGATTTGGGTGCTTGACCACTCCCAAAAAGTTCACCTCGTTAATCCATTCCTTATGCCCCTGAACACTAGAACGCAAAGGATGAAAGTCCTGTAAGATGTCCTTAAAGCGTGAAGCATAACGTATCAAAGGCTTCCAAAAATCTCAACCCCAGAAGATAGATAAGATCATCGTTCAAAAAACATTTTTCAATCTTTCAATTATCTATAGATTTCCGTAAGCGATAAGCACCAATCTGAGTCAGTTGAAGTAGATAACAGGGGTTAAATCAATTAACTTTCAACCTCAAAATCTATCAAAATGTTTCTTCAACCCGACAAGGCGAATCACATTAGTAGCCAATTAGCACTAAAATCTTTAACTTTACGTACAGTATTGTGGGGGCGCACAGAGCCAAAAAGTCATTCCCTTTGAGTGAACCCACCTAGCTCCACTAAGGTCTTCCTGATCTGCTACTTTGAGTGCATTATAACCAGAGTATTACTCCGCAATACACAACTAAAACACTAGCTCCAAATTTGCGAAGCCAACATCGATTACTTCTATTTACAGACAATCAAACATGCACAAGAAAACCAAATGACACAGATAAACGGAAACATTCAAACGAATTCATAAACCATGTGGAAAAGGGAACAAAACGCATGCCTGAAAACCAAGCCGATTCAACTGCTTGATCGCGACATCCATTTTCGAATCAGGACCCTCGGAAACCCTAACAACCCCTCTGTACACGCACCCGAACCCCCCCTCCCCTATAAGCAACCCCCTGCTGAACCCCCTGGTGGCAGATTTGAGCTCGTCAAAGGTGAACACGCGCAGATCGTTGGCGCGTCGCCGGTTCAGCAACTCAAAAAACCCGACCGACTCGGAGAAATCCCTGGCCTCGGAGTTGTCGAGAGCCGCGGTGCTAGCGGTGGACGCCATACTTAGCGACCGCGTCCAGGAGACCTTAGAAGCAGCCCTGGAAACGACGGTGGAGTCATCGTCGCCGCGCCGCTCGCCGTTGGAGAAGTGGAAACACTTCATTGCCCGAACCGTCAGGGCGTTGGAACCGCAGAGAAGGGATTATAAAACATCGGAAGAGAAGGAGTCAAAGGGGATGGCTGAGGAAGGCAGCGAATAGATTCAAGAATGTTGAATTAATATTTGAAAATCGGCGGCTACTTGTAGAGAGAAATGCTCCACAGTTGCTCTTTTTCTTTATCCAGTTTTTCGGTTTATCGCGTTGTGGTCGTTTCGGGAGTGGAAAGCCCAATCAAGGCCCACTTGTCGTGTTGCAGAGTCTGAGGGGATCACGAGGCCACTACAGAGGAGGAGTGGGTGGGAGTACGTGGAAAGACTGCAGAGAGGACACCGTGGAAGGCCCCGCATACTCGTTGAAGGGGTATTCCCAATTTATTTAATTCAAGCCTCAAAGTTAGATAAAACAAAAACATGACTAAAATTTGTGGATGGGAATAATTAGGTATGCAAAACAAAACTAAAAGATGCCAAAAGAATAATTTGGTTTGCACTTTTTCTATTTCTCTTGGGAATAGTTCGAAATTATCTAATTATTTTGTAACAACTAAATAATTGTATTTGGTCAACAAGGTAGTAATTCAATAGATTAACTGTCAGAATTAGGTTTTGGATTGAGTCTTTAGGGTTTTCTAGCATAGTATCAAAGCTCAAGTTAAATATATCTCACTCTTATAATCTTAAATCCAAGAATACTTATTCATATAAAGAAATGTATGTAGACAATATACTCATATAAGAAATTACAATTCTTGAGGTGAAGCTTAAACTAAAAAAAGATCCTTAAATTTTAGAGTTAACTTTTAGGTTAGGCCTTTAAACTTCTTTAATATAGTAGTTATTCAAAGTCTAGATTTTGGATTCAACATTTCATCAACTCCAAACCTTCTTTTCACTAATTAAAAAATAATTTGAACCATAATATTTAACATACAAAACAAAAGATCACGAGCAGTTAATTTATGAGTGATGAGGAGAATGTGATAAAACTACAAGAATCAATATGTGATAATCTGTCACACTTGAACCTAAAGTTTGATACCATAATAAAAAAGTTTTAACTTCTTATTTTAAAATTTGCCACTATGAGAAGAAGAGACCAAAAACGATTATTATTGATAGTAAGATATTGATCGTACAAAATATTTATTATTTTTAACATAAACAATTATTGGAATGGTATAAAGAGGAAGTACCGAGTTGATTATTAAAATGAATGAAAACGTGATTTTGGAAAGGAGGATAAGATTTGTTAAGTTGAACTGCTCAAATGCCTTTTTGGACAAAAGCATATGCTTCTTTTGTGAGCTAAAGAAAAGGACTGCATTATGCACGACCTCCAACGTTGATTTTGGTGGTTTCTGGTAAAGATAACTTGATTCATGTGGGTGTCCTTTGTGGGATTCTTGATCTTTTGGTTGGGACGAAGGATGCTCCTACTTTAGGAGGACCAAAAATCAGATGCTTTTTATGGAATTTGTCATTAATTCTGAATCCGACTACCTTTAATTGGTGCGATTAGACATAGGGAGAAAATTTAAAGGGGGAGGGGAGGGTCTGAAAGGGAATTCACAGGACGGAGATATCAACGCCAATCATTATCAATATTGGCGAAAGACAGCAATTGATGCCGGTTGTTACAAGGAGACGCATTGAAACTCGTATTGGGAAGAATACATTATGGTCTCTTGAATTACAAGCAAGTTCCCATTGGTTGATCCAAAGAAACATGTCTGGATGGTCTTCTCGATCATGAAACTTCAACCGAAACTTGATGGGTCTGTGCCGACTCTGAGTTTTCTTCCTCACGCTTGTAGCAAACTTCTTCACCACAATCGAAAAGAACAAAGCACCGTATATGTAGAATTTTGAGTATGTAGAAGTATTATATTATTTTACAAGCTAACTTTTGGAAGAAGTAGATCTTTTAATAAACTAACATAAACATTTTACTAGAAGACAAAAGTATCTCACGTTAGAAAATAAATTCTTAAGGTGAAGTATAAATTAAAAAAAAAAAAACCTTTCCACTATTAAGCTAATTTTTGAATTGGGACTTTGGACATTCTTATTTAGTATCAAAGTCTAAATTGAATTTATTTTATTTGGTGCAACGTTGAACCCAATGACTATTGATAAGAAAGTGCATTCAAATTAACATGAAGTAGTCCTACAATGATAAGAAAAAATGTAACATCTAAATTATTGTTTTCAACATGTCTATTGAGTGAAGAAATGTCAAATAATATTTCTTTTAGAATGTTTTCATTTAACCATTGGAACCACTCATCAAGTCACACACGTCTTAAAGTTTAATAACACAAACCCTATATAATCTTTCTTAAGAAGCTCACTATCCAATGGCCCTATGATGGCATGAGTCAAATACCACATGGTTTACGCTTCCGAGAAAGAAATGGGCATGTTGAGCTAATCATGTCTTGTTGTTGATCAATGATGCAATCGCATGAAACGAAGGCCTTCCTCCGTCCTTGTTTCGGGGACCATGGATTTCCGGAAGCGCCAATCCCTTTCGGGAAGGCTGTCGACCACCTTTAATCTCATGATTTGCAGCATACGTCTTCTCTACGTACCCATCATGTCTTCTCGATTCTCATGGCTACGCATGCCGACATACACTATTAGCAGAGGCTTCCAGATCTCTCCAAGAGCTTGATTACTTTGCAAGAAATTGAGATTAACGTGTTTAACACAACAAAGCATAGTTATGAATGAGTTTGGTTGAAGTCATGTATGGGCTTTCAATGGGCTTCTAAATGGGGTATAAAGTGAACCAGCACCACCCACCTTCCCCTTTGGGCCTCTCTCAACCAAGATTACGAAAAGAACCATTATCAATTAATATTTTAAAAATAAACCTCAGAACAAAATGCAATTACAACTGGTGGTTAGAAGTGACATGTATTGAGTGTTTCCTATATAGGCAAGTTTTCTTTGTGATTCATAGAGTTGTTCCTATTCAAACATGACGTGCAAATTCTTTATTGTAGTTGTTTGTACTATAAAGTCTAAAAAGCTAACTAGCTCAATGCTCACGGATTAGAGTGCTATTAGTCATACGATGTACCAACAGTTTACTGGAAAGAACTCATAATGGGTGTTTGTATGGTTATATTAGTAGATTGTTTGTTCAGAGCACATAGCATTAGCAACTAGAATTCACACCCATTCTCTTAGTAATAACTTTTCAGTTTTCATTTTTGCATGATTTTAAAAGGCCTAAAAATGAATTTTCACCAAATAAAGCTATATTTTCTTGTAATTTGTTGCAAAAATACAATAAAAGGATCAGGCTTTTTTCTTTTTCTCTCTTTTTTATTCAGTTTTAATTGGTGTTGGTTGACCTGCTTAAAAAAGATTCATGTTCAAAAAAGATTAGGCTCATTTCCTAATGACCTAAATTTTAAATGATGTTTCTTTGCTTTTCGTTGGAGTTTTGAATGTATGGCCTTTCACAGTGTTGGTTTCACATTGAAAAGAATCCTTTCACCCTCTGGGGGAAATTCCACTGTTTATGGGAATTTTACGCTTGTGCATCTTTTTTGTTCGCTCAAGATATATGGTGGCAGCCTTTTGGTAGGTCAATCTCTCTTCTGACAACATAGCCTACGGTGAATTCTCGTGAGGGCGTAGTTTTCAAATGATGGGTTTTCTTCCACTCTTTCTTTTGGGTACTGAGGGCATTGCTTTATGGTTTTGTCTTCCAATTGAAAGGAATTCCTTCACTTTGGGAGGAAAGTCGACCATTCGCGGTGGCATCTTTTCTTTTTCCTGGCAATGTTGAAAGGAGCTAGTAGCTATACGTCAGATCCGTGATATCCTTGTCTTTTGCGTCCCTCTTTGTTTTGCTTGGTGTAGTTTTTGCGCTGATAAATAACCAGCAGAGGTAAAAGCAGAAGCTTTTTATCTCCTTTGTTTCTTTATTTTTGGTGAACGGATGACCATGGAAGAGGACAGACAACAACATAGGGGTAATACACACGTCAAAGGCTTCGATGGTTAAGTCGTTTTGTAAAACAAGTCATTGCACAAAGTCTATTGACGAAGTATGGACGCAACAGCTGCAGATCATAATGAATTTAAACTGATAGGACAAGGAAGTAGAATGACATCTTAAATCCATTTTACTATCCTTAAGTACACAGTGGATTTTAGTTAGTTATCTTTTGTTGACATGCTATGATTTGTCCTGCATCGAAAGGGAGGAAATATAAACTTAAGCTTTGCAAGTAGTCGTTCCCCTTTTTCCTCCTGAGACATTTTTTTTTAAAATTATTATAAAATCACATAATATTTTTAATATCTTTGCAAGAAATATTATGCAATACCTTGCATTTATTCAAATTTCAACATATAGGAGGAGACAAGGAAGTACAATGACAAGATAACAAAAGATACTGAATTTAATCATGCCCTTTTATAGACTTGCCTAATTAATTACCCTTTTAGAAGAATACGAAGATTTACCTAATGTGGTATAATAAATCCATATGTTCACAAGGTTGCAATTCACTCAAATTGTAGCTTTGGATTTACAGCTCTCTCCACAACAACTAAATTTCACGATTTGGAAGTTTTTTCTTTTTGTTAAACCTAAGTCAACTAGACCACATGTTTTTTTGTTATCCTTAAAAACTCTAATTGCCTATCATGTGTCTCAATTATCATATCAAAATTTCGTTTAAATATTACCAACAACTTCAATCCCCCAAAAGTCCAAATCCACCATGATCTAAGTATGTAAGAGGCCATCATGCTTTACAATCAACATCTAAGCAGTCTACTTTATGATGGTTATCACTTTGACCTAACCTAAAAAAGTCCTTATTATGGGTTGCCTCCTTTGTAATTTGAATTCCAGACGTAAAGTTAGTTCTAATGCTATTTTTTACATATTTTAACTATTATATTGAACGATTGAGTCTAAAATTAATTGAATTACATTTTATTTAAATATTATTATTAACTTAGACTTCATAAAGCCCAAACCTACTTTTAAAGAAACCGTATACCCATAAATTTAGACTCCATGATCCAGATTCACCACTAAAACCGACTTTCCATGCTTTGAATATCTGGTAATCTATCTGATGGGTGAAGAAGAAGAGAAAGGGCTCTCTTCAGAATTTAATTCGATTTATTGTTCGGGAATCTATGACGATGGAGAAGACAAGTCAGTAAACGAAAGACCTTATTCCAGGAGTCAATATACGTCGCTGTAACTTGGAATGAGGGCGTCGCAGTCACCGACTTCTCGTACGACTTTGCTGGCACTGACAGAGTCACGTCATCACTCGTGATATGTCTAATCGCAGCTTGCGATCACCTCAACTTTTCTCATCTCCTCCGTATTCGGCCTCTACAAAATGAAAAATCTTTCATTTCCAGGTAGCCCAGGACCACCACCAAAGATGGGTGGTTTCTAACCCTCAGGATTATGTTAAAGCGACTTACTCCCGGTTATTAAGCTAAAAGCTGAAACCCTAGAGTTCAGAGTGCTTGGCCCTGAAACCCTAGAGTTTAGCAGACTCTAAAACCCTATTCATGATTTCTATGACCATCGCAGGAGATGGTTCGGTGTGGATCTGTTGCATCAGAGCATCTGCATGGAATTTCAGCTTTTAGACTGCTTTTCCTCGTCGTGTTCTCAAGCTGGCTGTACTGAAAAGATCTATATTCGCGTTTATCAAGCAGACTGTAAAAAGCAAGATGGGAGCTTTCTTCCCGATTCGAATTTCTGATTAGACTCGCGTCCAATTACGAAAAGACCCACCTCTCTCCATCGCTGAACTTCTGTAAGCTCAGAACATAACTTTCTAGTCAACGTGGGTCACTTCGTGCTGTCTGGATTGCTAAACATATACGTGGTAACTCGATCACCAAGCAACTGAAGGACAGGAATTGACATCCATGGGGAATGGTACTCCCCATGCATAATTTTCTCAAAAAAGCAAGCAACAAAGGCAAACATAAAGCTGCGCAAATATTAACACAAAGAAATCGTTTCATTCATGCATCTCAGTTAAAAAAAAAAAAAGATTTGTTCAAAGAACACCAAAAAGAACCTAACTAAACTGCTGAAAATGGCATAACCTAGCGACTGCCAGTCTTTGACGTATTGGGTATTGAAGATGGGGAAGCATCTCACGCTACAGCATCGCGAACTTTGAAGAAAGAGCGATTCTTGACGACGATGTCGTACATATGGAAGCTCTTAAAGTTGGCGAAATGTTTCGGGAGAGAGATCAAATGGGCGGAGCTTTCTGATCTGTGGAACTGGAGGAGGTCCGGGCGGCTGGAGTTCTTGTAGCGAGACCAGCCGAGCTCAGTGAGACGCTGCTCGAGTTCGGAGTAGGAGCGGATCACCTGGTTCGTGGGGAGATAAACTAGTTCTCTGGGGCGTGCACCAGGAGCGGTGGCTCTGCCGGGGTATGGTGGCTCTTTTCGTTCAAAGGACTCTCTGGTTGGATTGGCGATTAAGCGAACCACGCCATTCTTGTCAAAAATCCAGACGCCAGACATCTTGGGTGCGTGTGCGTGACGGAGAGTTTGATTACTGGTACGAACGTACGACAACCTGCCAGGTTCTTCTATATATTTATAGGGCAAGTCGATCGGGAATTACGATGCTGCATGATTGAACCGAAGGAGAGGAACCGGGCCTCAAATTCGAACAAAGATTGAACAAACACGGACTAGTACGGACACAAACGGCGAGTCTTTTCTCTTGTTTTCTTTTTGTTTTATTTTCTTCGGTGCTCTGAAGCTTTGCGTAATGAACACGAAGCTGGGAAGCTAACATGAGTGCTGCACATGGGAAGCTAACATTCCCAACATGGTTTTGGATGGTGTCAAAATACCTACTAGTGTTGTGGTTGATGTGCTTGATGAGGTTGATGAGGTTGCTGTGTCTGCAACTCACTCACATGCTAACACGGCTGCTGCATTTAAGCTCTCTCCCATTTGTCTGCACATTTTTGTAATTCAAATAGAGTTACTGGAAAATAAGCTTTGACTAATAGGGATTAACAACGAATTCCAAATGGTTCTGTCGAACACGATGGATCATCAGCAGGAGGATGCTTTTTTAATTCAGTCCCCGTTACGAAATAAGGTTTGCCAAAGGAATTTCCGGGTCTGTTGAAGTCTTTGGTACTCAAAAAGGTTGTACTCATCGCTGTCTATTGTTGACTCTTGCACGCTGTACCTCAAGGAAAGCACAGTAAACCAGAAAGTGATAGATATATCACTGTATGCATGTGAGCCTCCTACAACTTGGCATCGGTCACCTCAGATTGTCATACCTTTTACCATGCGTTAAGGAATTAGCAATTTCTTGTGAGCATTATTAATTTATAGGTTCCTTACAAAAAGGTTCAGGTTTTGAGGCTCCTCCATAAGTGTTGCATCTTTCACCAACATGCCGCGGATACTGTCTGTGGATATATTCCCATGGTTAACTTCTATTTTTCTGCAACACAAGAACTGATTTTGCGCAGGAACCATTCAGGGATGGTAGTCCACTGGCGTCAGATCATTCTCGCAGTGTTTGGTGGCTTTGTAGCTTATGAGATGAAATAGGTATGGAATATGAACCGTGCAGCATAGAAAAATACGTAGAATTCTGGATTGGAGGCCCAATCGAGGGAAAAGGTATTTTGAGGTGGCCTAAGGGAGTAACTTGGCTAAATTTGGCAACAAAAGGAAGCTTGAAGTGACCCCGTCAACTTGGAGAGTAGGTACACCTAAGACCGACGAAAATCCCTTGCTTTTGTTTTCCTTAATGCGAAGGACCAAATTATCACCTCCACTCGTTTGATTTGGAAGAAAAGGTAATGTAAAAAGAGCCGGACAGACTATCTTCCAAATCAGCACAAGCCACACACCCTGATTTCGTGCCCAACTTGAAAAACACCATGGTATCGTGGGGCCATGCTACGGCCACCAAATCCTGATATGATCACCATCCCCTGATGGTTGGTGTGCAAAGTCCGTTCCCGTTACAGAAAGATAATAGATGAATGCACATAGTGTGGCATGAAGGTGAAAGATGCAATATTGCAAGGAAATGATAAACTGATATTGCAAAGAGAAATAGACTAATATAAGTTTGGATAATAATGTATCCTCTTGCTTCTATTTAAGATGACAACAGTTGTGGAGGAGCCTTAAAACTGGTACTATTTAATAAGGAAACTATAAAACACTTGAGGAATGTTTTAGGAGGTTCACGTAAACACAGTGATATATTTATCAAATTAGTGCTTTTCCTTGAAGTACAGCGTGCGAGAATCAACAATTGACAGGGATCGGTACCCTACTTTCAGGCGTACAAAAAGTTCAAGTGACACGGAAATGCATTTGGCAAACAACACTGTTTCATGGATACAGAATAAAGAAAGCGTCCCCTGCTTATGGAACATAATGAACATATTCACGTGTTGATATCTGCGCAACTTTATGTTTGTTTCTATTGAGGGAAGAATACGCATGCGTGATTGCCATTTTCTGTAAAGAGGTTTCATTTAGTACGGCCAGCTTGAGGACGGAATGCAAAATAGCTGTCTAAAAGCTGAAGTTCCATTAACATGTTCTGCGGCTAACAGATCCGTGTCCGTGCTATCTTATGTCATGGTGTCAGAGATATTATTCGGGTTCTAGAGTCTACTGAACCCTAGGGTTTCAGGGTCAGGCATGATTTGATGCTAAAGCCGTACAGCTTTGATCTGTTTGAAAATCTCAGGAAAAAGAAGGACCTTCTGCCGAGGATGCGTGTATTGCACGTATGGTTAGCAGCCTCCTGATTGCATAATGATTTTTGGCCTATAAAATCATGCATTACAAAAAAGTTGTATAATCCTGTAAATTATAGATAATTGCATAATAAAACACATGGCGAAACAAATGGTATATGACCACGATTCTATAACTTAAACTGTATGATATTTAATGATATTTTTTTACATATCAATTACTAGAAAGGAATTCATCATAAAATTTAGATTCAGTTTCATAAACAATTAAAATGGCTTAATCAAAGTATTTTTATGTTAAGTAGTTCAGTAATTCTATATTCTTCAGACTTATCTTTTAAGTTTAACATCGTATAATTCTAAATCATTTTACTTTGAATAGGAAAATATTTTAAAGTATTATGTACTAATGATATAATTATCGCGTGGGTCCCAAGTACTGTATTGGCATGTCTGTCCTTATTTCAGAAAAGAAGGACGTGCTCCTAATGAGAAGGAAAGCAAAGTGCATTTCTTCCACTCTTGCCTACGCCTGCAAGAGGTTTTGGGACCTTCTAGTCGTCGGTTTCGTTTTCCGAGCACGCGAGCCATTCCGGTTTTCCAACGTCGTTTTTCTTCGCGATACTCATTTTCTTCCGCCGGAACTTTGGTAAGGTACGAACTACTGAGGAAGTGGGTTGGTGAGAAAGCGGAGGGTAAGGGAAATGAAAATTAATTTCTAGGAAACATGGAGGTTTTTCATTGTTTAAACGTGGGTTTAATGATAGTAGCCGGCGCAGTAGGTGGGAGGGTTTTCCTGTAATAGTTTTTTAATGGGTTTTGTTTGGAACCGAACTCACTGGGACGGTTGTGAAAGCAAAAGGAAAGAAAAACATGCCGTTTTTGAGTCATGAGTGATCGTAGTTTTTTAAGTTCTACGTGAGTTCGGTGTAGGTTTCATTTGTTTCTTTCTCAGTAGGCAGACCTTTTTTTGGCTGTTTGGTTGCTGAGAAAATTTATGCGAAACTAGTGAAGCAAAGAAAGCGTAATGATACCGATATCCCAGGTAGGTAATAAGTAAATTCTGCCAGAATTTCAATCACATAACGGAGGAAAACAATTCAGTGACACACAACACTAACATACAATCAACCACAAAGGGTTACACAAGGGACAACCACACTCTAGCCTCCAATGGACGGCTAAGGTAGTAGGAAATGGATAGTCTTCTCGGTGATCGTCTCGTCATTCCCTTTTTTATCCTTGCAGCCCTACTTTATCAATTTACCATTCTACCCTTATCATAAGATTGGGTCATGACAGAATAAATGATTTGAATGTTAAAACTTTTTTGCATGCCACAGACGCCATGCCGAAAGTTCTTGGTGGCGCAAATGATGTTTTTATATTCTTCTCTGTTCGGTTGGTGAGAGAATGTAGGAGAAAATAGAAGAATAAGAAGGTGGGAAAATGTGAAAATTCTTTTGTTATTTTGTTAGGTTGACGTTATTATGTTGTCCCGTGCGGTTCATATGCTTGAATCCGCTGGTATGAGGGTTTCTTTTTCTCGCTCAGTTTTCGCGTGAACTATACAGAGGGTTTGGGTGTTGATGATGTGTTTGGTTGTTGAGGTAAATGCGGAAAGATGGATCAAAGAAAATTAACCATTTTGACGTGTGAATGGCTTGGACTTGTTTAACTTTTTTTTTTTTCGTGGGTAGGTGTTAAAATGAATTCAGTGCAAGTTGTATTCGTCTTTTTGTCTGCAGTGAGGAAAAGGTTTTGATTATTCATGCTTTGGTTGGTTGTTTGGTTACTGAGAAAATGTTGAGGAATGAGAGAACAAATCGATAGTTTTCTGCATATCGCAAATTTTTAATCGATAGTTTTCTGCGTAAAACCAATGATGAACTGCAAGAGGCTCAAAAGGAGTTAGTCAGTGTATGCCACTCCCACTACCTTCCCTTCTCGTTTTTTAACTGTTATGTGAAGTTTCCACTTCAATGGATATGATGGGTTAGCAATAGGCACTTGAATAGGTGTAGGTTAGGGATCTGAAACATGATGCTTAGTATTTAAAGATCTGGAACCTTGTGCAGGATAGGTGTAGGTTCAAATGATGTTTTAACTGAAATGCGAGGTTGGGATTATTTTGCATTTGGCGTTACAAAAGTCTTTTCTTGCAAAATTATTGTTACAATAAATTGAAAAATTGTTGAAATTTTAGATAAACTAATAACATCTTATCCTATGTAAAATTATGGGAAAGATATTCTCTTGATCGTCTTTCTCTGGCAGGTAGATCCTGCTGATCTTTTGTGACCTAATGTTTAATTTCTGAACCAGCTAAATGAAACGGTGGCTAGCTCTATTCAGGGACTGTTCTAATCTTTGTTTCATCATCAGCCTTCTTCTGTTTTATGTAATGCCAACAAGAAATCCCTGGGTATAAATAAGTCATGTTCAACAATCAATACCGACAGTCAGCTGTTCTGTATATATATATTTATTTTGTTTGATATGCCTTTATTTGTTGTGTTAGCTGTTGTGCTGTACTCGCATATCCAGCATAGTTGCTATTTCTTTAATTGCATCTAGTAGGGTATGAAATGAGCTTCACTTTGTAAGCTCCAAGCAAGAAGACAAAAAGTCCTTGGATGAGCCATCTAAAGTTACGTAAAGGATGAAAAATAATCTTCGTTTTGCTGTAATGTAACGATAAATTAGACGCTCAGTTTTTTGGTTGAGTATCAAAGGATAAACTGCACTCATTTCCTTCTGAAGTTAATTACCAATAGTATTTTGGGCCGATGTGGATATTTCCAAAGATAATTTTTGTTCTCCAAGTTGTCACCTGCGCAAATGATTGTTTTGAGATTTTTTTCTCTTTGACTTTTTAGAAGAGTCATCACTTCAATTACTTGATTGGGTATGTTCTGTGAAAGGAAAAATTGGTGACTTTTAATTCTTAATGCGAACTCTCTTACAGGTAGTAAGACTTCGAGTTCAAGAGTTTTAGTTGATTGAGAATAGAATGAAGATGATTTCTTCATTCTATGAATTGTTCTTTTTTTCCTTATAGAAAATATGTTGAAGCAAGGTAAGATGTGATTTATCCATCATTTACTTGATATCCACAGATAAAATAAGTAAAATATTATATCATTCTAAGATCAATGTTTTAATTTTTGGTTCTTGAGGAAGCATCAGCTGTGAAAGGAATAGAGACGTGTTCACTGTGGGAGAAGAATCTTTCAGATCCAATCTGATATCCCTCTAAGGTCATCGTGGATGAGGAAAGGAATGCTAGGGTATGCCTAGATGTGACAAACAATGATTCATGTGAACATATTTACAAACATGCAACTTGTTTCAATCCCTGGTTATTTTCACGGCCTTTTTTCTTCAAAGTTTCGTATTTCTTTGCCATGGTGCTAAGACTGCAGGTTAAGAGTGTTGTACATTTTGTAGTAAGATACTTTAGTCGACTGCCGGCACCTCAAGCTACTGATATTAGGATTGTCTCAGGCTCTCTTGGACCACAATTTGCATAATTTTCTTTTTCTGATTTATTTCTGTCAGTGTTTCCCATAACTATTTCATTCATATATTACCTTTTCATATAGTTTCTTCTAATGCTTTGATTTGGATATGGCTGGACAGGAAGTAATTGACGAAGAAGATGAAAAATTGAGTTTGAAGAATGATTTTGATGGCGAAGTTTATGAATCTGAAACTAAAGCTTTGAAGGAATTGAATGAATATAATCCGAGTGGTAGGTACATGATTCCAAAAATTATGGAATTTTTGTGAAGAAAGAAGGGCAACATTAAAAGAAGCGGCACGCCATGACGTAAACAAAGGCTATATGGAATCTATTGAAGGTTTGGCACCTGGTAGATAAATCATATGGAGGTTGCAGCTTTCCTGCCGGGTATCTTATGGTCTAGTATGTAAGTAGTAGTTAAATATTGTACAAAAACTAGTATTAAGGTAGGAAAAGATGGTTTGGTTGCTTTCAGCAATGATATCAGACTGATTTCTGTTCAGTGATTATGTCTAGACTATTATGTAATGGTAAACTTTATGACATAGGACTCTTGCAATTTTAATGAGTATTGTTGGTGTTTGCATGTTATTGATATTGCCCTATCTTGGGGTTTTTACTTTGGCTTATTTCATTATTATACATTCCTTTGGCAAGACTCTCTCTTGCAGACTTATATCTATAAAAAGAAATCAACCAATCTTCCTCTTTTTTTACATATGTAGTCTTTCAAATCAGCTTTTACCTGTCCAACATAATAGACATCTATGAGTCATAGATGATGGGAATTTTGAGAAAGATATTCCCTCGATCATCTTTCTCTGGCAGGTAGATCCTGTTGATCTTTTGTGACCTAATGTTTAGTCGCTGAACCTACTAAATTAAGGGGTGGCTAGCTTTATCCGGGGTTGTTTTAATCTTTGTTTCCTCTTCAACCTTCTTCCCTTTTATTCAATGCCAACATGAAATCCCTAGCTATAAATATGTCGTGTTTAATCGTCAATACAGACATCCAAGTTTCTTCAAATATATGTAAATGTTTCTTTTTGGTATGCCTTTTTTCAGCCGTTGTGCTGTACTTGCATATCCAACATAGTTGTTATTTCTTTAATTGCATCTAGCAAGGCATGAAATGAGCTTCACTTTGTAAGCGTCCGGCAAGAGGACATAAAGTCATGTGGATGAGCCATGTAAAATTATATAAAGGATGAACAATAATCTTCGTTTTGGTGTAATCTAATGATAAATTACACGCTTAGGTTTTTGGTTAAGTATAAAAGGATAAATTGTATTCATTTCGTTCAAAATTTAATTACCTATAAGAAAAGTAGGATGTTGGGCTGATTTAGATATTTCCAATAATAATTTTTGTTCTCCTAATTGTCATTTGCACAAATGATTGTTTTGAGATTTTTTCTCTTTGCCTTTTTGAAAGAGTCATCACTTCAATTATATTTGCATAGGTATATTTCATGGAAGGGAAAATTGGTCACTTGTAATTCTTAATATGAACTCTCTCATAAGTTATAAAACGTCAAGCTCAAGAAGTTTAATTCATTGAGAATAGACTGAAGATGATTTCTACATTCAATAAATTGTTCTTTTTTGCCTCTTAGGAAATATGTTGAGATAGGGTACAATATGATTTATTCATCATTTACTTGATATTTACAAATCAAATAATAAAATAATA
The DNA here is from genome assembly GCA_028551395.1 of Casuarina glauca. Lineage (NCBI taxonomy): Eukaryota > Viridiplantae > Streptophyta > Magnoliopsida > Fagales > Casuarinaceae > Casuarina > Casuarina glauca. Next base: position 26,180,563 of record CM052352.1, on the reverse strand, counting down.
TTTTATTTGAAGGTCAATGTTTTCATTTTTGATTATATAACTTTTCTATGTCTTACCCTCTAGAAGTAGTTAGAATCTAATCTGAAATGTTTTTAAAAATTGGTGTAGGTTCTAAGTTTGTGCTTCAAAAGGATTGATACAACACATGGTAATATTGATATCGGCATTGACATTATTGGAATATATTAACATTTTGATAATAACAAATACAATAATAATAAGAAAATATTCTTCTTATTGTTATTTATTTGTACACTGCTTTTATGTAAGAAAAATGATGTTGGAATGTTTGTGTAAAAAAAAAAAACTCATTCTTTTGTGACCGAGGCCCCGCAGGCATGAGACAAATCCAGTCGCGAAGCCCAACTCTTCAACAACCAGCTCAGCTCAAGCCCTGTGCGCGACCCAGACCCGTGGTTCAGTGCGTGCGACCTGCGATCTCGACCCAGAATCCTTTGCACGACCCGCTCCGACTGCACGACCCGACTTGTGGTGCCCGCGACCTGCTCAATGATTTGCCTTTGTGAACGGCCAAAGAAAGCTCCATTGAAGCAAAAAATCTGCCCGTTCGAATGGTATCAAAGAGGAGAAGAAATACGTGAAGAGAAATTTCTGACCCAAGCATTTAAGGAAGATTAAATCAAGAAGACCAGCAAATGTTCTTCGAGACCCGCGACCCATTTGTTTTAGCAAGGTATCAAATTGAACTATGTTAGAAGCCAAAATCATATTGGGTTGTTGAGGATGAAGCCGATCTATTGATTCAAAAGTCGCCCACAAAGATTTGGTTTAAGATTGAGGAGAAAAGAAGAAACCTTAGGTGAGACTCAAGTTCGCCCCTTGACCCGGTTCAAGATCCGAACGCCGAGATTAAAAATCCTCACAAAAAGGGTGACACTTTGGAAGCGTTTTTGAACTAAAACGAGACAGAAGCTCAATCCCGATGATCTACTCTCACAGCACGCAGAAACATCACGAGAAAGGTACAGCACTGCTCTCTCAACAGGAAGAAACTTTGCAAGTTAGTTCTTTGGCAGAAAATGATTCAGCACGATTATGTTCTAAGGTGAAAGGTGCGTTCTTGCACTATTTAGAGAAAATTAGCTTGACGCAAATAAAAAAAATCAAAGAGAAAAGAGCATCTTTTAAGGGACACCTACATTTTTCTCTCAAACTCATCAAGTTCACGAAATCATTCATCTCTAGGTGACTTTAATTTAAGTTCATTATTGTTCTTGTATACTTATTAAAAAATCATCTTTTTTTGTAATACATATTATTATTAATTTGATTTTCTATAATTGAATAGTGCTAAAGTTTACTAAAAAATTAGAGCTTTTGTTCATATCATCTTATATTGATTTTTTAGCACTAGATTGAAGTTTTTAAAACTATGTATTATATATTTTATAGAAGCTTAGATTGAAAATTTGAACTATTGGAAAATAAACTTATAACTAGGATTAATGGGTTGGTTACCTCTTATAATTAATTGGTTAATTAATTGGAGAATAACTCTAATAAGTTGTTAAAGTGGGAAGGAATTAGTGTTAGGTAGCTTGGGCTGAACCATCTTTCAAAAATCTTTGTTTTTATGTGATAATATTCTTTTTGATTAATTTACTTATTGCTTAGATTAATTTTGTCTATATAATCACTCATTGTTTTACATAGCTAAAAAAAAAGATTTTTTTTTTTATGAAACCTAATTCATCCCCTTCTTAGGTTACTATAAGATCTAACAAACACCAAAAGAATTGGAGAGCTCACTCTAATCCATTTGTCACTATAGCCTAAGGAAAATTTCCTACTAAGGAAGTAGCTATGAAAGGAGTACAGACGTGTTCACTGTGGAAGGAGAATCTTTTGGATCCAAGTTGGCATCCCTTTAAGGTCATCGTGGATATGGAGGGGAATGCTAAGGTATGCCTAGATGTGATAAACAATGATTCATGTGAACATTGTTACAAACATGCAACTTCTTTCAATCCCTGGTTATCTACACGGCCTTTTTCCTTAAAAGTTTGGTGTTTCTTTACCATGGTGCTTTAACTGTAGGTTAAGAATGTCATGCATTTGTAGTGAGATACTTTTGTTGACCACTGACACCTCAAGCTATTGATATTAGGATTATTCCAAGTTATTGACACCTCAAATTATTTGCATAATTTTCTTCTTTTGATTTATTTTTGTCAGTGATTCCCATCCATTCTTTGCAAAAATATTTCATTAATATATTAATTTTTCATATGGTTTCTTTTAATACTTTGATTTGGATATAATTGGATGGGAAGTAATTGATGAAGAAGATGAAAAATTGAAAAGTTTGAAGAATGATTTTAATGGCAAAGTTTATGAATTTGTGACTAAAGCTATGAGGGAATTAAATGAATATAATTCAAGTGGTAGGTACATTGTACCAGAAATATGGAATTTTCAAGGAAAAAGGAGGACAACATTGAAAGAAAGAGCACACCACTTGTTAGATATGTGGAATGATGTAAACAACAGAGACATAGAATCTATTAAAGGTATGGCACCTAGTAGATAAGTCATATATAGGCAACATTTTTCTTGCTGGGTATCTTTTGGTCTAGTAATGTAAGTAATAGTTAAATATTGTACAAAAACTAGTATTAAGGGAGGAAAAGATGGATTTTGGTTGCTTCCAGCAATGACATTAGACTGATTTCTGTTCAATGATTATATCTAGACTATTATGTAATGGTAAACTTTATGACATAGGACTCTTGGAATTTTAATCAGTATTGTTGACGTTTGCATATTATTAATATTGTCTTTTTTGGGGGTTTTGAAAATTGAAGTTTTTCTTGGCTTATTTCAATATTATACATTCCTTTCGTGAGACTCTTTCTTACAAACTCTTATGTCTGTAAAAAGAAATCAACCATTCTTAATCCTCATCTTCTTTTACATGTACATAGTTTTTCAAATTAGCTTTCCCCTATCCACCATAATTGACATCTACAAGTCATATATAAGAATAATTCACTAGGATTCTTGCTTTTTTCACTCATGTGATGGGAATTTTCACCTAAGAAACCAAAGATTGGGAATGATTGAACAAACACGGTCCAGTATGGACACAAACAGCGAGTCTTAGCTTTGAAGCTTTGCTTAATGAAACCAAAGCTGGATTGTTTGACTTTCTTGCAACTGTGACAACCAAAGTATTTTTTGTTAATTTGTCACCACCAACCAATAGATAAAACTTGCCTCCTCGTGTATTCTATCAAAGGTATTTTCATGTGTTTGTTTAAGAAATATTTTAGGTATCATAGACTTGCCTTCCTTCTCATGGATTTCCTTCACAAGTCTTGCCCTCCCATGGTTTTCCTCAAGATTTTCTCAACAAATATGAATTTTTGCAACATATATTTAATGAGCTGATTTTCCCTATCTTCCTTCAAGGATTCATTCATCAATCAACTCCATGACCGCCGCTTTGCTGAAGGAGAAAATCAAGATATTAAGTACCACACACAGAACATACTTATAATATTAGATGAAAAAGGTGGCTATAAAAGCCTTACAACACTTCTCACTAGCTTTTCATAAGTTCAGTGATACAACACATTCCTTATTTATAAAGTTTACATGACAACTATCATAGGATAACTTGGAGTGATCAGCATGTCTTTAGAGAGCACAATTCAATTTCTTCTTCTTATAAAGTTGACCACCGACCTTGTTGGAGGATGGCTCTTCTGCCATATCATTAATGTTCTTCACAGTAGGACCATAATAGTTGCCTAGGTAACTTGATGAGCAATTGACATTGTCATAGTTGAGATCATGTTTCGATCCTATAGAGGTCACATGTGATGTCACAGTCCCTCTTGGTTCATACCTTATGAAGGCTGACACAAAGGCTTGTCCTTCGTTTAATTGGGCTCTCTAACTTACATTGATATGATTATGTAATAGTCCACAGGCTCCTACTACATACAGAGTCGTTGCATCAACACTCCCCCATAAGGTTGGCTCCATCACACCAAGCTTGATCAGCATGTCTTCATATTTAGCTTGTGACAAAGGTTTAGTAAATAGATAAGCCAACTATTGGGAGGATGGAACGTAAATCGTAACTATAGTTCCTTATGCCACTTTCTCTCTCACGAAATAAAAGTCTACATCCATGTGTTTGGTGCGGTTGTGTTGAGTTCGGTTTACATTCATGTACAGAGCATCTAAATTATCACAGAATAATTTTATGGGTGCTGATTGCCTCACTCCTAAGAACTTTGTTGGAATATATTTTAATGATATTAGAATATATAAACATTTTGATGATGAGAAAAATGAGAATTATAATATGAAAATATTATAACCATTTTGTTGGAATATATTAATAATTAAATGGAATTATAATATGAAAATATTATAATTAATATTTGATTATTTATGAGTTTTATAAGAAAATTGATGCTGAAATTATATGCAGGAAATTGGGTTAGAATGAGCTCAGTCCAAAAGTCTAACCCAGTCCAAAGTCTGACCCAGTCCAGAGAGGTCTGACCCAGTCCAGAGAGGTCTGACTCAGTCCAGAGAATGTGACCCAGGCCCAGAACGCAACCCAGTGTGCGACCCAGTCCAGAATGCGCGACCCGCGACCAACTTAAGTGCCGCAACCCAGAATTCGACCCGTGATGACGATGTGACTTCGCCGGTAGATTTGGCCACCCATTTCACCTCCGATTAAGGCACAAGATAGCTCGTTGGAAAGCTAATGAAGAGGAGAAGATTTCTATGAAGAAAAATCAAAGACCTACTGCTCAGAAAAGATCAATTTGAAGAAATGGTGAAGCTCATCGTGTTCTTATCCTAACTACTCAAAAGTGAAATTGGAAGCAGATTAGAGGGTTTCTAAAGACGATTTCAAAGGGCTTTTGTAAGGAAAAGGATGTTCTATCAATCTGTGAAGGACCCACAAAGAATTGATTCAAGATTGGAGAGAATTGAAGAAGATTTGAGTGAGACCCGAAACTTGCTCCACAGAACCCGAATTATAAAGTTTTAAGTTGAGACCAAAACTGCACCGTTTTGGATGGGGTTTTGAAATAAACGAAGGCAGAACCTCTTCCACGACATTCTGTCTCTCTTAAGCTCAAAAATGGATAGAGAAGAGGGAAATAAGGAGCTCCAACGAGAAGAAGATTTGATGGTGCTCAGAAGTGTCAGAACAGCTTTTTGAAGTTAGAGGTTAGTTGCTTTGAAGGTATTTAAGCAAGTTTATCTTCACCATTGCCAGAAGTACGAAAATTATAAGTAAAGAAAGCAAGTTGTGAAGCTTCTCATACTACTCATCATAGCTCATCCAAACCTACGATTTTGATCTTCATTGGGTGACTAATTTCTAAGCTCATTACTTGCTTACTAGAGAATCAATTTGTGCTTCATTATACTCTATTATTGAAGTTAATTTTCTGCAAGTAGACTCTGCTAGGGTTTGAACGAATTTGGGACTTTTGTCCATTTACTCTATATTGAGCCTCTAGCAGTTGTTTGAAGCTTCTGAACTTGTATTGCATATTTTACAGAAGCTTAGTTCAAAATTTGTAATAAGCTTGATAAACTTTGACTTATTGATGTGTGTTGAGACACACATTGTAATTGTGATCCTTGGTTAAGGATTGTTTGACTCATTGAGGAGTTGGAAAGTGTAGGAGAAGGTTTCTCCTAGCTTTGTAGTAAAGTGGACTTCAACCGGTTGTGTTGAAGGAGAAGAGGGTGGAAGTAGGTGAAAAAGGGCCGAACCACCGTGTAAACTTGTGTCTTGTTTCTCTTGTGTTTAATTATATTTGAATGCTTTATTTGATTGCAAAAAGTGATTAAACATAAATTAGAAGTGAATTTTTAAAGAGAAACCTAATTCACCCCCCTTCTTAGGTTGCTATAGGATCCAACAAACTTTAACAAATGCAGTATCCAAACAACCTTTGCAGTACCTTCGGCAAGTGCTTTATATTTTGCTTCCATAGAGGATCTAGAAATAGCTCCTTGCTTTCTAGAGCACCATGGGATGCAGTTGGCTCCAACAAAGATATAGAAACCGATTGTAGATTTTCAAGAATCATTGCATCTTGCCCAGTCCAAATTTGTAAAACCATACAAGTTTGCATTGCTCTGGCTTAGTATTCTTAAAGCATGTTTGATTGTACCTTGGCGCAAGATGCGTTTTAGATCATGAAAGTCTTGTAGAGTAGGTCTGGACATTTTTTGGCAGAGTTTATTCACTGGAAATGCTAGATTCGGTCTTGTTATGGTCATATATTGTAAAGCTCTAACAAGACCTCGGAAGAGAGTTGATTGTGCAAATAAATCTTCTCCATTTGTTATCAATTATTGCTTAGTGGACATTGGTGTAGGAAGAGGTTTGCAGAATGCCATTTCTGCATGTCGCAGAATATCCAGTCCATATTTCTCTTGAGAGAGAAATAATCCATCAACTCCTCGGCGAACTTGCATTCCAAGAAAGAAGTGCAGGTCTCCAAGGTCCTTAATGGGAAATTCCACAGAAAGACGGTAAGCAAAATCATTTATATGATGGAGAGAGTTACCTGTCACAACTAAGTTGTCTACATAAACCAAGATCCAGACATGCACTCCTCTGCACTGGTAGACAAATAAGGAGGAGTCATATGGACAGCAACTGAAACCATGGTCCAACAAAAATTTGAACAACTTTTCAAACCATGCTCGTGGACTTTGTTTTAGGCCATATAGAGAGCGTTCCAAAGCACATACATGAATTGGCCTTTGTGGGTCACGAATGCCCTTTAGTTGCTCTATAAACACAGCTTCCTTAAGTTGTCTATGGAGGAAAGCATTATCCACATCATATTGTTTTATTGACTATCCTTGAATAGTGGCTAAGGTGAGAATCAACCTAATCGTTGTTGGCTTAACCACCGGATTGTAAGTTTCAATGTAATCAACTCTAGCCTCTTGGTTGTAACCTTTTATGACCAATTATGCTTTAATTAGCCTTTCAAGACTTCCATCAGCCGCAAGTTTGGGTTTGAATACCCACTTGTAACCGATTATGTTCATGAAATAATGCCTTGGCACTAGCCGCCAAGTGGAGTTTTATCACGTGTGTTCTCTTGTGGAGTTGAAGTCTGTATGCCATCTTCTTCAGTTGTTGTTGCATGTGTATCTTTTAGTTAAGATGAGGAGTACATTTTTAACAACCAGGGATTATCTCTAGATATGGTTTCTGTTTGAATTTCAAATGTTCCACGATTTTCTAGAGGATCACCCATCCTTCTGTGGTCCTCATCCACTCCAATTGCTATTTCTTTTAGATTTTGGTGTTCCTTTGATGTACCTTCTTCGATTTTGTCTCAGTAGTACCTTGTAGCTGTAACATTGTCCTTTAAAATAAGAGGCGCAACATGTTTGAGATGTCCTTCAATAATCCTTTGCTGGTTTTCTGGTGTGATCTCTGTATTGTTGAAGTCTTCATATTGGTTCTCTATTTCTCTGTCCTTCTTGAATGGGAACACCTGTTCTCGAAAGATAACATGTCGAGATATGAAAATTCTGCCAGTTTCGGGATGGAGACATCTATAACCCTTATATTTTGCACTGTATTTGAGGAACACATAAGAAATTGATCATGCAGCCAATTTATTAGTTGTCGTGGAATGAAGACAAGGAAAACATTGTGAACCAAAAACTCTTAACATGCCATAATTTGGTTTCCGATTATATAATAATTCATAGGGAGATTTATTTCCTAAAACTGTGGTGGGTAATCGATTGATTATGTATATTGCTGTTAGGAAAGTTTATGTCCAGTATTTATGAGGTAGTTTAGCATGGTTCATCATTGTCCTACTGAGTTCCAATATATGTCGATGTTTTTTCTCCACAACTCCATTTTGTTGGGGTGTATATGGACAAGAGAATTGTTGGATTATCCCATATTTAGTTAAATGATCTGTTAAGTCTTTACTGATGTACTTTCCTCCATTATTAGACTGTAGAACTTTGATTTTTGTGTTAAATTGGCGTTCTAACATGGTTTGAAACATTACAAATACTTGATAAAATTCAGATTTTCTTTTAATGAGGTAAATCCAAGAAAATCTAGTATAGTCATCAATTAATATTACATAATATAGAAAACCTTGACAAGGAGGTGTATGTGAAGGTTCCCAGAGATCACTGTGAATCTTTTCTAGGGGAAAGCTTGACTTATTTGTTGAATTTGAAAACAACAAATGGTGACTTTTATTTTCTTGACATTCTTGACATTAGTCTGGAACTTCATCATTTATAGTTATATGTTTTTGACTTGAAAGATACTTCAAAATATGGAGATTAGAGTGTCCTAATCACCTATGCCATGTATTGTCATCTGTGCTTTGTTGAAGTAGAGAGAACAATGCTTGTTCTTGTTTTTCCGGCAATACATACATATCTCCTTTTCTATGTCCCTTAAGGAGTGTTTCCTGAGTGGCTAGGTCCTTTACCACAAAAGAAGTTTAGTCAAATATTACCAAGCATGGATAATCATCAATTAACTTTAATATAGATAACAAGTTTGAGTTATGTTAGGGGAAACAAAACTGAGTTTAGTTGTAATTTTCCATTTCCAAGGTTTGTTGTTCCAATATGGGTGATTGGTATATTTTGTCCATTTCCAATCATGATACCATTTGAGCCATTGTATGGTATAAGGCTGTTAAGTTTACTTGGGTTGTCTACAATATGTGATGTGGCCTCTGAGTCAGCAACCCATTCTTCTTTATTTGGCTCCATTATTTGAAGTGCAGTTAAAGCTTTAGGAATTTCTTCGCTTTGAAAGGAGTGGTCAAAGCGCTTCCAGCATTCTAAAGCCGTATGTCCTCTTTTACTGCAAATCTGACAAGTAATGATGGGATGATTGTTAGAGTTAATAAAATTATTATTATTACCTATGGGTTTGTTTTGTAAATTTGGCTGATTTTGCCATTGTTGTTCTCTATTAAAGGTAATGGCTGGATTGAAACTCTTTCCTTGGGATGAGAAGGATGGTCCTCTACAATGTCGTAGTCCTCAACCTCCTCTTCCATTTTGTTGAGCTACAAAAGCCATGTTTTCAGTTGGGGTGTTGATTTTGTTGGACATATACCATTGATGTCGTGCTTCATAGGCCTGAAGTTGAGATACTACTTCACTAAAATCTGGTATTGGAGGACGAAATATTGTTGTTTTGAAAGCTTCATAGTCTTGTCCTAGACTTTCAAAAAGACAAAATGTTTTAGCCGAGTCTGTGAGGGGTCATCCAATGGAGCTAAGTTGATTTAAGAGTCCTTTAAATTCAGAAAGAAAGATGGGAAGTTGTTTTCCTTCTTTGTTCAGATTATTGATTTAGGATAATAAATCAAATTCTCGTGCTTCCGTCTTTTATGCAAAGTAGTTTGCAAGAGCTTTAGAGCCGTAGTATCCAGCTTAAAAATGTGTCCTAAAGCTTCTTCTGATAGCGTGCTTATTATCCAAAATTTGATTAATGCATCACTTTGTATCTAGGCTTCATGGTCTGGATTTGCTTATTCTTTGCCTTCATTTGTAATCATAGCTGGTGGCTAAAGTGTAGTTCTAGTAGTGAACCCGATGAGTTTTTGAGTTTGTATGAGAGATTTCATTTAAATCATCCATGGAAGGTAATTTCCTTCAGTAAGTTTGATTGTGACGAAATAGCCAACATTTATTGAATTGGGAAACGGATATGTGGATCATCAAGACATGTTGTGAAGTGCTTAGATTTTGGATCGAGTGGCTCTTTGATACCAAGAAGAAAATCAAGATATTAAGTACCACACATAGAACATACTTATAATATTGGATGCAAAAGGTGGTTATAAAAGCCTTACAACACTTCTCGCTAGCTTTTCGTAAGTCTAGTGATACAACACATTCCTTATTTATAGAGTTTACACTACAACTATCATAGGATAACTTGGAGTGACTAGCATGTCTTTAGAGAGCACAATTCAATTTCTTCTTTTTGTAAAGTTGACCACCGACCTTGCTGGAAGATGGCTCTTCTGCCATATCATTAATGTTCTTCACAGTAGGACCAAAATAGCCGCCTAGGTAACTTGATGAGCAAGTGACATTGTCATAGTTGAGATCATGTTTCGATCCTGCAGAGGTCACATATGATGTCACGGTCCCTTATGGTTCATACCTTGTGAAGGCTAACACAAAGGCTTGTCTTTTGTTTCCTTGGGCTCTCTGACTTACATTGATATGATTATGTAATAGTCCACAGGCTCCTACTGCATACAGAGTCGTTGCATCAACAGCTGATAGACCTTGGCCTGAATGTTAATCTCGCTCTTTACTCTTACTTGCCTCATTAGTTGCATATATGGAAAGCTAACTTTCCCAACATGGTTCTAGGTGATGCCAACATGGTTATTGCTCCTTTGTATTCAATATCTAATGCGAAGAAGTAGCTGTGGTTTTGCCTGAAATCAATTTTTTCTTTTGACTAAATTTTGTTTTTCTTCTCTTAATGTTGGCTATTACTTTGGTTATGAGTGGAGAAAGAAATGCGGATACTGGAAAATAAGCAGGGTAATTGGGATTAACAATGAATTCCAAATGGTTTTGTGGAGCATGCAAATAGAACGTGAGCGAGGAGGATGCTTTCTTTTCTCAATATCCGTTATAGAATACTGTTTGCCAAAGACATTTCTGTCTCTGTTGAAGTCTTTGGTACTCAAAAGGTGTGTACTCATTGTGTATTGTTGACTTTTGCACTTTGTACCTCAAGGAAGACACGGTAAGCTAGAAATCTGATAGATATATCACTGTGTGCATGTGAACCTCTTAAAACGAGGCATCGTCAAGTGTTTTACCCAGCTTCTCATTCCTATAAGCATATGTGGGGAATTAGAAATTTCTTTTGAGTGTTTTTCTTAGATTGGAAATAGTGTATAATATGGCATTAACTTATAGTTTTCTTGTTAAAAGGTTCAGCTTTTAAGGCTTCTCCACAAGTGTTGTCAACCTAAATAAAAGCTTGAAAAATTCTTAACATCATATACATTATTATCCAAACTTAGATTAGTTTATTTCTCCTTATAATATCAGTTTATCATTCCAGAGTCTACTGAACCCTAGGGTTTCAAGGCCAGGCATGATGAACTCTAGCCATATAGCTTTAGTCTGTTTGAAAATCTTAGGGAAAAACACCGAACTTCTAGTTGACCCACCGGATGGTGTTCAAGGATCGACGGGAGTGTTTATTTCAAGAGGAGAAGTAAGAAAGTAAGGTAGAATATTTATGTTTGGAGATGGTGAAAGTGTTGTAAAATAAAAGAAATTAAACTTATAGTTACAAAGTGAATTATTATAATAAGGATAATTTCCTTATTAAAGGTAAAATAAAATTATTCTCAATTCAAAAAAGTTAAAGGTAAAATAAAATTATAGTCTCTTTTTATACTCCAATACTCCGGACTCACCACTCAAACCAACTTTCCATTCTTGGAATATCTAGTAATCTAGCTGAGTTAACTCTTTCATGTACATGCTCATCGAATCCAGTTCCACCCTGGTTTTTTTTCTTGTCATTTTTGTCAGTGGTTCAATGGCAGAAACCCTATCCAATGGGCAAAGAAGAAAAGAAAGAGTTTTCTTCATAATTTAATTCGATTTATTGTTCGGAAATCCATGATGCTAGAGAAAAAGAGTCAGTAAACCGAAAACGTTATTTCAGGAGTCAAATATAAGTCGCTGTAACTTGGAATGATAGCGTCGCAGCTTCTCCGTACGAAGTTGCAGGCAGTGAACAAAGTCACATCATCACTCGTGATATGTCTAATCGCAGCTTGCGATCACCTCAACTTTTCTGATCTCCTCCGCACTCGGCCTTTGCAAAATGAAAAATCTTTCATTTCCAAGCAGCTCAGGACCACCACCGAGGACGGGTGGTCTCAAACCCTGAGGATCGTGTTAAAGCGACTTACTCCCGTTGATAAAGTTAAAAGCTGAAACCCTAGAGTTCATAATGCTTGGCCCTAAACCCTAGAGTTTAGCAGACTCTAAAACCCTATTCATGATCTCTGAGACAATGGCCGGAGATGGGCAGGAGATGGTACGATGCGGATCTGTTATGTCAGAGAATCTGCATGGAATTTCAGCTTTTAGACTGCTTTCCTCGTTGTCTTCCCAAGCTGGCTGTACCAAAGGATCTATATTCGCGGTATCAAGCAGACTGTAAAAAGCAAGATGGGCCTTTCTTCGTGATTCCGAGTTCAGATTAGACTCGCCACCAATTACCAAAAGAACCATGGCAGAGCCAAGACCCACCTCTCTCCATCGCTGAACTCCTGTAAGCTCAGAACATAACTTTCTAGTCAACGTGGGTCACTTCTTGCTGGTTAGCTGGCTAAATATATACGTGGTAACTCGATCACCAAGCAACTTAAGGACAGGAATTGACATCGATGGGGAATGGCACTCCCCATGCGTAATTTTCTCAAAAAAGCAAACAACAAAGAAGAAAGGCAAACATAAAGCTGCGCAAATATCAACACATAAATTACAGAAATCTTTTCATTCATGCAGCTGAGGAAAAAAAAAATTTGTTCAAAGAACAAAATAAAAAACCTAGCTAAACTGCTGAAAATGGCACAACCTAGCAACTGCCTGTCTTTGACGTATGGGTATTGAGGATGGGGCAGCCTCTCACGCTACAGCATCGCGAACTTGGAAGAAAGAGCGATTCTTGACGACGATGTCGTACATATGGAGGATCTTAAAGTCGGCGAAATTTTTCGGAAGAGAGATCAAGTGGGCGGAGTTTTCTGACCTGTGGAACTGGAGGAGGTCCGGGCGGCAGGAGTTCCGGTAGCGAGACCAGCCGAGCTCGGTGAGGCGCTGCTCGAGTTCGGAGTAGGATCGGATCACCTGGTTCGTGGGGAGATAAACTAGGTCTCTGGGGCGTGCACCAGGAGCGGTGGCTCTGCCGGGGTATGGTGGCTCTTTTTGTTGAAAGGATTCCCTGGTTGGATTGGCGATTAAGCGAAACACGCCCTTCTTGTCAAAAATCCAGACGCCAGACATCGTGGGTGCGCGTGTGTGACGGAGAGATTGATTACTGGTACGAACGTACGACAACTTGCCAGGTCCTTCTATATTTATAGGGAGAGTCGATCGGGAATTACGATGCCGCGTGATTGAACCGAGGGAGAGGAACCACGCTTCTCCACAAGTGTAGCAGGCAGTGGACAAATTCGAACAAGGATTGAACAAACACGGACCAGTACGGACACAAACGGCGAATCTTTTCTCTTGGTTTCTTTTTGTCTCATTTTCTTCGGTGCTCTGAAGCTTTGCTTAATGAAAACGAAGCCGGGAAGCTAACATTCCCAACATGGTTTTGGATGGTGTCAAAATAGCTGCTACTGATGTGGTTGCCGTGTCTGCAACTCACTCACATGCTAATATGGCTGCTGCATTTAAGCTCTCTCCCAGTTGTCTGCATATGGTCATTATTAGTGAGGGTCCGGCTGAAGTTCGGTCAAAGAAAAATCCATCAGCTCAAACTTCTCCTTCTTGGCCCCCGACAAACCTCCCACTTGCTAATCGTGCTGATGCAAGTGGCTAAAAGAATGTCCTAACTACTTCCTGAAGTGATTGCCGATGCAATGAACTTAGAACACTGCAGCCAGCGACATTTTTGTATTCCAAATGGAGGTGGTGGAAAATTAGCTCAGAGTAATTGGGATTAACAGCGAATTCCAAATGGTTCCGTCGAACATGATGGGTCAAGAGCAGGGAGGATGCTTTTTTTATTCAGTTCCCGTTACGAAGTCTTTGGTACTCAAAAGGGTTGTACTCATCGCTGTCTATTGTTGACTCTTGCACGCTGTTCCTCAAGGAAAACACGGTAAACCAGAAAGTGACAGGGGTGTGGTTCAACTGGTAAAGGCTCATGTGGGATTCCTCACAAAGTAGGGGTCCTGGGTTCAAAACCAGTTAGTTGTATTCTTGACATGAAATGGGTAAAATGCTTTGGGGTGAGTGTTGGGCCCTCCAGTTTGAGCCACCATGCAAGTGGTAGGGTTCTGGGTCATCAAAAAAAAAAAAAAAAAAAAAAAAAAAAAAAGAAAGTGATAGATGTGTCATTGTATGCATGTGAACCTCCTACAACATGGCATCGTGTTAAAGAATTAGCAATTGCTAATTTCTTTGAGCATGTGTTAAAGAATTAGCAATTTCTTGTGAGCATTATTAACTATAAGTTTCCTTATAAAAAGGTTCGGGTTTTAAGGCTCCTCCATACAAGAACTGATTTTGCACAGCAACCATCCAGGTTTGGCAGCTTGTATATTTACGTGCAGCATAGAAAAATACATGGAATTCTGGACTGGAGGCCCAATCAAGGGAAAGGTATTTTGAGGAGGCCTAAGGGAGTAACTTAGCTAAATTTGGCAACAAAAGGGATCTTGAAGTGACCCCGTCAACTTGGAAAGTAGGTGCATCTAAGACCGACGAAATTCCATTGCTTTTGTTTTCCTTAATGCGAAGGACCAAATTATCACCTCCACTCGTTTGATTTGGACGAAAAGGTAATGTAAAAAGAGCCGGACGAAATATCTTGCAAATCAGCACAAGCCTCTGCTCACACCCACTGATTTCGGGCACCACTTTAAAAACGACAAGTGTCGTGGGCTATGTTACAGCCACTAAGTCCTGATATGATTATCGCTCCTGATGGTTGCTGTGCTGTGCAAAATCCGCTCTCGTTACGTAAAGATGAAATTATACCTGTGGCATGAAGGTGAAAGATGCAAGAATGACAAACTAATATTACAAGGAGAAATAAACTAGTATAAGTTTGGATAATAATGCGTGATTTTAAGAGTTTTTCTAACTTTTTTTTTTAGGTTGACAATACTTGTGGAGGAGCCTTTAAACCTAAACTTTTTAATCATAAAACTATAGAACACTCGAGGATGCCAGGTTTTGGAAGTTTCAAAGAAACACAGAGATATATCCATCAAATCACGGCTTTAATCGGTTTTTCCTGAGGCACAACGTACAAGAATCAACAATTGACAGGGATCGGTACCCCACTTTCAATACCAAAATGTTCGACCGACACAGAAATGCATTTGGCGAACAGCACTTTGTTACGAATACCAAATAAAGAAAGCATCCCCTCCTCATGGTGTTATCTGAACACCATTTTCAGCAGTTCAGCCAGGTTTTTTATGGTGTTCTTTGAACATATTATTTTTTCCACAGCTGCGTGAGTAAAAGTTTACTGCAATTCGTGTGTTGAGAATGCAATGCAAAATAGCTGTCAAAAGCTGAAGTTCCATTGACGTGTTCTGCAGCAACAGGTCTGTGTCCGTGCTATCTTATGTCATGGTGTCAGAGTATGATTCGGGTTCTAGAGTCTACTGAACCCTAGGGTTTCAGGGCAATGATGTGAGATCTAGCCGTACAGCTTTATCCTATTTGAAAATTCCAGGAAAAAACAAAGAGTAGAAGCTAGGACCCTCTAAAAAATTTATATAGCTTAATGTAATTTGGCGAGGATGCGTGTGTTGCACGTAATGTTAGCAGCCTCCTATGATTTTTGGCTTATAAAATTATGCATTATAGAAAAATTGTATAATCATATAATTTATGCATAACTGCATGGTGAAACACATGGCGAAACTAATGGTATGGCCACCATTCCATAGCTTAAACTCTATGATATTTAATGATATTGTTTTACATGTCAATTACTAGAAAGGAATTCATTCTAAAATTTAGAAAATGGCTTAATCAAAGTATTTTTATGTTAAGTAGCTTAGTAATTCTATATTACCCATACTTATTTTTTAAAATTAATATTGTATGATTTTAAACCTTTTTCATCTTAAATAGGAAAATATTTTAAAATTTTATATACTAATGATATAAAAATCACTGTAACTGAATCATCGCGTGAGTCCCGGCTACTGCACTGGCATGTCTGTCCTTGTTTCAGAAAAGAAGGACGTGCTCTTAATGAGGATCTCAATGAGGGGGAAGGCAGAGTGCGTTTCTTCCGCTCTTGCCTCCGCTTGGCAAATTCTGTGTGCGCCTGCAAGAGGTTTTGGGACCTTCTAGTCGTCGGTTTCGTTTTCCGAGCACACGAGCCATTCCGGTTTTCCAACGTCGTTTTTGTTTGCGATTCTCATTTTTTCTGCCGGATCTTTCTTAAGGTACGAACTACCGAGGAAGTGGGTTGTTGAGAAAGTGGAGGGTAAGGGAAATGAAAATTAATTTCTAGGAAATATGGAGGTTTTTCTTTGTTTAGACGTGGGTTTAATGATAGTAGCTAGGTGGGAGGGTTTTCCTATGATAGTTTTTTAATGGGTTTTGTTTGAAACCGTACTCACTGGGACGGCTGTGGAAGCTAAAGGAAAGAAAGACGTGCCTTTTTTGGGTCGTTAATGATCTTAGTTTTTTAAGTTCTACGTGAGTTTGGTGTAGGTTTCATTTGTTTCTTTCTCGGTAGACATACTTTCTTTTGGCTATTTTGTTGCTGAGAAAATTTATGCGAAACTTGTAAAGCAACGAAAGAATGATTTGAATGTTATAACTTTTTCATGCTACAGACGCCATACCGAAAGTTCTTGGTGGCGCAAATGATATTTTTATATTCTTCTCTGTTTGTTTGGTGAGAAAATGTAGGAGGAAATAGAATAATAAGAAGTTGGGAAAGTGTGAAGATTCTTTTGTAATTTTGTTCGGGTGACGTTATTATGTTGTCCCGTGCGGTTCATATGCTTGAATCTGCGGGTATGATAGTTTTCTTTTTCTCGTTCAGTTTTCGCGGGAACTAAACAGAGGGTTTGGATGTTGATGATGTGTTTGGTTGTTGAGATAAATGAAGAAAGATGAATCAAAGAAAATTAACCATTTTGACGTGTGAATGGCTTGAACTTGTTTAATTGTTTTTCGTGGGTAAGTGTGAAAATGTAGTCAGTGCAAGTTGTATTCGTCTCTTTGTCTGCAATGAGGAAAAGGTTTTGATTATTCATGCTTTTGTTGGTTGTTTGGTTACGGAGAAAGTGTTGGGGAATGAGAAAGAAACGGATAGTTTTCTGCATGTCGCAAATTTGCTGTGTGACAGAGGCGGTGGTTTGATGCTTATTTTATTTTATTTTTTATGTGGGAAAGCTAGAATATTGATGATACACGACTATAGAAAAATAGAAGTGTTATTGGATATGCGTCTGCTTGTCAGTGTATATTTGCTTATATATGCAATTTGAGAAAGAAAATGACTCTTGATTTCTACTTCCAAAGCTTAATAACACTATCTGTTGCAACCTTCATAGTGAGATTCTTAGCAATTTATTTCTATAGACTAGAAACTCATCCTGCATTCTATATGAAGATTCTGTAAGTTCAAGACTGCCAAAACATGATTTGTAGGGTGTAGAATCCGGGAGAATCAACACAAAACCACTAGAAAGTAAAAGGAAATCCCATTTGCATTTGCTGGCAACAGGAGAGAAACTGAGAAAACCCATTTGAAAATAATGTATAGCACATTGATAGTCATTTGTTTTTGGACTTTTATGCTGAAGTTCAGTAATATGTGTTTTATATCAAGTACATGAGGGCGAGCAAAGAAATTCAATGCAATATTGAACCTGAACAATGAATGTCAGTGGAGCTTCTACGAATTTTGCACCACCTAATTGTAACTTTAGTTATTCTTAATTATAGTTGTAAGATCTTGTTGCCATTTTGAAAGCCTGTTTAAGCTCCTTGGACAGTCACTTCTTTCTTACTGGGATTCTATTTTTCTGGGAGGCGGAAATCTTGAAAGTTCTAATACACTCTGAACCTACCCTTTAATGTGTTACTTCCCCTGCACACCCCCCCCCCCCCCCCCACCAAAAAAGAAAACACCCACACAGACATGTCATGAAATATGTAATCTATTATATAAAGTTGTACTTTCTGTACATGTGATGGGTAGAAACATGAAGTTCCGATTTTTATGTTTCAATTTTCTTCCCATCAGCTTTCCTAATTGAACCAATGATCATTGCTATATTTGGGGTTTATACCCTCTCCGGATAAAAGAAGGAGAAAAAATTTGTAATAAAATGAGTTATACATGCATATATGTTGATCGTATACAAAAGAAAGAAATAAACCAGAAGTTTGATCTTCCAATTATTTTTATTTTTTTGTGCTTCAGGTTGAAATGTCTTACAGTCAAGAAGAAAAAACTAGTGATACTGAGTTAAACAAAGGCAGCCACAAGGTTAAATCTCCTTTTAGTCACCCCCGTATTTCTTTTCTTCATCAGATGCACTACAATAATGTTTTATTTTGGTGGTTTAAGGCTTTGCTACGGTGATTTTTGTTACTGGAATTATGACTCTAACCTTCCACGAGAATGCCAGAGAAACTTTTGTGAGATGTGCTAACGTTTATTGTTTGTGAATTGTGCTACCGTTTATTATTTTATCAGAATGAAAGCGCTACCTCTGAGCAAGAGAAGGCAGATGAGAAAATGCTGAGGTTTGCGGAGGAACAAGATGTATGGTCTGCAGTCCTCTTGAATTGGATCATTAGAAATGTGATATGATTTGTATTATATGTGAATTTCCATCACTTCACTTTTCTTTGATTGGCAATGGCAGAGAGAAAAGGAAAAACTTCGAAAAGAAATCATTGACCTGGAAAAGAAACGACAAGCCTTGGAGTTGGAGATAGAGCATCTGAGAGGGGCTAAGCAAGTAATGCAGCATATGGGTGAGGATGGGGATATGGAAGTGGAAAAAAAGATGACTGCAATTGCTGAAGATTTGAAGGCAAAGGAAGAAGAATTGGAGCACATGGAAACAATGAACCAAGTTCTCATTATCCGGGAGCGTAAAACAAATGATGAACTGCAAGAGGCTCGAAAGGAGTTGATCAGTGTATGCCACTCCCACTACCTTCCCTTCTCCTTTTGTAACTGTTATGTGAAGTTTTCACTTCAATGGATATGATGGGTTATCAATGGGCACTTGAATAGGTGTAGGTTAGGGATCTGAAACATGATGCTTAGTATTTAAAGATCTGGAACCTGTTGCAGAGTAGGTGTAGGTTAAGATGATGTTTTAACTGAAATGTGAGATTGGGATTATTTTGCATTTGGTGTTACAAAGTCTTTTCTTCCAAAATCATTGTTACAATATATTCAAAACATTGTTAAAATTTTAGATAAACTAATAACATCACATGGCATGCAAAATTACGAGCAAGATATTCTCTCGATCATCTTTTTGTGGCTGGTAGGTCCTGTTGATCTTTTGTGACCTAACGTTTAGTTTCTGAACCAGCTAAATTAAATGGTGGCCAGCTCTATTAAGGGACTGTTCTAATCTTTGTTTCCTCTTCAGCCATCTTCCCTTTTATTTAATGCCAACATGAAATCCCTTGGTATAAATAAGTCACGTTCAACAGTCAATACAGACAGCCAGGTGTTCTTCAAATATATATATTTTGGTATGCCTTTATTTGTTGTATTAGTTATTGTGCTTTACTCTTAGAAGAGTCATCGCTTCAATTACTTGCATAGGTATGTTATGTGTGGAAGGGAAAATCGGTCACTTGTAGTTTTTAATGTGGACTCTGTCACAGGTAGTAAAACTTCGAACTCAAGAGTTTTAGTTCATTGAGAATAGATTGAAGATGATTTCTACATTCTATAAATTGTTCTTTTTTGCCTCTAGAAATTATGTGGAAGCAGTGATATCACATTCTATAAATATGTGATTTGTCCATCATTTACTTGATATCCACAGATAAAATAAATAAAATACTGTTTTATTCTGAGATCAATGTTTTAATTTTTGGTTATATAACTTTCCTATATCTTACCCTCTAGTTGTAGTTAGAATCTAATCTGAAATGTTTTTTGAAATTGGTGGAGATTCTAATTTCGTGCCTCACAGGGATTGATTGAACTGACAACACGTGGTGGTATTGGCGTTGGCATTGGCATTGGCATCGGGATCAAGAGAATCGGAGAGCTTGACTCTGATCCATTTGTCACTGCAGCCCAGAGAAACTTTCCTACTGAAGCAGCAGCTGTGAAAGGAATAGAGACGTGTTCACTATGGGAGGACATTCTTTCGGATCCAAGCTGGCATCCCTTTAAGATCATCGTGGATAAGGAAGGGAATGCTAAGGTATGCCTAGATGTGATAAACATTGATTCATGTGAACATATTTACAAACATGCAACTTGACTGCAGTTTAGGAGTGTTGTGTATTTGTAGTAATATACTTTAGTCGACTGCTGACACATCAAGCTACTGATATTAGGATTGTCTTTTGGCACACTATTCGCATAATATTCTTCTTTTGGTTTATTTCTGTCGGTGTTTCCCATCCATTTGCATCAAAACTCTTCATTTTTTACTTTTTCATATGGTTTCTTCTAATGCTTTGATTTGGATATGGCTGGACAGGAAGTAATTGATGATGAGGATGAAAAACTGAGGAGTTTGAAGAATGATTTTGATGACAAAGTTTATGAATCTGTGACTAAAGCTTTGAAGGAATTGAATGAATATAATCCAAGTGGTAGGTTCAGTGTACCAGAAATATGGAATTTTCACGAAGAAAGGAGGGCAACATTAAAAGAAGGGGTACGCCATCTGTTAGATATGTGGAATGGTGTAAACAATGGAGACATAGAATCTATTGAAGCTATGGCACCTGATAGATAAGTCATATGTAGGTTGCAGCTTTCCTGCTGTGTATCTTTTGGTCTAGTAATGTAAGTAGTAGTTAAATATTGTACAAAAACTAGTATCAAGGGGGAAAAGATGGCTTTTGGTTGCTTCCAGCACTGACGTCAGAATGATTTCTGTACAATTATTATGTCTAGACTATTATGTAATGGTAAACTTTATGACATGGGATTCTTGGACTTTTAATTAGTATTGTGGATGTCTGCATATGATTGATATTGCCTTTTTTTGGGGTTTTGAAGATTAAAATTTTACCTTGGCTTATTTTAATATTATACATTCCTTTGGTGAAACTCACTCTTACATACTCTTATATCTGGAAAAAGAAATCAACCATTTTTCATCTTCCTTCTCTTTTACATACAAATAGTCACATTCAAATCAGCTTTCCCATATCGACCATAATAGACATGTACGAATCAGATATCAGAATAAGTTGCATGGATTCTTGCATAGTTCCCTCATGTGACGAGAATTTTCACGCAGGAAGCCAAAGATTGGGAATGATTAAACAAACATGGTCCAGTGCGGACACAAACGGCCAGTCTTAGCTCTGAAGCTTTGCTTAATGAATTCGAAGCTGGACCGTCTCACTCTCTTGCAACTATGACACCCGAAGTCCTTTTTGTTAATTTGTCCCACCAGCCAACAAACAGATAAACCTGCCTCCTTGTGTGTTCTAGGTTTTTGCATGTGTTTGTTTAAGAAATTATTTAGGCAGGACAGACTTGGCTTTCTTCTCATGGATTTCCTCCACAAGTACTGTCATCCCATGGTTTTCTTCCAGATGTCCACAACAAACATGAATTTTTGCAACAGATCTTTAATGAGCCGATTTTCCCTGTCTTCCCTTGAAAGGATTCATCAGTAGACTACATGACCTCCGCTTAGTTGACAGACCATGGCCTGAATGTTAACCTCGCTCTCTACTCTTGCTTGCCGCGTCGTGAATTGCATGCATAGAAAGCTAACTTTCCCAACATGGCTGCTGCTAACATGGTTGTTGTGTTTGCATACTACTTTGTATTCGATATCTAATGTGAAGCGGTAGCTCTCCCTTTGCCTGAAATCAATTTTTTCTTTCCACCAAATTCAGTTTTTCTTCCTTAATGTTGGCTATTACTTTGGTTACAAGTGGAGAAAGAAATGCAGGTACTGGAAAATAAGTAGGGTTATTGGTATTAATAACAAATTCCAAATGGTTTTGTGGAACATGCAAATAGAACATGAACAAGTAGAATGTTTTATTTATTCAATATCTGCAATAGAGTACGGTTTGCCAAAGGTATTTCTGTCAATAATGAAGTCTTTGGTACTCAAAACTGTAGTGATGAAGGAGATTGTGGAAATCCGGCTGGTACATGGACGGTTTTGAAGGCGAATGGATGTTCTGATCATACAGAAGCACGTACGACTTTATAGATGCATGAAGAAGCAAGTTCAGAACCTAAATTCGTACGTTCTTCTCTCATCAGGTTGATTTTCAGGAAACTTGAAGAGACCCACAGAAATCTGAAGCTGGATTGTTTCTAACAAGATTAGTTTAATAATATTTTGTGCAAGTTGTCCTTTTGCTGGCTATATAAGGGCATTATAATTTGTAGTCCAGATAGAGTTGAAAAACTATCTCTTGTTCAATCAAAAATTCTTCTCTCACTATGTTCTACTTTATGGAAAGGTGTAGTAGGGCCGATGGCCCTTGCTATGATGGTTTCTAAATTATCTTTAATGTGTTCATTTTGTGCACTTAGTTTTTCTTTGTTACTTTTTTAGTTTATAATCTTTGATCAATTTTTACAAAATCTTGTGTTCTTCCTCCCTCTCTCTCTTTCTCTCTCTCTCTCTCTCTCTCTCCCTCTCCTCTCTCCTTTTTATTGTAGTTTAAGAATTTTTCTATTCAATAATTTTCTGGTAATTGCTTCATTTTTATGTTCTTTTATTTACAAACCCTTCAAACTTCCATTGTACTGTTAGTACGTTCATTAAATCAAACCCCTTAAGATTAAAAATAGAAGGTTGCATGTTGCCATATTCAATAAGTCCACCAAACTCTAATTATCAACATTTATTTATTAAAAATTTTAGGTTTTTAGGCTCCTCCACAAGTGTTGTTAATTTATATTAATTTATTTCTCAAGATCATTTATTATTATGCAAACATATATTATTTTATTCTACTTATAATATAGTTTATCATTCCCTTTTTAACATTGCATTTCTCTCCAAGATAGCAAAGATATAATACCTAAATATACATCCGTGGTTACTTTCATTTTCTGCAATACAGGAGTTGAGTCTGCATGGAAAAAAAAACCATCTAGGGATGGTGGTCTAATGCCTATTCTAATATGGCTCATGGAGTTGTCCTTTTAAGTATAGGGTTTTTGCATTGTTATTCGGTTATGCAATGAAATAGGCCCAATTGAGGGAAAAGGTATTTTGTGGAGGCCCAAGAGCGCAAACTTAGCTAAATTTGGCAACAAAAAAGAGCTTGAAGTGACCACTACCGCGGCCAGCACTAGAAAACTTAAAAGACTACATTATCCACTCCACTCGTTTGATATTACAGAAAAAGTGAATATAAAGGGAGCTGGACGAAATATCTTCTGAACAAGGACAAGCCTACAACCGTCTGCTGACACACGCTGATTTCGTGCACAACTTGAAAAATCCCAAAATATCGTGGGCCCAAGTTTCGATTACCTATAAGATTCGTCGTCGTCGTCATCTGGGGTTAAGGCCGAGTGGCACCCCCAGATTCCTGGTTCATCTCGCCACGAACAGGCGATCCATTCCTACGCCATCTTCAAGATCTCCATATGTCCAACATCGTCGTCAAGATCTTCAAAGTCGCGATGCCGTAGCCTGAATACTGCCTTGTCCTCAATACCCAATACGTCAAAGAGAGGACAGAATGCATGCGGGATTACCATTCTCTGCAAAGAGACGTCTCTTTAGTACAGCCAGCAGCAACAGATCCATGTCTGTGCCATCTTATGTCTTGGTGTCAGAGATCATTATTCGGGTTCTAGAGTCTGCTAAACTCTAGGGTTTCAGCTTTAATCTGTTTGGGAATCTCATGGAAAAACACCACGAGCTGAAGCTGAAGCTGCTGGTTAATCTACCGGATGGCGTCCAAGGATCGCCAGGAGTGTTTATTTCAACGGGAGGCCAGCGTTTTTGCAAATACTACTAGTTGAAGTAAGAAAGAAAGCTCAAGTATCGACATTTGGAGGAGGTGCGAGTGTTGTAAAATGAAAGAAATTAAGCTTATACTTATAAAGTTAATTACTATTATTAGCATAATTACCCATAGTACAATTATTCTCAATTAAAGAAAAAATAAAATAAAATCATAATTGCATAATAGTTTTTTTAGTATAAAATTATGCATAAAAATGCATAATGAAGTACTTGGCGACGCTAACATGTATGGCCCTAAACCCTAGAGTTTAGCAGAGTCTAAAACCCTATTCATGATCTCTGAGACAATGGCAGAAGATTTGGCAGGAGATGGTACGATGCAGATCTGTTACATCAGTGCATCCGTATGGAATTTCAGCTTTTAAAGATCTATATTCGCGTTATCAAACAGACTGTAAAAAGCAAGATGGGCCTGTCTTCATGATTTCGAGTTCAGATTAGACTCTCCGCCAATTACCAAAGGAACCATGGCAGAGCCACACCTCTCTCCATCGCTGAACTTCTGTAGATGGCTAAACATATACGTGGTAACTCGATCACCGGGCAACTTAAGGACAGGAATTGACATCGATAGGGAATGGCACTCCCCATGCATAATTTTCTCAAAAAAGCAAACAACAAAAAGAAAGGCAAACATAAAGCTGCGCAAATATCAACACATAAATTGCAGAAATCTTTTCATTCATGCGGCTGAGAAAAAAAAAAGAAAATTTGTTCAAAGAACATCATAAAAAACCTAGCTAAACTGCTGAAAATGGCACAACCTAGCGACTGCCAGTCTTTGACGTATTGGGTATTGAGGATGGGGCAGCATCTCACGCTACAGCATCGCGAACTCTGAAGAAAGAGCGATTCTTGACGACGATGTCGTACATATGGAGGATCTTAAAGTTGGCGAAATTTTTCGGAAGAGAGATCAAGTGGGCTGAGTTTTCTGATCTGTGGAACTGGAGGAGGTCCGGGCGGCAGGAGTTCCGGTAGCGAGACCAACCGAGCTCGGTGAGATGCTGCTCGAGTTCGGAGTAGGATCGGATCACCTGGTTCGTGGGGAGATAAACTAGGTTTCTGAGGCGTGCACCAGGAGCGGTGGCTGTGGCGGGGTACGGTGGCTCTTTTTGTTGAAAGGACTCTCTGGTTGGATTGGCGATTAAGCGAACCACGCCATTCTTGCCAAAAATCCAGACGCCAGACATTCTTGCCAAAGTACGAGAACTTGCCAGGTCCTTCTATATTTACAGGGAGAGTCGATCGGGAATTACGATGCTGCGTTATTGAACCAAGGGAGAGGAACGGAGCCCCAAATTCGAACAAGGATTGAACAAAACACGGACCAGTACGGGCACAAACGGCGAGTCTTTTCTCTTGGCTTCTTTTTGTTTCATTTCCTTCGGTGCTCTGAAGCTTTGCTTCATGAAAACGAAGCTGGGAAGCTAACATTCCCAACATGGTTTTGGATGGCGTCAACATAGCTGCTACTGATGTGGTTGTTGCGGGTCTGCAACTCACTCACATGCTAATATGGCTACTCCATTCGAGCTCTCTTCCGTTGGTCTGCATACGATCATTACTAGTGAGGGTCCAGCTCAAGTTCCATCAAAGAAAAATCCATCAGCTCAAACTTCTCTTTTTTGGTCCCCGACAAACGTCCCACTTGCTAATGTGCTGATGGAAGTGGCTAATAGAATGTCCTAACTACTTCCTGCAAGTGATTGCCGATGTCCTAACCACATTTTTGTATTCCAAATGGAGGTACTGAAAAATAAGCTGAGAGTAATTGGGATTAGCAGCGAATTCCAAATGGTTTCGTTGAACATGATGAATCATGTTCCCGTTACGAAGTACGGTTTGCCATAAGTGCTGCATCTCTCACCAACATGCCGCGGATATGGTCTGTGGATATACTTCCATGGTTAACTTTTATTTTTCTGCAACACAAGAACTGATTTTGCTTAGCAACCATTGGTAGTGCAGTGCCTTCAGATAATTCACGGAGTGTTTGGTGGCAGCATAGAAAAATACGTGGAATTCTGGACTGGACGCCCAGTCGAGGGAGAAGGTATTTTGAGGAGGCCAAGGGAGTAACTTAGCTAAATTTGGCAACAAAAGGGAGCATGAAGTGACCCCGTCAACTTGGAAAGTGGATGCACCAAACCCCGACGAAATTGCCTTGCTTTTTATTTTGCTAAATACGAAGGACCAAATTATCACCTCCACCCGTTTGATTTGGAAAGAAAAGGTAATGTAAAAGGAGCCGGACGAAATATCTTCCAAATCAGCACAAGCCTCTGCTCACATCCGCTGATTTCGGGCACCACTTTATAAACGACAAGTATCGTGGGGCCATGTTACAGTCACCAAGTCCTGATATCGTTACAGAAAGATGAAGCTAATGATGAATTGCATATCCAGAAATTATACCTGTGGCATGAAGGTGAAAGATGCAAGGAATGACAAACTAATATTATAAGGAGAAATAAATTAGTATAAGTTTGGATAATAATGTGTGGTTTTAAGAGTTTTCTAACTTTTTTTTAGGTTGACAACAATTGTGGAGGAGCCTTAAAACCTGAACTTTTTAATCATAAAACTATAGAACACTCGAGGATGCCAGGTATTGGTAGGTTTAGAGAAACACAGAGATATATCCATCAAATCACGGCTTTAATCGGTTTTCTGTTATGTAAAAAAATTAAGATGGATTTTTATGTTGTTGGCTTCTTCACTAGCCTTAGATCCTAGGCCTGAGACGATTGTAACAGGGTACGGGGGAAAAGCATGTTGCTTCTGTAATGGGTTTTCCTTACTAGCATTAGGTCCTAGGCTTGAGATGGTTGTAAACAGGATAATGGGGAAAAGCAAGTGGCGTGTGTAACGGGTTAAGAGGTAATCATTCTTGTTGACGTTGTGCTATTGTAGAAGGGCTGAAGCTCTTATAAGAGCTAACTATGTGAAAGTAGAGGGCAGCTTTTGTAAACCTGGAATCATAGGTCTTGTTTTCCCTTATGAAAACTAAGGTGTTGTATCCCTTTGATGATACAAAAGGTTTTTATGTCCCTTTAATGATGCAAAATCTTCAGTTAATCTCTCACAAGCAGCCCCAAATGTGTGTGAATCAACCCCATGAAAGGCCTATTATGTGCTCCCAAATTGATGCACGTAACAAGTGGTATTTGAGCCCCGTTTTGGCACCTGAATGGGTTAAAGTAGGGAAAAGCTTGGAGGAAGTAGCAGAAGTTGGAAGCCCTGCGCAAGTCATTGAAAGAGTTCTCTATCGTTCTACGTGAGCTAATCTAAGCAGAGTGATTGAAAAAAAGAATCGAAGATGATGGTGTTGTGGCCCAGCCCAAAATGCTAGTTGAACTATGTGTTCCTGAGGAGAAGGAGTCGCCACCCAAGAATAGTAAAGTGGTGACAATCGAACCTCTTGTTTCATGAAATGAGAAATCATTCCAGATAAAAGAGACGACCTATCCTGTTGCTGGCTTTACACTAGTAAGGAAGCAGGTGATTTTGGTGAATCTCACTGTCCATCAGCTGAACAAAGGGCAACCATTATGTTCCTTTGGGGCCCTGAATGACGACCAACGCTTTAGCCACTTCGGTCGGCCACTGGAGAACCTTGGGTCATCACTTGATATGAGTTTGGCTGCGAGTAAAAAAGGGAGAAGGGTGGAAGAGAACGATGTGAAGAAGCTCGAAGCAAGATGCTTTGCCATCAGCTTTTGTTGGCCCAACATATAGCTCCGTTAGAGTCCCACCCAAACAGCCCTACTCGTGTTAAAGAAAGACCACTTGAACACGTAAGACTACAAGTCCAGAAAGGCACTCAACCATGTAGAGAGAAGTGACACGAGCATCCCACGTTCTCTGCAAAAGAGAGACCTCTTGTCAAGTGTGGGACTAGTTTACGTGTACTCTTTGTCTAACCAAATCTGCTTCATGTACACGGCAAGGCTGCTATAAAATCATGTACTCAACCAAAACAATACAATGAAGTGAAACCTTTGTAGGGAAGAAACATGTCGTCTTCTGAGTAGCTCGTAGCAGGGCCGAGTGGCTCTGCGTCCATGGCTTTTCAAATCAGCTTTCTCGTGTCTATTTTCTTTTTCTAGCTTTCACTTGTTTCTGTATTTTCTAAGATGTTAGACCTTTGTGTTTACTGCCTTCAGTCGTGTATGTTTCTTACTTTTATAGATTTTCTTCAACTCGGTGGTACTCGAATGCAGCAACTCGCATGGATACAAATATTGCCCAAGGGTCCTCCTCGTCAACAAGGAGATATTTGGTGAAATGAAATTGGGGACAGATTCTAGCAGTGAATCGAGGTTCGGTGATGTCCTTAAGTCCACCATGTCGACGCTTTCCGATGATGAACTCCAACACACCAGAAGCAAACTAAACTTTGACCTCGTTAGGTTCATCCTTCATATGGAGCTTGTGGCCTTCAGAGACACCAAAATAGAGGAGGGTGGGATATTGGATTCAAGATGCATTTGAGCCTTACAATTGGGACGGGAATAGCATAATCTCAACTTCTGAGATCCAACTCGTGCTCAACCAGGCCCCCACAACTTCCTATGTTGATAAGGGCAACAATGAGATGGGAATGTTCCAGGAGCACCATATATTTCGCTACTGTCCTTTGGGTTTAATACCAAACACCACATTGTAAGCTCCAGCGTTGAGGATGGTGTGAAGTTAACCCAGGAACCAGCGGTAAGTGATTGCAGAGGGAATGGTGGTACAAGGAGCCGTAGTGACAAAACGAGACTTGGAGATTTCCACCAGCTATTTTCAAGCTGCCTTCAAAAGTCTCATATGGGTTCATTGAAAAAGCTCGAAAGCGGTTTCCCATATTTTGATGCGGTAATATTTAAGCAAAAGTGAGACTACCTCGCGCTTACCTTTAATGTATTTAAAGGGTTAAGGAGCTACAAGGATAGCGTATCCTTGGGAGATAGTATAGTGATGAGTCGCAAGATCACCACAGAAGAAATGAAAAGAGGAGAAGCAAAGAAGGAAATGTGGGGGAGGAGGAAGGGCACAGTCCAGTCAATGAACATGTAGTGGAAGTCACTGCGGCCGGGGCTCTACGACTGGCTTGCCAACCGCAAACATGCTTGGTCTTCTCTCTCATGTCTATGGGGCTCACAGTTGGAGCAAAGGACTTAACAGAAGGCCTCAACATCCTTATTCTTCGGAAAGGATCGATAGAGGTGTCCCAAGTATCCTTGTCATAACCACCTACGAGAGTCTAGGGGGAAGGAGGAGAAACGTACCAAAGTTGGAGGCAGCGAAGAGAAAAATTATGGGAAGTCAATTTCAAAAAGAGAAGAGAAAAGTACATGAGGATGACAGCAGGAGGCGTGATTGAAGTCTATCGGCATGTCAAGGAGTGGGGATCTAGAGGCTTGATGCATGACATACGCAACACTGTGAGAAGAGCATATGCTTAAGAAGGCGGAAGAGCTCTAGGAGTGGAATCACCAGAAAGGGGCCAAATCCCATTAAAAAATGTGGGAGGTAATATATTATTTTAAGAATGTGAAGGTTTACTGTGCAGCCAATGCAATATTTGATGATAAAGGGGATGGCCATCGGTGGATCCCAACATTCATGGTTGACAATAAATTAATGGGGCCCTGTAGACGAGCACGGGAGGTCACTGGTACAGAGAGCTTCCTAGAGACGTTGATGAAGGCTGAAGGAAGTTGATGTCTGCATATGATTGATCTTACCTTATTTTGGGGTTTTGAAAATTAAAATTTTACCTTAGATTATTTCAATATTATACATTCCTTTGGTGAGACTTTCTTACATACTCTTATATCTGTAACAAGAAATCAACCATTTTTCATCTTCCCCTTCTTTGACGTATACATAGTCACAGTCAAATCAGCTTTACCCTATCCACCATAATAGACATCTATGAGTCAGGTATCAGAATAACTCGCATGGATTCTTGTATGTTTCACTCATGTTACTGGAATTTTCACGCAGGAAGCCAAAGATTGAGAATGATTAAACAAACTGTTACGGGCTTAATGTAGGCCTAAGCTATAAGCTTGGCCCTACTCATATTATCCATTTCATATTTTGCTGATGTACTGATTAGGGGACTTTGATGAATGAAATCTTGAAGTTTATTCATGGAGATGGTATCTCCCTCTAACAAGACGAGAGGTGCCATGTCTGTCTCTGATGAGATTGGAGGTGCTTCCGGTTGAGCCATAACATACCGGTAACTCAAACATGGTCTAGTGCGGACACATATGGCGAGTCTTAGCTCTGAAGCGTTGTTCAATGAAGCCGAAGCTGGACCGTGTCACTCTCCTGCAACTGGGATAGCTGAAGTATTTTTTGTTAATGTGTCCCATCAGCCAACAAACAGATAAACCTGCCTCCTCGTGTACTCTCTTGGAGGTTTTTTCATGTGTTTGTTTAAGAAATTATTTAGGCATGACATACTTGCCTTTCTTCCCATGGATTTCCTCCACAAGTCCTGTCATCCCATGGTTTTCTTCCAGATTTTCACAACAAACATGAGTTTTTGCAACAGATTTTTAATGAGCTGATCTTCCTTGTCTTCCCTTGAAAGGATTCATCAGCAGACCCTATGACCTCCGCTTTGTCGACAGACCATGGCCTGAATGTTAATCTCGCTCTCTACTCTTACTTGCCTCGTGAGTTGCATGCATAGAAAGCTAACTTCCCCAACATGGTTTTGGATGATGCCAACATGGCTGCTGCTAACATGGTTGTTGTGTTTGCATACTCCTTTGTATTCGATATCTAATGCGAAGCGGTCGCTCTCCTTTTGCCTGAAATCAATTATGGATGAAGACATGCAGCAATAAGTGCAGAACGGCAAAGAGGTTAGTGTAGGTTTTGGTGACATTAGTGGCCATGCGTTTGTAACAAACTGTAATGATGAAGGAGATTGTGGACATCCGGCTGATACATGGATGGTTTTGGAGGTGAATGGATGTTATGATCATGCAGAAGCACGTACGACCTTATGATTGTATGAAGACGCAAGTTCAGAACCTAAATCAATAGGTTCTTCTCATCAGGCTAAATTTCAGGAAGCTTGAAGGGACCCACGTAAATCTGAAGTTGGATTGTTTCTAATAAGATTAGTTTAATAATATTTTGTGCAAGTTTGTCTTTTTGCTGGCTATACAAGGGCATTATGATTTAAAGTTAGATAGAGTTGAAGAACTGTCGTTTGTTCAGTCAAAACTTCTTCTCTCGCCGATGTTTCACTTTATGTAAAGGTCTAGTAGGGTGATGGCCCTCGACGGTTTCTAATTTAGTAATTTCTAGTAATTGCT
Organism: Casuarina glauca; assembly: GCA_028551395.1. Lineage (NCBI taxonomy): Eukaryota > Viridiplantae > Streptophyta > Magnoliopsida > Fagales > Casuarinaceae > Casuarina > Casuarina glauca. Next base: position 26,149,248 of record CM052352.1, on the reverse strand, counting down.
TTATTTTTATCTCCTTTTATTTACAAACCCCTCAAGCTTACAAACATAAGGTTACATGTTGTCATATTCAATAAACCCACCAAATTATGATTCTCAATTGTTTCTTTACTAAAAGGTTTAGGTTTTTAGGCTCCTTCACAAGTGTTGTCAACTTATATTAGTTTATCATTCCCTTTTTAACATTGCATTTCTCACTTAGATTGCGCATCTATAATATTTGAATATACATGCATGGTTACTTCCATTTTCTGCAATACATGACTTGAGTCTGCATGGGAAAAAACCATCTAGGGATGGTGGTCTAATGCCTTCATATCATTCTATCAGGGTTTGGTGGCTTATGGCTCATGAACTTATCCTTTTTAAGGTTTTTCCGTTGTTATTTGGTTATGTGATGAAATAGGCTTGGAATCAAAAGCGTGCAGCATACAGACGTGGAATTCTAGACTCGAGACCCAATCGTGGGTAAAGGTATTTTGTGGAGACCCAAGAGAGCAACTTAGCTAAATTTGGCAACAAAGAGAGCTTGAAGTGACCACCACCGCGGCCAGCACGAGCAAACTTGTGGCCGACGAAATTCCTTGCTTTCGTTTTCTTTAATACGAAGAACTAAATTATCCACTCCACTCGTTTGATATGAAAGAAAAAGTGAATATAAAAAGAGCTGGACGAAATATCTTCTGAGTAAGGACAACAAGCCTACAACCGTCTGCTGACACACGCTGATTTCGTGCACAACTTGAAAAATCCCAAAACATCGTGGGCCCAAGTTTCGATTACCTATAAGATTCGTCGTCGTCATCATCATCTAGGGTTTAAGGCCGAGTGGCCACCCCCAGATCCCTGGTTCATCTCGCCACGAACAGGCGATCCATTCCTACGCCATCTTCAAGATCTCCATATGTCCAACACCGCCGTCAAGATCTTCAAAGTCGCGATGCCGTAGCCTGAATGCTGCCTTGTCCTCAATACCCAATACGTCAAAGAGAGGACAGAATGCATGCGGGGTTACCATTCTCTGCAAAGAGAGGTCCTTTTAGTACAGCCTGCAGCAACAGATCCATGTCTGTGCCCTCTTGTGCCTTGTGTCAGAGATCATTATTCGGGTTCTAGAGGCTGCTAAACTCTAGGGTTACAGCTTTAATCTGTTTGGAAATCTCATGGAAAAACACCACGAGCAGAAGCTCAAACTGCTGGTTAATCCACCGGATGGCATCCAAGGATCTCCAGGAGTGTTTCTTTCAACGGGAGGCCAGCGTTTTTGCAAATACTACTAGTTGAAGTAAGAAAGATAGCCGAGGAGGTGAAAGTGTTGTAGAAAGAAAGAAATTAAGCTTATACTTATAAAGTTAATTACTATTATTAGGATAATTACCCATAGTACAATTATTCTCAATTAAACAAAAAGTAAAATAAAATTCATAGTTATAAGTTAGTAGAAATTAAGGTCAAAATGATCATGGTCGATTGATGACCACCTCCAAGACTTAGTCTTCGGTGTGACACTGCATATTTCCATAAATCTTCTCTCTTTATTTTTTTTTAACCCACACTGCATATTCTAAAATATTATATACTATAATATTTTCTACAAATGATATAAAAATAACCGTAACGGAACAGAATCAGAGCGTACCATTCGCGCGTGGTCCCAAGTACAACGCGGGCGTGTCTTTCCTTGTTACGGAAAAGAAGGACGTGCTCTTAATGGGAGGGAAAGCACAGTGCGTCTCTTCCACTCTTGCCTACGCTCGGCAAACTCTGTGTGCGCCTGCAAGAGGTTTTGGGATCTTCTAGGCGTCGGCTTCGTTTTCTGAGCACCGCGAGCTATTCTGGTTTTCCGACTTTTGTTTTTGTTTCCGCTGCACCTTTTCTTCCGCCGAAAACTTCTGTAAGGTACAAACTACTGACAGTCCATTGCTGTGTGTAGACTCCAAGTGGTGTTTGTGTATTCGAGCTCTGTTGGATTGGTGAGGAAGTGGAGGGTAAGGGAAATGAAAATTAATTTCTTGGAAATGTGGAGGTTTTATTTGTTTAGACGCGGGTTTAATGACAGTAGCTGGTGCAGTAGGTGGGAGGGTTTTCCTTTGATGGTTTTTTAATGGGTTTTCTTTGCAACCAAACAGAGTTCTGAATGTTGACAGTCTGTTTGGTTATTGGGACGGCTGTGGAAGCAAAAGGAAAGAAAAGCGTACCGTTTTTGGGTCGTCAATAATTGGAGTTTGTAGGTTAAAACATGCCGTTTTTGGGTCGTCAATGATCGGAGTTTTTAAGTTCTACGTGAGTTCGGTGTGGGTTTCATTTGTATTTTTGGCTGTTTGGTTGCCGAGAAAATTTATGCGAAACTAGTAAAGGAAACAAAGAATGATTTGAATGTTAAAATTTTTTTGTATGCGACAAAGGCCATAACGGAAGTTCTTGGTGGAGCAAATGATATTTTTATATTCTTCTCTGTTTGGTTGATGAGAAAATGTAGGAGAAATTTGAAGAATATAAAGTTTGGAAAATATGAAGATTCTTTTCTTTTGTTTGTTAGGGTGACGTTATTATGTTGTACCATGCGGTTCATTTGCGTGAATCGGCAGGTATGGTGGTTTTCTTTTTCTTATTCAGTTTTCGCGGGAACTAAACAGAGGTTTTGGATGTTGACGCTGGGTTTGGTTGTTGAGATAAATGAAGAAGGATGAATCAAAGAATATTAACCATTTTCACTGATGAATGGCTTGGACTTGTTTAATTTCTTTTCGTGGGTAAGTGTGAAAATGAATTCAGTGCAAGTTGTATTCGTCTTTTTGTCTGCAATGAGGAAAAGGTTTTGATTATTCATGCCTTGTTGGTTGTTTGGTTACTGAGAAAATATTGGGGAATGAGAAAACAAACGGATAGTTTTATGCATATCGCAAATTTTGTTGTATGCGACAGGCGGTGGTTGGATGTTTATTTTATTTTTTATGTGGGGAAGCTAGAATATTGATGATATACAACTAAAGAAAAATGGAAGTGTATTGTATATGTGTCTGCTTGTATATGCTTATATATAAAATTTGAGAAAGAAAATGACTTTGATTTTCTAATTTCAGAGCTAACAATAACGTTATCTCTTGCAGTCTTCATAGTGAGATTCTTAGCAATTTATTTCTATCCACTAGAAACTCATCTGCATTCTTTATGAAGTCTCAATCCGCAAGTTTAACACTGACAAAGCATGATTTGTACGGTGTAGAATCTGGGAGAATCAGCACCAAACCACTAGAAAGTAAAAGGACATCCCATTTGCATTTGCTGGCAAAAGGAGAGAAACTAAGAAAACCCATTTGAAAAGAATGTTTAGCACATTGATGGTCATTTGTTTTTGGACTTTTATGCTGAAGTTCAGTAATGTGTTTTATATCAAGTACATGAGGATGAGCTAACAAATTCTATGCAATATTGAACTTGAAACAATGAATGTAAGTGGAACTTGTGCAAATTCTACACTACCTAATTGTAGCTTTAGTTGTTCTTATATATAGTTGTTCTTAACTATAGTTGTTCTTAACTGTAGTTGTTCTTAGCTTTAGTTGTTCTTAAGTTTGAAAGCTTGTTTAAGCTGCTTGGATAGTTACTTCTTTCTTACTGGGATTCTAATTTTCCGAGAGTGGGGAAATATTGAAAGTTTTAATACACTCTGAACCTAACCTTTAACGTGTTACTTCCCCTGCACACCCCCCCCACCCACCCACCCACACCCACACAGACATGTTAGACCACTGGAGAAGGTACTCGTGTTCATGTAAGTGATGATTATGCAATCATCTTAGCTGCAAAACACTGAAAGATGATACTTTGACTCCCATCATCCATTTCTTTTTTCTTTTCTTTTCTTTTCTTTTTCATAGATTGGGCAACTATTTTCAGAATAGTTAGTTACAGAAACACGCTGTTTCTTCTATACATTATTCGGTTTTAATGAATTGTTCTTCTGAACAAGTAAAAAGACGGAAATAAACCAGAAGTTTGATCTTCTAACTTTTTTTTGTGTTTCAGGTTGAAATGGCCTGCAATCCAGAAGAAGAAGCTAGTGAGGCTGAGTTAAACAAAGGCAGCCATAAGGTTAAATCTCCTGATTCAGTGTATAGACGGCCAGAGCAAGATTACCAGTTTAAGGAGCTTATCCAACATGATTCGGGTGATGGTAGCTCAAAGAGCAAGGGTGTAAAAGAGAAGGTGAGACACCTAGATTCAAGGAGGGATAGGAGGAGGTATCCTGAAGGAAGGGATCATTCAGAACCTCTAAACTGCCAAAACATGATTTGTAGGGGGTAGAATCTGGGAGAATCAACACAAAACCACTAGAAAGTAAAAGGAAATCCCATTTGCATTTGCTAGCAAAAGGATTGAAACTGAGAAAACCCATTTGAAAAGAATGTATTGCACATTGATAGTCATTTGTTTTTGAACTTTTATGCTGAAGTTCAGTAATATGTGTTTTATATCAAGTATGTGAGGATGAGCAAACAAATTCAATATAATATTGAACTTGAACAATGAATATAAGTGGAACTTCTACAAATTTTGCACTAAATAATTTTAACTTTAGTTATTCTTAATTATAGTTGTAAGATCTTATTATCATTTTGAAAGCTTTTGTAAGCTCATTGGACGGTCACTTCTTTTTTACTGGGATCTAATTTTCTGGGATGGGGGAAATCTTGAAAGTTTTAAGACACTCTGAACCTGCCCTTAATGTATTACTTCCCCCGCACACATGCACACCCACACAGACATGAAGTTGTACTTTCTGCGCATGTGATGGGTAGAAACATGAAGCTCTGATTTTTATGTTTCAATTTTCTTCCTTTCTGCTTCCTAATTGAACCAATGATCATTGCTTATAGCATTTATCTGTGTATCTACTTTTCACATAATATTTGGGGTATACTCTCTCCGGATAAAAGGAGGAGAAAAATCTAGAAGAAAATGACTTATACATGCAAATATGTTGATCATATACACATATTCATATTGTGTGTGTGTATTATCTAGCTTGTGGAAGCATAAACCACTGGTGAAGGTACTTGTGTTCATCTAAGTGATGATTATGCAATCTCTTAGCTGCAAAACACTAAAAGATGATTCTTTGAGTCCCATCATCCATTTCTTTCTTCTTTTTTCTTTTTTTTTATAGGTTGAGCAACTATTTAGAGAATAATTCGTTATAGAAACACACTGTTTCTTTTGTATATTATTCTGTTTTATTGAATTATTCTTTAGAACAAGTAAAAAGATAGAAATAAACCAGAAGTTTGATCCTCTAGTTGTTTTTGTGTTTCAGGTTGAAATGTCCTATAATCCAGAAGAAAAAACTAGTGGGGTTGAGTTAAATAAAGGCTGCCATAAGGTTAAATCTCCTGATTCAGTATATGGATGCCCAACGGAAGATTACCAGTTTAGGAAGCTTATCCAACATGATTTGGATGTTGGTAGCTCAAAGAGTAAGGGTGTAAAAGAGAAGGTGAGACACCTAGATACAAGGAGGGATAGGAGGAGGTGTCCTGAAGTAAGGGATCATTCAGAAGCTTCTAACGGGAATATGAGGAGGTATCCTGATGCAAGGGATCATTTAGAAGCTTCAAAGAGCAATACATGGTATCCGGATGCAAGGGACCGTTCAGAAGCTTCGAAGAGGAATATGAGGAGCTATCCTTATGCAAGGGATTATACAGAAGCTTCGAAGAGGTATAGAAGGGGGTCTCCTGATGCAAGGGATCATTTAGAAGCTTCAAAGAGGAATAGCAGTAGGTATTCTGATGCAAGGGATCATTTAGAAGCTTCAAAGAGGAATAGCAGTAGGTATCCTGATGCAAGGGATCATCCAGAAGCTTCGAAGAGGTATACAAGGATGTCTCCTGATGCGAGGACTCATTCTGAACCTGCCACAAAAACAGAATGTACCAAGCCTAGTGGTGATCAGGAGTTTGCATATCCATGGAAGGGCATCATTGCAAATATTAAAACAGAATGGAAGAATGGGAAACGTGTTGCTGAAAGTGGAACAAAGCTCTTGGAGGAGTTATCAAGGAAGGGGTTTGATCCTTTGAAGGTTCAACCCCTATGGAATTATGTAGGTCATTCAGGTTTTGCCATTGTACACTTCAAAAATGATTGGTCTGGTTTTAAAAGTGCTATGTTGTTTGAGAAGAGTTTTGAAGTCGATTGCTGTGGAAAGAGAGACTACCATGCAACTAAAAGTCTAGGAGATAAGCTGTTTGGATGGGTGGCACGCAGAAATGACTATGACTCAAGAAGCCCTATTGGTAAGTATCTCAGTAAGAATACAGATTTGGAAACTATTTCTGGGAAAGAAGCAGAAGATGAACAAAAGGTATCAAAGCTTGTCTCTAGCTTAAGTGGTACGCTAGAGATCAAGAGCTTGCAAGTTGAACAGATGCAGAACAAATACCATGAGATTAGTGCATCTTTAAAGAAGGTGGTAGAGCAAAAGGAGGACATGCTTAAGGCTTATATGGAAGGTATTCTGAAATTTTTTCACCCCTAATGAAGTGAATTTACTTTGATTATTAAGCTTTCCATTACTTTATTTATGTTGTTAGGTATGAGAATGTTGCAGCAGGAGGCATGCAACTATCTTACTGGAATACTCTCAGATCATGATAAGGCCTCACTGCAATTGGAAGCTCAGAGGCAAGAGCTGGTGCAGCGTGAGAAACAATTACATCAGCGTGTGGCTCAGAATGAAACTGAGAAAAGGAAGCTTCATGATGCAAAACTAATGGTATTAATATTTAGCCAAATGAAGATTGTAAATTCTGAATAGGCAGGCAATTTTGACCTAAAAATAATTTTTGCTATGAAACTTGAAATTGATCAGGTCCCGCTTTTGAAGTTTAAAAACGTGGCATTGGCATCCTGAGCCACTCGGCATGCCATTTCCTTACAATTTATGGACATTATGCCGGCAGTGAAAAGAAATATTAATATCTTGAACTAAGGAGTTCATGTCTATGAAGTTTGCTTCTCTTGCCTTCTTCTTTGTTGATGTATAAATCAAAATTATGAGCACCAAAAAATGTCTTGTTGGAACTGAGCAGCTCTGGTTGGAACTCAAATTATGTGCTAACATTTATTGTTTTATCAGAATGAAAGGGCTACCTCTGAGCAAAAGAAGGCGGACGAAAAAATGCTGAGGTTGGCAGAGGAACAAAATGTATGGTCTGCAGTCCTTTTGAATTGGATCATTGGAAATGTGATTTGATTTGTATTATATGTAGAATTTCCATCACTTCACTTGTCTTTGATTGGCAATGGCAGAGAGAAAAGGAAAAACTTCACAAAGAAATCATTGAACTGGAAAAGAAACTTGATGCCAAACAAGCCTTGGAGTTGGAGATAGAGCGTCTGAGAGGGGCTAAACAAATAATGCAGCATATGGGTGAGGATGGGGATATGGAAGTGGAAAAAAAGATGACTGCAATTGCTGAAGATTTGAAGGCAAAGGAAGAAGAATTGGAGCACATGGAAACAATGAACCAAACTCTCATTATCCGGGAGCGTAAAACAAATGATGAACTGCAAGAGGCTCGAAAGGAGTTGATCATTGTATGCCACTCCCACTACCTTCCCTTCTCCTTTTTTTAACTGTTATGTGACGTTTTCACTTCAATGGATATGATGCGTTATCAATGGGTACTTGAACAGGTGTAGGTTAGGGATCTGAAACATGATGCTTAGTATTTAAAGATCTAGAACCTGGTGCAGAGTGGGTGTAGGTTAAGATGATGTTTTAACTGAAATGTGAGGTTGGGATTATTTTGCATTTGGTGTTACAAAGTCTTTTCTCCAAAAATTATTGTTACAATATATTGAAAACATTGTTGAAGATAAATTAATAAAATCTCATCCCATGCAAAATTATGAGAAAGATATTCTCTCAATAATCTTTCTATGGCAGGTGGATCCTGTTGATTTTTTGTGACCTAATGTTTAATTTCTGAACCAGCTAAATTAAAGGGTGGCCAGCTTCATTCAGGGGCTGTTCTAATCTTTATTCCTCTTCAGCTTTGTTCCCTTTTACTTAATGCCAACATGAAATCCTGGCTATAACTAAGTCATCTTCAACAGTCAATACAGGCAGCCAGGTGTTCTTCAAATATGTCTTTTTATTTTTTATTTTTTATTTTTTATGGTATGACTTTATTTGTTGTATTAGCTGTTGTGCTGTACTCAGATGTTCAGCATAGTTGCTATCTCTTTAATTGCATCTAGTAGGGCATGGAATGAGCTTCACTTCTAAGCACCAAGCAAGAAGACAAAAAGTCCCGTGGATAAGCCGTGTAAAGAGATTTTATAAAGGATGGACTGTTTTGGTGTAATCTAATGATAAATTAGATGCCCAGTTGTTTGGTTGAGTATAAAATTATAAACAGCAGTCATTTCCTTCAGAAGTTAATTATCAATAGGACAAGTAGTATTCTGGGCTGATTTGGATCTTTCCAAAGATAATTTTGTCCTCCCAGTTGTCATTTGCACAAATGATTGTTTTGAAATTTTTCTCTATGCCTTTTTAGAAGAGTCATCACTTCAATTACTTGCATGGGTGTGTTCTGTGGAAGGGAAAATTGGTCACTTATAATTCTTAATGTGAACTCTTTCACAGGTAGTAAAACTTCAAGCTCAAGAGTTTTAGTTCTTTGAGAATGGACTGAAGATGATTTCTGCATTCTATAAATTCCTCTTTTATGCAGGGTACAATGTGATTGATCCATCATTACTTGATATCCACAGATAAAATAGATAAAATATTATTTTATTCTAAGATCAATGTTTTAATTTTTGGTTATATAACTTTCCTATATATCTTACCCTCTAGTTGTATTTAGGATCTAATCTGAAATGTTTTTTGAAATTGGTGGAGATTATAATTTCCGTGCTTTACAGGGATTGAGAGAATTGACAACACGTGGTAACGTTATCATTGGCGTCAAGAGAATGGGAGAGCTTGACGCTAATCCATTTCTCATTGCAGCCCAGAGAAAATTTCCTAGTGAAGAAGCAGCTGTGAAAGGAATAGAGGCGTGTTCACAATGGGAGGAGAATCTTTCGGATCCAAGCTGGCATCCCTTTAGGGTCATCGTGGATGAGAAGGGGAATGCTACGGTATGCCTAGATGTGATTAACAAGGATTGATGAGAAGATATTTACAAATATGCAACTTTTTTCAATCCCTGATTATCTTCATGGCCTTTTTCCTTCAAAGTTTCATATTTCTTCACCATGGTGCTGAGTTTGCCAGGTTAAAGAGTGTTGTGCATTTGTAGTAAGATACTTTAGTCGATCGTTAACGCCTCAGGCTACTGAGATTAGGATTGTCTCGGGCTCCCTTGTCCCATAATTATCATATAGTTCTCTTCTTTTGATTTATTTCTGTTAGTGGTTCCCATCCATTTGCCGCAAAACTATTTCGTTCATGTATTACCTTGTCATATAGCTTCTTCTAATGCTTTGAAGTGGATATGGCTGGACAGGAAGTAATTGATGACGAAGATGAAAAATTAAAGAGCTTGAAGGATGATTTCGATGGCGAAGTTCATGAATCTGTGATAAAAGCTTTGAAGGAATTCAATGAATATAATCCAAGTGGTAGGTACATTGTACCGGAAATATGGAACTTTCAAGAAGAAAGGAAGGCAACAATAACAGAAGCAGTATGCCACCTGCTAGATAAGTGGAAATCATATAAACGAAGGAAATGCAGAAGAATCTATTGAAGGTATTCCACCTGGTAGATAAGTCATGAAGGCTGCAGCTTTCTTGCTTCGTATTTTTGGTCTAGTAATGTGAGTAGTAGTTACATATTGGACAAAAACTAATATTTTAGGGAGGAAAACATGTATTTGGATGCTTCCAACAATGACATTAGACTGATTTCTATTCAATGATTAGGAAGAATACAATTTTTAAATAGGCGTATCTCGTTTTGTCCGGACTATTATCTAATGGTAAACTTTGTCTTGCAATTTTAATGATTATTGTTGGTGTCTGTATACTGATACTGCCTTTTTTAGGGGTTTTGAAAATTGAAGTTTTACCTTGGCTTATTTTAATATTCCCTCTTTCTTATGTCCGTGGATGTAATCCTAGAGTGCAGCTATCGGTTTTTCAACCGTATTCGTTGGCTTAAACAGCTAAGCTTGTGTTTGTGCGACATGATGAATCATATGATAATTATACAATTTAGGGACACTTTCTACAACCCTTCACTCCCAATATAACATGGCGTGGGGAGTAGAAGAACTCAATTTTAAAGTCACTCGGGAAGATTTGAAATGACAGGCCCAATCCAGCAGCCTTGACATAAAGAATCCTCTTGACGATCACTCCCAAGAAGGGGGAATAGGGCCACAATCTCCGTTTATCTTCCCTGTCAGAGCAATGCAACCCAGCTTGAGCTTTGGCAAGATATTCTTACCCACATAAGTTAAATTATGTACTATTTACCCGGCTAAAGGTTCCTGCATTTTCTCATATCTGTATAAAGAAATCAACCATTCTTCATCTTCCTCTTCTTTTACGTACGTGGTCTTTCAAATCAGCTTTCCCCTGTCCACCATAATAGACATCTACGAATCATATATCAGAATAACTCACTAGGATTCCCTCTTGGTTCACTCATGTGATGGGAGTTTTCACCCAAGAATCCAAGGATTGGGGAATTAGGGGGAGGAAAACTCGCCCCACGGTATCCAAAGCCCGTCTTTTGTTATTGCTTTATGTAGGTGGTTGGAATCCAAGGACATTGTCCCATTGAGGGACCAAACAAGGTCTCAAGAAAAGAACCATTTCAATGCCCACAAGTGAGAGGGAGAGAGCATCAACGAACTCCACCCAAATGAACCCCACCCATGTGCTATTCTGGTAACGCGTAAACGCGTTGATGTGACCTATTTCTTCCAACGTCAAATGCATTCGTTGCTTGAACAAGACAAAATATTGCCTCTGCCTCCGTCCTCTACTAGGGCATCACTTGTCTTTTCAACTGTTCCTGTTCATGTCTTCTTTCCCAGAACAAAGAAAGGGCACGTAATGGTGTCCATTATCCTCTTCATATCCGTATGTTAAACATTGAGAATCGGATAAAACATGCGAATAGAGGAACGATTATAGACAATCTAGATACCTTCAATCTTGAAATCAAGTTCCAAGCTCTCCACTTGTGAAATATAATACCCAGTACAAATCACCAAACTTCGCTTTATGTTTCCGAGAAAATTCTTCGAAGTTTCCCACCAAAATGGGGAAAAAGAAAAAGCAATGTTTGACGAATTGCATCTTTGAAAACCTCGCAAATTACTTGATTGGAAACTTCGCAGGAAGTGTTGGATTTACGAGGACTCTTTACAAGCTGCCGCTGTCAAATCGGCTACCTTTCTTTACAAAAGAAGTTCCTCTCACAAACACTTGGCGTGCATTGATCATTTTTTGACGAAGACATGTACGAAGAAGAGCAAGAATCCACAAAGTTGCACACTGAGACAAACCAAATACTTCCATTTCCACTATATAAGTTACTACAATACACTTCTGAAACAATATCATCATCATCATCATCATCATCATAATGATGATCGTCATGCTATATAAATACTTAACATTATATAAGCTGCGGGCTACAATCTTGTGCAGCCGCTTCAGCCCTACCCCCTACAACTTTCCCCATTGCTCTTTAGCTTACACAGTTATACTACATGTTCACACCTCCACTCTGTCACACACTTTCCAAAAAACCCACCAATCAGCAAAAGTCAACAAAACTCCCACCCTCACCCACTCTCTTCCCTACCAAATCCCTCCCCAATTTCAACTCCCTTATTAGTCCAACAACACTTTCACATTCCCCAACCACCCAGTCAAAAACAGAGTCTAAAAACTGGCGCCAATTGGGGTACAATTGGAATTCTAATGTTGCCTTTTTTTTCCTTCTTATAATCTTTTTTTTTTTTTTTTGGGGTTATGGAATTCCAAATCAGACCCTGAAGTTCTTCCCGGTGAAGGTTTGACCGAATTGCCAATGGGCTGGGACTATGTTCCACGAGGTGGAAGTGCGCCTGTCACTGCCTGTCACCCTGAACGACAGCGATTGGCCTACCAGCACTGCGTTTGACTGCCAGTTTTGACCCCAGTTGCGGCTCATGGTCATCCAGCCAGTCCTGGAGCCCTTCACGAGCACCCGCACGATATCCCCTGCGCCCGCGACGTTGGAGACCAGTACCAGATTGAAGTAACGGAAGCCGTTGATCGTGAACCTGATGCCTCCCGGCTTGCGGCATGGCACCCTGCGTAAATAAGCAGAAAACAGTTAGGCCAGTTTAGTCATTTTACAAACAATTGTGTCGGAGTGGAACGCGGAGCGTGATTTTAGGGTTCGGCAACCTTTTTAGCACATGTTGGAGACTGTGCTCGCTTGCACTTGTTTGATTGGGCATGGTAGACCACCCAACATGCCCATGGTTCAGCGTGTCCCGGATATCCTCGTCTAAAAGTACGGAACGGCCGGATCATGGGTCTAAAAAGTGGGCTTTACACCTAAAAATACTCCAAGTGAGCTCCGCGTCACCCGGCATACTCGACTGTAGCTTCCTCTCGAAGGAAGCACATAAACGACAACGTTTTTGCTCAAGTTTTCCGGATAATCAGCCTATTGGTGCTTTTTAGCAGTTGCATGACTCAACATGCACCCCCTAAACGCGCGTGATTTGAGACATTGAATATGAACGTACGCAAAAGCAACCAACGAGTGTAACAAACTGGGTTCGACAGTTACAATGTTAGTTACAACTAGGAAATGTCTAAGGGTGTTTGGGTAAATTACGGGCTCTGAGTAAAAAGCCTGCACCAGTGATCTGACCAAAGCAATAAAGACCCGCACCAGAGTACCATAAAGAGTTTTCAGTTTGAGGAAGGCTTACCGGCGGTAGGCGACGGGGACGATTCCGGCGCGGTACTCGGCGATCTTGAGGAACATGGGCATGGCGAGGTCGAAGTGAGGGCGAGGAGGGTTGCACCAGCCGCCGTTGTCGCTGGGGAGAGCGAAGTTCGGTGGGCAGAAGTTAGTAGCCGTAATCATGATGGATGGGCTGCCCGAGTGGCACCAGTGTGGGTCATTTGCGCACTTGATCTCGAAGCAGGCACCGCAGCTCAGGCCATTGTTGAACAGAGCCGTGCTTAGCGCAGCCGTGTTCACGCCGTAGCCTTGGCTGTAGAGGTTGCCGTATCCGCAAGCTCCTCCTGTACAAATAACATACTTACACACTCGTTAATGGTGCATTTCAGTTAAGAATGTTGACAATGACCTCCAATTTTACAATTTTCAAGATGGGATTCCAAACGTAGTCAAGGAAGCATTTGCCAAAACTTGCAGGAAGCAAAACATGAACTTAGCACTAGAACAGGGGACTCTGTTTTTTTCCCGAGAAGAAGATACAATGCAGTGAAATGGTTCACATTTTCCAGAGAAAATATGTAATGAACTAAACAGAAAGAAGGAAAGAAAGAAAGAGAGTGAGTTGGGTTACATACCCATAGTGCCAGAGGCATCAGATCCTCCATAGAAGGTAGCATGAGCGCCTTGCCATGCACCCCCACTGTAAACACCAGGGATTCGAGCTTCAGCTACCCACATTAACGAGATGAGAGAGGCAATGCACACCACACTCACCACAGCCATTTCTAACACTAGCAAACAAACTGAGAGCAAAACAAGAGATAGAGAGAGCGAGATTGGGGATGAGGGGTTAGGGGGAGGGAGGAAGCTATACTTATGGAGGCCCCGGAGGGCTACCTTTGGAATTTTCGGACGTACCATCATTTCCCACTTCTTTTTTGCGTGAACCAAAAAAAATTATATTAATTAAAAAGCTGAAATAAAAAAGTTGTAAAAAAAAAAAAAGCCTGGATTGGGCGAGACCTTCCCCACCCTCCCTCTGCAACACGTAGAGCGTACACTCCTATGGTATTAAATTTTGCACGGATAAGATGGGGTCCACAAGGAACAAGACCGTGCATCTGTCCTTCACGCTCTCTATGCGAGTGGAACAAGCTTTTTTCCCTTGGGACGGAACTACCCTTGCGGGCGACTGTGCATCATCCATGAGGTTGATGTGACATCACGGGGCACAGGAGGGCAGCGACGGAAAGAGAAATTCGAATTGTACGAACCAGTACGCAAAAAGAGAAAAGGGAGCGCACCGGAGAGATTTAGATCCTGAGATCAACTTTGCGTCAATCGGAAGTCGTGGCGTGATCAGCGGCTGTGATGTGGTCCACGACGGGGTTCGCGAAGGGAAGCCTCGGTTGCGTGCACAGAGGAGCAAGACAAATCCAGGGGAGCCAGCTGGAAGACACTGAGGAAACGAGAATCCAACGTGGGAGATGGGACCCATAATCCCGTAATCATCGGTCCATATGGCCCCCAACCGAGATTCAACTGTACGTAAGTGGGCCATACGCGCAAGGATCTCGAGCCACACGCGCGCACCCAATCCCTTTTTACCTTACCAGCTACATGCATGCATGCTAGGTGCATCATTTTAACCTACCTTTCTTTTAGCCATGGCGCATACATTGGATGCTTTTACCATCCAACAGATACAATCATCGCCTCCATGCTTTTGTCTCCTATCTCTTCAGGGACTCAGAGGAATTCGAATTCGATTAGGCACCTCATTATAATAAACACCATGTTTGAGCATTAAAGTGGAGCTGAAAGAACAAGGAGTTAGGCAAGTATGAGTAAAGACAAAGTAAATACAAATAAAATAGGCAGTTGTCGAGTTGGATGGTCAAATGGGTACTCCAACATCGTATTGAAAGCTTCACATTGAGACAGGAGTTAAAACATACGCATCTCTCCTTTGAGTTCAGGAAGCAGGAACATTTATGATTAAGAAACACTATGCAGTGGTGTCTCTCTTTTTGTTTCTTTGTCTGCTGAAACTCAATGCGTTTGAGTACAGCTAAACCCCTGCTACACAAGCTTTGGAAAAAACAGGGTTTTTGGGGTTCCGTCCAGCTTTTTCATGTCACGGAGAAAGTTTAAATTGGTAATGTAGCGATGATGATTTACAGCGCATAAAAGCTTTTGAGGTGATTCGTGAATCTTGTTAGTTGTGACCCACGACGTCCTTAACTTGTTCGATGCTTGACCTTTGGCACTCCCAAAGCACCGGCATTTAGTCCAGTTTTTATCCAGCTTTTATGGCTTACAGCTTCATCTTGCTTTATTAAAAATCTCCGCTGTTTTTAATCAATAATTAAGAGAAATTTATAAGATCATAATACTCACAAGATTACTTGATATGTTGTTTGTTCTCCTAAACAGAAAGGAGGATTTGAGTTACTAAATTTTAAAGTGTAGAATAAAATTTTATTAAAAGAATCACTCTGAAATCTAATCAATTATTTAAATTCATCTTTATAGATCCTACAGTTTCATCTTCGTTAATTTACCAGTAACTTAATTAAACTATAAGAGTATTGAGACTTAGACTTTAAACACTTGTTACCTTAAAATATCTTACATGTAAAATACATATTACAAAATATTAATAACATTCTCATCGAACATTCTAACAAAACCCCTTTTCCATGATTGGAGAGGCAAGAGAGGAGTAAATAATTGATACTTGCAGAATACGGTAGGTCATGGGGACATGACAGCAAGCCAGGCTGGTGAAAAGTATGCACTGCGTGACTCTCGCAGAGCTGGCTTGTAAGTTGTGAGTGGTGAAGTTGTCACGTCCAAGACAACCCAAACTCCATGTGCTCTCCACGCCTGCGACCACATTCGTGATCATCAATGTTTTTTCTTAAATATTATGCTTCAGTCTTAAGCTTCTGCCACATTCCTGCCACGTTGCCAATTTCAGGATTAAAAGATGAGAAATTAAGATACTTCTTCGAACTTTAACCGTCAAATATTATTTGTTCATAGCTAGTTAGAAAGTACACTAAATCTCTTTATGTTTAAGATTTTATAAAAGTATAACATATAGTTTTTTTTTTTTTTTTCAAAAGAACAATGATCCATCTAGTTGAGGTTTGGATGATGGGTTGGTGTAAAGATTTGATGCAGGAGGGACCGACTTGGAGAGGGATGGATCATGATTGTGTCTGATTATAGAGGTCTCCTTACACTTACTACGACCATGTGATCCTTAATCATTTTCTCCTTGATTTGTAGTTCTACAAGTCAAATACATTAAAAAGGTATAAAAGCGTCTGGTCCACCTGCAGTGTCTGGCTCTATGCTTTCTGCCTCCAGATTTTTGGTGATCAGGAGCTTTGAATGAACTAACCTATCGATTTTTTAAGTAGGATTAGTCTTTTCCACTTGATAATGATTAATGTTCGGCCCAACAAATAAAGCAATTTACTTTGGACAATTTTATTCTTTCATTATGATGTTTTGATATGTTTTCTTTCCAAATAGAGGGGTAGGTTCCCATTATCTAATTGTATTTAAAAAATCCTCTTTGTAAAGAAAAAAGATCCATTTAATTTTTTGCATGATATTAAATTTAAATTTTAAGTATAGTATCTCATCACAAATTGGGTTTGTATGATTTCTGTTTCATTATTCTATCTCATTACTTGTGAATTAATCTGCACTCAAGGCAAGACAGCATGTTATATAATGAGATTAGTCTCATGTTGCCAAAACTTAAGAAACTTGTAAGCAATAGTGAGTTTTCTAACATTTTTCATTATCTATGAATTCATATGATTCAAACTCTGCTACTTTGTCTGTTGAAAATTATTAAGAGCCTAATTTTTGTTTACTAAAAGGTGTTTGATGCGACGACATACCTACTCTTTGGGAATGATTCTATTTGGTTAGTAATAGACTCGAGAATTTGAACATCATTCATGGAAAATCAACTTCCCATTGACCTTTCCTACTTCATTATACTTGATTAATTTAAACCAGCTCAACATGGTCATTCATAATGGATTGTTACCCTTATCGTAATCTCTTACCTTCTATGCCCTCTCTAAAAGGGAAAGCATATCCAAGATTAAATGAGAAACATCCTATAACCTGCCTTCATGTCAAAGTCTTATTCTAGAAACCACTTTTCAGGTTGCATTTCCTTTTCATGCAAAAAGTATTTACAGAAGAATTTGTTAACATTCTTTTAAATTTTTATTTTTTTTTGGCTGTGTAAGAAAATATCTCGAGAGAGGAGAAATAAAAACAAATAGAAAAAGACAAAAAAAAAAACTTTAAAATTTTTTTACCTACAGAGCAGATGGAGATAACAGTAAAGACAATCCCCGGAGAGCATTTAGAAGAGTGTTTAAATTCGATTGACAAACAAGTGCTTGAAAATCATTACACAACAACCATAAAATGCTGCATTGACTCCTCGAGGCAACCACCTTATTGTCTTAACACAACTTAGTCAAGGTAGATAGATAGTCAGTCCAGTTGTCCATACGCAAGTGGACTTTCTATATCTTTAGATGCCCATTTCCCAACGTCAAGTACATAAAAAATAAAAAATAAAAAAGATTACCAGAAGCTGATATTTGGCAATCTTGCCAGCAAAATAAACTAAAAAAATTAGCAAAAAACCGATGAACTTACAACCTTTCTGAGGTGATTTTAAACAAACGAGGTCGGTGGCCAACTATGTAACGTGTTCCAATATATTCCATTCTCCTCATTGACTGCTTGATGCATGCAAAAATCGTACCTCGATGTTGAATTCCCGTGACACCGTACCACGATGATTAGAGCTTTTAAAGAACACGTATTTAAGGACGGTTGATTAGGTAGAAAATACAGTACCTATCTGTCCATTGCAGACTTTGAAATTTCCATGGCGTGGTAGATGACTTTGAATATTTTGGTGTGTCTCACTGACCTCAACCACCATCTTTCCCACATGATTTGGGAGTGTATGTTGAATGTCTTATGCCATGGATTGAGGCTTGATTGCTGGGGATAGGTGCCCTTGGCGACTGACTTGCAGGTTTGAAATGAGAAGGGTTTGAGTAGACCATAGTTTTCACATTATAGGTCCTTTTGATCTCGTGAGTCTCTACTTTTGGGCTTCTTGTTTTGCAGTCATTGATGAAGACCTCTGTTATCGTGCATAATAATGGGTTACTAGGTGATTGGCTACCAGTGATACCTAAAATTCTCAAATCCTCTTTACTCTAGATCTATAAGTAGTTTTTAAACTAAAAAATGATCCATTTTTTGTTCACCAAACCCAAAAATTCTAACAGCAACCTACCTTGACTATTTCGCAGCTAGCAGCATAGCTGTTACATAGTACTTCACTGAGTTCAACCTACAGCTGAATCCCACGTTTATCTTTACCAACAGTGTTTCCACATGGATTGTGAAACTGAGTGGTTCCTAGACAGCCTTCCAGAAGGATGAAAGGGGTTATGGAGGAATTCCATCCATGCCGTGTCACATTTGAGCAAGCATGAACATGTGGGTAGGAGAAAACGTGGAGAAGGATGAAGAAAATGGATCCCCTTCCAATCCTTATCTATGATGCTTACTTCACTTGACTGGTCAAAATTTGAGGTACGTGTCTCAAATAAATAAATAAATATTATATTTCATATTACAAATATATTAGGACTTCACATGTAAATCTGTCTTTTTTTTTAGACTAATTTTAAAAGATGCATGCTTTGAGTATGAATTTTTTATAATAAAATTTAAATAAAAGAAGTGTTCTTCTATCTCACAAGCTGGTTGAATATGTTTGAAAGTATAAAGGGGGTAATAATGATGATTGCTCTTCCTTGATGGACCTGAAAACCAACCATTATACAGCTGTTCACCTCAAGGCTGCAAAAGCATATTTGGGTAAAGAATTTTCGGGACCGAAATCCGACAATGTGTAATAATTGTGACAGTAATGGAAGGCCATAGAGCTTTAGGCCAGTTTTGGCTATGGAAATGGGGACAAGCTTGTCAGCATGGTAGAAAGTCCATCTAACGCATTTTCTCATAGCTAACAAGACACAAGCATGCTTCTTTCTACCATTTTCCGCTATTTTTTCTTTGTTGCCATGAGTTTATGTAAATAATTTTTCTTTAATACACATGTATTCAATATCGAGATTGAAACTAAAAAGTCTCAAGTAACACTTATTCCCAACTGAAATAATTACTCATCACCAATTTATGTATATAATGGTTGCAACTATTTTAAATACGGTTCGTTGAAATTTGTGAGATTTTTGCAATAGAATTTCATAGCTTAGAAAAAAGTTTTCATTCAAGTATTTTTAACTTAATATCATCAGAATCTTTGTCACATCACTTTATCCTATAACTAGATAAGAACTATTTTATATTGGTATTCTTTTGATCTTGTACGTTTATATATCTCTTTCTTCTAATGACCAGTTGCATAGCTATAAACTCATGATAGGTATAAAAATTTGAACTCGAATTACCGAACACAAATATTCTTGGAAAATAATTGTTTTAAGGACAAATCAAAAAATAAAAATCATCCCATATTTGTTTGTTATCATTTACTCAAGGGCATCATTAATTAGGTCCAATAATTTTGGACTGACATAATAACAACACCGTATTACAGTAGTGTGTACTTAAGTTGGCATGCGTGCGATCATCAGTTGTCGAATCCTTGGGTGGACGTAGGGACCAGCTAATGCAGAACATGCACCCTTCTTTGATGAAGCTCTGCATGCCTACCCATTACAGATTGCGACTTCACGCGATCTTCTGTAAAAGGGGATTCCAAGTTTAAGAAGCAAGCAAATGACTATCATGTGTCTAAGAACTTTCTCTGCTTTAACAGTGCCTTTCCTTTTTCTTCATACTGGCCAAGGCGACACAACTTTTCTCTCAAAGCTTGCCAAACATAGGCCAACCACTGGACTAACTATCCCTCCGTAAGACCCAAAAGGAGCCAAGGACAGAGCCAGAGGAAAATGACATGGGCAAAGCTTCAAAGCTGTTTAGCAATAATGGCGGAGGGTGAAGTTGCAGAATCAGTTAATGGAAACAGTGAGGGAGTAGGCTAGTGAAAGCATGGGACAAGCCACCGTCCATTGTACCTTCACAGGATTCCCATTCATTTGGAGAACTTGATGAATTATGAGGAAGTTTCCTGTCTTTACCAAACTTGCCAGGGATTCCCCACCGTATTATTGCATTTATTGTTTCTGCTAAACCATGTTGTTATCATGGGTTTGAATTCCATTAAGCAGAAAAGCACATTCTTTTGAAGTTACTGTCCTTTTTTACCCAAACCATTATGATATGTTGGAAAATTCATCATAGGACTTATATGTTTGAGAGCATGAGCTGTCAAGCCTAGGAGCTAAGTCCTGGATAGCTAATAACTACTGAGTTTTTAGCCTATTAACACTATTGTCTTAATATTGACAAAACAAACTTGAAGTTAAAGAAATTCCATGTATCAAATAGAGGTCAAAGAATGAAAGTGCTGCAGCTAGTGATCTCATCAAGTGAATAAACTTAAAACCAAGCTTTGAAACAGGATAAAACTCCAAAATTCTAAGCTGTAAAGCTGGCAAACAAGACAGACTAAGATACTCAATGAGATCCGATCCAACTTTTGTAAAATAAACTCATTCATTCTAGGTACGTGTCTTGTCAAGAACAAGACAGGTGGCTCTCTTGGGCGGCCATCATGGAGAGCCAAGGGAATCGGATCGTGGTAGGTTCGAGCTTTACCGAAACATAGAGATGGCAAAGCTTTAGAAAGTAGAGACGAGGTCCCCATACTACATAAGGCTTGAAGGCTCTGATGAAAAGCAAATATACGTGCCAAGATGTCAGGCTCTCCAAATAATATTGAAGACTGGAGCCAAAACAAGGTTAACTTAATTTCAGTTAGTTAACGTGTTTGAGATCAACAAATGTTTAAACCACTGCAGTCACAATTGAGGGCCAACTTTAGATTTTGTTTTCGATCAGATACATTCCCCCAAAATAAGAAAGTTCTGTTCTTAAATACACGTTCTACACAAAACACATGGTTTAGAAACTCTTGAAGAAAATGTTGAATTTCGTACCTTGTCTACCAGAGAACAGGCGCATTTAGGTAACAGGACCTCTGAGAGGACGATACTCGGGTGGCGGCCGCCTTCCAAAATGGTGCGGCATGGGCGAGCCGGCAGAACAGAATGGTTCTCTGTAAAAAGGGCGCTCCTCGTATGGAGGAAAGGAATCACGATGGTCAATCCTGAAGTGGTGCCTCAGTTCTAAATCTGAAGGATGAGGATCATAATACTCGTCCTCTTGGTCTCTTCTGTAATTATCAAATTCTAAAGCCCCCTCATAATCATAAGGCGGGAACGTGTGAGGAGGACTTGATTCTAGAAAAAATGTTGGGTCTTGAGAAGGAGACGCAAATGGCATAATAATTGAAGGAGATGCAAATGCCTCCCTTTCACATGCATTAGGCCTCTCTCCATATGGATGATCTCTGTTGAAAGCATGTTTCCGCTCTTGCTCCTGACTGTGCCACCTTACTCTCCCTCGATTCGGAAATCTGTGAGTTTCTTCCCTGCGATGGTATGGCCGAGTTTCTGTTCTGCGAGGGTGCCATGTAGTTCTCTTGCGTTCTCCAGATTGATGATCTTCTGACCTGAGACTTCTGCCTAACTGTTCGGACTTGGGGCCTTTACTGGAAACTTTGAAGAGCTTGCAGAGGTTCTTCACCTGTTGACCAGTATATAATGCAATCGCTATCAACAGACGTGAAGTGCAGAAAGGTGAACATCTGTGCCAATCAATTTTTCCACCCAAACATTTTCATTGAAAAGAAATTCAAACCTGTTCAGAGGTCAATTCAAGATTGAATTTGTTCTGTGTGTAATAATTATCCTTGATAACCCTGCTGAACTTCTCCTCAGGAACGGGCATACACTTGTCGATAATAGTGAAGCGCACCTAACAGAAGCCATTTCAAAATTTCCCTCATTACCATTTTATTAACTGGAGAAATATGCTGACTTGCAAGAAAAACAGAAACCATGGATGTTTAGCAAGCTATGAAATTAAACTAAACTGTAGTTTCTTCCCATCTTTCAGATTTCAAATAATGTCATAATATTTAAGATCCTAATATTTTCTTTCTCTAACTACAAAGTTCCTAGCATCTATTCAATAACAATTATTGGACTAGGGAACAGCTATTTGTTTTCATAAAAGATAAAATAAAAAGGCACCAGGAAGATTTGGACTGCTTCAATGATAACGGTGAAGTTTCTCCGATCACTCCAATCACCCAATAATGATGACCACCATGGAAGCTAGTGCAGCTTTCCTAGGTAGGGACATCCTACCCACCAATAAAAAGAAAAGTGCGATTTTAAGGAGAACAAAAAAGAAATGATAAAAAAGAACACCTTGGTTATTGCAAAAACCAAACATCACAAAAAGCCTGACCATTCATGGAGTCAGAGCTGTAGTCAAGCAAGAAAAATATCAAGAAATTAAAGCCCAACAAAATAGGTTAAGAATACCAAATCCCAATGACACAGGTCTGCAGCCAAATTTCAGTGGACATATTGCCATACATAAAAATTCACGTCGCACTTGTGTGTGCTCTATGAATTCCTCCATAAACTCTAAACCAATTTTTCAATCTGAACATCTGTACTAATCAATAGATAAAAAGTATGAACCAACAGTTGAGTACACTTGACCAAGAAAATAGAAAGAAATCCCATAATTAAACACTAAAATCGACCCCTTTCATATATTCTTATATAACAAAGCACCATCTAAAAAAACTAAAAATGTTCATATTTTTTATTAAAAGTCAAACATTCACATTTAGACCAAAGATATGATGAAATTCCCTTGTTTATGCTAACACTTTGAACAATTCTCCATAAATAAAAAATATGACAGTAATTGTTTAAAGGTAAATGCTTAATGTGTAAATGTACAAAATTAACCATGACCAAGTTGTCGGTTGTCCAAGGCATACAATTTGCTTTTGTTCCCCAAGAATGAATAAGACTTCACAAAACAACAGGACTATATTCTCTAACAAAAATCAACGGAATAGGAGTTTGTGTGTAACTTCTTTTCGCAACTTCAGACTTTATTGTTTGGGATACATATGCAACATGTTGGAAATGGGAACGGTGCACACACAGCAACTACACCAAGCAATCAACACAAAACACAAGATTTAGGTGGTTTGGACAAACAATCCCTATGTCCACCACCACCAACAGCTCCGATTCCCTCTACTTCTCAGCTTTTTTCATCAAAAATTCCCAACGCCAACTCCCTTGTGCTTAGAGACAATGCTCAAATCAAAACAGCATTGTTCCACTAGGACAAAACGAGAAAACAAAACAATTTTGCAGAGATTATTGTAATACCCTTACGCCTATTAAACAGTTTTAAAATATCCTTAGACAAAATGTTCCAGTCTTAGTCCTGGAGCCAAAAACGACATCCATTTTCAACACTGATTGTTACAAAAAAATAACACAGCATCCATTGAAATCAAGTCCGCATGGGATCAAAAGGTATCACAAGGTAATGTGACTATGCTTGGCATCTACCAAGTGGATTCCACAACTTGAATACCTCAAGAATCAATACAAACTTTTCTCTATGCAGTGTGCACCTGCCACATATCTTGCAAAACCCATCTTGTCGCTCCAAAACATATCTGATTATCCTATTCTAACTGCCATACATACCCAGCAGCCACCGTAGAGTTGCTAGGTTATTCAATGTCCACAACAGTAAGCACTGCTAGAATTACGTAGTGACCCTAACGTGGTTGCCGCCAAATCTGCACAACAACCACAGCAAGCCTACACTTTTTTCCCTTTCCAAAACTGTTGAATTTTTTCTTTTGCCTCACCAATAAGATTAGCCTCTGCACCTGAAAAGCCAAGTGCTTTTTAAAAAAAGAAATTTTTAGTTTTCCTACGTGTTTTTGAGTTGTCATTTGAGGAGTCTTATGGTAATTGTTAGAAGAGTGTGCTAACAACAGAAAGTATATCTGAAAATTCAACCGGCGACGTTTGCAAAAAAGTGTCTAGAAATGTCTAAAATTGAGTTGATCTTTTCCTGAAAAATTATCCAAATAAGCCTTCTTGTTTTAAAGCTCTAGCTTTGATTGGCCTTTATAGTTGATGAGAAAAATCAAAACCTTTGTAAGTGAACGGACAAATATAAACATTTTCGATTCTATAAATTGAGTGCACAATCTTGAAAGCTTTCATAATCATGAAAGATCAACCATGAGTATCAACTTATCAAGTCAAATACTAAAAAGTCAAGTTGCATGATTACTAACCTGAGCTGGAAACGCAGACTTGAAGGCTCTGGGCTCAATGTTGAAATCCCCAGATCCTGCAGCTTTATAGATCCCATACATCAACTTTGACTCATAATCAAACAAAAACAACTTCATGCCGCTAGAAACCTTTAGTACACTTTCTTTCTTTCTTGTAGGCAAACCAAAAACTTTGTAACGGAAGCAGTCCTTCCTTGTCTCGGAATTACACATGAATATCATTCCCTTCATTTTATTCCTTTTCAGCTCATCATCATTCCCATCAACCACTTCATTGCAACCAGTCAGAGCCATCTTCTCCTCTTTAGGCTTGTTGCTTGATGAATCCTGCTCATTAGCGTCTTTAGTAGCCACTACACTGCGAATCCTCAAAGCCGTTTTCTTCTTTTCAAGATATTTGACTGAAGATTCTGTATTCTTGGTACTCTTAAAAACAACATTGTTTGCATCATTTAAAGTTGTCTTCCTCTTGTGTTTCTTGTCCTGTGGTTCTAGCTTATTGGCAGGTTCAATAGCCAATGAACTACTACCCCCAAAGTCAATGATCTTCCCTTTGCTAATTGAGTGACTTGTGTCTGTAGATTTAAGTTCCTCATTATCCTTCGCAGCTGTTTCATCAATACTCCTTAAATCCGGTTTTCTCCTTTTCCACCTCTTGAAGAACTTAGAATCCCTTTCACCGTTTTTTTCATACTTCATCTCTTTATTCATTTCTTCAGTCCTTATCTTTTCTTCTGTATTCTCTTTTTTATACGCCTCCTTTATCACTAGATCTTCTTGCCATCACTCCTCACTCCAGTAAAAATAGTATATTCTTCATTGTTTATGTAAATAGGATTTCATAGAAACATCTCACCTTCAACCCTGCAACAGTTACTGATTTTTCATCATCCACCTTCGTCAGCTCAGATACAAGTAACTCAGTCTCACCACTTTCTGTTATGACCACCTTTCCAATTTCTGATGTAGTGGTAAGAGCAGACTCACCCTTAATATCATCCTTAACCAACCTGTATGATCACAAAGGTATAATCATATAGAATGCGCTAACATCCTTCCATGTTTGAAGTATTAGAAATAGAATCAACATGAAACTATAGTTTAGGGGCAGCCAGCCCCTAAACTAGTAGTCGGAACCCTCTTCTTTACACAACCGTGGAGGCAATGTCTGGGAATAGAGTAGACTTATCTAGCTCAAAACAGGGTTGACAAAGATTAGGCCATAAAAAGTCATTCTTTATATCATTATAAAAGATACAAAATGAAACAACATCACTTGCAGACACAAAACTTTTATTTACTTTGTAAATGGAATTGAGAAGGCAATAAACATGACATATTCCTCTTTGTGACCTCGTGGCTTGTGGTCATCTTTGCCATCAATAGCAAAGAAGACTCCAAGGCAATAAAAAGTACTATGCTAAACATTAGTAGAGCATAGTAGACCTTTTAAGTGCAAAGAGAACTTGAGTCTTTTTTCTTATGAAATCAGACATACTGTTATAAGTAGAGAATTAAAAAAATAAAATTCACAAGTAAAATATGATGCATAGCACCTTTTCCTAGAATCATTTCTAACCACAACCTCCATAGTTTTCCACAATCCTAAACACACCCCTTGTTTTGACTATTGCCCATGCAAACCTGATGTTTTTCTTGTCTAAATTTTGTTGTCCTGTTTGCCCAAAGAAGCAGTACTAACTGGTTGCTGTTCAAGGGCGCTCTCCCATAAAAAATTCCGCCAAACACCAACACAGAGATTGATGGTGACTCTAGTTAGTGCTCACCGCCAAATCCTCCACAATCACTAGCTCATTACCACCCCAAGCCACCAAAAAAGAGATCAACAACCTTGTGACCTTTCATTATAAAGCAAGCTCCCAAAATATTTTTATGACACACCCTCTGTTTCAAAGCCACAAAAGCCCATTGCCCAACACCACTGCACAAACTGACCACCAGTCAAATGGCAGAACCACAAACAGTATACAAGCCCATGCCACTGCAACTCAGAATTTACAGGCTTTTGAACCCATCCCAACACAAATCCAGGGAGAATTAGAAGGAAGTTCTAGAAATCCCAAAGAATACTCAAAAGAATATAAGAACATAATCTAGATATTTTCCTTTTGTTTCTGTAAGATTTTTCCAACTAAAACAATTAGGCAGCACAGAACAACGCTGTTGACAAAGGGTCTGCAAGATCGGTGTTGCTATTGGCATCTCCAACAAGTCCATCAATGCATGCAATATGTCATACAACACAGTGTCTGGTCTGGCTATGTCTCCCTATCATCCGCCAGCATGGACAATGAAAATATACCAACTCTAACACCATATCACCAAAACATCCAGGCAAAATCTTGAGGTCAATTTCAACGTACTTATATACTAAAAAAGCAAAAATCTCGTGAAGCCATTTTCAGAGGCATAGATGCTCAACAAGATCCACATTGTGACATAACATGATGAGGGTGATACTATCTAAAGGTGGAGAAGCTAGGATTAAGTTTTGCCAACATCAGAAACAAGGTACTTGGTGTGGCATCCCATGGTACCAACAGCGGGCTTGAGGATGAATGACTGCTTAAATCCAACATTAGTGTGCATCTTGCCAGGATGATGAGCAAAAGTTGGAAATATTGGACTTGTAGGTGAGCTTGAGTATGAGAAAATTGAAAATATGGTGTTAAAGCGATGACAATAACTGTACAAGAAAAAAAAAATTATGTATTGGTAATTCAGATAGAAACGGGATAGAGAGAACCTCTTTCAATTCTTGAGTACTTCAAGGATAGTGCTTAGGACAATTGGAAGGTGGAAGAGAGGGGGGGTTGATTTGGTGGCATATATCCCCTACGTTTAGAATTGTTTATAACCAACCCAAAATGGGGGCATAAAAGCCAAGTCCTGAATATTT
Source organism: Casuarina glauca (assembly GCA_028551395.1). Lineage (NCBI taxonomy): Eukaryota > Viridiplantae > Streptophyta > Magnoliopsida > Fagales > Casuarinaceae > Casuarina > Casuarina glauca. The sequence continues at coordinate 26,121,969 of CM052352.1, read as the reverse complement.
GATATACATCTAAATCTTCATCTTCCACTTCTTTGATGTTTAAGGAGTCACTGGAGGACGCATCAAACAAATGAACTACAAAAAGAAGCTAGGACCGATTCAGGCAATCGTGGACATAAGCAATCATTCCTAGAAGGACATGGATTGACTGACCACTGGCGTTTACATTCTTACAAAGGTGCCTTGAAAACTCATATCGGGTCTTCTGTAACAGACTAACTCCAGCTCAATGAATGTAGAGAAACGCAGTTGGTTTAAACATCACAAAGCGCCACAATGCCTTTAAATGAAAGCAACAGGGAAAAAAAACAAAAAGAAGGAAAAAGTGCACTCTAATCTAAGCAAGATAACCAAACAGAATCTGATTTGAAATATTTTATATAAAAGGCAGAAAACGAATTTAGCCTCTTGCTTAGACAACAAGGTTGAAGAAAAAGCTATGAGGACCTACAATCTCCGTGTTTCGTTGCAGAGAAATAAGTACTAAAGAACTTGTTGTAGTATCGGATTCGAAGTAATGAAAACCCCAAGACAGAAAAAACATTATTCCCTTTATTTCGTCTTTCTCCGCATCCTCAAGAGGCAAACATTCCACGCGACCCAAAATACAAGTCAACGTGGTCAACGACTGAAAAAATTTTCATCAGCCAACGAATGATGATCAAATTAAACACAACCAGAAATTGCGAATTGCTAACAAAGTAGTCTCCGCTTGTTTTGTTTCACTATTGAGATCAGAAACCTAAACCAGAATGATCAGTCCCTCAAATACACGCTACAATTTCAAAGCAGCAACGATGAGACGAGAACGAAGACTCACGGAAGACTCGCAGAAGACTCACCAATTTGGTTGCTGAAAAACGCAAAGCGAACACGCCAAGAGCAAAGCAGAGGACGATTAGAGGAGAACGTTGAGCAGGACGCCAAACACAAAACAAGCAGAATTATTTTTCAGAGAACGAAAGACAGATATTAGGAACGCGCTCATAGACTTTCCGCGAAGTCTTCCCCGAATAGGACTGGAAATTGCCTAAGGTAGTTGTTACGGCGAACTTCAGTTTCTTAAGGCGAGTGTCGCTAACTCGGTAAAAAATCTCTTGTAGGGCACGGACTTCTATCCGCCCCGACGCGGCCACCATTGACTTCAGTCGTCCTGGTATTTAAATTAGGTTTTATTCTTTTGCTTTCCATAACTTCTAAACAATTATCCTTTATTCTTTTGCTTTCCATAACTTCTAAACAATTATCCTTTCAAGAACTATAAGAATGTTTTATCGAATTGGCTAATTTAAGATTCATTGAAAATAAAACTTCATATATTTTTAGTGTCAATTTAGTTTCTAAATAACTTTTTGCTCTTAACTGAACCAGATACTTGTTTATAATTACATCATAAGTTAAGAGGAAAATAGTTGGATAATTATAGTTATTCTTTCTTTTTTTTCCCTATCACGTTACCTTATCTGAATCGGAAAATCCATTTGAAAAAAATAAGGAGCAAGGACTTCATAAGAGCCAAGTAAATTGCAAAAATATAAATGGTAACCATCTTTTTGATGGATCCAGAATTTATCTACAGATTCAAGGACGGCTCATATACACCAATGGGCTCAAGCAAATCAACTGCAAAGTTGGGTACATAGCTGCTGAGCCTGGGATTCACTCATGTTAGACAATGCATAGGTGCTGCTTCTTCCGTTGCTCAGGCATGTCATGTTCAGTTGGTTCCCCATTTGGCTCGACTGCAAAAACATTATGTCAACTACTGAACAGGACAGCAAGGCAGAAATATTCTTAATTGTCACACTATTTGATTCTATCACTCCAACGTTAACACGTTGAACTTTTTATTTTTTAGATAAAAATGAACTTCCAAAATAATGTAAGTTTTTGTATTACTTCTCATATTTGGTTCTATCGTCGCATGTTCTTTCCTCATATGCTTCCTGATGAACTGAAAATCATACCAAAGAAAAATGGAAGAGCAGGGCATCAATACCTGACAATACACCTGCTGTGCTTTGCAACTCCATTTTGAGGTGGGGACACAGCTTAAATAATGGCACCAGGAGCAGTAATCATTCAGATTAGTCCCTCGAAGAAGAAAAATTAGCCCAGCCGTATACCTGAAAAATTAGAAAACTTGTGTTCAGAGAGGACTCCATGGTCTAAGGGAAGAAAGCACCTTAGAGAGAAACCTCTTCTCTGGGTGGTATTTAGACTGCTTCTTCCAACCAACCCAAGGCAAACAGTTTAGCTCTAGTAACTCGCATATCATGCGCATACTTTAGAAAACAAGATATGAGATTTCAGAACATAAAGAAGGATTCCAGGGACATACCCAGCGATCAATAGTATGAGGGAGAGAACCCACAGCACATACTGATATGTCTTGTGTTTAGATTTAACAGGAGTTGCAATAAATCCGGACACAGCATTTCTCTGGTTAACCCATCCAAACTGGGGACGAATCAAAAACACAAACCCAAGAAGAAACCCAGAGAGAAATCCTCCAAGATGAGCAAAATTGTCCACGTGTGGTAGGATTCCAACCGCTAAATTTACTACGATGATGAAACTAAGGGTCAACAAGGCTGCGAACTGGGCAGAAAAACTTGAAACCGTAAGTCGATTGGGTGAATGAGATGAAGTCAAAAACTATTTACGGAGCTCTGTCAGAAGCAGAGAACTCTATTTACCTTGCTTACGTATGTTGTCCAATTTGTAATGAGCTCTGAAAGCATGCCTCCTAGTAAACCAAAAAGTGCACCAGATGCACCAACAGAGATTTGCGATTGAATAAAAAGAGCTGACAACAAACTTCCTCCAAATCCAGACATGATATAAAGCAATCCAATTCGAACTGTAGGACAAAACCATAAAGAAATCAGATTTCAAACTGCAAAGGCAGAAGAATTATTTATCTTCCCTGGATGACTTATAAGGGGAAAAAAAAACAATTGTCTTGGAATATTTCCTTTTTTAAGACAGTATATCTGCAAACTAATTTCGAAAAATAAGTGATAAGGTGCTCTTGTTTCAGGAAGTTATCAACTGCAGAATGGAATTACTGCAACAAGATGTATGGTAAAGCCTAAAAACAAACTCCACCCCAATATAATCCTTCCAAAACCTACCAGACCAGCGAACTACCTCCTATTCTCTCATTGTTGATCACCACCCTTCAATTTATTGAAACCTATAAATTATCCGCAGTCAACAGTTCATGAACTCAAATCAATTGACCACTCGGCTAGGACTAGAACCAAGTCTTTCACTTAGTCCAAACAAATCCTGGACCTGGGATTTCGTCAGTTTGTTTAAGACACAGCCAGTTTTTCATAAAACAGCATTTGACTATTTGTCAAATCCATTTTCTATTCTACTTCTCCTCATTATAGAACACTTCTAAAAAAGCGAAGCTCTGGAAAACTCAGCAACTTAGTTCTAGAGAAGAAATTGCATGGCGTTGTACTCAATCCTCTTTGTGGTTTTCAAACAAATAACGATAATTCCACATTTACAGAACAGTTGATTAAATTGCATTCAAAGCTTCATCTCAAATTCTACATACCAATAAGATCGACGGTGAAAGAAATCAAAACATTGACAAGGATATAAACGATTTAGGATACTTAACAAACAGATCAGCTCGTAAATAGTTGCTGATAAACAACATGTAGACATGAGAACAAAATTGAAGAGACAGAGGATGCATACCAAACCCAAATTCTTGCTCAAGCCGAATTCCAATAAACAAAAGACTCAACATATTGGCGAGTATATGAAAGACCCCTGCATGTAACCAAATACAAGAAAGCAGACGCCATCCCTGGTGTTGGCGGACAACTTTATCCACTTCCAGAGCTCCCATCTTCTCCAACCTGAAAACGAGAAAGATCTCGAATTATGAACAACACACTCACACTGCTTTTTACAGCCAAAGTAATATTGAACCAAACAGGCAACATGTCATCAATGTACATTGATTGAGAGAGAGAGGGAGGAGGGATTACGTGGACGAAGAGGGACCGAAAAGGGGGTTCTCCTTGATGGGCTGGAAGGAGAATCTACCCAAGGACCTGGCGGCGACACAGGAGGGGGATTTCTTGGGGCAGTTGTTGACGTACATCGTCACCACGAAGAGCACAATGTTGGCCACCACAAAGCTAGGCACCAGCCACGACACCCACCTCCCGGAAGCCATCGACTCCTCGCCGCCTTCGGAGGCACGAGACGCCGGTAACGCGGTTACGGAAGCGGGACCCACCGGGTGGACCGTGTTGTTCCCCCGCAGAGGGTGCGGGTGAATTTTCACCACGATCTGAGCCGCCGAAGAGGATGAGCCCCTCCGCATCTCGGCGGGCGATGGACTTGACGGTGACGGAAACTATAAAAACAACAATTATAAGCCTAACTTGCTCAAGATTTATCAATGCCGAATTCACATTTCCTTGGATTGTTAAACGTTGGCCGGAATGGAAAATCTTTCCCGTATGATTTGATCTAACAAGATATCACGGAAATCAGACAGACAGACAGACAGACAGAGAGAGAGGGAGAGAGAAAGAGACAAACACAGAGAGAGATTTGCGGAACAAATCAAGAGCGAAGCTCGGTTTTGCTTTTTCTTGGTTCAGACGGGAACGGTTTACCAACTAAATGTCGGAGCGCTTTTATTGCGGTGTTCGGTGTTAAAAGAGTGCTTACACAAATGCTTATTTATTATTATTACAATTCTGTGCAAATTTTCGGATCTGAGTTATTATTTTTGAACTTCATTGTAACTAGCATTTACTCTTAACTTAAACAGATACTTATCAAATAAATAATTAGAATATTATTAACTTCACTTTTAATTATTTTTTTCTTTTTCAAGGGACCGAAATGGAAAATAAGTACCAAGTCTTTTGACATTTTTCAACTAAATTTACAATGCTTTCTAGTAGGAAACTTTAGATGTACAATTTCCTATTCATAATATATATTCTAAAACAATCTTGCATCTAATCAATAACTAAAATAGGTAAAAGAAAATTACTAAAAAAAGAGTTAGTTGTACCAAAAGATGCTCAAGTTAATAAAATTTATAAATATTTTGAAATAAAATGTAAGATATTAAAATCCTCTATACTATTATTCTTAAAAATTTAAGGATATTAATTTTAATATTTATAAGAATAATAAAGTAAGAAACGATGATTATTTAAACACCATGCATGACATTTCTACATAAAGACATTATTATGAAAATCTAAATAAAAATGTTCATTTTAACATTATTAATCGTTAAGAATATTTTTTTATACACACATTTAATTCATATGTCCGAGTCTCAAACTTAAGATTAAAAAGTTTTACGTTCTGTCAATTTAACACTAAATTAGTAGTTAGTGGTAATTTATATAAAAAAACTATTGTTTACATGTAAAAAACTATACTATATCCAAAAGAAATGTTTGAAGGTTTTTCTAGAGAAAATACTTTTGATAAAAAAAAAAAAATTAAGTGGTTGGATCCCTTGTATAGTACTCTTTTAGACAGGATTCACCGAATTCTTGGCTTTTTGTCACATCAAAGCATCTTTTTCAAATCACGTGTTGTCATTGATAACACGTGTGGGACGCTGGGAGCTTGATTGCTGTGATTGGACCACGGAGTGGTGGCTTTATTTCTTAATGCTCCTCCTTTGTTTCTAGCTCCCCCAGCCAATAAAAAAGTGAAAAGTAAAAAGTAAAAAGATAAGACGAGTCACCGTGACATCGAATTCGGCCATTCCCCATTCTAAAAGGCCGAAGGTAAAATCCTTGTGCGATGGTCCAATTCTTCAGTCAACGTTTACTGTTCGCAGCAAGTTCTGGACAGCGTTAGACAGGAAGCTATGAAGGAAATTGAGCTTGAAGCTTGTCACACCGCAGTGCTTATACGTCAAAATAAGTCTTATGCATATAAAATACTCCTCGTACCATTTAAAACACTTTGTAAAAGGGAATATATCTTGTTTTAAAAATATTTCCCAAACTATATTTAAGTACATATGAAATACTTCTACTACCATTTTTAACACTTACATTATTTTAGTATGGTGTCCTTTATGAGAACATTTTACCATTTCAATAATTAGTTTTAAGAAAAAGAATCAATTTATCTAGAACTTAAATTTAAGTACGGTATCACATTGTTCAAGGTTGGTTTCTCCTCATCTGGGATGATGAGATTTGTAGAGAGTATTGAATGTTATTAATAAGTCAAATAGAAATCTTGTACAATATATAGAAGCTCATCTTTTAATCGTTGATTTTAAATATTAGAATGAGTTTTTCCTCTCAAAAGGCCTAAATGTTATGAACTTAGGTTCCATTTCAGAAGGTTAACCTTAATTGGAAGAAGTAAACAGTTTCATTTTTAATGTAAGAGAATGAAGTTTATTACACAAAGGTCTAATAAAAAGACTAGTTAATAGGTGATCTTTTTTTAATTGAAGATTTACTCTTTTTTAATGTAAAGCTTTTATCTTGCGCACATTTTTATCAATTTTCAATGGACTCAAATTTCTCAAAGTATATTTCCTCTTGCATCAATAAGCATAAGCATTGTTGTTGTATGCAAATTCTTTATAAGTGCAAAGGGTCCATTAATTCTTTTTTTTAACAAATTTTATTAATAATAATAAGGTTGAGAGAGATAATTATACCTTTTAGGAATACAAAGATTGGGACATAAACCTAAGTCTTATGAAATAGATTCATCACAATGAAGAGTACAATCAAAGCAATTAGTATGTTGTAATCAAAATTCAAAGATTAGGACATAAACTTGAACTTTGCAAAATAGGCTCATTGCAATGAATAGTGAATCAAAGCAATAATAAGATTTGAAGTAATAAAATCATACCTTATAGGAATACAAAGATTAAGACATAAACCTCACCCTTACAAAATAAACTCATCACAATGAAGAGTACAATCAAAACAATTAACATTGCTGCAATCAAAATTCAAAATGGAAAAAAAATTATAAAAGGTAGAATGTAGGCTTAACCCCAAGAAACTCATACTTAACTAGACTCAATTAATCATTTCTAAAGGTGTTCCAACATGATCATGCTAGTGAACCTAAATGATCCACAATATGTATATTCTAACCTTGATATTCAAAATTTATTAGTCTGTCTAATACTAAATTCCATTCCATGTATATGTATTAAATGATAGTTTGAGACAGGAGTAAACTTATACATTGACAAATCACATACTCCAAGTGTCATAACAGTTTTCACCAATGGAGAATGCATTGCACTAGGTAATAGGAATCTAACTCTATTTGTTGTGGGATTTGATTATTCGTGACAGATATGAAGTCCTGTGAAAAAGTGTGAAAAAGGCATGAGACTCTACATATGCATTTTTTCTCGTGCCAAACTTCCCCCACAAAAGCCTATATGATGCTTTCCTTGTTATTACTCATTACTTCCGCTCCTGTGCTATTTTCACAATCACTAGACCCATCGATATTGAGTTTGAACTCCCCATTTGGGCCATCGATTTGGGTAGCAAGACATAAATGAAAATTTATTTGCAGGAATTTGTAGTTTACAACTTACATCTATCTAAGAAACGGAACGAGGACATGCCCTTCGGTGGTAAATGCTTATAGAACCACTTCATAATAAATTTGGTTCAAGCATATATATTTTTGTCTCTGAAACATTTATTCAAATATCAAATTTGTCTTTCAAACATTTTTAAGTGCCCAAGTGGTCCTTTTGAAAAGCTTTATATTTTTGGTGTCTTTTCTATTAAAGACACTTTTTTCGATGATGTTCCAGGAACTAAGCACGGTTTCCTTACTCATAAATAACCTTGACAAATCAATCACGTGCATTAAAAAAAAAACCAACTTGAACTGTCTTCTGTCGGCGCTTGAAAGAAATATTAACAAGGAAAAGAGCATAAATTGCACAACCAACGGTGAAGATGAGGTGGGGTGGTTTCGTATTAAAGATGGATATTATTCCATATTCGTTCTTCATAATTGTTGAAATTTTAAGGTTATACGCCATTTTCTATTGTCCAAAAAAACTAAATATTTAATTTTTTGTAATATTTAAAAATAATAATTAAAAAAAAAACAAAAGATTGGAAAAATAAATAGATTTTAAGCTCAATGTATTTCAATCAAACGAATTCAAGTCAACACAAAACCACACCCAATAAGATTCTTATTTCTATTTTATTCATTAAAATAAGTTTTAAGCCGCGAATATGCAAATTGCTTAGGTCATCGTAATTTGCTCCCTAATCTATATCAAAGTCGCAATATATTACCTTTGAATTGGCATCAACACTAGTTTAAGTCGCAACAATGTTAGCTCCCAGTCAGTCCACATATCATAAAGCTAGATGCTCTTCTGGACTCCTAAAGGTAGGGTTGTGAGATATGGTGCCGTTTAAATTTACAAGGATCACCTTCTTTTAATGGAGTCAAAATTAGTGGTAAGGGAAGATTTAAAAATTTTCAGTTAAAGACTCTTCCATATCGCTTATAAATACAAGATATCACAAACATTAAACGTGTGGGTGTAACTTTAGGGAGTTACCAAAGAGACTTTAAAGTCTGACCAATTTGAAGGAGTTATCATAGAAAAAAGCTGTAGATTTCCATAATAAAAAATTTGACAAAAAAGTTTGTACCACTCATGTAAAATTCATAGTCTTCTTAATTTTATATTTTTTGAACTACACGATCCCATTTATCCCTAAACAAATTTATCCTTGCATTATGAATAATGAGCATGTTTTCTCTTTCAAAAATTTCAATTTTCGAAGTGGTGCTTTATTTTTTTTTAAAAAAATACTATGTTGTCTACTAAACAATAAATTAGTTGGTATAACACGTTTCTGATGACGTGCAAAGACTAGGACGATTTCCTTAACCCTATATAATCTCGACAAGTTGACGACGTTCCTAAAACAAAAAACAAAAAAACAAAAAAACAACTTGAACTACAATTAAAACCAAAAAATGTAGAAAATTCATAGTCATTTGTATGCCAAAAAAAGACCAATCACCCTCATTGATCGTGGAGGAGATAACATAGGGCATCGCTATTTTGCACAATAATCTACGTCACCGTCCCAATAAATTGACCTTTGAATTGCAATCAAATAATGTAGCGTAAATCTAGATGCTATCATAAAGTCCTCCCTTATATGTTCAGTTTAAAGTCTTCTCTTCGTGGAGGAGATGAGGTGCAGGCTAAGCTTTACGTGGATCCTACTTCTTCAGAAGGGTTTGAAAGCCGTTGGATCAGAATAACCCGAGCAAGAGGGGGAGCATCTGGAATAAGACAACGTGGTAGTTGGCTGATTTGTTCGTCAATAAGTTTGGCGGCTAGGTATATTTAGAACGTTCCCTTGGAACGTTAGTGGACCAGAACCCTGAACTTTCAACGTCCATCGTTTCTTCTCCCTTCTCTCCCCTTCGGCAAGCAATTCTTCCGTTGCTTTGCCAGCAATTCTTCTGTTGTGCCTTTTCGACTGATACCATCAATCCCCATGTGCCCGTTCCTTTTTTTGATCCTTGGTTTACGTCGTATCGTATAATCTTTTCGTTTGTTGGGGTTGGAAGCAAACGTATTTTCCAACCCACGGACCCTTCGGATTCTTGCTTTGTGTACCGGGATTGGTATATGTTTGATTGGAGATTCGTTGGAAGATCAGCTGCGTACCGGAGGTCATGCATGGGAGCCTTTAGTCCGGCGATGGAGAAACCAAACGGTGGCAGGGCGCGCAACCGGTTATGGTTAGTTGTCTTGGCCTCTTTTCTTCTGTGGTTCATGGTCCTTTGCTTCTGTTTTTCGGCTCCCAAGGTTGGCTCCCGGAGGTTTGCCTCTATCGGCGACGACTTTTTGGCCGGGAATTCCAAGGAAAGCAGTAGCAAATCGCATGGTAAAAGTTTTTATAGAGAAGAAACTGTTATTGTAAAGCCTGTAAAAGACATCAATGTCGGAGATGTTGTAGTTAAACAGGATGGAACTCATAGTAGGGACGGCCGGTTTACCAATTTTTCAGCCCCGGATTACGTGCTTGAAAATTGTGATCCTGTAAAGATTTCTGGGAAAGAAGTGCAACCCACCAATCAAACGAACCTTGCAGAGAAAGAACTTAAGTCTGTCGATCTGAATTACGGCGAGGGAGTGGCTGTTGATCTGAATTCGTCTGAACCAGTGATTCCGCTTCGTCTGCCGGAGAACAGAAATGCCAGTACCGCCACAGGGACAGGAAAGAAAGACGGAGGAGACATTGATTCTGATCATGATCCCTGTTCGGGAAGATATATTTATGTCCATGATCTTCCTAGCCGGTTCAACGAAGACTTGCTCAAGAACTGCCAGTCGCTTAGTAATTGGACTAATATGTGTATGTTTATAGCAAACATGGGTCTTGGTCCTTATCTTCCAGGATTCAAGAGGGGCAACTCAAAAAGCAGCTGGTTTGCGACAAATCAATTCTTGTTGGAAGTCATTTTCCACAATCGAATGAAACAGTACAAGTGCTTGACAAATGATTCATCGTTGGCTTCAGCAATATATGTTCCATACTATGCAGGCCTGGACGTTTCTCGCTACCTTTGGTCTCCAACCTTATCTATGAGAGACGCAGCTTCCCTAGACCTTGTCAAGTGGCTCAGAGAAAGACCCGAGTGGAAGAAAATGTGGGGAAGAGATCATTTCATGGTCGCCGGAAGGATCACCTGGGATTTTCGGAGGCTAGGGGAACAGGATTCCGACTGGGGTAATCGACTAATGTTCTTGCCGGAGTCAAGGAACATGACGATGTTGGTCATTGAATCAAGCCCTTGGAACAACAACGACTTCGCAATACCTTATCCAACATACTTCCACCCTTCAACCGACAACGAAGTGTTTCTATGGCAGAAGAGCATGAGAAGGCAGAAACGGCGGAATCTCTTTTGTTTCGCCGGCGCCCCTAGACCCCACCTTGAAGATTCAATCCGTGCCGAGATCATCGAACAGTGCCGGGCTTCCAGGAAGACATGCAAGTTGTTGGAATGCAATGACCGTGGAAACAGGTGCTACCAGCCAGTTTACGTGATGAAAATCTTTCAAAGCTCCCAGTTCTGCTTACAGCCTCCGGGGGATTCATTCACCCGGCGATCTGCTTTTGATTCGATCTTGGCAGGCTGCATTCCTGTTTTCTTCCATCCGGGGTCAGCTTACGTTCAATATCTATGGCATTTACCAAAAGATTACACCAAATACTCTGTGTTCATACCTGCACCAGAAGTAAAAAGTGGGAATGCCAGCATCGAGAAGATCCTACTTCGGATTCCGAAAGAGAAGGTACGGGCGATGAGACTGGAGGTCATCAGGCAGATTCCAAAAGTAGTATATTCAAATCCAAAATCTAGATTGGACACCCTTGAGGATGCCTTTGATATTACAGTTAAGGGAGTTCTTGAAAGAGCAGAGAGAATTAGGAGGGACATGAGGATGGGGAAGAACACTAGTTTTGCTTTTGCAGAAGAATTTAGTTGGAAGTATAATTTGGTTGGGTCAGTGGGGAAGCATGAATGGGATCCCTTCTTTACCAGAAAGTAGCTTGTAAACCTGAATTGTTAAACTTAGAAAACAAGATTTTGATTCTAATGTTTTGTTTTTTTCTTGTATACATAGAATGTCTTGCATCAAACATGGAAGAAATGGCCTTGTGTCTTATATACCATAACAGAGAAGGAACAAAAAGATGCAGAAAGAGACAAACAGTACAAATTGTCCTGTATTGTGGTCCATATGCCAACACATCCATGTTGGACTTCCCTTCTGTCTTTTTTGGGTCTTCTTTTGGTGTTTCCTTTGCAATCCATTTTGCTTTTATCCTTTATTGCAACCCCATTCATTCACGACGACCAACAGAGTTGAAAAGACAAATATATTTATAACCTTCGGGATTTCGAAATGGCAGATCAAATGGGTCATTGAAATATTCCATGAAAATTTTTCCAAAACAGAGGACTAAAAGTCATGGACAAGAGAAGCGGAGCTCATGTATTAGTGTTGTGTAAAATAACAAATCAATATATAATGCGGATTGTTTGTATTGTGTTATAATTAAACCCAACTTGATGCTCAAAACGAATTTTTTATAAAGCTTAAGATATTGTTTCAAATATTGATTAAACAAAGATTAAACATACCATTATAGAATCACATAAGAAGAATTTATATAATTCAGCCAATAATTGCCTATATCTACAATTAAAGTTGGGAGAGATTTCTTTCATTATTTGTAATTAATACTACAAAAGTTTTTATAAGAATATTCATTAAATTTTCCTTTACGAGTATAAAAAATTGTACAAGAGTTAAACAAAAATGACTTACAAATTTCTTTTTCTTCCTTCACTATTTTGTGTACTTCTCTATTTCTATTTTTTTATTTTGTAATGGTGTGTAGACAAAAATTAGATTAAAGTAATATAAGATTTATATGGTATCGTTTTCAATGTGATAAATAAATAGTGTTCCTAGGCGTGAATCTTAAATTAGCCCATTTAATGATTCATTACGGAATTGAATGGTGACTTCATTCTTGTTTACCAATAGTACGAAATGCTTTTTAAGGCATGAACAATGATGTAACAAAATAGAGATAAGTAATCCCTAATTTTGAACAAACTCAGATTTAGTAAAATGGGCATAAAATGGAAAAACTAATTCTTTCCAAATTAATTAGAGATCCATCATCAAGCAATTTAGACTTTTCTTTGGTCGTGTCCTTTTATTGGTCAAATGATGCCCGATTCAGTTACAAGCATCAATCAAACAAGCAAAAGCTGATGAAATCAACAATTTAAATTTCAAGATATTCAAATAAACTATTTTTTATTCTAGAAGTTTGTTGACTATATTGATGAAGATAATTATAAAATTTGATTAACTCCTCAACAAGCGTTTGTAGTCCAACGGTTAGGATAATTGCCTTCCAAGCAATAGACCCGGGTTCGACTCCCGGCAGACGCATATTTTTCCTTTTTTCATTTGAAGAAACCGGTACTACTGAAAACGACGTCGCTGTGAAATTCGTGACTAAACGTTTTATCCTCCCAGCCACAAAAATCCACAAGCCAATCACGAGGAAGGGAAATTCCCACACCCCACGCAAGATAGATATTTAAGCGGGAAAGTGAATTGCAGCCTCAAGGGGCATTTTCGTCATACCGGACCCATTTTCCATTTCTGTGGCCGGTACCCGTCACCCCCTCGAAATATACAGTCCCAACCGCTCGTTCACTCTCATTCTGCAACCGCAGCAGCCAAGTCAGCCACCACTCAACCACTGCCACGCACGGTTCATGGCCGGCGCCAGCACCCCCTTGGCGCCGCACGTGATCGGGTCCACTGTCCTCGAATCATCCAGAGCCGCCCGCATCGGAGCCCCGTTTTTGGTTCGGATCTCCTCGAAGCCCTACCGAGCCGCCGTCTGTGACAACGCGGTCGCCGAGGGTCCTTCCTGCATCTTCGTTGGGCCACTCGAGACGGCGAGCAAGGAAACGCTGGAAGCTCTGTATCTGCAAGTAGGTTATATCCTTCTCTATGCGCTCAGCTGTTCAATCCCTTTTTCCTTTCCAATTTTGAATTTCTCTTTTCTTTCCAATTTTTGCAGGCGCGGGATGCGTATTACAGCGGTGAACCTTTGATAGTTGATGACATGTTTGATAGAGTAGAGGTAACTTCCTTTTACGTGTTGTTAATTGAATCTGAAATGAATTTATGTGATGTTTATGCTTTGAGCTCTTATGAGTGTAACAATCTGTAACAGTTAAAGCTGCGGTGGTATGGCTCGAAATCGGTGGTTAAATACCCCCGGTGTAGTCTCAGGCGGCAATCAACCTATTCGGATGCGGAGGTGATTTTCTCTTTAAAATAATCTTTTTAAAATGTTCGTGTTCATGAATCTTGCAGCATCCATAACTGAGCTTGTCGATTTTTTGAATTCTGTAATTGAATGTCAACCACTGTCCATGTTATGTCTCCCATAGAGTTTTGCGGAAGTTAAAAAAAAAAAAAATCTGTAAGCAAGGTTTGGTGATTATCGAGCGTTTTCTTTTCTTCTCAAGAACCAAAGCTTGCGTTTCCTGATTTTAATCTGTTTTAGTTGGTGCCTAGGAGCATTGTGTTTTCTTCACTTGAATATTTAGTGACATGGGTGTAGGGCAGGAAGATCTATCACAGGTTTTTGCATTAGCTAGCATCTGGCTCCTTTTTCTTGGATTTGGCAGTACATCCTGTCTTGTGCCAGTAATATACACCGTGGGCCTGGCTTATCAAGATGCATTCGGTTCAGGATATTCCTACGGCAGTCAAGCACCTATGGCAGAGTTGCTTGCCATGGTGAATGGTGTTCTCTTGATGACATTCGGATCTGTGATTGGCTATCCGGTCGCATCAGCTTCAGGTAATTAACAGCAATGGATAAAGCCTTGCATAACAGAGTTCCAGAGTTGATATAGTTTTTGTCGGCTTTATGGATCAAATCCGGAAGTGGAGAATAATGGATCTAAGTTATTTGATTATTGTACTACTAATGGGTCTGATCTTATTGTATTATTAGATTGTAATTGTTATATTTGTTCCCCAAATTTCATCATTTCGTATTCACCTCTTCTGACAGTTAAAGTGCTTCAAGGCCTGTGGAAGAATGACTTGGTAGCACTTAAAGGAGCATGCCCAAATTGTGGGGAGGAGGTCGGTTGATCTTATTATAGTATTAGTATTAAAGTCCCTAGAAGCTTTTATTTAATCTTCTCTGTCACTTGTAATCTGGTCCTTTATTTCATCTCATGCTCAAACTAAACCTTCAGCTTCTAGTTTATTATACATTCTCAGGAATTTAAAATAGCTCTTTTCTCCAGGTGTTTGCATTTGTGAGACCAGAACAGAGCCCCCACCGAGCCGATTGTCATGTTTGTGAATCGTTGTTAGAGTTCCGCATTAAGGTTGAGGTAATCTAGTTTGCTACTATTTCTCATAATAGGAAATGTGCATCAGGAAGCTTAACTTTTTTTGATCATGCTATACATCGAGTAAGAAACTGAGAATGAAGATGATATTAAGAGGATTTTGTAAAACAAAGTCAGAGAGAAGATCATAGTATTTTGGGATTTAGAGGAATTGAAATGCTTGGAAAAAACATGCATACTGAACATGCTATTACTTCTCTATAACATTTTGTAGTTTCTATTAGAGCTCATTGTAAATGCCGTTGTCAATTATGAGAGTTGTATTTCTTAGTACCTAAAGTTAGTTCGGGCTTTCCAACATTTACCAGTTACTGTGATGTCAATGCAATCGGTCCTAATGATATCTTAATCTTTTAGCGCATGTGCTTTGCTTTTTATGCTCGCCCATTGCCCACATCACTGATTCATTTTTTTCTGCAGCCATCAGTTTCAAGTCTAGGTAGAGGGTGGGTTTATGGCCGCATATACCTTGTTTCACGAAGAGGCAGAAATCGGCATCAAAGATAGACGTAAAATCTCTGGCCAGTGTCTTTGATTTCGGAAGATTTGTGTAAAGCAGAACAATTCAGCTCATTTCTCGCCGATGTTAAAATGGCGGTAGTCCTAACAAAAATTGATTTGCTAGACATCAACAGATAGCTGTACTTTTTTGTATTGTAGAATTGACGATGAGACTCCTGCATTTAAGCTATTGTGAAAGTTGTATATTCCCATCCGAAATGGAACAGCTATTTTTGATTCCTTAGTGTCTTTTCGTCATAGACTTCCCGGATACGTCCTACTGTTGTCATTGTCCTCAAAACAATTTTTCACCGGAAAACCACCGGAAATTGCTTTTTCTTTTTTTCCTTTTTTTTGGGGGCTGTGATAATCATCCGCTGTGCAGAACTCAACTTGCTACAGGAATTGGGATGTTCATGAAGGAGCCTCGGCTTAAACATCTATATGCTCTAAACCAAAATGTTGCAATCAATAGTAGAAAGCAAATGATAATGTCAGTAAGAAAATTTCTGAGCGTTGTCGCAGCACAAGCAACAAGGTGTAATGTAACCAAGTCACTGTTCATACATCACTTGTGACATCTAGTTTGTAGCTGAATTGGTGGTGGCTAGCTAATCAGAAGTGTCCCAAGCTGTATACAAGAATCCACGCAAGCTGAAAGACAGAGATGGGGAAATTGTAAGTTAATTACCAACATGATTCCCCGCGTGTGAGAGAAATGAGAGCAAAAAGATGTCGGGGTACCAGAAAGAGAGTTATAGAAGCAAAAAGCCCTTCCTGGAGGAGAGCTCCATGACCACCAAAATCTTCTTCGTCAATCTTTAGTATAATCGCATAATAGCCGTAGATGATCCCAGACGAAATCAAAAGGAATCTGCAAAAGGATACCGCCATTAACTTGAGTTGAGATCATTCACAGTAAACAGATGCAAAGAACAGGCATTCAAGCAAGTCAAATTTCACAATATATGACATTCCTCATATGTTAATTTTTCCTTAACAGAGTGTTGCCAACTACCGCCTTCTTTATAAACCAAACATGGTTGTAGAATAATGTCGTCTAAAAGGAATAAATCTCATCATATAGGAGGTTTACAGTCCACCATAAAAGAGTAAACCTCTAGAATCAATGCAGCAGCTTGTAACAAAAACGACAGCCAAAGTGAACATCTTTGACTTTTCAATTACATGGGGATAAGCCATAATTCACATTTAAAGCAAATTTTGAACCAATTCAGGAAATACATCTATCCGTGCATCTTTGTCATCCACTATGTTAACTTTTTAACTCACCTAAAAGTCCCTCTAAAACCATTCTATTTTCACTTAAAGGATAGTAAGAAATGAAGGAAAGAAAGTAGATTAGCTCTGCATTTCTTACCAAGAATAGTCTATCACCCTCCAAAACCTCTTACAAGAACATTGCATTGATCAGAGCTCAAGGAGGGAAGCAACAATAAAGTGGGAAAAAAGCTACTAACTCCATAGATCACACATGCAATCAAGATAATCCATCCCTGCCCCCAAACAGGCAATCTAGAACATTACTCAATCAAATTCATAATTGCTCAGATCCAATTTCCCTATGAATACCAGGTTCACATGAATCCATCGACTGAAAAGCACTGTTTTGAATATAAGTATGCCTTTTGTTAAATCATGCATAACTAATTAATTCCTTTAGTGCATCCTTAGTGATCTCTGAGACACCCTTTGACTTCTAAGTGTCCACACAAAACTTCAACAAAAGCATCAAAAGTTAGAAAATCGATAAGTTTCTGTTTGCATGTGATCCAACGAAGCACTTAACTTAAATTTGATGTCCAGTGGGTATAAACATTACCCTTCACAACAAACAAACTTAATGAGTGTACAGAAGGTCTATCTATTGGAGTAAAATCATTGGAAATCACCTATACTCTGCCATTGGGTTCTTTCATTGTTTAAAAATTTATAGCTATACAGAGGCATAAAATATAATTCCCATCCGTACAAATGCATGACATCAAAGTTCCATCTACATGTACCACAAACTATGAGAGGACACGGGAAAAGAAATAAATTAAGAGGCAACTTTATACATCGACTCTTTCCAAAAAATAAAAGAGATTAAGACAGTGCACAAGCATCTACTTACACGACCAGCCATATACCCCCAACCAATGGTATTGCACCCCATAGCAGCCCACATACAAGGGCCACTGCTTGTCGAATCCAGTGCAACACATCTCCCAATTGATCCTGCGACAATTCAAGCGTTAAAAGCTATGTACTATCGATTCTAAAATTCAAAGCTATTATATGGATAAGACCACCAAAGCAACCATGAACTCGTTAGCAACAAGAGATAAATATTTCCTTCCAAAAGAGGATTAGTTGGATGGGATCCATCCCCCAAGCAAGCTGAAGCAACTTAAAAAGCTTTGCCAGTGGTTTCTGCTCAGTCTCTTCAGTAACTTCCAACTAAAGAAAACTTTTTAACACTTCAGTCTCACACTACCATTTCCATTACCCCAACACCTCCACAAGCGCTCTCTGTAGAATTGAAATTGGAAACCCAAATCCAAAATGAACAACGAAAAATCAGACATTCGGAACCTCACGCAAAACGCAGGTTTCCTGCTTTCCTTCCACTTCGTACATTCTCTCGGCGACCAAAGGGAGTAAACAATAGAAAAAAACAGTGGACGCTCAATACCTTGTCCCAGGAGGCCTCCGGATCCAATAGCTTAGCCAATTTGAACGGAGACAGGTGACCGTTCTGGTGCTGCGGCGGAAGATTGAACTTAACCGATTTCCCTTCTTTCATTCCGGCAAATCAATCGGAACAATTATCAAAGAGAAAGTAAAGAGCGAGTTAAAGACTCAAAACTCAAAAACTCGCTATTGATTATTCCGAAGTCGCCAGTTCCGCTTCTGCTGAACGGCGATGGTGAGGATCAGCGCCCCTAGGGTTTGGGATCCGGCGAAGAGAGAAAGCACAACAGGAACTGATCAATTAACTGAAAAAAATAAAAAAATTACCAAATGCCGGCCGTAGATCTAAAATGATTGGGTGCGAGACCAGAGATCCTGTAGTGATTTCTTAATATTCCTGCTCCACTTGGTAGCACGTGATCGAGATCTGCTCACTGTTCCAGAAAATCGGCCCTCTGAACTCAACCAATTATTACTTATTATAGACAATTATAAATAAATAAGGATCCCATTCTTAATATTTTACGGGTTGTAATTTGCTGAAGTAGGCTTGACAGGCTATATGCATTTAAGACTTACAGATACTTATTATTTTACTAAACATTATTGACCATTATTTTATCTTTTCTTTTAAAAAAATTTATGTGTTCTTGTGCCCTTGATTATTGTTAAAAAATATTATAAAGTTCATAAAATTAATATTTGGAAATAATTATCTAAAAGACATTTTTAAAAATATAATATAGTAAAATTCGATATATATCTGTCTCTTGTTGACAGATCTAAATCTAAACTAAATAAATCTGAATAATACTATTAATAATTTAATAATAGAAATCAATTTTTTAAGAGTTTGAATATGTTTATTAAATGGTTCTCCCTCTAGGCCTTTCCGCTAGAAGTAAAGAGAAACGCCAAAACCAGGCGCGACCACTTAAACCTCGCCAACTAAAACCCGCTCTTTTATGTAGCGTGTTCTGCATTAACACTGTGCATCCTCGTTGAGCTCTCGAAAACAAGCTGAAACAGCCAGCGAATTCCATCACTTTCCTCGCTGTTCACTGAAATCACAGATCCTACTCCTCCCTCGGCTCCCCTGCTTCTTCAGCACTCTCTCGAAAGTCTATGTCATCCTTTCTTTGACCGACGTCTCGTCTTCTGAGCCCGAGTTTACCGGTTTCGGATATTTCTCTGCTCTCCGTGTGTCCGATCCTCTGTAGGCCTTTCGGATCTTTGAATTAGGGCTTAGATTGGAGAGAGAGATGGTTAGCCCGAAGAAGAACGAGAGTAAGGGCTTCTTCTCTGCCATGAGTTCTGGACTGTCCATGTTCGGCAACGCCATGCACCGATCCGTCAACGGGTACTTACATTTCTTCGTAATTCAGTTCTGTTACACTCGGAGTTTTGTACTTGTATAGCCTTTAAGTTGACTTATTGTATCTGTACATATATCTATGACTCATTTTGCTTCTCGGCTTTGCTTCCTATAGTCTAATTAGTCAGTGTATTTGGCATTTCAACTCACTTGTTGTTTTTCCTTTTTCATGCTCTAATTTTTGTTTAATCACTATGAGCATAAGTTTCCTACTGGTCGTTTACCTCGAAATGTTAGGTGGTGATCGTGATCCGTGGTTCTTACACGCAGTGCTGATTTGGTTTCTATGTTTGTGATCCAAATGACCACTATGATTTTGACTTTAGTGCTCAGCAAAAAGGTTTGGGGTTTGTCAAATTTAGCGTCCAAATATAGAAATGCATTTTCAGATGAGCCCCAGGAAGCTGAATTCAGGTATAAGCCATTAACTCTAGGCATTGGTCAAACATAGGATTGGAAGACAGAAATGGGCTTCGTATGAATCCCACTTTGGTTGTCATGTCGCCTTCATGTGAAGGCTGGTCCAAGAATTATAAGTACTGCTACTTCAGCAGGTGTTATTATGTACGAGAACTATTTGCTGGATCTTCATTATATGCTTGTTTAGGATTGAGAATTTTGAGAACCTGGCTCATTTGTAGTTATCTGCTGTTGCTTCTAGGTTGCTTGGTTATGAAGGGGTGGAAGTGATAAATCCAGAGGGTGGCAAAGAAGATGCAGAAGAGGAAGCTCAGAGAGGAAGATGGCAACGGGAGGTCTTCATTCTTTCTTGTCTCCTCCAACTCTGTTCTCTCATGTTAATTGGATGGCTTTGGTGGATTTGTTTCATTCCGTTTCTTTTTTACTTTTTATGGCTATTAGTTTCAGCTATGTTGACTTCCAGACTTCTATTAAGAATAATAGTATACTTATTTTGTTTGTGGTATCATATGTTTTCTAGTTTGATCAATTAATGGATTTTGATCAAGCAACCTTGATACATTTCGCAATTTTATTGTCTTAGGTATTAGTTAGCGTTGAAACTCACTCGGTTTCTTGTTGTGTAATTAGTGGTCCAGGCAGTTTCTTGCTACATAAGAGTGCTTCGCTAAGTCATATTTTTTCATTATTTACTTAAAACAA
This sequence comes from Casuarina glauca, assembly GCA_028551395.1. NCBI lineage: Eukaryota > Viridiplantae > Streptophyta > Magnoliopsida > Fagales > Casuarinaceae > Casuarina > Casuarina glauca. Next base: position 26,101,229 of record CM052352.1, on the reverse strand, counting down.
CATTGCTTTACTGCTTCCAAATGAGAAAAACATTTATTTACTTTCTTACTTTCCTTTTCTTTTCCTTTTTATTATTTATGATTTATGATTTTTTATTTTTCGGGGGTGCAGGGGTGTCGTGTGCCTAATTACACTAATTGACTTTTTTCATTTTTGGGAAGGTCTTATCTTTTATGCTAATTACCCTGGGTCAAGATGTTTAACTATTTTCCTTTCTTGCCATAGCTATTCGCTCTCTTATAATGCTGATATTATGAGACGTTGTTTTGCTTCAAAGGATAGAGACAGTTACTGGAAAATGATGCGGAAATATATAGGTTCGGATGTCACATCAATGGTTACACTTCCTGTCATTATTTTTGAGCCAATGACTATGCTTCAGAAAATGGCAGAGGTTTGTGTTATTTTCTTTGCAGAATGCTTCTGTTGGTTTTTGCACGTCTTATATTGTGTAATATTTTGGATTTGGCAATGGCTGCAGTTAATGGAGTACTCCTACTTGTTGGATCGGGCAGATGAATGTGAGGATCCGTATATGAGATTGGTTTATGCTAGTGAGTACTCTTTCACACTGAAATTTCACTTGGCCCATCCAAAGTATTGCCTGATCTAGGACTGAGTGTATGGCTTCGATTGCAGCATCATGGGCTATATCTGTCTACTATGCTTATCAACGAACCTGGAAGCCTTTTAATCCTATTCTTGGGGAAACTTATGAAATGAGAAATCATGGAGGGATTACATTCCTAGCAGAGCAGGTGAGATATATTCAACAACCCACCCCTCCCCACCCCTGAAAAAGGACCATGCGGACCTCTGCAGCATGGTATCCATGAAGGTCCTTGGCTCCATAGCCCTGAGTTGTGATCCTCCATGGCCATGGCATTCCAGAGCTAGGTATACCACCGCCACAGATGTGGACCAGTGTGGCTATGGAGACCCTAACTGGTGGTCTCCCATGGATTCGGGTCCATGGTGAGGGTCACAGAATGCCATGGCCCATGGAGTACCACAGTTGGTCATGACCTTCTAAAGCCCTGACCATAGCCATCAAGCCATGAAGGTATTCCATGGCCTTTGTTCTACTCTTTAATTTACCTGATGAGAACACATAACAAGGTGCCTGTATAAGCAGCCTGCTGTTAAAAATTTGATAGAAAATCTAACATAGGTTTCAATTTTCAAATACATCCAGTTGAAAATTCTGACAGCATTGTCAAAAAGTGTTAAAGGACAAGAGTGTTGTATTATAATTTTAAAAAAAATCTTGTTATCCAATTTGTTATATTATCTTGACCATGTACTGCAATTTCAGGTGAGTCATCATCCCCCAATGAGTGCTGGGCATGCTGAAAATGAGCATTTTACCTATGATGTGACATCAAAGTTGAAGACCAAATATTTAGGGAATTCTCTCGATGTGTACCCTGTTGGAAGGTAATGCTGGATTTGCGGATTCTCCATTAATTCAATATTCTGATATAAACTCTTTCTCAGCTAAATTTTGCAGAATCCATGATTGTTTATATGCAGCAGGCTGCTGTATATCGTTAACTGTTGGTTTTTTGGTTTTTGGTTTTCTCATGGTAGTTCCTTGTTATCTGATGGATGACTCAAATAGCTTCCCTATGGTAGAGCGAGTCTTTATTTGTTTTGACTGACGTACAATGCTATTTTTCTCCTGCCTAATCTATTATGTAGTCATTTTGAGTTAGATTAGATGATCCTTCATGAGTCATATTTTTATGGTTGTATCTGGTTGACTTCCTACCACAATCAGGTTGTTATAGCAATGAAAGAAACTGAAGATTCTTCTTGCCATTATTTTATTATTCATTTTGTGCTACATGAAAATCCCTCGGATGTTAATACTCTTGTATTGTTTGCAGAACACGTGTGACTCTTAAAAGAGATGGTGTGGTCTTAGATTTGGTGCCACCTCCTACAAAGGTTAACAACCTGATTTTTGGCCGTACTTGGGTAGATTCACCAGGGGAGATGATTCTGACGAATTTGACTACAGGAGACAAAACTGTTCTGTACTTTCAGCCATGTGGCTGGTTTGGGTACTCTATTATCTCTTTTGATTTTTATATCTTTTGAGTTGCACATCTATTTGTATACTTGATATATATGAGTGTTCTAATGGATCAATAATACAGTCAAGTTGGTAGTATTCTAGCTGATGGGACTTTTCACTTGGGATTAATTGAGGAAAAGATGCTTTCGTTGGAAATTTGCCTGGATTTGTCTGGGTTCTTGTATTCTCTTAGTGTTGTTACTTGCCACATTCTTGTAAGTGTATATAGGCAGAGTACAGTAGCGGATGCCTATGAAAATTGAATTTTTCCTCTTACTCAATTTAAAGGTCTCCTTCCTTTCCCTCTTCTATACCTACTTGTAGCAACCATCAGCAATTGTTTTTCATGATTAGAATAGGTCTTATTTCCTAAGGTATATTTGAGTGTATAGTTTTTGGCTGTAGTGCTGGGCCATTAGCCAAGCTTTTGGTGATGTATTTTTTTTTTCTCCTGTTAGTCCTGTTAGTTGAGTCAAGACTCTACTTGTGATTAGTCCTGAAACAAACTACAACTTTTTTTGTGTTTTTTTTTTTTTTTTGGTGTGTATGTGTGTGTGTGCGTGTTTTTTTTTTTTTTTTTTTTGTGGTGTTGTGGTGGGTGGGTGGGGGGGTCTGCTTATGGTTATACTCCTTTATTCTTGTTCTGGTTTTACCTCCTATCCCCAAAGAAACAAAAAATCCTAGAAATTGCGTGATATTATTTGTGCTATTCTTTCTTCCATGTAGTTGTGTCCAATTAAAAGTTATCCTTGTCACAGAGCTGGTCGTTATGAAGTGGATGGATATGTGTACAATGCTGCTGAGGAACCTAAAATATTGATGACTGGGAAATGGAATGAGTCAATGAAGTATCAGCCATGTGACGTAGAAGGGGAGCCTCTTCCAGGCACAGAACTGAAAGAGGTATTTTCTTGAATTTGCATTTGATTACAACTACTTCTGAGTTTTGAAATGCTTTAGAAATTGTCTTAATAATTGAGTTGCTAGACTCACATTATAAAACACTGAACACTAGTAAGATTAGGATGTCAGAGCAGTGTCCACAAGTGAAAGTGGGAGTGGTAGGAAGAACTGCAATTTCCATAGCATCTTATGAGCCTAAGTGCCATGCACCCACACCACCTGCTCTTGTTAAGAATAAGATTTAATATACTGTGTATGGATTGGTTCAGTTGCTTACCATGTGGGATGTCTACTCTCATGCTTATGCTGCAAAGTACTAGTCTAATTTGTTACGTAGCTCATAAACTTCCTTATGAAATCTTGTTCTTTTGAAGTTCCACCCCATGCTTCAATGCAGACATGTGCTTCAAGTGGATGATGATTGCTCTACTTTTAAGGCCTTGAATTTTTTATTCTAGTAGAAAACTTCTATTCATTGTAATTGATTGCTGTTGACAAAACCAAATTATATTTGCTAAGGAAGTGATTAAAAAAATCATTTTAGGCTTGGTATTCTTTTCGTTCAGATTAAACACGTATCCTACTATCATGTTGTGAGGAACAGTCTTTTAGTAGAGGCTTGGGCTCATGGCTCACGATGACTTAAAGATGTTTATTTGTCTGTCGTATGACGAGTGTCTAATTTTCAAGAAAAGATTCACATTTTAGCTACGGTGATTTTATGCTCTGGATGTTCAAGAGCAGTGTCTGGGTTGAGTGGTCGTAAACATGCAGTGGTCTTATACAATGAGTGTTTAGTTTCTTACTGGGATCCACTGATATTAGAGCGGCTAAAAAGCCTTGAATTCCTCGACTACTCATAGTTTGCAGCTGTCCTGTTGCTTTGCTTTCTGCAGGCTTGGCATGTCGCTGATGCTCCAGAGAATGACAGATTTCAATACACATATTTTGCACATAAAATAAACAGCTTTGACACTGTCCCTAGGAAGCTGTTGGCATCAGATTCTCGTTTGCGCCCTGATAGATATGCACTTGAGAGGGGTGATCTATCCAAAGCTGGTGCAGAAAAGAGCAGGTCTCTCTTCCTGCCTCCTCCTCTTCCCTTCTCTCTTCTTGTCAAAAAAGAAAAAGAACTCAAATTTATTTGTTATTGCTTTAAGTTTCCTGGAGGAAGTTTTTCTGATTGATTCTTCATCTAGGTTCATATCCGTTATTAAATGTCAGTTTTTTCTTTTACAAAAAGGGTTGAGTTTTCTGGTTTTTATTTATAATTCTACTAATCTCGAAAACCCCAGACCCCCCGACTCCAAAAAAAAAGGTCTTAATTTAATGTTATAATAGAATTACCAGTATACAACAGTCTACACAGGTGAGCTGATTCTTCCAACAACTTAAGGTGTTTACATTTTTAGTTTGTTCCCTTTTTTCAGTTTGGAGGAGAGGCAGCGAGCTGAAAAAAGAACCCGAGAGGTCAAAGGCCATAAGTTTTCACCAAGATGGTTTGATTTGACTGATGAAGTTATAGCTACACCTTGGGGTGATTTGGAAGTCTATCAATACAATGGTAAATACACAGAACATCAGGCTGCTCTAGATAGCTCAGTTAGCAGTGATCACATTCATGTTAAATCAGTAGAATTCAACCCATGGCAGTATGGTAACTCGTCTGCTGAATGAGGTACTTTCACTGCGTTTGTGTGTTGAGTTTCCAGTTGGTGGAACATTTTTCTGGTTTGGTATTGGAATCTCTATTGTTTGTTGGCAGGCTTATCTTATAGCACCATCTTATATTCCTTGCCAATTGATAAGTTGAGCTTCTCTCCTTTCCAAGGAACCCTTCTCTTCCAAGTGCCTGAATTGTTTAGCTATTGTTGTTCAGGTTGGAATTCATAAACTGTATAGATGATGGTGGTGGGATCCTGTGTCATAATAGCTCAAGACCGAGAGACATTATGAGCTAAGTTTGTTGGGCTCCTTGCTTGTATAAAATTCATGGTCATTCAAAAACTTGAACATAATTGTAAAATTTTTATTTTTGATAGTAAAACGTTTTTCCTTGCATGTTACAAGGGCTATTTAAGTTTATTGATGTAACTTTGACATCGTTAGCTCTTTCAGAATATCACTTATCTTGTTGCATTTATCTGTATATCGTGTAATAATCACGTTTTGTTATGCCTTCAAAAAGTACTTACTGCAGGCTGTAGTTTAAGGCTAGGATGATAAGACTAAAAAGCTCAAATCTCTCATCCTTTTGATTGCAGTTTGTATCTCAGTGGGCAGAATACGAACCTTTTTTTTTTTTTTTAAATTCCTTTTTGTCAATTTATGGTATCTCACATCAGTGGCATCAAAATTGACACTGAAAAACATCATATGGAAAGCATGAATTTTGGGATGTCCCATGGTGAACATGCAGGCCTGAAAGTTACTAACATCTCGGCCTTGAGACATTGTTGTGATCAAGTGGTTGTTTCAGTCCTTTAGGCCCATACTCCTAAATACTTCAATTGATTGATCGTAGAGAAGACAAAGGAGGGCGAGTTCGACGAAAATCCCCGTCTTCTTCCTGTCTTGTAAACCCAACAGCTAAGCGATCGGCGGTGGTTGTTTCAATTTTTCTTGTCTCTTTCCATGGTTTTGGCTCAATCGTAGAAGTTGGCTAAACCCAGCAATATGAAAAGGAGGCAACCCTTCTCGAGCTAGGCCGATCACACTTCCATAAGAACTGTGCTCTATGTCATGAACAAGAGACCTCTAAACGAACATGAAGCATAACAAAATTTCTATACTAAAACATAATATAGAAATGAAATTTAAATGAAAGAATAACCTTTTAACTTTATCACTAACATTGGGTTAAGCCTTTTGATAGGATATTAGAACTAGATTAATTTTATTTCATTTGAAACCTCGTAGTTATCTCATCGCCGCCATGAGAAAGCTCGGTTTTCTTGATCTTTCGGACTAATGTAAAATTCCAAATCGTATTTCTCTAGAAGACAGATTGGTCTATGCGTTAGATTATTCATATTCAAAGGAAAATTACTTTTCTTTTACTTGTTACGTAGTTATATGGACCGTCAACAATGTTGGCTAAGGGTTAATGTTGGTATCATAATAATCTAGGTCAAATGTCAGCCATTGAAGTCAAACCAACTCCCAACCCGCCACCACCTCGAACCTCCTCCTCCTCCTCCTCTTCCTCCGCTCCACCGCCCCAAAACCAGAAAAAAGCACACCCATATCCAAGCACCCAAATAAATAAACATTTGTTTCTCCAGAGCCGTGCGTGTGCGGAAGATCCAAAGCAAAGCTGGTTGGTGTTCCCAACGATCTTACACCCGTCAACCTACATTCGGTTGCAGTGGTTGAAAGGCTATACTACTCATAATTGAAGTCCAATTGCTTTACGACCTTGAAGAAGCCCAACTGGCTGCTGTTGTGTTGGATTTGAATTCTGTCTTAGATATTGAGTTACGTGAACTACTTTTGATCACTCTAGTCTTATGAACCCACTTGTCAACAGGGACACGTTCTTTTCCGTGAGTAAGTGGTTCTTTTCATTATATTTTGATTACAAATAACTACTAAGTTATTGGTCTATTGATAAATTCATTTAAAATTTATAATTTAAGCATCACTAAGTTACTGGAGCTTTGTCTTTCAGTAAAGCTATTAGGTTGATGGAACAGGTTCTTGTTGGACTAATGAAGTCAAGTATATTCACATTCCTCGTGAGCGCTTTAAGTTGCAGACGAGAAAGATGCTTCCTTTCTTCAGAAACTCTGAAGTTTTTACATCTTGTTACGAGGTTGTCTTGTCATCCCAAGCTGCAAGCACCGCCATTGTGCTTCTTTCTTTTTTTCATGAATAGGCTTTCAACCGTTCAATTCTTGGAGACCCATAAATGTTCGAACCCACGTTTCAACGTGGAATCCGTTGTTCCCCTTATTTGACCTTTGGGTCCCTTTTTATTTTAAGATTTCGAAGGAGAATGAATTCCTTCACATTTATGTTAAAAGCATCTATTAGGGGATTGTTTATTCTTAGACTAAGCTTAACCCACGCCACCAAGATGCGCACTATGCAATTAGACCTCCATTTTTGTATTCAAAACCGGACTAAATGGACACTCTTAGCTTATTTATTTGTTAATCTATGATGTGGCAATTACAAGGATGTGGGTGCTAGATTTTACGAAATTTTGTATAATAAGGAAAAATTTATTGGTTATGTTCTCTCTTTTAAATATAATATCTAAGGTTTTGTTGGGTAGTATATTTTAGAATTTTATAAAATTTTCTTCTCTTTAGAACAAGTAGATTTATCATACAAAAATACATTAGAGTAAGAGTTCTTATAATGTAACTTTATAATGTAACTTGACATCAAATTGGGGGATTTTACTCAAGTTTAGACTTGCTCTAACCTCGACTATCTCTTGTTGAAAAAAAAACAAGTAATGGGATACAAATAAAATAAAATTCAATTTTTTTTGTAATGTTTTTGCTATTTAGTTATTAAACTAAGATATGTAAGAAGAAAAAGAGAAGGGGAGCCTCATGAGACAATTTATTAAGTGGACGACTTTACCTTTTGATGCCTTTGATTCCCGAATATACTTTCAGATTCTTGCTAAAACAATTGGCCACCGAACGAGAGCCGCTCCAATCCTTTTCGCGCTCTCATTTAAAGCGAACGCGAAATAAATAAATAAACAAATAAAAGGCCTACTTAGAGAGCAAGATGTGCACCATTGCTCTTATCATGCACCCTCCCAAGACATTGACAAAACTCCCACCATACACCTCTTATCATGCATTTTCGCCATCACCACCTCTCTTTTCATTCACTCTCCCGAGTCCCGACCACCGCATGTGACGGTGGGCATTGAATTGATTCTGAATTGGTTGGTCGGTGTTCCTCCATTCTTCACAGCCACATCAATAGTGTCGACTACCTAAAAACGAGATGATTATGTTAACTTCAACTTCTTTATAACATAATATGATCTTGTTGTGTGTCGAATTTGAGACCTTGTTTGTCTTAGACAATGATAAGGATGTGTCCAAGTCTAAAAAACTAAAGACTCAATCCAACCTTATTCAATTATGAATCACATCAATTACTAGATCAAACTGTACATTTGCCGATATGACTCCATTTTTTATCATAGTTTTATAATCCTACTATGGTAGCGTTCATTCAAATTTAAAAATAGATCTCCTCCTCCTTCTCACATCAAATCCAGTTTCACTCATAGTGCCCCACATGGCTTATCAAGAAAGAATGAGAGAATTTTGGGTTGGAGTGCACTGCACATGATTCCCATCTGGAAGCCGAATCGTTGATTGGTTCATAAAACGGAAAAGACAAGGGTTTAAAGGCAGGATTCAGAATCAGACGGCCATAATCATTTTATTCAGGTCAGGCATAGGGGCACAGCTGCCATTTCCGCCGGCGATTTACAGCTACCATGAAGAATCCGCCGTTGCCTTTTCCCAACTTTTCTAATCATTGCGTTGGGATGAACTAGTCGTTTAAAACTTAAATCAAATCAGTTTTTTAAGCATAATAACGAGTTTTCTATTTTCCTTTTTCAAAGTTTTTTTTTTTAATTCTTTGTTTCCTGTTGCAACGTCCGTGTTGAAAGGCTCCACGGAACAAAACCCAGCTAACCGACAATCTAACTTGACTGCAAAGACTGAGATCTGGTTGTCGCTTTTACGTCAAGAAATCTCATCCGTTACGTGAACTTCAAACTCCCTCCAAACTTCTTTTGCTCACCAAAACCGCATCGCTTTTGCCTTCACATGAATGCACATTGGGACCAAAAGGCCAACTCTTTAAGCACCATGTTTCCATCCATATCATCAGGGTTATGATTTCTAAAGGGAAGGGCTTAGGGTGGGTTTTGAGAGGGTTTAGGTTTAGGTTTAGGTTTTAAGAACAACCAAAAAAGTTGATTCACATTGATATTTAGACATATACCTTATATTCTTAATATAATAACTCAATTATACATTATTATTAATAAGTATCTGGTTCAGTTAAGAATAAATATTATTTAAAATTTCTTAATTTTAGATTTTACATTCAAGTATATGAATTTGAATGCATGTATAAATAAGAAAAATATATAAGTCAATTATATAAAATAAACTCTTTAATAATATGTTAGTCTTTGTTAGAAACGTATATTAGCATAATGTCACGTTACAAGTTGGAGTGTGACATCTTATCATTTATGAACTAGATCTCTTTGATTTCATTTTTCTTTGATGTGTAGTCGTATAAAAAATTGTTTTTTTTTTCTCTTATCTAAGTGTATACGTAAGAAGGCTTTCAATGCAGCTTTCTGTTGCTTGGACATTGAATAAGAGAGAGAGATAACATATAAATATAGAAAACCATATCCCTCCAGCTGCAGCTGGCTACGAAGACGATGTTGAGTAACAAGGCGGGCATCCCATGTTCGTACGTTCTTGTTTTCCGATCGAATCACGTATTTATTCTGCTATATGGCCGGTTCTGCTGAAAAACGACAGCCTCCCCAACCCCTTTTCCATCCTTCCCGATCATGGAACCCCCTCTCTCTAACGTGGGCCAGCTAGTCATGTGCCTACTCTCTCCCTAACTGTCTTTCATGCATTTTCGTTATAAACAACGTTATCCATTAACCTTTTCTTATTAACTCCGAAACAAGTAGGGAGATTTCTTTTAAGTTGAGCAACTAGGAACGCATTTATGTTAAATTTTCTACCTGGGTACTTCATGTTGTTGAACTAACACGCACCAGAAGTGCTCGAGTTGGGTCATTGGCTGTTGGTGCACCGAACCGTTCTCCACTGGTTTGGTGAAACGAACAAAGGATGTTCATCACGAGCCCCGGAATATTTTATTGCCAGTGGAGAATCCATGGGCAGGGCACGCCCTTTGCACCGGGGATTCGCAATCGGCGGCCGACCATTACATAATGGAATATGCGTCCTCCGCTTGATTCTTCCTTTATTGCTCCCAACTTACCCACTCCATGAAACAATTGGGAAAGTTCCCCCACCCTTGCTTTTCTCATTTAAACCACGACACGAGTCACCATTTTTGTCTCTCCTTCCCTTTGGGCTCCACGCCTAATAGTCAGAAAAAATAAAGTACATGAATTCCCCCTTCATAGTTATTTTTTACTATTTTCATCATTTATCCAATGTTTTAAACTTGTCGAATTTAATGTAATAGTTTAAGGCCTTATCCGAAGACGAATCTTCAACAAACGCCGAATAATATTTGTTTCTGGGCCATTGATTTGTTCTGTCTTAATCACGCCGTACGTGGTATGAACGAACCAGATTCAAGATTGCAATAAACAATGAAAAAGCCTAGACCATGCGCTTACCTACTCTATCTCTATCCGCCCAGTGTACGTAACCTCCATTTGCTAAACAAACGGCGGTGGAATAGAAGCTTGGTCAAGGAGAGCCACTCTCGTTCCAACACGCGTGTCGAAACATCACCACTTCCCTTGGTAAGAGAGAACCCAAGTGCGGTTATTAAAGCATAACCACAATCTGCCCTCGCACGCACATTTCTCACTCTCCGTGTTTCTCTCGCTTGTCGAGCCGCTCTCTGGGGTAGACACGTGTCTGACTCTACATCTACGCTTTAACCGTCAAGGTCGACGAGGAGAGGAGAGTCTTTGACACCTTCTCCATCCACCCATCAATTATTCGCATGCGGGGCCCACCTCGAGCATCGGTCCCACCACGAACCCCCCGCCTTATCGCCAGTCCCTAACGCCGTTTGCGATCTCGGCCATCCGCTCGCCACGTACCCTCGCCGTCAGCGGAGACGCGCAAAACTTTTCGAAAACTCTGAGATAACACGGAGAAACAAAGGCGACCAATGGCAACCTCTTCTTTCACCACGTCAGCCTACTCCAAAAACTCTATCCTACGTGGCAGAGGTTTCGTACCAGCAACTGAAAAAGGTCCTCAACATGCTTATCGGGATTAACTGCTTGAATACAATACGTCTACGTTCGCTTAAATGACGCATTCGCCCTTGTCGATCCAGCTCCTAGGTCGTCGATTCCCAAAGGTCATACATTTGTTTAAGTTCCTGGATCTGAGAGTATCTTTGCCATCCGATCAAAACCGAACATAAAATATTGGCCTAGATCTGTTGGGCCACGTGACAGTAACTGCTTCTTACTCTGTCGGTTCTTTACCGGTAACTTCCCAATCTGGTCCTAAATTAAACCCCAATCCATTTTCTCAATTTAATTTTACTTTCCCTCGCTAAAACGGCAAGTTGACCTATTTTTCAACCGGAAATTAATACAATATTAATTACCGGGACTCGGCCTGATTCGAGCATGAAGAATCCCATAGTCTTACACAATCCTTTTTTTCCTCTTAACAGACGAATAATTATTTATCTTGACCTATTCCGTCAGTTGCCACATTTGATTTTGTATAGTCAATCGTCGCATTTTTAATCAACACATATTAGATGTGGGTTATGTAATATATAAATAATTAATTTCATGATTCTTCTTAGGATATCGTATTAAGTAATATTTGATATTTTTTGATGGCATCCTAATGATGGTAGGGTCTATTTAGCCAGAAAATGCGAGTTTAGTACATTCCACTTTAATCTTTTTATATTACCAACGCTACGAAGGTCGTAATTAGCGTATTTTAACTTATTGTGAGATGAAATTACATGGGGTAATTCTGAGTATAATTGCGCTCTTTGTGACCCAACGATTTTGTCGATCGCGTGGAGGGCATGGTGCCGCAGGATGCAAAGGCGTTTACGCGTGGCGCGATCATGGAGGGGTTGAAAACACTTAGGGTCGTCCAATCGCGTAGAACCGGTCTTTAAGGTGGTTCCAGACACCTGCTATAGCCCGTGAGCCCGTGGAAATGACCGAATGATCCGGTGAGTGGGGGGGACAGTGGTATAAGACCTGGGGTTTAAGCAAAAGTTGGGTGGTTTTCAGAGGGTTTTGGCGATCGGGGAGCGAGAGGGAAAGAAAGAGGAAAAAAGAGAAGATGGGTTGCGTTTGAAAGAGTTTTCCAGGGGCACATGTGAGAGGGAATGAGGGAAAGATTTGTGTGATTGGAAGGAAAATTCGCATTTTGTTAATCAACTCCGACAATTCGCCGATCTTTACATTCGCCTGAAAATTCTTACTGTTCGCCGGAATTTCGTTTTTGGGTTGAAAGTTTCGTGCTTGGAAGGGAAATGATTGTCTAGAGGTGAGCATGTCGAATTTGGTGGGTTTTGTTTTACGGATTTGTCCAAAGTTCGGATTTTTGTCATGGGTTTCCTCTCACAGACGAGGTTTTTTCCTGAACAGTGAGTTCATTTGACTGAAATCTTGCCAGAATGAAGAGAAGCTTCAAAATTTATGTGAAATTTAACTGCAAAACTTTTATGTCGCTCCAAATTTTCTTTCTTTCTTTCTTTCCTTTGCTCTGCTTAGAATTTTTGAGGGGTCAAACGGATCCTCTTTTAATCCCTTCCCCTTGATTTTTGTTTTGATTGCCTTACGTTTTTGCCATTTTGTGTTTGAACTTGTTTTTGTTCAAAGCTCAGATTTTGATCATTTTGATCTGAGATTTTTGGGTGTTGTCATTTCGAACCATTTTCAAAATTCTGAATTTTCCTCAGAAACAATCCCGATTCTTTATGTTCCTTACCAGATTGTTTGACTTTTTTCTTCAAGATCGATCAGCTTCCAGGGTTTTAGATCTCCCATAATCTATTTGGGTACAAGTGTTCGTGATGTGTTTCTTCCGTGTCTGTAATTTTTTGTTTGAATTTTTCTGCTTGGGTCCTTTATATCATCAGGGTTTTGTGGTGGTTTACGGTTTTTTCTTTCAAAAATCTACTCCGCTTTTCCCTTTGTCTTGAAAAGGAAAATTCTTCGTTTTTTATTTTTTCTTAAATTTACTCGAATTGGGAAGGGACTTATGGGAATTGATTGTGTTTGTTGTAAGCAGAAGCTGATTATCTGTTTTTTTTTATTAAATTTTAAAAAAGGCGTTTTTATCTTCTCTTGTAACTCTTGTTAATGGTTTTCCCAGGTCGTCAAATTTTAATTTTTTTTGGTGAATTATGGTCTTTTTTCTGTTCTTGTTATGTGCGTGTTGTTGGTGACGCGATCATGTGGATCTGTTCGGTGTTACCAAGCTTTCTCTTTGCTTCTTGTTCTTTTTGTACTTTCAACTTTTTGTTGGAACTGCAGCCTAATTTTCCCTTCTGGGGCTTCTATTTCTCGAGTTTGGTAGCTTGAAATCATGGCCTCTAAATGGCAAAAAGCAAAAACCTTGGCTGTTACGGGTTTCATAATTCAACTCTGTTCAAACAAATGCATTGGTTGATCGATCACCGATGCTTTAATTTTTTTGAAGTTTCTGCTGGATTCTAAAAGATTCGTGTTTTGGATCAGCGTCAGCGTCTGAAGATTCAATTTTTTGGAGTTTCTACTGGAATGAGTTTCGTTTTAGTGTTCTTTTATTTGTTCTCTGGTTTCTAGATTCTTATTGGGTTCCATCGAGACAGCAAATCACCAAAATCCTTTCTTTCGATCATTCTTCATCAGGGTTTATCTTCGGGTTCTGCGAGCTGCAGCAAGTCGTGAAGCGCAATTTTTTGAGAATGAATCAAAGAGTGCCGGGTTTTTGTGTTTGAAGCATCCCTCTCTGGTATGATTTCTAAGATATGGTGTTGCAGAAGAGGTTAGACTATGGATTCAATGGCTACCAAGTGCCCCCCATGCCCCGGGCAGCGAGATCAGCAAGGGTAAATATATTCTGCTATGGTACTCGGTGTTTTAATTCATTCCTCTGTACATTTTTGGCCTTTTTTTCTTGACCTTGATCTATATGATTCATTGTTTCTTCTTCTTTTCTCTTTCTCAGAGGAGGGGCACGTTTAGAAAGAGAGCTGAAGACAATCAAATGTGTGCATTTGACTTATTGGCCACCGTAGCCGGCAAGATATTGCTGGAGCGAGAGTCTTCGCCGTCTTCAACGAATGCTGAATCAAATCAAAAAGATCAATGCGTATCTGGGAAGAAAGGATGGAAGAAAGAAGATAAACCAGTGAAAACTGAACCTTGTTATCAAGGAAATAGTGATGATACAAGGGACACGGTTTCTGAGCTTGTCCAACCTGCTGATTCCAAGGATTCCCCCGTCCCTCAGAACGACGGCCATTCTGTGATAACCACCGATTGTTCAGAGAGGTTTGTTGATGAGAAGTTGGTGAGTGGAAAGAACAAGAATAATATGGATAGTTTTCCTGATAAAGTAGATTTAGACGTCTCAGGTCATTGTAAAGTAAATTGTGAAACTAAATTAATGGTAAAAGACGAGCTGCTTAAGTCTAGTATGGTGCCTAATGCCGCCGGTGACGAGATGTGCTGCTTGGAGGAACCGGCGGTTTGGGATGGGAAGCCGTCTGGTCTAGTTAGTTCAGATAGTAGTGTCAAGGTGCCTTTGTGCGGGGACCATATTCCCCATGACTCTTTTCCCGTCAGTCGGGATGTAAAAATAGTTAGTAGAGATGATGACGAAAATTCCTCCGGGTGTACTCACCCTAGTATTGTAACAAAGTCCAGGAGACCCGTTTCACGGATTGGAGATCGAAGAATAAGGAAGATTTTGGCGTCCAGGTATTGGAAGGTATCTCCAAAATTGAAGGATGAGAAGCACTCCAGCGTTGGTAAGTTGCTGATTTTTTTAAATGTTGTGGGCTTTGTTTACTTTCTGAGTTTGTTGGCAGGTGCCTTTTCCAGGCTGTTGACTTCTCTGATCTGTTTTGAAAATGTTTGAATGTTTCTAGATGGGGATTTCAAGTCTGTTTGGCGCAATAGAAAGGGTGGTTACAAGCGCCAAAGGTCTCAGATGAACATTCCGTTTAAGAAGAGGAAAATTTTTCAGCGTAGCTCAGTTTCAAATTCAGGTCAGTGGATTAGCCTCGATGGCAAAACTGATTCACCTGAGAAGGGCATCAATGGAGATGCTTCTGGTTCATGCATGAAGAAGCGTGGAGGTAGGTTTTAAACTACTTGCTATTTCGCTTGAATTGCTCCTTCTTATTAGTTTGTGGTTCTGTTGCTTTCTGCACTTCTTTCCCTAATGTCAGAAATGATTTTCCAGCCTCAGGGACATCATCGTCAGTAGTAGGACAACACACATCAATTCAGTCTAGGGATTCTTATGGTATGGGAACATTAAACAGAATGATTTGTGGACAATACTGTGACTTGATTGCTTTCTGACTTTGAGGGGTTTTACATTATGTTTTGTATTTTACTTTACTCAGTGAAGCTTAGGATCAAGTCTTTTAGGGTGCCAGAGCTTTTTATTGAGATGCCGGAAACTGCAACTGTTGGTTCTTTGAAGGTATGATGAACTTTTGATTTATCATCTTAATGAAATTGTCATGCTATTTCAGCTATTGAATTCTTTATGATTGGATCCCGAAAATCTAGGCTTATATATTACTCTATGAAGTTAGGATATTGTTTTTAAGAACTATAATACTACTTATGCCAAAATATTGATATTCTGATGTTGTCTAAATGTTCTGTAGAGGACTGTTATGGAGGCGGTGAGTACTATTCTCGGAGGTGGATTACGAGTTGGTGTACTTCTTCAGGGAAACAAGGTTCGAGATGACAATAAGACTCTCCAGCAGACAGGAATTTCTCATGATTATCCTCTGGATGCTTTGGGTTTTAGCCTGGAGCCTAATCCTTCACAGAATCCCCCAACTCTATGCCCCAGAGATTCTTCCTGTATGCTTCCTTGTGACACACCTCAGCCTTTAACAAGGTAATGAAATTTGCTACCCTTTTAGAGCTAGCTGTCATTTGGACTCATTTCCTCAATCATGCTGAAATTTGTTGGATAAAAGCTTATTTTGTTCTGGAGATCGTTTAGTGAAACAGAGTTGAAATTGAATGCAAACCTTGCCTTTGTTAATTTAGTATAACGTATTGACACCAAGCTTAAATTTCTGCTGTTTTCCACGCTCACATATATGAAACAGTGAGACTGTAGTGTTACATCCTTGATAACCAAGTTGGTATATATCCAGATTCAAATTGGATAAAAAGTTGCTCATTTGTGTTGCAATGCTTCTCTTTCAGCTATCCTCCGGACTCAACTATAGTGCCTCAGGGCACTTGCCACGCCTCTTCTGAGTCTCAAATGGTCAATTTAGGTAACTTCATTGAAAGTGATCATGATTCAGCACCTTCTCCTGCTGACACTTCAGTTGACCGAAGTACAACAGATTCCAAAGCTCTGGTTGCTGTACCAGAAATGAACGTTGAGGCATTAGCTGTGGTTCCAGTTCACCGGAAACCAAATCGGTCTGAGATGGCACAGCGTCGAATTCGTCGACCTTTCTCTGTTTCTGAAGTGGAAGCACTGGTTCAAGCAGTTGAGAAACTTGGCACTGGAAGGTATGATATGATGATAACTCAACAACGAAAAACTATAGACAGCTGTTTGAGCTTTATTCTGGCATATTTTATCAATCAAATTAGTTTAAATTTGGTCCTTGGCCTGCCTAGTGACCACCTCTGGGACAATACATGCTTCCTTGCATTCTTTTTGAGTGCTTGGCTTGGAAAGAGATGATCTTGGGCTGTTGTTTGATTCTGTGGCTGTTCAGTAAACTATCATTTTGCTGCAACATGAGGGGTCTTAAATGGTTTTGTTTATTTGCAGATGGCGTGATGTTAAGATGAGAGCTTTTGATAATGCAAAACATCGAACGTACGTGGATTTGAAGGTATACGTCCATTTGCAACTTTAAAAAATATATGTTCAGTTCAATACCTTTTATCATATCTGAATGTTTAGGTGAGGCTGTCTGATTTTTTCTTAAATGAAAAAAGTTCACTTTATGACTTGGGCCCCCCAAGAGCTGAGATATTAATCTGTTCAGGGAAATGGTTTTCTCGAATAACATGTGCTTTTATAAGAAGTTAATGATTAGATAGTCTTGACCTTTCTTGGTTCCTGTAGCTTTATCTAGTGACAGACAACTCTCTTGAGGAATCCCTTCTGGACTATTCTTACACGACTTCTCTGTGTACTTTTCCAACACGTATTCCTATTCATTTGTGACTAGAATGCCCTTTGTGATTTGTTTATTGGGAAAAAGGAGAAGTGTGAGTTGTTTGTTTGTGTCTTCTTGGTAGATAGCTTTATGCGTTGGCATGAGATATGGGTTTGGTTTCTGATGGTGTTTTGGGGGATGTGCAGGATAAATGGAAAACCCTGGTGCACACGGCAAGAATCTCTCCTCAGCAAAGGAGGGGAGAGCCGGTTCCCCAGGAGCTTTTGGACAGAGTCCTCAGTGCCCACGCTTACTGGTCCAAACAGCAGGCCAAGCAACAGCTCAAACAGCCGCCGGAGACTTGCCTTCTCCTCTGAGAAGTGTTCAAAGAAGCATAGAATGATGGTTCTTTAGAGGGATGTTTAGGAGTCTAATTCTTCTTTTTAATTTGTTATCACTATGTAAAAAGTAATGACAAGGAAGAAAATAGAAGTCTGAAGAAGTGTATGTAATATTTGTCGCTCTTGCCATGGTTCTTTTCCTGCGTGGAGAGACTGGCCCCTGTAAATGGTTGAATGAATAAGAGCTTGCTAACCGATTTCATTTGATGCCCAAAGGTTGGCTTTACAGATCTTTCCGTCTACCCTCTCCTCTCATCTGTTCATAAACTTAGTACTGAGTTCTTGAAGAAGGATACGGAGATTGAAAACAAGAGTAGTTAGAGCTTCTTGGTGCTGATGCTGCATTTTCTTTATTGTGGATAGTCCTAAGGAGGTTAAATATATGGTATTACTTTATATTTAGCAATATGACCTCCAATCATAGGGCGATGTAAGCCAATTGGCATGTCCCCTATGAAGCGGCGATGTCTTAAGAGTTAGGACAAACGGAAAGGGTGCAAAGTCGAAGAACTTCTTAAAATAGAGGAAACAAGAAAGATGGGAAATTAGGAACCACATCAGGTGCATGCAAGTTCAACAATATGGTGCTGATGCTGCATTTCTTTATTATAAATGGTAGCTTTTCCCGACATGGTTAAGCATATGATATTTTGTTTATATTTAGCAAGCTAACCAACAATCAAATGGCGATATAAACCAGTTTTGCATGTGCGGTATGAAGCGGCAAAGCAGAGTTTAGGACAAAGAGAAAGGGTTCAACATCGAAGAATTTCTTAAAATATCCAACTGGCTTCTAAGCACTTACGTTAAACAGAAGGAAATAAGAAAGGATGGGAATTTCGGAACCAGATCAAGTGCATTTTCATGTCTGAATTGCATGCAAGTCCAACTACTCCTGCATGGAGTAGGTGTGGAGTTGGGCAGGTGAACTATAAAGGTTGGTTTACTCGGATAGGTGGTCCTGACATTTGTTTACTTCATAAAAATACATGGATTACACTTGGTCTCTCCCCAGAAAGTTTGTTGGAAAGGGACAAACATCAAAGGCATATGCATGGGGATCAGGATATTGTACAATTATTGCTCAGAATTGTATATAATTCTTGCAATCTTACAGAACTCTTAGACTTGTAGGGGCAGGCAATTCAAGCAATGAACACAAGGAAAATTCAATCCTGTGCGCGGATGTGTTGGAAAAAGAGGCCAAGCTTACAAGCATTCATCCTTATTGGTGCTTGTTAATGAATTGATTATATCATGGATGGATGTTTACGGCATTCCCTAATCTTTGAATCTGTGGAATTTTGTTGTCTTTTAAACATACGCGGGAACATTTCAATCTCAAAAGGTTCCAATACTTGTCACTTTCTTGGATTCAAATCTCATGATTTCTAAATAAAAAACCGCCTTTTCATGAGCCAGAGAAAAAGAAGTCAATTATACAACTATAGAATATGCGATGAAAGTGGCAAGTTTCTGTAGAAATGCTGTCTCAGAATAGTTTAGATGCTTTGGGATAATGGAAGGGGGAAGAATATGCTGTTATTTGGATTTGAATGATTGAGGTGAATGAAGTCGTTTTTGTATGTCATTTTCCTGTTGGGAAACCCAATGCACTTTATTAGCCCTCTTGTGGCTGGACAGTGATGGGCTGTCTCTTCTCACATTAATTCCTGTTTTTGAGGGATACAAGACTTGTGGAGCCATTCTGGTTTAAAAGGCTAGGAAAATATGAGGATTATTCATATTATTTTGGAACCAAAACGAGTATTAAATGAGGTGCAGATTCTTTCAACTTTCTTCTATTTTTTGTGGTGAAGGCATGTTTGTGGGTCATCCATAGCTTAAAAATATGCAAAACTTACAAATTTGTTGTGGTTGAAATTTCATATCAGATGCCTGTAGACTTGTCGGGATGCCTTAGGGATGAGGACATGGAGTCAAAATAACTCTTTTTTTTAATCCCTCAATCACATGCATGAAATGGAAAGGAAATAGAAGAAAAAGAAAGGAAGTTTATTTTTTCTTAAACTATTTTGTTTCCTAAGAGAAATTGGATGGAGGGGTCCGGTTCCATCCTCATTTACTTCCACTCAATTTCCACCCAACTACAATTCCAAGGAGGCAGGAAATATTAAGTTTTGTTGTCGACAAACATTTAATTCAATTGGGAATAAACATTGTCTAAAATTTCTTGATTTTAGGTTTGGTGTATATGGATGTTTATTTATAAAAAAATAAGTTTTGTTATTAAAAAATATTATATTTCGATGGACTTGCTCATATGGGCTTTGGTTTTGATCAATGAATCTCTACGACACAGCTCTTAAAGGGATTGGGTTTTGGGATCACCTTCATCATCTCTGAACCAAGATTGACTTGTTGACATGGGTTTGGGCCTTAATTAGCACCTATATCATTACATGGATGTTCCTCTGATAGAATAAGCTCTTGAAGGTAGCCATTGTTGGACTAGTTGGCTCCCAGCCCAAATAACTTCATCGGGCCAGCTCTAATTAGGGAAGAATTGTTTTTTGTATTACATGCAAAACCCTGTAGAAAAAGCTGCTTCTCTAGTTTGTATTCGTTGAATTTTAAATTCAAAGTGGTGCTTTCTTACCCTTATCTTGAACCCACAGGGCCTATCAAATCCTAAACTTTAGATTATTTGATAGATACCTTCGACAAATCATCTTCTCTCATGACCTTTCTTTCCGTTGTTTTCAACTCTAGGCGCATGTCGTGTCCCTAACTCCAGGCTACCTTTCTTCTTCCTTTTGTTTTTTGGTGTTTTTCTTTTCTGATTTGTTTCATGATTAGATCGCACAATGTCTTCCCAGCAACCTTAGCGGTCTTCTTAAGCATGCTGGATACTTCAGGAAGCTTTTTGTCCTTTTTGTTTCTTCCTTCCTTTTTTCTTGGTCAGAAAACAAGAACAGCGATTCTTCAACCCATTTGCGTCTAAACAGAAAAACCAACGGCAAACCTCACAATTATTAAAACTAGATTATGAAGAATAGTATACATTGTCAGGTAAAACTTCAGTTGTCTGCCACAACATTACCATGTGCTTAATCGTCTGAAACCCTAGTCAAACGTAGTCCCTGTGGAACGGTGGACGACAAGCCGCCTCGTGCACATATCGACTGAAAAGGACAGGGAACATGGCCGACACTGATGAAGAATATGACACTCTAAGAATCGGTAGCACCTGGTCTAGTTTCTTCAGGTACACGCATTGCATTAAGCTTTAGCCAACGGAGACTTCAAGGGTCAAAGATGTTAGGAAGAACTTTCTTTTGAACAGATATTGTAGTTTTAACCTATAGTTTTTGGTGGCATAAAAGCGAAACGAAGGGCCAAGAAACTACCCATTAAAGGAAGCAAAATGGCCACAACTTCAAAATCAGGATTAAAGAGAAGAGAAAGAGCCGAAACGTGCATGATTCCCAGAGTATTCCATACAAAGAAAAGACTGATAACGACACCCATCACGCGTAAATGGGTGGCTTAACCTTAAAAAATTGTTTACTTCATGATAACCTTTATGTTTTGTCATCATCCAGAAGCTCTGCGAATCACCAGTTGAATACCAATGCAGGAAAACGAGAGGCTGGGATCGAATGGGTCCATGCTGGTTGTTTTCCCACAAGTGAGTCCAAGGTAGCAGATTGCAGGATAACTTTAAAGATTGATGGGGTCGGATCAGAACATGGGAATTCCTGTTCTTTTGTCTTCTTTCTCGCCAACGTGAAGTTAACATTGAAAAGGAAAACAAGAAAACAGAGTCGAACAAAGCATCGGAGCATGTCTGCTATGAAGCTTGTGGGACAACGAGAAGTGGGAAACCATGACATTTGACATTTCGCATGAAAACTTTGACTCTGCAATTGACAGAAATCTACCAATTCTCTTGAAAAATGAACTATTTTTTACGATGCGTTCATTATTTTTTTGGTTGACAAAACCTTGTACCCAAGGGCTAAAATTTAAGATTAAAAATACCAAAAGCCGAATCCTAATCCTATCTTTATCGTTCTCTGTTTACACTTTTCGACAAATATCTTATGAGTGCGACCAAAAGAGGATTCAATTTCTTCCCTTTCCTCGAGTACTTTCCTCATCAGCCATCACTCATATTATGTTAAATGTGAACTGGCCACCAAACGGAGCATTGTCATCCTCCACCTCTAAGCAACTTCTAAGTTCTTCTTCCTTCTTCCTTCTTCCTTCTTTCTTTAAAGGTGAAGGGGAACGAAGTGATTTAAAATCACTGAAGTCTTTTCACCAATAATCTCGCCACGAGTTGTCAGTTTAGGTTCTTTGTTAAATGACTTTAGAATACTAAATTTATTATACCATTTTTTATATGCTCCTTCGTTCACATGTAAGGAAATACTTTTCACGAAGATTTTTATCTATAAAAGAAAAGTGTTATATTTAAAATTAAACTTCAATAAAATATTAAAAAATTTTATTTTAAAAAATTTTAAAATAAAGTTTAGACAAAATAGTACATACCAAACACATGGCTTAAAAAAGCAGACATTAACTTAGTCTAATTAAAAAGCTTAAAGGTTAAACTCAAAAGTTAGATTAAGAATTAAATAATTCTCTTTTCATTTAAAGTTTACTTTAGGATTTTATTTTTTAATGGGAGACTCTTGTCTTTTACATATATATTTGCATACTAAACAATATTGGATCTTAAGATTGTATGTGATGGAGTAGATTTAACTTAAACTTTGATATCAAGTTAGAATGTCAAAAAACCTAATTTAAAAGTTAGTTTAAGATTTGAAGGATTCTCTTTTAATTTAAAATTCACCTTAGAGATTTTATTTTTCGTGTGAGATTCTTATCCTGCGCATAGGTCCATTAGGTAGCTCACCTTACATAGGGAAACTTTGGTTTTTATTTTGCTCTACGGAATTGACTTCTTCGTGAATGACAACCATAGGGCTTTGAATTTTGTGTTCTCTATAATTCCCACCCTATGACCACTCGAACGTTGAATCCTCCATTAAAGAAACTTGATAGCACCCAAGAGTTGTGAGACTGGATGATTAAAATATTCACAATTCAGAAGACTAGGCTAGATAAAACTGAATTGATGCTTGCAGGCCAAGTATTAGATAAAAAAAAGTCTGGATTATATACACTGACAAATACAGTTTCTAGATTAACATCATAAGCTATCGTTTTCTCCAAGTTGGGTAATTGACGATCGTCCATGAAATTAGAAACACAGAAAATTGATCCTGTAGACATCAGTTCTATCCTCATAAGAAGACACGTGGTCTAGCCTTATTGTTAATGGGGTCCTAGTGGCAAAGCTTGAATGGACAGTTCAGCTATAATTATTGTTTGTGGTCCAAGTAATGCAGAAGAAAGTTGGCTCCAGATCCAGCTTCTTCATGCATGCGTCACTTGGCTATTAAGGTATTTTAAAAACCAGGTGCTTGATTGAACAGATAACGTTCATATCCTTGAGAAGGTAGATCTCTGGACATGTAGGAAGATCCATGCCTCTCAGAATTTGATAGCCTTATCGAAGCCTTTAATTAAGACGTCATCCTGGACCAATATCCATTTGATAGCTGACTTAATTGAATCCTTTTATAGACAGAATTGGATTGTTTTCAACTCGAAGGCATCTCAAAAATTGATGTTAATGTAGTAATATTTAAAATTTAATTGTTTACTTATTATTTTAACTTTCTTTCCCATGATATTTCTCAAAAGTCTTTAACTAGACCCTAAATATTGAGTACATCCTTGACTGACATGATCCCTCAGCCCTCACTCTTTTGAAATTAAAGCAAGAGACTTGATCAAACAACCAAGAGTTAAAGTAACTTTTTCAAAAGCTTATCATTTTCTATTTGGATCTGGAGCGATGAATATGATATGCATAACTATGGAAAAAGCGTCAATAAGCAACTTTAATTGATGCGATATAACTAACCAACTAAGCTAAAATAGTTTGTAAAAGACAAACACTCATCATGATGTACAGTTTTAATGCCCAAATTGCTAGCTTTCTCAAGCCGCATATTGATCTACCACTTTAACATACATTCTCAAGATTAGCATGACTATGCTACAATAGGTTAAGTATTCTTCAAGGCAACTAAACAACCAAGAACACAACAATAGACCCCATTATCGAAAGAATGCTTTTTTTCTTTTTCTTTTTTGGTAGATAAAGGAAAAAGGGGTCGAGTAACATACCTGAGGTGTAAATTGAGGTGCCGATTATTGAAAGAATGCTTACTACCTAAAAGACATGGGATAGAGCACAAATGACAAATGAAAGCATCCAATTTATAAAGTCTTTTCTAAAGCGAGTGTTTTCCGATTTAAACCAACGAAGACTTCATTCAAGGATGACTCCCTCATTATTATAAACTCTATAAAAACCCAAAACCACATAATCACTTTGGAGAAGTGTCGAAAGATTTTATTTTTTTTTCCTAAAGTACTTTTTGTTCATGTTAGAGGAATAGCATGTTGAGGTATTTTAAAACGTTTCAGAGGAATAGTGATAGACCATAAAACAACCCATTCAAGGAAGGAATGGCCGAAAGATCAAAATCAGGATTAAAGAAAGAAAAAGAGCCGAAACGTGCGTGGGTTTTTCTACAGGAGGTCACGATCACCTTTGTATTTTGTCATCGTTCAGCCGGTCTGCCAATCACAGGCTGATTACCAACGTAAGACGACGAGAGGCTGGGAACAAACGGTCCATGTTGGCTGGTTTCACACGTCTGAGTCCTGTATAGCGGATAACAGGACAAACATAAAAGAGTAATGGGGTTTGAATCAGGACAATGGAAATTTTTATTTCTTTTGTCTTCTTCCTTTTAAGCATGAAGCCCTGAAGCTAAACCTTGAAAAGGAACTCAATAAAGAACGTGTTTGTAAGAAGCTTCCGAAACAATGAGAAGTGACAAACCATATAATTTAGTCCTTGAGAAAAATCTATCATTTTTTTATGGGAAATGTCAATGGTTATGGTTTTGAAGGTGTGATGCACCTGAATTTAAGTTATAATAATATGTTAAAAAATTAATTCCTACAAAAAAAAAAAAATTCAAGAGCAAAGGATTTTTCTTTCATATACAAAAAATTCTTAAATAAAATTTAAATAATGCAAGAGTTTTATCAAACCATAACACATGATGCATGAAAGCATGTATTGACCAAGTCCATCAGGTAGATCACCACACATGAGAAACTGCGTTTTTTTATTTTGCTCTATGAAATTGACTTCTCCATGAATTAGCCAGTGGAGTTTTTGACTTTTTTTGTTTTCTATAATTCCCACTGAGGACCGCTTGAACGTTGTATCCTCGATCTGCTGGCTTTGGACCCTGCTAGAAGAAACGATTGAAGAAACTTGAAAAGGTGGACAAGAGACTAAAAGATTAAAAATTCAGAATTCGGAAGACTGGTCTAGATAAGCTGAACCGATGCTTGCCGGGTAAGTATTAGATAAAAAATGTATATATTAAACTCATTGAAAATTACAGTTCTTAGATTAGCCCATCAACTATCGTTTTGCCCAAGTGGGTAATTGAATATCATCCTTGAAATTAAGAACGTAGAAAATTGGTTCTGAAAGATAACCTTCATTACTCAGGAGACAGATGGTCTAGGCTTAATGTCAACGGGGTCCTAATGGCCAAACTTGAATGGATACTTCAGCGAATGGTAATAATTTGTGATCCAAGTAATGAAGGAGAAAATACATGGTAAACGCAGCTCGTTCGAACATGCGTCATGTATTGAAAAACATATTCCAAAACCAGGTGCTTGATTGAGCAGAGATTTTTTATATTCTTCAGACAGTATATCTCTTGACATACAGGAAGATTTGTGAATTTCAAACTTTGATAGCTTTGTGGAAGCCTTTCAACCAAAGATGATGGAATTCAGTTGTTTAAACTCATAGACCTCTCAAAAGTTGATGTTAATATAATATAATGATATTGACTATTTAGTTAGTATTTTAAATTTAATTATTTACTTATTATTTTAACTTTCTTTGACATGTATAGATCTCAACTTCTTTAACAAGCTAGAATTTAAATATAAAGTACCTAAATTACAAAAAAAAAGATTCTTTTTTATAACATGTTCAATCTCAAAAGTAAAAAAAATTATTGAGAGAAACATGTGTGCGAAGAACAAAAGTCTTATATTAAGTATGCAATCGTTTGCAATGAGTTGTAATATTTTTCTAACTTTTGATTTAACTTCTGAGTTGAGTTTTTAGGCATTTTAACATAGTATTAAAACTTTAGTTAAATTTGTTTTATCTCATGTAACCTTGAGTCTAATATTGCTTGGCATGCTAGAACATGTGTGTATTACAAAAGTTTCACAGCAAGTATACTATCCTTTAGGGTGAAGTTTAAATTAAGGAATTATATATATAACTTTTCAGTTTGCTTTTAAGTTAAACCTTTAGGCCTTCTAATAACATGTATTTATTACATAATATCTTGACATACTCATAACTCACTTAGGTGAATGCTATTCCATAAACTATTCATCCATTTTGCTCTATGTTTAATCTACTCACAAACTCGCAAATATGCATCTTTGGGGATTTCTTCGCGCAAATCATATCCTTGACTACTATGATCCCCCATCCTTCACCCATTTGCTCAAATTAGTTAAAAAAATCTCACCTAACATAACCAATCAATGTTTGAGAAGTAACTTTTTCAAAAGCTGATCACTTTGCTTTTGAATTTGGAGCGAGGAATATGATTTGGGCAAGCATATAAAAAATCGTCCGCTAGCAGCTTTAATTGAGGGGATGTGACTAACCAACTAAACTAAAAATGTATATAAAAGTCCAACCCTCATCATGATATATAGCCTTGATGCCCCACTTGCTAGCTTTCTGAAGTTGCGTCTTGATCTACTAGATTAGCATAATTATGCTACAACGTCCTAAGTATTCTTCAACGCAACGTGAACAACCAAGAGCACTCAAAACCATCGTTGAAAGAATGCTTGCACTAAAAACACCAGTAGAGAACAAATGAAAGCATTTGACTAGAGTTTTCTTAGAATAAGTTCTAATACGGTATTAGACTTTAAGATAAATCTACTCCATTTTATATGACTTCGAGTTCAATTTTGTTTAGTGTATAAAGACTTATAGATAGGATGAGAGTTTCACATTAAAAGAAAACATTTATAAAATGAAACTTAAATAAAAGAGGACCTTTCAACCTTTGAATTAATTTTTAAATTAGACTTTTGAATCTTCTAATACTAACCATCAATAGCTTCTTTCAAACACGATTCCTCATTGTTATAAAGTCTATTAAAAAGCAAAATCACACACTAATTTATTGAAACGTTAGCCCTCTTACGAAAAAGATGGTAGTTTCTTCGTATAAGAGGAATCTATTGTATAGTGTAAGTAATGTAAGATTTTTTAACATCTTTTTTAACAATAGTAGTGAAGTTAAAGCTTGTCTTAACATCCTTTTCAACTATTTTTCGGATAAAAAAATATTCGTCCCCATTTAGTACATTGACTTCCTAATAATAGCATGGAAAAAGTAACGTACTTGTACTACCACCGAAAGCACGTGGATGCCGACATGGTCGTCCTAGTTCTCGTCGACTCCTCCTAAAACATCGGGCGGCATCTTAGATTTACTTCGAAATGATGCACCGTCAGATCAGTGATCTCCTACATGTAGTGCCTGGACCCACGTGCGGACGTGCGATCTCCTGCGAGTTTCTTCCCCCGGACTATTTTGGTGCGAGCGGGAACACAGAATCTCTATAATCCTTGCAACCTGGCCATTTGTCATTCGCTGAAAGTTAGATATCGGCGTAATCTGGCAAAAATGCCCACTCACCTTCCTCGAAGGTGCTTCCTTCCTTTCGCCTCCATTTAACGAGTGGAACGTTCTTGACTGAAGATGAAGATGACAAAGTCCTATCTTCATTGAGAAGAAAAGATAGTTCAGCTTCAAATCTCTTACTGGTCTCCAATTCGTCTGCTCGGCTGTTGTCTTTCTCTCATTCAGGTACGCACAATCTTGCCGTCGGTTCGGTTCTCATTTGTTTGCTCGATTCCTCAGTTTCATTTCTATGGAGCTCAGAGTCGCCGCAAGCTAATGCTTTCCCATGTTCTTTTACGGTTCTTTGTCTTGGACTATAGTAGAGATCATGATAAGTTTTGTGTCTGTAATTGATAAAGAAAATTGCTTTTGGTGGTACGTTCAACTGTTTCATCGTGTTTTAGGCTCTGGTTTTGGGTAAAGGTAGTTGCTTTGCTTTGAAATTCTTGGTCTGGGAACATAAATAGTTTAGCTTGTGAGGACTGAGTATCACTTACGGTGAGGTTTTTTCAGGGCTGGTGAGTTGGATTACATGTTCATGGATTCGCAAAGTTCCCAATTTTTTGGTCCGGTTAACGGGTTCAAATTTGGTACCGAGTCCCCCTCTCCGGAGTCAGATCTGTACCCAAAGGTTGCAAATGGGGTTAAAATCCGTAATCCTACTCTAGGTCTTGGCTTCATGAATCTTCCTGTTAGTATGCCGGATCCGGGTACCGGTGATTATGCTCAATCAAGCTTCGAGGGAGATTCTCCTTCGGATGACAGTGACTTTTCTGATTCTGCCCTCAAGTACATAAACCAAGTGCTCCTGGAAGAGGACATGGAGTCGAAGCCTTGTATGTTCCTTGATCCGTTGGCTCTTCAAGCCGCGGAGAAATCATTTTATGATGTTCTTGGTGGAAAGCAACCTGCGTCCCCTGATCAACACCCGCTTTACATCGATCAAAATGTTGAGAGTCCTGAAGATAACTGTTTCAGCAATTTGAGTGATCAGAGTTGCAGTAGCAGTCCCGATTTTTGTAATGGTAACTCGGTTGATTCTCCATGGAATCATAGTGAATTTGGGGACTGTAAGCCCTCTGTATTGCAAAATCCTCTTCCCACTAACTTTGTCTTTCAGTCCACTTCGAAGTCCAGTCCACCTTCATCATTCAACTCTTCCAACATTCTCACTAGTGATAGTGCTGGGCTGCCGGGCTCATTTGTCAGTGAGCTTCCAGTTCCAAACTTGTTTGGAGAGATAGAATCAGTTTTGCAGTTCAATAGAGGGGTAGAGGAAGCTAGCAAATTCCTTCCCAAGGAGAACCAGCTGATTATTGATCTGGAGAACAACACGTTTTCTTCTTCAAAGAAGTCTGCAGGAGTGGTAGTGAAGACGGAGATCGAGGACAGGGAGCACTCCCCTACTTGGTCAAGGACAAGGAAGAATCACGAGAGGGAGGATACAGATTTAGAAGATGAGAGGAGTCACAAGCAGTCAGCAGTTTATGTGGATGAGAGTGAGCTATCGGACATGTTTGATAGGGTGTTGCTCTGTCAGGGGAAAACAGGGGAACCTTCTGAGTGTTCCCCTGATGAAGGCTTGCGGCATGCAGAAAACAAGAACCTGTTGCAGAATGGACAGTCTAATGTATCTAGTTTTGCAAAGGCTCGTGGCAAGAGACAGATCAATAAGAACGGTGTTGTGGATTTAAGGACTCTACTAGTTATGTGTGCACAAGCTGTCTCGGCCGATGATAAGAGGACCGTTAATGAACTACTAAGGCAGATTAGGCAGCACTCTTCCCCGTTTGGAGATGGTTCTCAGAGATTGGCCCATTGCTTTGCAAACAGTCTTGAGGCACGCTTGGCTGGCACTGGAACCCAGATTTACACGGCTCTATCTTCCAAAAGAAAGTCAGCTGCTGATATGTTGAAAGCTTACCATGTTTGTACTTCAGTCTGTCCATTCCAAAAGTTTTCAATTATCTTTGCAAATCATATGATTTTGAAAGCAGCTGAGAAAGCAACGTCACTTCATGTTATAGATTTTGGTATCCTTTATGGTTTCCAGTGGCCTGCTCTCATCCATTGTCTCTCAAAAAGAGCAGGTGGTCCTCCCAAGTTAAGAATCACTGGCATAGAGCTTCCCCAATCTGGTTTCCGGCCAACGGAAAGGGTCCAAGAGACAGGGCGTCGCTTAGCAAGCTATTGTGAGCGCTTTGGTGTTCCATTTGAGTATAATGCAATAGCACAGAAATGGGAAACTATCCAAGTTGAAGACCTTAGAATTAGAGGAAATGAGGTGCTTGCAGTGAACTGTCTGTTCCGATTTAAGAACCTACTTGATGAGACAGTTGTGGTGAACAGTCCGAGGAATGCTGTTCTTAACTTAATTAGGAAGATAAAGCCTGATATTTTTGTCCATACTATTCTTAATGGATCCTACAACGCCCCCTTCTTTGTCACACGGTTCCGTGAGGCTCTCTTCCACTTCTCAGCAATGTTTGATATTCTTGATACGAAAATTGGGCGGGAAGATCCGATGAGGTTGACATTTGAAAAGGAGTTTCAAGGGAGGGAGGTCATGAATATCATAGCTTGTGAAGGATCGGAGAGGGTTGAGAGGCCTGAGACATACAAGCAGTGGCAGATCCGTAACATGAGGGTAGGGTTTAGGCAGCTTCCTCTGGACCGTGAGGTCATGAAGAAACTGAAGGATAAGTTGAAAGATCGATACCATAGTGATTTTGTGGTCAATGAAGATGGGCACTGGATGCTTCAAGGTTGGAAGGGCCGGATTATCTATGCTTCATCCTGTTGGGTACCTGCATAGGACTTTACAAATGAAGGGCCACATGGAGCTGTTTCCATCTTCTACAGGCAGTCTAGATTGAGCTGATGCAGCAAAAGATTGTACCTTTGGTTGCTCAACATATGGCTAGTTGATTCTTAGGATTTTCTGATTCCCACCCGGCGTAAACAGCATGTAATAGAAAAGTTAGAGTAGATTCTAATAAAGAGTAGTCTTGTATGCATGGACCCGTTTGTATGTTGGTGTCACAGTTTCATTTAGCTGGTGTTTATCTTTAGGAGCAACTTATTGGTTGGTGGGAATCAGGTTCATCACACTTACTAGCAGTGTAACTTTTATCTTGACTAGTTTTGTTAATATAAATGAAGTTACCTTTAAAGATTGCATTGGAGATCCCTATTTACTGTAAATCTTCCAACTGTGCTTGATATTTCACATAAATCTGGTGGTACTTGATATCTATACTTTCTTAGAAGCATAATTTAAATTAATGTCTTAGTTTAGCAATGTGATTCTCCTCAATATTTATGAGGCCAACTAAAGAAATTTTACTTATGTTGATTTGTTGGTTTTTTCTATACGATTTGGGAAGAAAGAAAACCTGGTTAAGACAGACTTGCTGAGCAGATTTTGATAAATATGATCTTGTTGTCAAATAGAGAAACTTTGT
This sequence comes from Casuarina glauca, assembly GCA_028551395.1. Classification (NCBI taxonomy): domain Eukaryota; kingdom Viridiplantae; phylum Streptophyta; class Magnoliopsida; order Fagales; family Casuarinaceae; genus Casuarina; species Casuarina glauca. The sequence goes on along the minus strand of CM052352.1, from coordinate 26,070,412 downwards.
GCAATCAGGTTTCTCTGAGATGTTGTGGTCTTAGAATTGGTGCCACCTCCTACAAAGGTTAACAATCTGCTTTTTGGCCGTGCTTGGGTAGATTCACTAGGGGAGATGATTCTGACGAATTTGACTACAGAAGACAAAGCCGTTATGTACTTTCAGCCATGTGACTGGTTTGGGTACTCTATCGACTCTTTTCATTTTTATACCTTTTGAATTGAACATCTATCTGTATTTTGATTTGTGAGTGTTCTAATGGATCTATAATACAGTCAAGTTGGGGGTATTCTAACTGATGGGACTTTTTTGACTTGGGATTAATTGAGAAAAAGATGCTCTCATTGGAAATTTGTATGGATTTCTCTGGGTTTTTGTATTCTCTTAGTATTGTTACTTGCTACATTCTTGTAAGTGTATATAGGTAGGGTACAGAAGCGGATGCCTACAAAAATCGAATTGTTCCTCTTACTCAATTTACTCAATTACTTGTAGCAACCATCAGCAATTGTTTTTCATCATTAGAATAGGTCTTGTTTCCTGATGGTATATTTGAGTGCATAGGTTTTGGCTGTATTGCTTGGCCGTATTTGAGGCTTTTGGTGATGTATTTTCTGTAAGTCCTGCTATTTGAGTCAGTACTCTACTTCTCGTGATTAGACCTCAAACCATTTTTATGCGTGAGTACTTTGTGCTATTCTTACTCCCAGAAATTGCAGTGTTTTTGGTGCTATTCTTGCTTCCTTCTAGTTGTGTCCAATTCAAAGTTATCCTTGTCATAAAGCCTGAGGAACCTAAAATATTGATGACTGGGAAATGGAATGAGTCAATGACGTATCAGCCATTGTGACATAGAAGAGGAGCCTCTTCCGGGCACAGAACTGAAAGAGGTATTTTCTTGAATTTTCCTTTGATTACATCTACTTTTCAGTTTTGAAATGCTTCAGAAATTGTTTTACTGGTTTTGTTGGTGGACTCACAGTATAAGATGCCGAGCACTTGTAACATTAGGATGTCAGAGCAGTGTCCACGAGTGAAAGTGGGAGTCGTAGGAAGAGCTGCAATTTCCATAGCATCTTATGAGCCTAAGTGCCATGCACCCACACCACCTGCTTTTGTTAAGAACAAGATTTAATATACTCTGCATGGATTGGTTCAGTTGCTCACCATGTGGGACGTCTACTCTCATGCTTATGCTGCAAGGCACTAGTCTAATGTGTTGTTGTATAGCTCACAAGCTTCCTTAGGAAGTCATGTTCTTTTAAAAGTTCCGCCCCCTGCTTCGATACAGACATGTGCTTTAAGTGGATGATGATTGCTCTGCTTTTGAGGCCTTGAATTTTTATTCTAGTAGAAAACTTCTAGTCATCGTAATTGATTATTGTTGACGAAACCAAGTTATATTTGCTAAGGAAGTGATTAAAACAAAAAAAAAAGTCATTTTAGGCTTGGTATTTTTTTGGTGCAGTTTAAACACATATCCTGCCTTCATGTTGTTGAGGAACAGTCTTTTACTCTTAAAGATGTTTATCTACCTATGATGAGTGTCTAATTTTCAAGAAACGATTCACGTTTTAGCTACATTGATTTAATGCTCTGCATATTCAAGGGCAGTGTCTAAGTTGAGTGTTTAGCTTCTTATTGGGTTATGCTGATTTTCTTGCCTGTTATGAGGGCTATTTAAGTTTATTGATGCAGCTTTGACATCGTTAGCTCTTATAGATTATTATTTTTCTTGTTGGATTTATTTGTATATGGTGTAATACTCGCATTTAGTTTTTTTAATTGTTCTCGTCTCTTTCCACGGCTTAGCTGAACTTAACCTTAAGCTTCATGCTGGAGAATTTGGCTAACCCCAGCACTATGATAAGGAGGCAAGCCTTCTCGAGCTAGGCGGATCACACTTCCATAAGAACTGTGCACTATGTCTTGAACAAGAGACCTCTAAACGGAACATGATGCAATATTGACCATTTGATACAACAAATAAAAGAATATATGACAAAAATTTAATAACAAAAGATAAGATTTTAGACATGGTATTAGAGTATAGGTTAATTTTATTTTCTCATGTGATGTATGAGAAAGTATATACATAAACAAAAATTTTATATTGAGAAATAAAATTTAAATAAAAGAATGTCCTAATAAACAAAAAACAAAATTTCTTAAATAAAGCTTAAATAAAAGATGTCATTCTAATCTAATAACAAACTTTTAAATTTAGTCTAGACTTTTCATTGATTACCAAATTGGAGATAAGATTTTATAATTATCTCCTCAAAGTAAGTTTTATTGTTCTTTTTGGCTTATAGCAAGGTTGCTATTTCTCTTCAAACATGTTTAGATTAGTTATAAATGTAACTGAGATGATTTAAACTTAGGATATTTCTTTTACAAGATTTCTTGTACCAGCCATTTTTATCATTTTGACTCGAGTCTAAGCTTTCCCTGGCTATAGTTAAAAAAAGAAAAATTCCGTAAAGCATTATTTTGGACACTACAGGTATTCTGAAAAGTAGATCCGTGCCAACGGGAGACGATGGAAAACACAACACGAAACGTCTCTCTATTTGACTTGCCTTTCGGTCCACGTTCTCCAAAATTTTGCTCGACGAGCAGCCACTTCAATCATTTGCTCGGAATCTCCCTCTAAAGCCCCTTCAATCTCCTCCTCTCAGTTCCATCTTTGGTCTGAACGGTAGCTGCTGCGCTCGCCGGAGAAACCGATGCATACCTAAGGTTCTGATTTTAATCTTTGTTGTTTTCATTTGGTTCTAGCTAGTTCGTCGGAGATGATTCCATTTCTTGTCGGACGTGTATGTTGATATATCAGTTTTTTGTCTGATTCAGGTACTGTTTATGTTCTGCTTGTGACATAACAGAGACACTCGGGGTCATGGATCCAACACTTTCTGTTGATATTACAAACGGTATCAGGATCGGTAGCCATGCTGTCTCACCGGGTCCAGATTACCTGGATATTGGAAACGACTACGAATTCTACTCACCGCCGCCGGACTTTAACTATGGGGAGGAGACGTTCATTCAACATGATTTGGATCCCACTAGTTTCTCTCCGCAGATCACAGAGGCAGCTCGTCCGTTGCCGATAGCTTTAGCCCGCCCTCCATGTATACGAGTTCAGAGAGGGACTCGTCCTCAGACGACAGGGACTACTCGGAAACGGTTCTCAAGTACATAAACCAGATACTCATGGAAGATGATTTAGACAACAAGCCTTGTATGTTTTACGACCCATCAAGTCTCCAAGACACCGAGAGATCGTTTTCTGATGTTTTGGCTCAGAAAGATGCTTCTTCCCCAAATCAAGTCGGACCACTAGTCTATGTCAATCACAACGTGGAGAACCCTGAAGATGTTTTTTCTGGTGGTAGTGATAGCGATTGTGGGACGAACAATAGTTCGAGCAATAGCACTGATCCTCAGCGTCTCGGTGATCTTGGTGAACACAAGTCCTCTGTTACACAAGCTGCTCTTCCTGATGACCTTGTTTTCCAGCCTAATGGCGGATCACAGTCTGTGGCCAATCCGTCGAAGAACATGAGTACTATTTCTGATGGGATAGACCTTTTCGGCAACAACATTTTCACAGATACTGAATCTGTTTTGCAATTTAGGAAAGGGTTGGAGGAAGCCAGTAAGTTCCTTCCCAGGGGTAATCAACTGGTTGTTGATTCGAAAAGTAGCATGGCGTCGGCAGAGCGAGAGGATCACGAGGTGGAAGCACAGTTGGAGAAGGGAGAGAAGGCGATTTCAACCGATGGGTCGAGGGGAAGGAAGAATCACGAGAGGGAAGTTACAGATTTGGAAGGGAGGAGCAGTAAGCAGTCCGCGGTTTATATGGAAGAGACTGACTTACCGGAGATGCTCGAGAAGGTGTTGCTTTCGACTGACAAAATTAATTTGCCAGGCGTCGACAGTGAAACCATCCATGACGGAGTAAGCGAGGCCTTGCAGCCACATGGACAACCCCGACGAGCTAAGGGTGGAAAGAGTCGTGCCAAGAAAAAGAGCAAGAAGAAGGATGCCATTGATTTGAGGAGTCTTCTGATCCTTTGTGCACAAGCCATCGTAGCCGGTGATTTTAGAAGTGCTAACGAGTGGCTGGAGCAGATTAGGCAGCACTCTTCCCCTACCGGTGATGGGTCTCAGAGGATGGCCCATTTCTTTGCTAATGCCCTTGAAGCACGCTTGGCTGGCTCTGGTATAGGAATTCAACATTCTCGTCCTTCTTTCACTTTCCATTGGATCCCAACTTCTGAAGTGATAAAAGCATACAAGCTTCATTTTTCAACCTGCCCTTTCAAGAGGTTCTCCATTTTCTTCTCCACCAAAATGATTTATAAAGTAGCAGAGAAAGCGTCAAGTCTCCATATTATAGACTTTCCTATCCATTGTGGTTTCCACTGGCCATTGCTGCTCCAGAAGCTCTCGAGAAGACCTGGTGGACCTCCCAAGCTGCGGATTACAGGGATAGACTATCCTCAACCTGGACTCCGTCCATCACAAAAAATTGAGGATACCGGTCGTCGCTTGAGAAAGTGCTGCGAGCGGTTCAATGTTCCTTTTGAATACCGTGCCATAACTTCAAACAGCTGGCATACTATCCAAATTGAGGACCTTAAGATTGATCCGAATGAGACGCTTGCTGTAAACTCTTTTGGCAGGTTCAAGAACCTACTTGATGAGTCAGTTGACGAGACCAGTCCCCGGGATGAGGTTCTGAATTTGATCAGGAGGATGAATCCCGACATTTTTGTCCATACCATTGTTAATGGATCCTACAATGGCCCCTTCTTTCAAACGCGGTTCCGAGAGGCACTCTTCCATTTCTCTGCGTTGTTTGACATATTTGATGCTACTATACCGCGTGACAACGAAGAGAGATTGATGTTAGAGAGAGAGATATACGGTAGGCAAATCATGAATGTAGTAGCATGTGAGGGTGCCGAGAGGTATGAGAGGCCGGAGGCTTACAAGCAGTGGCAGGTTCGGACTACGAGGGCTGGTTTCCGGCAGCTCCCCCTGGACCAAGATCTCATGAAGATCTTCAGATCTAAGTTGAAGGAATGGTACCACAAAGATTTTGAGCTTGAAGAAGACAAAAACTGGTTGCTTCACGGTTGGAAGGGCCGAATTGTCTATGCCTCCACTTGCTGGGTTCCAACAGAGGAGTCTTAGAGACAACATCTGTCGAAATTCATATTTGTCAATATCTCTCCCCCTGTTCCTGTTTGATTTAAGCTTTCTACTAATTCAAATATTGAAAACTTCTCATTAAGTAAAGATGTAACTAAATTAAATCTTATATAACAAAACTATCTTTTCTAGCACTTTTGCCTATTGCAGTAAATCTGGGGAAAAGAAAGCAAAGACAACAATGTTGTAACAACATTATGAAGGAGAAACTCTTCCTATAGTAGTACATAAAAGCTAGTTCAAGAAAATGAAGATCTTTATTTCATATAAATTATTTTGTAAGTCTATATTTTAGTAATATGGGATAATTTTACACTAGTTTTAACACATCCCTTCACTGTAAGAGTTCAACTTGAACCAATATTGTGAAACCTAAGCCTTTTTGTACCAATATCTATAAGAGTATTAAGTGGTCATTGTGTTCTAATACTATGTTACAAAGTTTGTATCCAACAAAAAAGCTAGTTAAAGGAAATAAGACATTTACTTCATATAAACCATTTGCAAGCCCATACTTTATTATTATGAGGTAACTTCACTTTAGTTTTAATAAATTGGAGCATGTAAACATGATTCATGCATTATGTGATTAAAAGGATACTCAAATCATTGCCCAGGAAAAAAAAAAAAAATTAGTAAGAGATTGTATGCTTGCTATGGAATAAAGATAATTTGTTAAAAAAAAAGGGAAGGGACTTGAGCTCAATTGAAAATACATAAGTAAGGAAGAGTAGACAATAAAAAAATTGAACTTGTAATTCTAAAGCTCAAGGTGAGCACCTACCCTTTAATTTTCGATTGATTTTACCTTAAAAGCATGCTTATTACTTATAACATAGATTTTAATCATAGTAGAAATCATGGGCAACAAGAAACATGGCCGATGGTAAAAGAAACTGTGGTAGGACTGGTCAACCTCTAGGCTCGCCACCCCAGCAGAGTGAGGAAGAAGAGCACGAGGTGTCACAAACCTGGTCACACCTTCTGCTAAACCATTGGTTCGGTAAAATCTGCCGCCTTGGACACGCTAATCTCCATTGTTTCCTTGTTCAAGTGTTCATATATGCAGATGAATTCGTCTGGGCACGCTAATCTCCTCCGTCTCAGTTGGTTGTTTGAGGTACTTGGACGGTTACTGCCACCTGATCAGGGCTCCAGTGACTTGGATAGGCCGATCATAGTGGGCTGTGGTGCGGGGGCATCTGCTTCAGGTGATGCTGATAGCTTGACGCCGTCGTCCATGGGTCTGAGTCCCCGGACGACATTGAGTACACGGAGACGGTTCTCAGGTTCTTAGGCCAGATTCTTATGGAAGAGATCATAGAGGATACTGATTGGAAATTTTCCCTCCGATACAAACATGTGCTTCAAGTGGATGATGATTGCTCTACTTTTGAGGCATTGGATTTTTATGCTAGTTGAAAATCTCTTGTCATCGTAATTGATTACTGTTGACTAAACCTAGTTATATTTGCTAAGGAAGTGATTAAAAAAAATCATTCTAGGCTCGGTATTTTTTTGAGTGCAGTTTAAACGCATATCCTGCTATCATGTTGATGAGGAACAATGTTTTAGTATAGGCTTGGGCTCGTGGCTCACTATGACTTTAAGATGTTTTTTTGTTTGAGCTGTGATGAGTGTCTAATTTTCAAGAAACGATTCATGTTTCAACTTCAATGATTTAATGCTCTGCATATTCAAGGGCAGTGTCTAGGTTGAGTGCTTATAAGTATGTAGTGGTCGTATACTTGTAAATGAGTGTTTAGATTCTTATTAGGGTCTGCTGATAGAGCTGCTAAAAAGCCTCGAGTTCTCCGACTAGTGTCCTGTCGCTTTGCTCTTTACAGGTTTGGCATGTTTTCGTGCTTCGAAGAATGACAAACTTCAATGCACATATTTTGCACATAAAATAAAAAGCTTTCACACTACCCTTAGGAAGTTGTTGGCATCAGATTCTTGTTTGCGCCTTGATAGATATTTACTTGAGAGGGGTGATATCCAAAGTTGGTGCTGAAAAGAGTAGGTCTCTCTTCCTGTTTCCTCTTCTTCCCTTCTCTATTCTTGTCAAAAAAAGAAAAAGAGCTCAAATTTATTTGTTATTATTTAAGTTTCATGGAGGAATTTTTTTTGATTGATTCTTTATTTCATTTTTCTTCTAGTAATTTTGAATCACACACATGCGCACACACACACACAAAAAGGTTTTAATTTTTGTTGTAATAGAATTACAAGTATACAATAGTCCATGCAAATGACCTGATTCTTCCTACAACTTAAGGTGTTTACATTTTTAGTTTGTCTCTTCTTTCAGATTGGAGGAGAGGCAACGAGCTGAAAAGAGAACTCGAGAGGCCAAGAGCCATAACTTTTAACCAAGATGGTTTGATTTAACTGATGAAGTTGTAGCTACAGCTTGGGGTGATTTGAAGTCTTATTAATGCAATGGTAAATACCCAGAACAAGGGGCTGCTCGAGGTAGCTTAGATAGTAGCGATCACATCAATGTTAAATCAGTAGAATTCAACCCATCACAATATGATAGCTTGTCTGACAAATGATAGTATGTGTTTATGTGTTGATTTTCTAGTTGGTGAAACATTTTTGGCTGCTGTATTGGAATCTTTGTTGTTTGTTAGCATGTTTATCATATATCACCATCTTATATTCCTTACTAGTTGATAAGTTGAGCTTCTATCCTCCTTTCCAAGGAACCTTTCTCTTCCAAGTGCCTGAATTGTTTAGCATTTGTTGTTCAAGTTGAAATTCATCAATGGTATAGATGATGGTGGGATCCTCTGTCATGATAGCTGAAGATTGAGAGACATTATGAGCTAAGTTTGTTGGGCTCTTTGCTTGTATAAAATTCACGGTCATTCAAAAACTTGAACATAATTGTAGAATTTCTATTCTTACTTGATAGTAAAAAGGTTTTCCTTTCTAGTTATGAGGGCTATTTCAGTTTATTGATGCAGCTTTAACATTGTTAACACTTCCAAATTTTCATTTTCATTTTGCATTTATCTGTATATCGTGCAATAATCACATTTAGTTGAACTTAACCTTATGATTCGTGCTGGAGAGCTTAGCTAACCCCAGCACTATGATAAGGAGGCAAGCCTTCTCTAGCTAGATGAATCACACTTCCGTAAGAACTATGCACTACGTCTTGAACAAGAGACCTTTAAACGGAATGTGATGCAATATTTGACTACACGACACAAAAAATGAAAGAATATATGACAAAAATTTAATATCAAAAGATAAGATTTTAGAGTTAACTTTTGAAATAAGCCTTCTAACATGTTCTTAGACTTTTTTTACTCGCTTGTGTGACATATAAAGGGAGTATCTGTAAAATGAAAAAATAAAATTTCTTAAATAAAGTTTAAATGAAAGAATGTGTCTAATCTAATAATGAGCCTTTTTAATTTCTTCAATGCCATGAGATAAGTTTTATTGTTTTTTTTTTTTTTGAGCTATACTAAGCTTTGTTTGATTGCTTAAATTAGGAGCAACCGTTAATCCCAAAATATTTTTAGGTTAATTAGAAATGTAATTAAAGTAATTCGAATTCGGAAATGTAGTTCTAGTTTTGAAAAGAAAATTTATAAACGAGAATATCCAATGAAGAAGGATCATTCCATAATATTCGGAAAATTAGTCGAGCATTGTTTTGACCCTACAAGATGAAATACGCGACACGAAACGTCTCTCTGATTGACTCGCCCTTCGGTCCACCTTCTTGAAGATTTTGCTCAAGGAGTAGCGGTCTTTTTCTCGGAATCTCGCTCTAAAGCCCCTTCAATCTCCTCCTCTCAATTCCATCTTTGGTCTGACCGGCCCCTGCTGCGCTCGCCGGAGAAACCGATGGATATCTATGGATCTGATTTTAATCTTTGTTGTTTTCATTTGGCTCTAGATAGTTCGTTGGAGACGACTCCATTTTCTGTCGGACGTGTATATTGATATATTAATTTGTTGTCTCATTCAGGTAGTGTCAATGTTCTGCTTGTGGGGGCGGGGGCCCTGGCTCAAGTGGTTAAAGACACTTGAGTCAAACCCTGACCGGCGAGTCCACCCGGTCATGGGTTCGAACCCCGTCCCTCCCCCTACCCCGGGTGCGTGCGTTTATAAAAAAAAAAAAAAAAAAAAAAAAAAAAAATGTTCTGCTTGTGACATAAAAGAGGCAGTCCGGGTCATGGATCCAAGATTTTGTGACATAAAAGAGGCAGTCCGGGTCATGGATCCAAGATTTTCTGTTGATATTACAAACGGTATTAGGATCGGTAGCCATGCCACCTCGCCCGCCGGACGTTTAACTTCGTCGAGGAGACGTTCGTTCAACCTGATATGAATCTCACTAGTTTCTCTCCACATATCACAGCGGCGGCTCCGTCTGTTGCTGATATCTTTAGCTCACCCTTCATGTCTACCAGTACAGAGGGGGACTTGTCCTCGGACGACAGGGACTACTCGGAAACGGTTCTTAAGTACATAAGCCAGATACTCATGGAAGATGATTTAGACAACAAGCCTTGTATGTTTTACGACCCCTCAAGTCTCCAGGACACCGAAAAATTGTTTTCTGATGTTTTGGCTCAGAGAGGCGCTTCTTCCCCAAATCAAGTCGGACCACTAGTCTATGTCAATCACAACGTAGAGAACCCAGAAGATGCTTTTTTGGGTGGTAGAGATAGCGTTTGTGGGACGAACAATAGTTCGAGCAATAGCACTGATCCTCAGCGGCTTGGTGATCTTGGTGAACACAAGTCCTCTGTTACACAAGCTGCTCTTCCTGATGACCTTGTTTTCCATCCGAATGGCGGATCACAGTCTGTGGCCAATCCGTCGAAGAACATGACTAATATTTCTGATGGGGTAGAGCTTTTCGCCAACAACATTTTCACAGATACTGAATCTGTTTTGCAATTTAGGAAAGGGTTGGAGGAAGCCAGTAAGTTCCTTCCCAGGGGATATCAGCTGGTTGATGATTTGAAAAGTAGCATGGCGTCGGCAGAGCGAGAGGATCACGAGGTGGGAGCACAGTTGGAGAATGGAGGAAGGGCAAATTTAACGGATGGGTCGAGGGGAAGGAAGAATCACGAGAGGGAAGATACAGATTTGGAAGGGAGGAGCAGTAAGCAGTCTGCGGTTTATACGGAAGAGACTGACTTATCGGAGGTGCTCGAGAAGGTGTTTCTCTCGACTGAGAAAATTGATTTGCCAGGTGTCGACAGTGAAACCATCCATGACGGAGTAAGCGAGGCCTTGCAGCGAAATGGACAACCACGACGAGCTAAGGGTGGGAAGAGTCGTGCCAAGATAAAGAGCCAGAAGAAGGATGCCATTGATTTGAGGAGTCTTCTGATCCTTTGTGCACAAGCCGTCGTAGCCGGTGATGTTAGAAGTGCCAACGAGTGGCTGAAGCAGATTAGGCAGCACTCTTCCCCTACCGGTGATGGGTCTGAGAGGATGGCCCATTTCTTTGCTAATGCGCTTGAAGTACGCTTGGCTGGCTCTGGTATAGGAATTCAACATTCTCGTCCTCCTGTCACTTTCCATTGGATTTCAACTTCTGAAATGATGAAGGCATACAAGGTTCATTTTTCAACCTGCCCTTTCGTGAGGTTGTCCATTTTCTTTTTCTCCAAAATGATTTATAAAGTAGCAGAGAAAGCGTCAAGTCTTCATATTATAGACTTTCCTATCTATTGTGGTTTCCATTGGCCATTGCTGCTCCAGAAGCTCTCGAGAAGAACTGGTGGACCTCCTAAGCTGCGGATTACAGGGATAGACTATCCCGAGCCTGGACTCCGTCCGTCACAAAAGATTGAGGATACCGGTCGTCGCTTGAGAAAGTGCTGCGAGTGGTTCAATGTTCCTTTTGAATACCATGGCATAACCTCAAACAGCTGGCACACTATCCAAATTGAGGACCTTAAGATCGATCCGAGCGAGACGCTTGCTGTAAACTCTTCATTCAGGTTCAAGAACCTACTTGATGAGTCAGTTGACGAAACTAGTCCCCGGGATGAGGTTCTGAATCTAATCAGAAGGATGAATCCCGACATTTTTGTCCATAACATTGTCAATGGATCCTACAGTGGTCCCTTCTTTCAAACGCGATTCCGAGAGGCACTCTTCCACTTCTCTGCATTGTTTGACATATGCGATGCTACTATACCGCGTGACAACGAAGAGACATTGATATTAGAGAGAGAGATATACGGTAAGGAAATCATGAATGTAATAGCATGTGAAGGTGCCGAGAGGTATGAGAGGCCGGAGACGTACAAGCAGTGGCAGGTTCGGACTACGAGGGCTGGTTTCCGACAGCTCCCGCTGGACCAAGATCTCATGAAGATCTTAAGATCTAAGTTGAAGGAATGGTACCACAAAGATTTTGAGCTTGAAGAAGACAAAAACTGGTTGCTTCACGGTTGGAAGGGTCGAATTGTCTATGCGTCCACTTGTTGGGTTCCGACGGAGGAATATTAGAGAACGTCTGTCAAATTCATGATTCTCAATGTCTCTCCCTCTATTCACATTTATGACGTATCTGTGGGTCTTAGGTTGTTCAATTTTCAAAGAGATGCATCTATAGTATGGTTCAAAATTCACTGTAGTTTAGTAATTTTTGCCGCCTTTTTTGTACCTATTTGATTTAAGATTTCTACTATTCAAATATTGAAAACTTCTCACTAAGTAAAGATGTAACTAAATCAAATGTTCCATAACAAGACTATCTTGTATCTTGCCTAGCGCTTTTACCTATTTCAGTAAAACGGGGGAAAAGAAAGCAAATGGCTCACAGTGGGTCGTGGTGCGGGGGCATTTGCTTCAGGTGATGCTGATAGCTTGACGCCCCGTCCATGGGTACGAGTGCCCCTAGAAATTAGCCCTCGGATGATAGTGAGTACACGGAGATGGTTCTCAAGTTCATAGACCAAATTCTTATGGAAGAGAACACAGAGGATACAAACGGCAAATTCGCCCTTCGATACAGACATATGCTTCAAGTGGATGATGATTGCTCCACTTTTGAGGCCTTGAATTTTTATTCTACTAGAAAACTTCTAGTCATTGTAATTGATTACTGTTGACGAAACCAAGTTATATTTGCCAAGTAAGTGATTAAAAAAAAAAACATTTTAGGGCTGGTATTTTATTTTGTGTAGTTTAAACACATATCCTGTTATCATGTACATGAGGAATAGTCTTTTAGTACAAGCTTGGGCTCGGGCCACACAATGACTTAAAAGATGTTTATTTGTCTGTCCTATGATAGATGTCTAATTCTCAAAAAATGATTTACATTTTAGCTATAGTGATTTAATGCTTTGCATATTCAAGGTCAGTGTCTAGGTTGAGTGCTATTAAATATGCTGTGGTTGTATACTTGTAAATGAGTGTTTAGTTTCTTGTTAAGGTCTGCTGATATTAGAGCCACTAAAAAGCCTTGAGTTCCCTGACTACTCATAGTTTGCGGTTGTCCTATTGCTTCGCTCTTTGCAGGTTTGGCATGTCGTTGATGCTCCAAAGAATGACAAATTTCAATACACATATTTTGCACATAAAATAAAAAGCTTTCACACTGTCCCTAGGAAGTTGTTGTCATCAGATTCTCATTTGCGCCCTGATAGATATGTATTTGAGAAGGGTGATCTATCCAAAACTGGTGCAGAAAAGAGCAGGTCTTTCTTTCTGTTTCCTACTTTTCCCTTCTCTCTTCTTGTCAAAAAAGAAAAAAACTCAAATTTGTTTGTTGTTGTTTAAGTTTCCTAGAGGAATTTCTTTTGGTTGATTCTTTATCTCCGTTTATATTTGTTATTGAATGTCAATTTTCCTTTTACAATAATGGATGAGTTTTCTGGTTTTCATTTTTATTCTAGTAATTTTGAACCACACACGCATAAGCACACACACAAAAAAAAAAGTTTTAATTAATGTTGTAATAGAATTACAAGTATAAAACAGTCCGCACAAGTGAGTTGATTATTCTTACAGCTTAAGGTGCTTACAGTTTTAGTTTGTCCTTTTTTTCACTCTAGAGGAGAGGTAATGGGTTGAAAAGAGAACCCGAGAGGCCAAGGGGCCATAAGTTTAACTAAGATCGTTTCATTTAACTAATGAAGTTATGGTTACACCTTGGGGTGATTTGGAAGTTCTATCAATACAATAGTAAATACATTGAACATTGGGCCACTCTAAATAGCTTAGATAACATTAATCTCATTGATGTTAAATCCGTAAAATTCAACCCATGGCAACATGGTAGCTTGTCTACCGAATGAAAGTATGTGTCTATGTATTGAGTTTCCAGCTTGTGAAACATTTTTCTGGTGTGGTATTGGAATCTATGTTGTTCGTTAGCACGTTTATCTTATAGCACCATTTTATATTCCTTACCAATTGATAAGTTGAGCTTTTGTCCTCCTTTCCAAGGAACCCTTCTTTTCCAGGTGCCTGAATTATTTAGCATTTATTGTTCATCAATGGTATAGGTGATGATGGTGGGATCCTATGTCATAATAGAAACATTATGAGCTAAGTTTGTTAGGCTCCTTGCTTGTATAAAATTCTTGGTCATTCAAAAACTTGAACATAAGTATAGAATTTTTATTCTTACTTATAGTAAAAAACAATTTCCTTGCCTGTTACGAGTGCTATTTAAGTTTATTGATACATCTTTGACATCATTAGTTCTTTTAGATTATTATTTTTGTTGTTGCATTTACTTGTATGTCGTGTAATACTCGCATTTAGTTTTTTCAATTGTTCTCGTCTCTTTCCATAGCTTTAGCTGGACTTAACCTTAAGCTTCATGCTGGAGAACTTGGTCTAAGCTTTTCACTAGTTACCAAATTAGAAATTGGATTTTATAATTATCTTCTCAAAGTAAGTTTTATTATTCTTTTGAATTATAAGAAGCTCGTTGTTCCTTTTAAAACATGTTTAGGTTAGTGAGATGATTTCACTAGTTAGGATCTTTGCTTTGCAAGATTTTTTATATAAGCTTCCTTTATCATTTTGACTTGAGTTTAAATCTTCTTCAGGCTATAGTTTTTTAAAGAAATTATAAACAAAAATATCAGATGATAAAGATCATTACGTAATATTAAGAAGATTAGTAAAGAATTATTTTGTACTGTAGGCATATTCTGAAAAGCAGACCTGTGCCAATAAGAGACGATGGAAAACCTAATTGTTACAACCTAAAGAGTGGCTTTTGCTAAAAGCCGAGCAATTTTTTACTTGCTTATGATATGAAACTTTAAGTATTTGAAGATGCTTTTGTTATTCCCAATAAGATGACAGCAATAAACCGCTTCTTCCAAAGCACACCTTGTTCGTTTTGCCCGCAACAATTCAACTAGTTCTCCGGGTAAAAAAACATTAGACATTTTATTTTCTAAAACCAATTCTTTTGATATTATTTGACGCACACAAGACAAAACATCTCTCTGTTTGACTTGCCCTCAAAATTTTGCTCGACCAGCAGCCACTTAAATTTTTTACGATTCCCTCTAAAGCCCCTTCAGTCTCCTCCTTTCAGTTCTATCTTTGGTCTGACCGGTTCCTGCAGCACTCGCCTGAGAAACCAATGCATTTCTAAGATTCTGACTTTAATCTTTGTTGCTTTCATTTGGTTCTAGTTCGTTGGAGACGACTCCATTTCTTGTCCGACGTGTATGTTGATATATCAGTTTTTTGTCTGATTCAGGTTATGTGCTTTTGACATAAAAAAGGCAGTCGGTAATTTCTGAAACCGTTGGAGAACATGAATAATATTTCTGATGGGATAGAACTTTTTGCCCACAACATTTTCTCAGATACTGAATCTGTTTTGCAATTTAGGAAAGGGTTGGAGGAAGCCAGTAAGTTACTTCCCAGGGGTAATTAGCTAGTTGTTGATTTGAAAAGTAGCATGGTGTCGCCGGAGCGAGAGGATCACGAGGTGGAAGTACAGTTGGAGAAGGGAGGGAAGGCGATTTCAACCGATGGGTCGAGGGGAAGGAAGAATCATGAGAGGGAAGGTACAGATTTAGAAGGGAGGAGCAGTAAGCAGTCCGCGATTTATATGGAAGAGACTGACTTATCAGAGATGCTCGAGAAGGTGTTGCTTTCGACTGACAAAATTGATTTGCCAGGCGTCGACAGTGAAACCATCCATGACGGAGTAAGCGAGGCCTTGCAGCAAGATGGACAACCCCGAGGAGCTAACGGTGAGAAGAGTCGTGCCAAGAAAAAGAGCAAGATGAAGGATGCCATTGATTTGAGGAGTCTTCTGATACTTTGTGCACAAGCCGTCGTAGCCGGTGATGTTAGAAGTGCCAACGAGTGGCTGAAGCAGATTGGGCAGCACTCTTCCTCTACCGGTGATGAGTCTCAGAGGATGGCCCATTTCTTTGCTAATGCCCTTGAAGCCCGCTTGGCTGGCTCTGGTATAGGAATTCAAGATTCTCGTCCTTCTTTCAGTCTCCATTCTATTCCAACTTCTGAAATGGTGAAAGCGTTCAAGGTTCATTTTTCAACCTGCCCTTTCAAGAGGTTGTCCGTTTTCTTTATCACCAAAATGATTTTATAAAGTAGCAGAGAAAGCCTCCAGTCTTCATATTATAGACTTTCCCATCCATTATGGTTTCCACTGGCCATTGCTGCTCCAGAAGCTCTCGAGAAGACCTGGTGGACCTCCCAAGCTGCGGATTACAGGGATAGACTATCCCGAGCCTGGACTCCGTCAGTCACAAAAAATTGAGGATACCGGTCGTCGCTTGACAAAGTGCTGCGAGCAGTTCAATGTTCCTTTTGAATACTGTTCAAAGATGAGCACGCTCCTCAGCACGCTCCTCAAGACGCTCCTCGGGACGCTCCTCAGGACACTCCTCAGGACGCTCCTCAAGACGCTCCTCAGGACGCTCCTCAAGACGCTCCTTAACATTTTGAATTCTATATAAATATGAAGCCATACAACCATTCTTCATCATCTGGGATTCATATCTCCCATCTCTCTTGTAGTCTTGGTTTATCTTGTTCATCAATAAACAAGAATTTACTCCAAAATCTCTCTCGTTTTAGTTCATTTAACATGGCATTGAGAGCTCAGGTTTTCTAATTTTTTCTTTTCGATCCAACTTCGCTTCCGCTCAAAACCCATCTTCATCTTCTTCTTGGAAACAACGACGTAGTTTCGGGATCACTCGTTATTACAACGAACCCAAAACGACGCCGTCCTATTTTCTACCCTTCTAAATACCAAGCACTACTCCAATCACTAGAATGGCGGAATCAAGCGAGACTCCACGGTACATTCCGCCAAACCACAGCGGCGGAGGAAGTCGGAACCAATTCAGCACCTACCAGCAGGTTCCTCCGCTTACTCCGCCGCTTGTAAACCCAAATTCTTCAGTTCCTCCACCACCTGAACAACCCTCAAATTCTAAGGTTCAAACTTTAGATGCATCCGACCCCCTTTATCTGCAACCCAGTGACACCAATTCGCAGCCTCTGGTTGCAATCAAGCTCGAAGGAAGCTCTAACTACGCAGCTTGGAGCGAAACCATGATGATTGCACTATCAATCAAGAACAAAACTGAATTCGTCGACGGTTCCTACTGCGTCCCCGAGCTTGCTTCTCCAACCAGAAAACAGTGGGAAAGATGCAATAATGTTTGTAGGGGGTGGATCTTGAACTCCATAGCTGATCACCTACACCACGGGCTCCTCTATACCAAAACTGCAGCTGAGATGTGGTTCGAATTAAGAAGTCGATACCAACAAGTCGATAGGTCTAGGGTTTTTGACCTAACGACTCAGCTGTGCACGATTCAGCAAGGAAGAGAGTCAATCGCAACCTATTACGGTCGATTGAAAGAGCTCTGGAATGAGCTCAATGCTCTAATTGAGTTGAAACGCCCTCGGATGGCTTCCTTCAACGATTGGAGAGAGCATGAAGACGAAATGAAATTCTTTCAGTTCGTTCGAGGCCTTGATGAATGCTATGTACCGCTACGAGAGCAAATTCTCGTCATGCAGCCCGCCCCTGACCTCTTTCAGACCTACTCGATCCTCTGTTAGGCCGAGTATCGCCGGACCTCATCAGGGAAGACAACTGGCGAGTTTGCGTTTGTTACGGCAAAACATTGCCCCGACGCAATAGCCCCAGAAGGGGGGTCGAGAGTTGCTACGGCGAATCCATTTATAGGGATGACTTTCCCATGCAATGATAAATGTGCCTTCTGCGGAAAAAAAGGTCACAAAAAGGAAAAATGCTATCGATTAGTGGGCCCTCAATGTGACTATTGCAAAGGGTATGGCCACGAAAAGAAGGAATGTTACAAGCTTCATGGTTTCCCACCAGGACATCGGAATTTTAGAGAAGAGAGCAAAGCCAATTTGGCAACAGAGGATTCGGATCACGTCTTCATCACCAAGACGGATTACCAAAAATTTATGACTCTTCTTGGCAACAAAAAGGACAATCCGAATACTCAAGTCTACTTGGCAGGTACTTCTGATCTCTTACAAAATTGTTGGATAATAGATTCCGGTGCTAGCGACCATATTACTGCAAATTTGCCATGCTTGCATTCAGTTATACCATGTGCCTCTAGATCTAAGAAAGTTAAATTTCCAAATGGTGATGGTGCATTGGTAACACATATTGGAGAAACTTACATTTCAGATACCCTAAAATTAAATACCGTATTATATTCTCCAGATTTTAAATTCAACCTCATTTCTGCTTCAAAATTCTGTCATGAAAACAAATGCCGCATCATATTTTATGCTGAATTTTGTGTGTTTCAGGACCTTTGGACGAGTGAAGTCAAAGGCCTTGGTAGCGTTAGAAATGGTCTTTATTATTTTGTCGCATGCTCTGACAAGAAAACTGTCACACATTCTCTAGAGCATGTTCCTGTTTTTGCTAGCAAAATGTCTACTAGTAATGTTTTGAATTCTAAACTTTGGCATTGTAGACTTGGACATATGTCTGATGCAAAATTTCAATTTATCAATGATTTCAAATTTTTAAAATTCTCTCAACATGAGCCTTGCATGATTTGTCCACTTGCGAAACAAACTCGCAACTCATTTTCTACGCGCGATCATACCGCGCAAAAGATTTTTGACCTAGTTCATATAGACGTTTGGGGACCTTACAAAATCCCCAGTCATGACGGGTCACGATATTTTCTCACTCTTGTGGACGACTTTTCTAGAGGAACTTGGACATTTCTCATGAAAGTCAAAAGTGAAACTTATTCACGGTTGGAAGAGTTCCTTGCACTGGTCAAGAACCAATTTGACACGAAGGTCAAATGTGTTAGAACAGATAATGCACTTGATTTCTTCAACCAACACACAAAACACTTGTTCACATCACGAGGCATTAGACACGAAAGTTCATGTGTCCACACACCGCAACAAAACGGTGTAGTTGAGCGCAAACATCGTCACATTCTGGATGTTGCGCGAGCTTTAAAATTTCAAAGCTCAATGCCTGACAGATTCTGGGGGGAATACATCCTTACTGCAACTTATCTCATAAATAGGATGCCTTCTACTATTTTGCACGGAGTCACACCTTTTGAAAAACTTTTTGGAAAATCACCGAAATTTTCCCACCTCCGTGTTTTTGGATGTTTATGCCACGCTACCACTGTTGGCCCTAAAGACAAATTTGCCCCCCGAGCGATCCCTAGTATTTTCATGGGATACGCTCAAAGTCAAAAGGGTTATCGTTTGTATAATCCCAAAAATGACAAATTCTTCGTAAGTAGGGATGTCAAGTTTTATGAAAATGTGTTTCCCTTCTCGGACATAAAGACCCAATCACAACCTACCATGCCGGGACCTTTGACAGAACTCACTCTAGAGGCTCCAGAGACACATGACATTGAGGTATCTTCTAACTTGACATCCCCTACACCCACATTGCCTGCTTCTGATCATAGCCACCCCTCACCTCCTTCACCATTGCCTGAATCAGCTCAAACACCTATCATGTCACCACCCTCAGCTGATCCACTCGACATCTTCTCCGATGACGGTGATACTAACTCCTCATCGAGCCCTACCTTGCAGCCACATATACCCCCTCGACGTCCTACTAGGGAAACCAGGCCCCCTTTATGGTCCAAAGACTACATATGCCCTACCATCCATGTGGCCGAATCAGAATCCTCAGCTTATCCTCTTTCCACCTACATCTCATATGCTCATTTGCCAGACACTAGCCAGCATTTTATTGCATCCATCTCCACTGAAACTGAGCCAATGCATCACCATGAGGCAATTAACAATCCTAGATGGCAAGAGGCTATGGCACAAGAGATACAAGCATTAGAGGCAAACAACACATGGGAGGTAGTGGATTTACCTCGAGGTAGGAAACCTATCGGCTGCAAGTGGGTCTACAAGATCAAGTATCGGGCTGATGGATCCATTGAGAGATACAAAGCAAGATTAGTGGCAAAAGGATACAGTCAGAAAGAGGGAGTTGATTATCATGAAATTTTTGCTCTTGTAGTCAAACATATCACAATCAGGTGTGCTCTTTCCTTAGCTGCTCAGAACCAGTGGGGTATCCACCAAATGGATGTCAACAACGCCTTCTTACAGGGAGATCTCGATGAAGAGGTCTACATGAGACCCCCACCAGGATATCCAACAGAGGCTAGTGAAAAAGTTTGTAAGTTAAAAAAGTCTATTTATGGACTTAAACAAGCGGCCCGAAAATGGTATGAGAAATTCACTGAGGCCCTGTTAGCTACTGGATATCAGAACTCTATGCATGACACCTCCTTATTCGTCCGCCAGAAAGGTAATCATATCGTCATCCTCATGATTTATGTTGATGATATTCTCATTACAGGTAGTGACATTGAGGGCATACAAGAGTTGAAAACATACCTCCATTCAGTTTTCCACATCAAGGACTTGGGAGATCTCAAGTATTACCTTGGGATTGAGGTCCTTCGTGATGAGAAAGGAATTCATCTAAGTCAACGCAAGTACATTCTCGAGATGATAGACGAGCTTGGGCTTGGGGGAGGGAAACCTGTTGACAACCCCATGGACACCAACTTGTCGTTGACCACTTATAAACATGATCAAGGAGCACACGTGCCTCGCGATGATGATCCACTTATGAGCGAACCGCTAAGGTATCAGCAGCTCATTGGAAAATTAAACTATCTCATCATCACCAGGCCTGACATTTCTTACACAGTTCATAACTTGGCTCAGTTCATGCATTCCCCGAAAAAATCTCATTGGGAGGCCGCCATTCGATTGGTGCGATACTTAAAAGGTTGTCCAGGTATTGGCTTATTCATTCCTGCTTCTGGAGGATATAAATTGAAGGCATATTGCGACTCAGACTATGCAACTTGCAAGGTTGAGAGGAAATCTGTCACTGGTTTTTGCATCATGCTTGGGGACTCACTTATTTCTTGGAAAAGCAAGAAACAAGCAGTGGTGTCACTTTCTTCTACAGAAGCAGAATACCGAGCTATGACCTACACCTCATGTGAGATTATATGGTTACTAGGCTTACTTGGGGACATGGGAATTAAAGTCCCACGACCAGTAACTTTACATTGTGACAACAAGGCTGCGATGGAACTCGCAACAAATCCCATGGTGCATCAACGTACCAAACACATTGATGTTGATTGTCATTTCATCCGAGAAAAAATTAAACGAAGCATAATTAGGACTCATCATGTGGGGACTAAAGATCAACCAGCTGATGTCTTCACAAAAGCTTTAGGGGCAAATCAACATGCTCATCTCCTCGGCAAGCTGAATGTTATCAACTCATATCGACCTTCAACTTGAGGGGGGCTGTTCAAAGATGAGCACGCTCCTCAGCACGCTCCTCAAGACGCTCCTCGGGACGCTCCTCAAGACGCTCCTCAGGACGCTCCTCAAGACGCTCCTTAACATTTTGAATTCTATATAAATATGAAGCCATACAACCATTCTTCATCATCTGGGATTCATATCTCCCATCTCTCTTGTAGTCTTGGTTTATCTTGTTCATCAATAAACAAGAATTTACTCCAAAATCTCTCTCGTTTTAGTTCATTTAACAAATACCGTGCCATTACTTCAAACAGGTTTAGGAACCTTAAGATCGATCGGAATGAGACGCTTGCTGTAAACTCTTCATTCAGGTTTAGGAACCTACTTGACGAGTCAGTTGACGAAAACAGTCCCCGGGATGAGGTTCTGAATCTAATTAGGAGGATGAATCCCGACATTTTGGTCCATACCATTGTTAATGGATCCTACAATGGCCCCTTCTTTCAAACGCGATTCGGAGAGGCATTGTTCCACTTCTCTGCGTTGTTTGACATATTTGATGCTACTATACCGCGTGACAACGAAGAGAGATAGATGTTAGAGAGAGAGAGCTACGGTAAGGAAATCATGAATGTAATAGCATGTGAGGGCCCCGCGAGGTATGAGAGGCCGGAGACGTACAAGCAGTGGCAGGTTCGTACTACGAGGGCTGGTTTTCGGCAGCTTCCCCTGGACCAAGATCTCATGAAGATCTTAAGATCTAAGTTGAAGGAATGGTACCACAAAGATTTTGAGCTTGAAGAAAACAAAAACTGGTTGCTTCACACTTGGAAGGGCCGAATTGTCTTTGCGTCCTCTTGTTGGGTTCCGACAGAGGAATATTAGAGAACGTCTGTCAAAATTCATGATTGTCAATATCTCTCAATCTTCAATCTCTCTCCCTGTGTTCACATGTATGACGTATCTATGGGTGTTAGGTTGTTCAATTTTCAAAGGGGTGTATCTATAGTATGGTTCAAAATTCTTTGTAGTTTAGTAACTTTTGCTGCAATTTTTGTTCCCGTTTGATTTAAGCTTTCTAATAATTCAAATATTGAAAACTTCCCACAAAGTAAAGATGTAACTAAATCAATCTTCCATAACAAACTATCTTGTCTAGCACTTTTACCTATTGTAGTAAAATTGGGGAAAAGAAAGTAAAGGCAACAATGTCGTGATAGCATTATCAGGGAGAAACTCCTCCTATAGTAGTACATAAAAGCTAGTTCAAGAAAATAAAGATCTTTATTTCATATGAATTATGTTATAAGTCCTTATCTTAGTAATATCAGATAATTTTACAATGGTTTTAAACTTCCCCTCATCATAAGAGTTTAACTTGAACCAATATTGTGAATCCTAAGTCTTTTGACTAATATTTATAAGAGAATTAAGTGCTAACTACATTCTGATATCATGTTACAAATTTTATATCTAATATAAAAACTAACTTAAGGAAATAAGACATTTACTCATAAATCATTCTACAAGCCCATATTTTATTAGTATGAGATAACTTCACATTAGTTTTAATAAATTGGAGCATGTAAACATAATTCATGCATTATGTGATTAAAAGCATACTCAAATCACTGTCCAAAAAAAAAAAAAAAAATAGTGAGAGATTGCATGCTTACAATGGAATAAAGATAATTTGTTAAAAAAAAAAGGGAAGGGACTTGAGTTCAATTGAAAATACATAAGTAAGGAAGACTAGACAATAAAAAAATTGAAGTTGTAATTCTATACAGAATATTAAGTACACATTTATAATAATAAATAAAGACATCTAATCAATAAACTAAAATGGAAATAAAAAGAAATTGCCGCTCCTTTGCCACGACTAGTCAAAAGATTTAAAAGCAGGAGGTAATCAACCATGTGGACTGGCTGCTTGTAGCAGTTCTTCTGTTAACGGTTTCCTTGTTAAACTCATGAAATTGTTAAACTCTCGTTTAAACTCTCGCTGTGCCTCGCTTTCTTGGAAAGTAGGTGAAAGTACTTGGACACGCTAATCTCCATTGTTTCCTTGTTTAAGTGTTCATATATACAGATGAATTCGCCTCGGCACGCTAATCTCTTCCGTCTCAGTTCATCGTTTAAGGTACTTGGACACTTGCTTTTGTTTTCTTTTTCTTAGCTTCTACGGATCTATGTCTTGGATTTCATTATACAGTTAGTTTACATTTATTGGTATCACGTTCAGCTTGGGACATAAAGGAGACGGTGAAGCTTCCAGGTGTGACACTGTAAATGGCTACGGATCCAAGCTTCGCTGGATTTCCTGATTTCGCAAATGGTTTCTGGGTCAAGGGCCAAACCGCCTCACCGGATTCTAATCAGGCGCAGGAGTATTTTTTTTGACGTACCATCCCAAGACCTTAATTTCCTCGAAAATCCTTTTCCTTCACCTGATCAGGGCTCCGGTGATTTGGGCCGTGGGGCGGGGTCATATGCTGAAGGTGATGCTGATAGCTTGACGACACCGTCCGTGGGTATGAGTGTCCCGGTAAATTTGCCTTCGAATGACATTGAGTACACACAGACGGTTTTCAAGTTCATAGGCCAGATTCTTATGGAAGAGAACATAGAGGATACAGGCGGGAAATTCTCCCTCCGATACAGACATGTACTTCAAGTGGATGACGATTGCTATACTTTTGAGGCCTTGAATTTTTATCTTAGAAGAAAATTTATAGTCATTGTAATTGAATACTGTTGACGATCATTGTAATTGAATACTGTTGACGAAACCAAGTTATATTTGTAAAGCAAGTGATCCAAAAAAATCATTTAGGATAGTTCAAAGACATATCCAGCTATTTAGGGTATTTGGTTTTGTGTAGTTCAAACACATATCCTGCTATCATGTTGATGAGGAACAATGTTTTAGTAGAGGCCTGGGTTCATGGCTCACGATGACTTAAAGATGTTTATCTGTTTGTCCTGTGACGAATGTCTAATTCTCAAGAAATGATTCACATTTCAGCTACAATGATTTAATGCTCTGCATATTCAAGGGCAAGGTCTAGGTTGAGTGCTCATAAATATTTTGTGGTCGTATACTTGTAAGTGAGTGTTTAGTTTCTTATTGGGGTCTATTGGTATTAGAGCTGCTAAAAAGCCTTGAGTTTCCCGACTACTCATAATTTGTAGCTGTCCTGTTGCTTTGCTCTATGCAAGTTTGGCATGTTGCTCATGCTCCAGAGAATGACAAACTTCAATACACATATTTTGCACAAAAAGTAAAAGCCTTTCACACTGCCCTTGGGAAGTTGTTGGCATTAGATTCTTGTTTGTGCCTTCATAGATATGTACTTGAGAGAGGTGATCTATCCAAAGCTGGTGCAGAAAAGAATAGGTCTCTCTTCCTATCTCCTCCTGTCCCCTTCTCTCTCGTCAAAAAAAGAAAAAGAACTCAAATTTATTTGTTATTGTTTAAGTTTCCTGGAGGAATTTATTTTGATTGATTCTTTATCTACATTCATATTTGTTATTCAATGTCAATTTCTCTTTTTACAATAAAGGATGAGTTATTTGGTTTTCATTTTTATTTAAGTAATTGTGAATCGCACAAACACACAAGGTTTTTATTAATGTTGTCATAGAATTACAAGTATATAATAGTCCACGCAAGTGAGCTAATTCTTTTTGCAACTTAAGTTGTTTGCATTTTTAGTTTGTCCCTTCTTTCAATTTGCAGGAGAGGTAGTGAGTTGAAAAGAGAAATCGAGAGGCCAAAGGCCATAAATTTCCACCAAGATGGTTTCATTTAATTGATGAAGTTACAGCTACACCTTGGGGTGATTTGGAAGTCTTATCAATGCAATGGGAAATACACAAAACAACGGATTGCTCTAGGCAGCTGAGATAGCAATGATCACATTGATGGTAAATTAGAATTCAACCCTTGGCAATATGGTAGCTTGTCTACCAAATGAATGTACGTGTTTATGTGTTGAGTTTCTAATTGGTGAGATATTTTTTTCTATGGTATTGGAATCTTTATTTGTTCGTTAGTAGCATGTTTATCTTATATCACCATCTTATATTCCTTTACTAGTTGATAAGTTGAACTTCTATCCTCCTTTCCAAGGAACCCTTCTCTTCAAAGTGTCATAGTTTAGCATTTGTTGTTCAAGTTGGAATTCATCAATGGTATAGATGATGGTGGGATCCTCTATCATAATAGTTAAAGACTGAGATGTAAGAAAATCCTTACTTCTTAAAGAGATAAAGCAAAAATTGGTTCTATGTAGGTAGATCTAAAACACCAATCATCATATTTCAATTCTAAACCAAAAGGCATATGATTTTTTGTAAAATGAAATCTCATAACCTTAATTCTGTATGGTACTCTTTTAGACATTGAACTAAAGGATAAGACTTAGTTCAAATCTTATGTGCTACCAAAATGCCCACTCATCATAATCCTATTTAGTAAGCCACGGCTCACATCAACTAGTCCATATTTTAATAATAAAGAACTCACATGTCTCACTTTATTAGACCAATCATTAAATAAGCCTAATAAAATTGGCTTGACATGAGACATTATGAGCTAAGTTTGTTGGGCTCTTTGCTTGTATAAAATTCGTGGTCATTCAAAAACTTGAACATAATTGTAGAATTTCTATTCTTACATGATAGTAAATTTTTTTTTTCCTTTCTTGTTACTAGGGTTATTTAAGGTTTTTTGATGCAGCTTTAACACCATTAGCACTTTCAAATTTTCATTTTCCTTGTTGCATTTGTTTGTACACCGTTTAATAATCGCATTTAGTTTTTTCAATTGGTTTCGCTCTTTCCACTGTTTTAGTTGAACTTATCCTTAAGCTTTGTGTTAAGGGCTTGGCTAACCCCAGCTCTATGATAAGGAGGCTAAGCCTTCTCTAGCTGGGCGGATCACACTTCCATAAGAACTGTGCATTACGTCTTGAACAAAAGACCTTTAAATGGAATGTAATGCAGTATTGACTATACAACACACAAAATAAAAGGATATATGACAAAAATTTAGTACCAAAAAAAAGATTTTCAAGTTAACTTTTGAAATGAGCCTTGTGACATGTTATTATAATTTAGGTCTGTTTACTCTCTCGATAAATGAGGGAGTATCTATATAACGGTAGTTTTACATGAAAAAATAAATTTTTTGAAATAAAGTTTAAATGAAAGAATCTCCATCTAATCTAACAATGAGCTCTTTTAATTTCTTCAATGCCATGAGGTAAGTTTTATTGTTTTTTTTTTGAGCTATACTAAGCTTTGTTTGATCACTTAAACTGGGAGCAACCATTAATTCTAAAATATGTTTAAGTTAATGAGAAATGTAATTAAAGTAATTCGAATTCGGAAATGTAGTTTTAGTTTTGAAAAGAAAATTTATAAACGAGAATATCCAATGAAGAAGGATCATTCCATAATATTAGGAAAATTAGTCGAGCATTGTTTTGGACCATACACGTAATCATAAGGGAGACCTGTGCTAACTGGAGACAGATGAAAAACACAACACGACACGTCTCTCTGATTGACTCGCCATTCGGTCCACCTTCTTGAAGATTTTGCTTGAGGAGTAGCGGTCTTTTCCCCGGAGTCTCCGTCTAAAGCCCCTTCAATCTCCACCGGCCCCTGCTGCGCTCGCCGGAGAAACCGATGCATATTTAAGGTCTGATTTTAATCTTCATTGTTTTCATTTGGTTCTAGCTAGTTCGTGGGACGTGTGTGTTTATATGTCGGTTTTTTGTCTGATTCAGGTACTGTAAATGTTGAACTGGCCTCGGGTTCTGCTCGTTACATAAAAGAGGCAGTCGAATCATGGATCCAAGATTTTCTGTTGATATTACAAACGGTGTCAGGATCGGTAGCCATGCCATCTCACCGGGTCCAGATTACCTGAACCTTGTGAACGAGTATGAATTCTATGCACCCCCGCCGGACGTTAACTTCGTCGGGGAGACGTTCGTTCAACATGGTTTGAATCCCACTAGTTTCTCTCCGCAGATCACAGCAGCGGCTCCGTCCGTTGCTGATAGCTTTAGCCCGCCCCCCATGTCAACAAGTACAGAGGGGAACTCGTCCTCGGACGACAGGGACTACTCGGAAACGGTTTTCAAGTACATAAGCCAGATACTCATGGAAGACGATATAGACGATAAGCCCTTCATTTTTTACGACCCTTCAAATCTCCAAGACACCGAGAAATCGTTTTCTGATATTTTGGCTCAGAGAGACGCTTCTTCCCCAAATCAAGCCGGACCACTAGTCTATGTCAATCACAACGTGGAGAACCCTGAAGATGCTTTTTTGGGTGGTAGAGATAGCGTTTGTAGGACGAACAATAGTTCAAGCAATAGCACTGATCCTCAGCGGCTTGGTGATCTTGGTGAACACAAGTCCTCTGTTACACAAGCTGCTCTTCCTGATGACCTTGTTTTCCAGCCGAATGGCGGATCATAGTCTCTGGCCAATCCGTCGAAGAACATGACTAATATTTCTGATGGGGTAGAGCTTTTCGCCAACAACATTTTCAGAGATACTGAATCTGTTATGCAATTTAGGAAAGGGTTGGAGGAAGCCAGTAAGTTCCTTCCCAGGGGTAATCAGCTGGTTGTTGATTTGAAAAGTAGCATGGCGTCCGCAGAGCGAGAGGATCACGAGGTGGAAGCACAGTTGGAGAATGGAGGAAGGGCGAATTTAACGGATGGGTCGAGGGGAAGGAAGAATCACGAGAGGGAACGTACAGATTGGGAAGGGAGGAGCACTAAGCAGTCTGCGGTTTATACGGAAGAGATTGACTTATCGGAGATGCTCGAGAGGGTGTTTCTTTCGATTGACAAAATACCTTTTCCAGGCGTCAACAGTGAGACCCCCCAGAACGGA
This sequence comes from Casuarina glauca, assembly GCA_028551395.1. Lineage (NCBI taxonomy): Eukaryota > Viridiplantae > Streptophyta > Magnoliopsida > Fagales > Casuarinaceae > Casuarina > Casuarina glauca. The sequence continues at coordinate 26,042,461 of CM052352.1, read as the reverse complement.
GTATGCGAGGCCTTGGAGCCAAATGGACAACCACAAGGAGCTAAGGGTGGGATGAGTCGTGCCAAGAAAAAGAGCAAGAAGAAGGATGCCATTGATTTGAGAAGTCTTCTGATCCTTTGTGCACAAGCCGTCGTAGCCGGTGATGTTACAAGTGCTAACGAGTGGCTGAAGCAGATTAGGCAGCACTCTTCCCCTATCGGTGATGGGTCTCATAGGATGGCTTATTTCTTTGCTTATGCCCTTGAAGCACGCTTAGCTGGCTCTGGTATAGGAATTCAACATTCTCGTCCTTCTTTCACTTTCCATTGGATTTCAACTTATGAAATTATGAAAGCATTCAAGGTTCATTTTTCAACCTGCCCTTTCAAGAGGTTGTCCATTTTCTTTTCCACCAAAATGATCTATAAAGTAGCAGAGAAAGCGTCAAGTCTCCATATTATAGACTTTCCTATCCATTGTGGTGTCCACTGGCCACTGCTGCTCCAGAAGCTCTCGAGAAGACCTGGTGGACCTCCCAAGCTGCGGATTACAGGGATAGACTATCCTCAACCTGGACTCCGTCCGTCACAAAAAATTGAGGATACTGGTTGTCGCTTGAGAAAGTACTGCGAGCGGTTCAATGTTCCTTTTGAATACCGTGCCATAGCTTCAAACGGCTGGCATACGATCCAAATTGAGGACCTTAAGATCGATCCTAATGAGACGCTTGCTGTAAACTCATTTTGCAGGTTCAGGAACCTACTTAATGAGTCAGTTGACGAAACCAGTCCCCGGGATGAGGTTCTGAATCTAATCAGGAGGATGAATCCCGACATTTTTGTCCATACTATTGTTAATGGATCCTACAATGGTCCCTTTTTTCAAACGCTATTCCGAGAGGCACTCTTCCACTTCTCTGCGCTGTTTGACATATGTGATGCTACTATACCGCGTGACAACGAAGAGAGATTGATGTTAGAGAGAGAGATATACGGTAAGGAAATCATGAATGTAATAGCATGTGAGGGTGCCGAGAGGTATGAGAGGCCGGAGACGTACAAGCAGTGGCAGTTTCGGACTACGAGGGCTGGTTTCCGTCAACTCCCCCTGGACCAAGATCTCTTGAAGACCTTCAGATCTAAGTTGAAGGAATGGTACCACAAAGATTTTGAGCTTGAAGAAGACAAAAACTGGCTGCTTCACGGTTGGAAGGGCCGAATTGTCTATGCCTCCACTTGTTGGGTTCCGACAGAGGAATCTTAGAGACAACGTATGTCAAAACTCATATTTTTCATTCTCTCTCCCTCTGTTCATATGTATGACATATACGTGGGCCTTAGGTTGTTCAATTTTCAAAGGGGTGTCAAATATTCTTTGTAGTTTAGTAATTTTTGTTGCAATTTTTGTTTATGTTTGATTTAAACTTTCTACTAATTCAAATATTGAAAACTTCTCAGCTAAGTAAAAATGTATGAAATGAAATCTTCTATAACAAGATTATCTTGTGTAGCAATTTTACCTATTTCAATAAAACTGGGAAAAGAAAGGAAAGGCACCTATGTTGTCGTTGAATACATTTTGATGTTGATAATAATTAAAAAGGTATTCTTTATCTATATCTTGTGTCAAAAAAGATGATGGTTATTTGTAAACATTAACTCCCACATACCAAAATTGTTTTGTATCTTAAAATGTTCTATCCGATGTTTTAGTTATAAATACTTTGGTAAGGAAATCATGAATCTAATAGCATGTGAGGGCGGCGAGAGGTATGAGAGGCCGGAGACGTACAAGCAGTGGCAGGTTCGGACTACGAGGGCTGGTTTCCGGCAGCTCCCCCTAGACCAAGATCTCATGAAGATCTTCAGATCTAAGTTGAAGGAATGGTACCACAAAGATTTTGAGCTTGGAGAAGACAAAACTGGTTGCTTCACGGTTGGAAGGGCCGAATTGTCTTTGCGTCCTCTTGTTGGGTTCCGACAGAGGAATATTAGAGAACGTCTGTCAAAATTCATGATTGTCAATGTCTCTCGATCTTCAATATCTCTCCCTCTGTTCACATGTATGACTTATCTGTGGGTCTTAGGTTGCTCAATTTTCAAAGAGGTGTATCTATGGTATGGTACAAAACTCACTATAGGTTAGTAATTTTTGCTGTAAGTTTTGCCCCTGTTTGATTTAAGTTTTCTACTAATTCAAATATTCAAAACTTCTCACTAAGTAAAGATGTAACTAAATCAAATCTTCCATAACTAGACTACATTGTATCTTGTTTAGCACTTTTACCTATTTTAGTAAAATTGGGGAAAAGAAAGCAAATGCAACTCTTAAGGAGAAACTCTTCCTATGGTAGTACATAAAAGCTAGTTGAATGAAATGAAGATATTTACTTCATATAAATTATTTTATATGTTCACATCTTAGTAATATGAGATAATCATACATTGGTTTTAATATGTCCCATCACAGTAAGGGTTCAACTTGAGCTGATACTATGAATTTTAGGCCTTTTTGACCAATATTTATAGAATTATTAAGTGATGATTGTGTTTAGATACAATGTTACAAAGTTTATATCTAACATAAAAGTTAGTTCAACAATATGAGACATTTACTTCATATAAATCATTTCACAAGCCAATGTTTTATTACTATAAGACAACTTCACATTAATTTTAATAAATTGGAGCATGTAAACATGATTAAGGGGGGGGGGACCCTAACTTAGTGGTGTTCTCTAATTCAAACCCTGATTGGTAGTCCCACCAGTTATGGTTTTGAGTCCCCTACACCTTCCTTGCATGTGTGCGAAAAAAAAAAACAATGATTCATGCATTATATGATTGAAAGGATACTCAAATTATTGTAAAAATAAAAATAAAAATAAATTAGTGGGAGATTGTATGCTTACAATGGAATAAAGATAGTTTGTTGGAAAAAAGAAAAAAGAAAAAAGGAAGAGACTTGAGTTCAATTGAAAATACATAAGGAAGAGTAGTCAGTAAAACATTTAAACTTGTAATTCTATATAGGATATTATTTACACATTTATAGTAATAAATAGAGACATCTAATCAATAGACTACAATGGAAATAAGAAAGAAATTGCTGCTTCTTTGCCACGAGGATTGTAGGGTTGCGAAGTGTTTTTATTTTTCTTTTGGTGGGCAATTGGTCAGGGCAGATTCTTTGCTTTGAACTAATGAAGGGTTCTAAAGTTCAAGGTGAGCACCTACTTTTTAATTTTTGATTGATTTTATGCTTAATTTTAATTGTTGTCAGAGATAATGCGTAAGGTATTACCTAATTGTTACCTTAAAAGCATGCTTATTACTATAACTTAGATATTAATCATAGTAGAAATCATGGGTAATTAGAAACTTAGCCGATGGTAAAAGAAACTCTCGTATGCACTGGTCAACCTCTAAGCTCAACACCCTAGCAGAGTAAGGAAGGAGAGCACAAGGTGTCACAAACCTAGTCGCACTTGCTATTACACCTTGCTTCAGTAAAATCTACCGCCTTTGATTGAGGCATATGTCTAAATGAAGATTCATAAATCTTTTCCCATCGTGCTTGATTGGTTAACTAGAATGTTGTGCCTTCACCTGCCCCACTCATTGCCATGCAAATTTTGGAAGGGTCACAGATGATAATGACACAAGTCCTGCACTCGGTCATTATAGACATGATGAAGATCCTCCTCTAGTCAATTCAAATAGCAAGCAGAACAAGCTTTTTCAGCTCATGTGTTCTATTCTCAGTATAGAGGACAGTGGAAGACAGATGAAGGATACTAAAGTTATTCACAACACGAAGGAAATTGGAAGGTAGCTCAACCAAGCACTACTTTTAGGATTGGATCAAGACCCATGCTGTTAGATGAGACAAAGAAGCCTCTGCATGCACTAATTACAGAAACAACATAGCACTCAGAAAGTGCCGGTAATAATTAGTACACTGCACTATCAACATATGTGAGAGCACATGATGGAAGGGAAAAAGGGAAAGCTGTAATGGAGGAAGATGTTGTTCCATGTTGGACACACAAGAATGCATAAACCAGAAGTGGCTCTTCCTATGGTTTAGATTATGATGAAGACACTCAAGTAGCTTCCAAGAAACCATGCACGTTTGTTCCTTTAGCGTTAGCTAAGGAGATGACTTACGTTATCAATGACATTTAATTCTTCGGTGCTAAGTTTGTATGTAATGACTAAAGTAGGGCAAACTTCTATTATAAATATGTAGTCTATCTAAACTATGACTCTATCGAGTCCTTTTGCTTTGCTTAGCTCTATAATATTAAGTTCTACAAAGTGATGTTTTGGTAAGATCCTAGATCATAAGGACACTGTCCGAAGAAGCATTGGGTACATGTATTTGAATTAGAAACTGCTGCATAGGTATGGGATGCTCTCTTTAACCATTTTGCGCAGAAAACTAAAGCTCGAGAGTTTGACCTCTTATCTCAAATTCACAAGGATAATAGACCACTTCCTATCTTCTTGTTAAAATTCAAAGGGTTATTGAACCAACTAAGCTCTATCGGTAAACCCTTGTTTGACTCTTCCAAAACCTTTAGGTTATTGGAAAGCATTGGTAAAGATTATGAGGCATTCAAAACAACTATGTTCTAACCACCCATTCCATAATTCAATGAAGTAATTTCACAACTTCAGGTGTTTGAGTCCTGTCATCAACGTCACAACAAATATGATGTAACCTTACCCAATGAAAACATAGCTTTCATTGCACAATGGAATATTCATGGAGGCCATAGAGGATGTGGGGGAACTATACCATTTACCTCACAAGGATGAGGTTTTAATCCCTCGGCATCAAGAAGTCATAATCAGAACAATCATTCCAAGGTTAAACAACCAACACTACATTACCATTTGGAAACTGCACACTAACCACTTGTCAGATTTGTAGGAAACATGGGCATGTTGTGTTAGAATGTTGGAGAAGGTTTAATCATACATGTCAAACCGAAGATATACCAAGGGCACTTGGAGAACTCTAAGTGACTGAACCTCACAACGAAGAATGGTAGTTGACACTGGAGCTTCCTCTTATATGGTCGATACTACAGGTAAACTTACAAAATATCTCCATATAAAGGAATTGATTATATTTTAGTAGGCAATGGTCACTAACTTCCCATTACACATATGGGAACAACTGAACTTAAAGGAGGACATATTAAGCTTAACTTAGTATTAGTTGCACCTGAACTTAAGTAAAATTTACTATCCATTTCTAAATTGATTGATGATTATCCTTGCATAACAATGTTTGACAAACATTCCTTTGTTGTTAAGGATTTGAACTCGTTAGAAATTCTCCTTAAAGGATATAGGAAAGGCGGCATCTGTGTGCTGCCTCAAGAACAAACACAAGCTTACTTTTCCCATAGACAAAGAGTAGTTGATGGTAATATTTGGCACAAACGTTTGGGACATTCGAACCTCAGAATATTAGAAAGTTTGAAGAAAAATAATTTGATTACTGTTCAGTGAAATTCTACATGCAAGTGTACATGTTGAACAAGTAATATAATGATAAGTATGAGTATCGTCCCACAGATATTGATGTTTATCAAACTAACTAATTACTAATGGTGAACAATTTCTAAAGCTTATCTAGCAAATTGAAATGTTAAAACATTGATTAAAGAACTAAATTTAACCTAAACTTGATTAACGAAATATTCTAGAGCATCTGATTTCACCTAATTACTAGATTCAAATGTCAATCATCCATGCTAGCAAGATTAATTCTACTAATGTGATGGCAGAATTTCCTAATTTATTCGTTATCCTATGTTTAGGTATAGCGAACCTACTTAGCTCATTAACTCACTATATTTCTACCCATGAATTAAATGAACTAAGTGCATTATGATTTGTGAATATTCCAGTTTACACCTAAAGCTATACAAATTATATGGTATATGTCTATCCATATTGATCTATGGTTGCATATTACAAGAAGAAACTGCATGTTATCTCCTGTCGGTCTCTAACATGCAAATCAAGTCATTTAAGTGGTAGCTAATCACTTAAAAGCATTAAACTTTGTAATATGCAACTTCATATTCATAAAATATCTCATATAACATAAATAATCATAATATTTATACCATTGTAATCAAGTTCATCGTAGCTCTAACAAACTAAAGTAAAACAACATATTTACACAAACTAAATTAGTGCAAAAACGTGAACAAAACATTCTAGAATTTAAAAACATTAAAGCTGTCACCAAATGTCTTCAAATCACAAAATAGGTTGCACAAATCTGCACATCGGGGGGTAAAGGAGGTTCTGTTTAAAAAATGGAACGAAATAAGGAACACACGCGTTGTCACGCACTTTCACACACGCAATCACGTGCCGGTGACATGCTTGCTGTCTGCCGCCACGGTCTTCACAGAAACTTCCAGAAAGGTAGATCGGGATGCCTAGGTTGTAGATATGCAAAAATATTGCAAATCCACCACAGAAACGCGTAGATCTGATGGAAAAGGTTCAGATGGCACTGTTCTTTGTCAGAAAACGGCCGAAAACCACACACAACCACCACAGAATTGTCAGAAATTGCTTTAGGAAACTAGATCTACTTTCATCTCGTTAGAAATCACTCAACTCTGGCTGAAAAAAGGAAAATATGAATGAAACGGGTCATCAAAATGGGTCGCTAGAGGAGACGAACACAAACAGCATTCCGGTCCGCTGTCGTGTAACCTTCCCACGCTGGTGTTTGCTCCCCTACCTTGGTTTGTCCGACAGAAGCTCCTTTTCTCCAGTTTAGCACTCTGTTCTCTTTCTCCCTCTGACAATTCACCCTTTTTCCTTTTTTTCCCGTCCCCTTCAAAACTTGATAATAGCCTTTTAACTTTTACTTTTCTTTTCCTTCTCACGTGAGTTCCACATCACTGACCTTCATTTTTTCTTGCTTATTTTCTTTCTTTTCTCTTCATTTCTCTTGTTTTTCACTTATTTTGGGTTTACTACATAAAACAACAAAATATGTATAAATATAATTAAATACAAACATAATCTAATAAAAACTGTGTTAAACATTACCTAAAATATTAATAATAACTCCATAAAATATAGAGTTATCAATTACTTTGGAAGGAACAATACCTACTCTATGTTCAATTTGCTTAGCTAGTAAAAGTCATTATTTTCCATTTTCATCCTCCACTCATAAATCATCAGCACCATTGGAGAAAATACATAGTGATTTATAATGACCATCTCCAATTGGCTCATGTCAAAAATTTAGATACTATGCTGTTTTAAAAAATGATTATACTTAATTCACCTGGATTTATCCCTTAAAGCGAAAATCAGATTTTTATTAAATTTTTTATGTCTTCAAAACTATGGTGGAATGACAATTTGAACACAAAATTAAAATATTACAATATGATAATGGAGGAGAATACACAAGTAATAAATTAAAATCATATCTACAAGAACATAGAATAATTCAACATCTCTCATGTCCCTATACACCTTAACAAAATGGTGTTGCAGAGCGAAAACATAGACATATCATTGAACTTGGAAGATTGATGTTACTTTAGTCAAATGTACCACACCGATATTGGGTATAAGCCTTCTCAATTGTAGTTTTTACTACCAATTGATTACCTACCCCAATATTACATGGGATTTCACCTTACGAATCTCTACCATTAGAAGCCAAACTTTGGGATGTTACGAGCTTTTGGAACTCAATGCTTCCCATGCTTGAAAACAATAATCTTTAACAAGTTAATTGTTCGATCTCTTCCTTGTATTTTTGTAGGTTATAGTGCACTTCATAAAGGGTATAGATGCCTTCATCTAGAAAGTAAGAAAATATTTACATCAAGGCATGTAATATTTAACGAGCATGTATACTTATTTAAAGACAACATGTTGGATTAAGACTCAAGAATATCTCCTCACTTATTGTCACAAGACAATACGTTAACCTCTCCTCAGCAACAAGTTACAAATGAACCAAATGATGCACTTCTATCCCATGAAGTTGAAATAGTTAAATCATCATCTGCGTTAAATCAAGACATTCTCAATTTTGATGATACAACAGAAAATCTGGTTGAACAATTTCACAAAATAGCAATCGATATTTGTGAGAACAGTCCAGATCAAGGTAATGATGTCATCCATAGGAAAGATTGTCACCTTACACCAACCAACCTACACAATCTAGAGGAAATCTAAAAGTAACCATGACCAATGACATGCCACATCAAGGTATAGCTTATACTAAAATACTTAACCATCAAGTAAGTGAGCAAGACACAGATCATGAAGGACATATTTCAAATATGAATGTATTAATTGATGGCAGTCCAAAATGTATACTTACATCATCGAGTGTTGAAGAGGCCATACCTATTAAACATCTTGTACTGACACCCACTAGCATTACAAATACCTCACCTAATGTACCCGAAAGCATCACTAAACCACAAACACCTTTTAAATACTTTCATCCAATGACAACCCAAAGCAACGTTGGTGTTTTCCACCCTAACCCAAGGTATGCTCTTGCTGACCCTTATGGAATACTAGCTATTCCATCCTCCACCATTCATGCACTGGAACATTTGGGCTAGTACACTATTATGGAATTAGAAATCCAAGCCCTTTACTGAAACTCCACTTGGTCTTTAATACCAAGAGATATGTTTATGCATGTTATTGGGTGTAAATGGGTGTTCAAACCCAAGCTTTCACCAAATGGCTCACTTGAACGTCTAAAGGCATGACTAGTTGCCAAGGGTTGTCTCTAAGAACCTGGAGTAGATTTCCTAGAAACCTATAGCCTAATGGTTAAGCCAACCACCATAGGGGTGATACTTTCTCTAGCTACCATGCAAGGATGGACGTTGAAACAATATGATATAGAAAATGCATTTATGCATGGCTATCTCAATGAACTTGTATTCATGGAACAAATTTTTGGTTTCCATGATACCCGATTCCCTAACCATGTTTCTTTGCTGAAACACTCATTATATGGCCTACGTAAATCACCCAAGAGCATGGTTTATCATCTATCGTCTTTCTTGCTTGACCTTGGTTTCTTTTGTTCCATATATGATCCTTCATTATTTGTCTTTCGGGAAGGAGATATTAATATTTGGACCTTAGTATATATGGATGATCTCATCGTTACAGGAAACTCCATAGAATACTTAGATCTATTTGCACAGCGACTGAAAATTGTCTTTCTAGTCAAAGACCTTGGGTTGCTGCACTTCTTCTTAGGAATGCAAGTGCTTCACGATAATGAAGGACTATTCCTTAGTTAGAGGCAATATGCCTATGATATTCTGAGCAGAGCATAAATGCCCCATAGCAGACCAATCGGAACACCTATGTCAGCTAAACCTCAGTTAGTACCTAATGCAGATTTCCCCTATTAGCAACACCCACTCTTCCGAAGCATCCTTGGGGCCTTACAATACACCACTTTAACCAAACCTAACTTATCCTTCTCGGTGAACAAACTATGTCAAAAAATGGCAGCCCTCACAATTCAAGATTTCCATAAGCTAAAAAGAATCATCTGTTACCTACATGGCATTATTGATCATGGCCTCAGAATCCATAAGTGTAGCACTGCAAATCTATATGGCTACACAGACTCAGACTTTGTTGGTTGCACTAACACTTGTCGCTCAACAAGAGGCTTTTACCTCTTCATGGGAGCCAATTGTATTTACTGGACCAGTAAACATCAGCCAATAGTCTCCAGGTCGTATTGGACACTTGTAGCAAGCACTATGAAAGCCACCTGGGTGGTACATCTCTTGTGGCATCTCGGTATTCCCCATTTCTCTCCTATTCAATTGTTTACTAACAATATGCCAACCTTGTACCTTACCATTGAACTGATTTTTCACAATCAGTCAAAACATTTGGAAATGGATTATCACTTTGTAAGAAAGAAGGTCTCTTAAGAAACTTTGGTCATAGTTCACGTACCTTCCCATGAGTAGATAGCTAATATCTTCACTAAACCATTGGGGAAGGACCATTTTGAAGACTTATGCTCGAAGGTTAACATCATCATGCTAACTCTGCAGGGGAATGATAATGATAGAGGTCCTTCACTCGGTCATCATAGACATGATGAAGATCCTCCTCTAGTCAATTCAAATAACAAGTAGAATAAGCTCTTTCAACTCATGTGTTCTATTCTCAGTATGGAGGACAGTGGAAGTCGGATGAAGGATATTGAAGGTATTCATAACACGAAGGAAATTGGAAGGCAGCTTAACCAAGCCTTACTCTTAGGATTGGATCAAGACCCATGCTGTTAGATGAGACAAAGAAGCCTCTACATGGGCTAATTACAAAAACAACACAGCATTCTAAAAGTGCCAACAACAATCAGCACACTACAACATCAGCATATGTGAAAGCATATGATGGAAGAGAAAAAGGGAAAGTTATCATAGAGGAAGATGCTGTTCCACGCTGGACACACCTGAATGTAGAAACTAGAAGTGGCTCTTCTTATGGTGTAGATTATGATGAAGACACTTAAGCAGCTTCCCAGAAACCATGCAAATTTGTTCCTTCAGCGTCAGCTAAAGAGATGACTTACATTATCAAAGACATTTAATTCTTTGGTGCTAAGTTTGTATGTAATGAATAAAGTAGGGCAAACTTCTATTATAAATATGTAGTCTATCTACTATGACTCTATCGAGTCCTTTTGTTGTGCTTAGCTCTATAATATTAAGCTTTACTTGTGTGCTAAGTTTATGGTATTGCTAAGTCTTACTTTTCTTCTATAGAGGGAGGTTATCTTTCTTCCTTAGGCAGTAAAGATAAAGAGAAGACTAGTTAACAAGTCAAAAGATTTAAAATCACAAAGTATTCAACCAGGTGGAGTGGCTGCTTATAGCTATTCTTCTGTTCGTGGTTTAGTCTGCAAAAACATTGTTGAAGTCTCGTTGTGCCACGCTTTCTTGGAAGGTAGGTGAAAACACTTGGACATGCTAATCACCATTGTTTCCTTGTTAAGTGTTCATATATATAGGTGAATTCACTTGGGCACACTAATCTCCTGTGTCCCAATTAATCATTTGAGGTGCTTGGACACTTGCTATTGTATTCTTTTTCTAAGATTCTTTGGATCTTTGTCTTGGCTTCGTCATGCAGTTAGTTTAACGTTTATTGGTATCACATTCAGCTTGAGACATAAAGGAGATAGTGAAGCTTCTCACCTCTGTAAATGGGTCACAGTAGGTTGTAGTGCGGGCGAATTTGCTTCAAGTGATACTAATACCTTGACGCCCCATCCATGGGTATGAGTGCCTCGAGAAATTTTGCCCTCGGATGATAATGAGTACATGGAGATGGTTTTCAAGTTCATAGGCCAAATTCTTATGGAAAAGAACATAGAGGATACAAGTGGGAAATTTGCCCTTTGATACAGACATATGCTTTAAGTGGATGATGATTGCTTCACTTTTGAGGCCTTGAATTTTTATTCTACTAGAAAACTTCTAGTCATTGTAATTGATTATTGTTGATGAAACCAAGTTATATTTGCTAAGTAAGTGATATAAAAAAAAAATTTTAGGGCTGGTATTTTATATGTGCAGTTTAAACACATGCCTTGTTATCATGTAGATGAGGAATAGGCTTTTAGTACAAGCTTGGGCTTGTGGCTCACACTAACTTAAAAGGTGTTCATCTCTTTGTCTCATGATGAATGTCTAATTTTCAAAAAATGATTCACATTTTAGCTACAATGATTTAATGCTCTACATATTCAAGGACAATGTCTAGGTTGAGTGCTATTAAATATGTTGTGGTCATATACTTGTAAATGAGTGTTTAGTTTCTTATTAAAGTCTGTTGATATTAGAGCCGCTAAAAAGCCTTGAGTTCCCTAACTACTCATAGTTTACAATTGTCATGTTGCTTTTCTCTTTGTAGGTTTGGCATGTTGCTGATGCTCCAAAGAATGACAAATTTCAATACACATTATTTTGCACCTAATATAAAAAGCTTTCACACTGCCCCTAGGAAGTTGTTGGCATCAGATTCTTGTTTGCACCTTGATAGATATGTACTTGAGAAGGGTGATCTATCCAAAATTGGTGCATAAAAGAGCAGGTCTTTCTTCTTGTTTCCTACTTTTCCCTTCTTTCTTCTTGTCAAAAAAGAAAAAAACTCAAATTTATTTGTTTTTGTTTAAGTTTCCTTAAGGAATTTTTTTTGATTGATTTTTTATCTACATTCATATCTGTTATCAAATGTCAGTTTTTCCTCTTACAATAAAGGATGAGTTTTGTGGTTTTCATTTTTATTCTAGTAATTTGGAACCACACACACACACACACACACACATACACACACACAAAAGTTTTAATTAATGTTGTAATAGAATTACAAGTATAAAACAATCCACACAAGTGAGTTGATTCTTCTTGTAGCTTAAGGTGTTTACATTTTTAGTTTGTCCTTTCTTTCAATCTAGAGGAGAGGTAATGAGTTGAAAAGAAAACCCGAGAGGCCAAGGGCCATTAAGTTTAAACTGAGATGGTTTGATTTAAATCATGAAGTTATGGCTACACCTTAGGGTGATTTGAAAATTCCATCAATACAATGGTAAATACATTAAACATCGGATTGGTGTAGATAGCTCAAATGACATTAATCACATTGATGTTGAATTAGTAGAATTCAACCCATGGCAGCATGGTAGCTTGTCTACCGAATGAAAGTATGTGTCTATGTATTGAGTTTCCAGCTTGTGAAACATTTTTCTGGTGTGGTATAGGAATCTTTGTTGTTTGTTAGCATGTTTATCTTATAGCACCATCTTATATTCCTTACGAATTCATAAGTTGAGCTTCTGTTTTACTTTCCAAGAAACCCTTCTTTTCCAAGTGCTTGAATTGTTTACCATTTGTTGTTCAAGTTAGAATTCATCAACTGTATAGATGATGATGGTGGGATCCTTTGTCATAATAGCTCAAGGTTGAGAGATATTATGAGCTAAGTTTGTTTGGCTTCTTACTTGTATACAATTCTTGGTAATTTAAAAAGCTGAACTTAATTGTAGATTTTCTACTCTTTACGGTAAAAAGATTTTCCTTTCCTGTTACAAGGGTTATTTAAGTTTATTGAAGTAGCTTTAACATCGTTAGCTCTTTTAGATTATCATTTTTCTTGTTGCATTTATTTTTATATTGTGTAATAATTGCATTTAGTTGTTTCAATTTTTCTCGTCTTTTTCCACGATTTTAGCTATGCTGGAGAACTTGGCTAATCCTAGCACTATGATGAGGAGGCAACCCTTCTTGAGCTAGGCTGATCACACTTCCGCAAGAACTGTGCACTACGTCTTGTTCAGACCTCTAAATGGAACATGATGCAATATTGACTACACAACACAAAAAATGAAAGAATATATGACAAACAAAATGAAATTGTAGAGTTAGTTTTTAAAATAAGTCTTTTGACATGGGGGTTAGAGTTTAAGTTAATTTTACATTCCCATGTGATGTATGAGAGAGTATATGCATAAATAAGAGTTTTATATCAAAAAATATAATTTTTTAAATAAAGCTTGAATAAAAGAATGTCCTTCTAATACAATAATGAGCTTTTAATTTTGGTCTAAGCTTTTTGCTAATTACCAATTGGAGATAGGACCTTATAATTATCTCTTCAAAGGTAACTTTTATTGTTCTTTTGGGTTATAGCAAACTTGTTACTCTTCTTAAAATATACTTAGGTCAATTAGAAATATAATTAAAATAATTTAAACTTAGAATACATTCTTTGTAAGATTTCTTATACTAATTCTCTTTGTCATTTGATTACACCCTTAAGGGCTCTTTGGGCTATAATTTTAAAAAGAAAAATTGTAAACGAAAATATCACATGAGGAAGGATCATTCCGTAATATTCGGAAGATTTAGTCAAGCATTATTTTGGACCCTACCAGAGACAGAAGGAAAACACAACACGAAACGTCTCTCTGTTTGACTCGACTTTCGGTCCACGTTCTTCAAAAGTTTGCACAACGAGCTTCTTTTTTGCTCGGAATCACCCTCCAAAGCCCCTTCAATCTCCTCCTCTCAGTTCCATCTTTGGTCTGACCGGTCACTACTGCGCTCGCTGGAGAAACCGATGCATATCTAAGGTTATGATTTTAATCTTCATTGTTTTAATTTAGTTCTAGCTAGTTCGTCGGAGACGACTCCATTTTTCGTGGGAGGTGTATGTAGATATATCAGTTTTTTGTCTGATTCAGGTACTGTAAATGTTGAACTGGCCTCGCGTTCTGCTTGTGACATAAAAGAGGCAGTCGGATCATGGATCCAAGATTTTCTGTAGATATTACAAATGGTATCCAGATCGGTAGCCATGCCATCTCACCGGATCCAGATTATCTGGATCTTGTGAACGAGTATGAATTCTATGCACCCCGCCGGACGTTAACTTCTTCGAGGAGACGTTCGTTCAGCATGATTTAAATCCCACTAGTTTCTCTCCTCAGATCACAGCGGCGGCTCCGTCCTTTGCTGACACCTTTAGCTCGCCCTCCATGTCAACAAGTACAGAGGGGGACTCGTCCTCGGACGACAGGGACTACTCGGAAACGGTTCTCAAGTACATAAGCCAGATACTGATGGAAGATGATATAGACGACAAGCCCTGTATGTTTTACGACCCCTCAAGTCTCCAGGATACCGAGAAATCGTTTTCTGATGTTTTGGCTCAGAGACACGCTTCTTCCCCAAATCAAGCCCGACCACTGGTCTATGTCAATCACAACGTGGAGAACCCTGAAGATGTTTTTTCGGGTGGTAGTGATAGCGATTCTTGTACTAACAATAGTTCGAGCAATAGCACCGACCCTCAGCGGCCTGGTGATCTTGGTGAACACAAGTCCTCTGTTACACAAGCTGCTCTTCCTGATGACCTTGTTTTCCAGCCCAGTGGCGGATCTCAGGCTCCGGCCAATCCATCGAAGAACATGATTAATATTTCTGATGGGATAGACCTTTTCGCCCACAACATTTTCACAAACACTGAATCTGTTATGCAATTTAGGAAAGGATTGGAGGAGGCGAGTAAGTTCCTTCCCAGGGGTAATCAGCTGGTTGTTGATTTGAAAAGTAGCGTGGTGTCGCCACAGCGAGAGGATCACGAGGTGGAAGCACAGTTGGAGGAGGAAGGGAGGGCGAATTCAACTGATGGGTCGAGGGGAAGGAAGAATCACGAGAGGGAAGATACATATTTAGAAGGCAGAAGCAGTAAGCAGTCCGCGGTTTATGTGGAAGAGACTGACTTGTCGGAGATGCTCGAGAAGGTGTTGCTTTCGACTGACAAAATACCTTTTCCAGGCGTTAACAGTGAAATCCTCCAGAACGGAGTAGGCGAGGCCTTGCAGCCAAATGGACAACCACAAGGAGCTAAGGGTGGGAAGAATCGTGCCAAGAGAAAGAGTAAGAAGAAGGATGCCATTGATTTGAGGAGTCTCCTGATCCTTTGTGCACAAGCCGTCGTAGCCGGTGACGTTAGAAGTGCTAACGAGTGGCTGAAGCAGATTAGGCAGCACTCTTCCCCTACAGGCGATGGGTCTCAGAGGATGGCCCATTTCTTTGCTAATGCCCTTGAAGCACGCTTGGCTGGCTCTGGTATAGGAATTCAACATTCTCGTCCTTCTTTCAGTCTCCATTCGATTCCAACCCCTAAAATGGTGAAAGCATTTAAGGTACATTTTTCAACCTGCCCTTTCAAGAGGTTGTCCGTTTTCTTTATCACCAAAATGATCTATAAAGTAGCAGAGAAAGCCTCCAGTCTTCATATTATAGACTTTCCTATCCATTGTGGTTTCCACTGGCCATTGCTGCTCCAGAAGCTCTCGAGAAGACCTGGTGGACCTCCGAAGCTGCGGATTACAGGGATAGACTATCCCGAGCCTGGACTCCGTCCGTCACAAAGAATTGAGGATACTGGTCGTCGCTTGAGAAAGTGCTGCGAGCAGTTCAATGTTCCTTTTGAATACCGTGCCATAACTTCAGACAGCTGGCACACTATCCAAATCGAGGACCTTAAGATCGATCCGAACGAGACGCTTGCTGTAAACTCTACATTCAGGTTCAGGAACCTACTTGATGAATCAGTTGACGAAACCAGTCCCCGGGATGAGGTTCTGAATCTAATCAAGAGGATGAATCCCGACATTTTTGTCCATAACATTGTTAATGGATCCTACAGTGGTCCCTTCTTTCAAACGCGATTCCGAGAGGCACTCTTCCATTTCTCTGCTTTGTTTGACATATGTGATGCTACTATACCGCATGACAACGAAGAGAGATTGATGTTAGAGAGAGAGATATACGGTAAGGAAATCATGAATGTAATAGCATGTGAGGGTGCCGAGAGGTATGAGAGGCCGGAGACGTACAAGCAGTGGCAGGTTCGGACAGCGAGGGCTGGTTTCCGGCAGCTTCCCCTGGACCAAGATCTGATGAAGATCTTCAGATCTAAGTTGAGGGAATGGTACCACAAAGATTTTGAGCTTGAAGAAGACAAAAATTGGTTGCTTCACGGTTGGAAGGGCCGAATTGTCTTTGCGTCCGCTTGTTGGGTTCCGATCGAGGAATCTTAAGACAATATCCAAATTCAGGATTGTCAATATTTTTAATCATTAATCTCTCTCCCCCTTCTCTCTGTTCATATGTATGACAATCTGTGGTTGTTTGGTTGTTCAATTATCAAAGAGGTATATCTATTGTATGGTTCAAAATTCATTTTACTTTACTAATTTTGTTGTAATTTTTGTCCTTGTTTGATTTAAGCCTTCTACTAATTCTAATATCGAAACTTCTCACTAAGTAAAGATGTAATTAAATCAAATCTTCCATAACAAGACTATCTTGTCTAGCACTTTTATCAATTGAAAGCAAAAATAACCATGTTGGAACAACATTCCCAAGGAGAAACTCTTTTAATAGTAGTACATGAAAGTTTGTTCAAGGAAACGAAGATATTTATTTTGTATAAATTATTTTATAAGCTCATATTTTACTAATGTAGAATAATTTTATATTAAGTTTAACACATTTCTTCACCATAAGAGTTCAACTTGACCTAATACCATGGTGCTACTTTCACAATGTGAATCCTAAGCCTTTTTGACCAACATATTAAGTGATGGCCGTATTTTGATACTACTTTATAAATATTATATTCAATGTAAAAGTTAACTTAAAGAAATGAGATATTTACTTCATATAAACTATTTTAAAAGCTTATGCTTTAGTAGTATTAGACAACTTCACATTTTTAATAAATTGGAGCATGCAAACGTACCTCACGCATTATGTAGGATACTCAAATCATTGCCCAAAAAAAAAAAAATTAGTGAGAAATGGTATGGTTATAGTGAAATAAAGACAGTTTGTTGAAAAAAAAAAAAAAGGGAGGGGACTTAAGTTCAACTTAAAATACATAAGGAAGAGCAGTCAACAAAAAATTTAAACTTGTAATTCTATATAGAATAATAAGTACACATTTATAGTAATAAATAAAGACATCTAATCAATAGACTAAAACGAAAATGAAAAAGAATTGCCGCTCCTTCGCCACGAGGATTGCATGGTTGCGAAATGTTTTTATTTTCTTTTGGTGGGCGGTCAGTGGGGGTCAGAGTCATTGCTTTGAACTAATGGAGTGTTCTAAAGTTCAAGGTGAGCACCTACTCTTTAATTTTCGATTGATTGTATGCTTAATTTTAATTGTTGTCGGGGAATAGTGCGTAAGGTACTACCTAATTGTTTCTTCATTACGAACATTAGGGTAAACCCACTACCTAAAGGAGAAGAGCAAGGGAGGGGGATTTGTCGACGGCTTGTTACCTTAAAAAGCATGCTTTCTACTATAACATAGATTTTAATCATAGTAGAAATCATGGGCAACTATAAACATGGCCAATGGTACGGGGGCATCTGCTTTAGGTGATGCTGACAGCCTGATGCCGTTGTCCATGTGTACGAGTGCCTTGGGAAATTCACCCTTGAATGACAGTGAGTACACGGAGACGGTTCTCAAGTTCATAGACTAGATATTCTTATGGAAGAGAACATAGAGGATACATACAGGAAATTTGCCCTATGACACAGACATATGCTTCAAGTGGATGATGATTACTCTACGTTTGAGGCTTTGTATTTTTATTCCTGTAGAAAACTTCTAGTCATCGTAATTGATTATTGTTGATGAAACCAAGTTATATTTGCTAAGGAAATGATTAAAAATAATCATTTAAGGCTCGGTATTTTTTTTTCTTTTGTGCAGTTTAAACACATATCCTACTATCATGTTGATGAGGAACAATCTTTTTATTATAGGCTTAGGCTTGTGGCTCACGATGACTTAAAGATGTTTATTCATTTGTCATGTGATAAGTGTCTAATTTTCAAGAAATGATTCATGTTTTAGTTAGAGTGATTTAATGGTCTGCATATTCAAGGATAGTGTCTAGGTTGAGTGCTCATAAATATGTAGTGGTCATATACTTGTAAATGAGTATTTAGTTTTTTATTGGGGTCTGCTAATATTAGAGCTGCTTAAAAGCCTTGAGTTCCTCGACTATTCATAGTTTGTGGCTGTCTTGTTGCCTTGTTCTCTACAGGTTTGGCATGTCACTAATGCTCCAAAGAATGAAAAATTTCAATACACATATTATGCTTATAAAATAAAAAGCTTTCACACTGCCTTTAGGAAGTTGTTGGCATTACATTCTGGTTTACACCTTAATAGACATGTACTTGAAAGGGGTAATCTATCCAGAGCTACTGTAGAAAAGAGTAGGTGTCTCTTCTTGTTCCTTCTCCTTGTCCAAAAAAAAAAAAAAAAAAAAAAAGAACTCAAAGTTATTTGTTATTGTTTAAGTTTCTTAGAGGAATTTGTTTTGTTTGATTCTTTATCTACATTCATATCCATTATTAAATGTCAGTTTTTTCTTTTACAATAAGGGATGAGTTTTTTGGTTTTTCATTTTTATTCTAATACACAAAAACAAAAAAAAAAGTTTTAATTAATTTTGTCATACAATTACAAGTATACACCAATCCACACAAGTGAGCTGATTCTTCTTACAACTTAAGGTGTTTACTTTTTTAGTTTGTCCCTTCTTTTAATTTGGAGGAGAGGCAACAAGTTGAAAAGAGATTCTAAGATGCCAAGGGTCATAAATTTAAACCAAGATGGTTTGATTTAACTATTAAAGTTATAGGTTTAGCTTGGGGTGATTTGGAAGTATATCAATATAGTGGTAAGTACACAAAGCACTAAGCTACTTTAGATAGCTTAGATAACAACAATCTCATTGATGTTAAATCAATAAAATTCAACCCATAGCAATATGGTAGGTTGTTTGCCAAATGAAAAAAATATATGACAAAAATCTAATACCAAAATATAAGATTTTAGACATAGTATTAGAGTTTAGGTTTAAATTTATTTTTAAATGTGATGTATGAAAAAGCATATGCATAAACAAGAGTTTTATATCAAGAAATAAAATTTCTTAAATAAAGCTTAAATAAAGAATGTTCTCATCTAATAATGGACTTTTAAATTTGGTCTAAGCTTTTCATTAATTACTAAATTGGAGACAAGATTTTACAATTATCTCCTCAAAGGTAAATTTTATTTTATTTTTTATTTTTTGGATAACCCAAAACCCCATCATAGCAAACTTGCTGTTTTTTTTTCTAGAACATGTTTAGTTCATTCACAAATTTAAATTTAGGATACTTAATTTGCAAGATTTCTTATACGAGTTTATCATTTTGACTCAGGTCTAAGGGCTCTTTAGGCTGTAGTTTAGAAAAAACAAAAACAAAATTATAAACGAAAATACCAACGAGGAAAAGTCTTTTCGTAATATTCGAAAGATTAGTAAAGCATTATTTTGGACCCTTCCGTCCGCGTTCTTCAAAAGTCTGCTCGACGAGGTGTCTTTTGCTCGGGATCTCCCTCTAAAGCCCCGTCAATCTCCTGCTCTCAGTTCCATCTTTGGTGTGACCGGTACCTGCTGCGCTCGGCGGAGAAAGCGATGGATATCTAAGGTTCTGATTTTAATCTTTGTTGTTTTCATTTTGTTCTAGATAGTTCGTTGGAGACGATTCCATTTTCTGTCGGACGTGTATATTGATTTATTAGTTTGTTGTCTGATTCAGGTAGTGTTAATGTTCTGCTTGTGACATAAAAGAGGCATTCCGGGTTATGGATCCAAGATTTTCTGTTGATATTACGAACGGTATCAGGATCGGTAGCCATGCCACCTCGCCCGGTCCAGATTACCTGGATCTTTTGAATGAGTATGAATTCTATGCATCCCCGCCGGACGTTTAACTTCGTCGAGGAGACGTTCATTCAACCTGATATGAATCTCACTAGTTTCTCTCCGCAGATCACAGCGGCGGCTTCGTCTGTTGCTGATATCTTTAGTCCACCCTTCATGTCTACGAGTACAGAGGGGAACTTGTCCTCGGACGATAGGGACTACTCGGAAACGGTTCTCAAGTACATAAGCCAGATACTCATGGAAGATGATATGGACGACAAACCCGGTATGTTTTACGACCCCTCCAGTCTCCAAGACATCGAGAAATTTTTTTCTGATATTCTGGCTCAGAGATACGCTTCTTCCCCAAATCAAGCCCGACCACTAGTCTATGTCAATCACAACGTGGATAACCCTGACGATGTTCTTTCGGTTGCTAGTGATAACGGTTGTGTTACTAACAATAGTTCGGGCACCGATCCTCAGCCGCTCGGCGATCTTGGCGAACACAAGTGCTCTGTTACACAAGCTGCTCTTCCCCATGGCAGATCACAGTCTTTGCCCAATCCGTCGAAGAACATGACTAATACTGAATCTGTTTCGCAAATTAGGAAACGATCGGAGGAAGCCAGTAAGTTCCTTCCCAGGGGTAATCAGCTGGTTGTTGATTTGAAAAGTAGCGTGGTGTCCCCACAGCGAGAGGATCACGAGGTGGAAGCACCGTCGGAGAAGGGAGGGGGAGCGAATTCAATGGTTGGGCGGAGGGGAAGGAAGAATCACGAGAGGCAAGATTCATATTTGGAAGGGAGGAGTAGTAAGCAGTCCGCGGTTTATACGGAAGAGACTGACTTGTCGGAGATGCTCGAGAAGGTGTTGCTTTCGACTGACAGAATACCTTTTCCAGGCGGCAACAGTGAAACCCTCAAGAACGGAGTAAGCGAGGCCTTGCAGCCAAATGGACAACCCCAAGGAGCTAAGGGTGGGAAGAGTCGTGCCAAGAAAAAGAGCAAGAAGAAGGATGCCATTGATTTGAGAAGTCTTCTGCTCTTTTGCGCACAAGCCGTCGTAGCCGGTGATTTTAGAAGTGCTAACGAGTTGCTGAAGCAGATTAGGCAGCACTCTTTCCCAACCGGCGATGGGTCTCAGAGGATGGCCCATTTCTTTGCTAATGCCCTCGAAGCACGCTTTGCTGGCTCTGGTATAGGAATTCAACATTCTCGTCCTTCTTTCACTTTCCATTGGATCCCAACTTTTGAAGTGATAAAAGCATACAAGCTATATTTTTCAACCAGCCCCTTCAAGAGGTTGACCATTTTCTTTTTCACCAAAATGATCTATAAAGTAGCAGAGAAAGCCTCAGGTCTCCATATTATAGACTTTCCTATCCATTGTGGTTTCCACTGGCTATTGCTGCTCCAGAAGCTCTCGAAAAGACCCGGTGGACCTCCCAAGCTGCGGATTACAGGGATAGACTATCCCGAGCCTGGACTCCGTCCGTCACAAAAAATTGAGGATACCGGTTGTCGCTTGAGAAAGTGCTGCGAGCGGTTCAATGTTCCTTTTGAATACCGTGCCATAACTTCAAACAGCTGGCATACTATCCAAATTGAGGACCTTAAGATTGATCCGAACGAGACGCTTGCTGTAAACTCTTCATTCAGGTTCAAGGACCTACTTGATGAGTCAGTTGATGAAACTAGTCCCCGGGATGAGGTTCTGAATCTAATCAAGAGGATGAATCCCGACATTTTTGTCCATACCATTGTTAATGGATCCTACAATGGCCCCTTCTTTCAAACGCGATTCCGAGAGGCACTCTTCCACTTCTCTGCGTTGTTTGACATATGTGATGCTACTATACCGCATGACAACGAAGAGATATGGATGTTAGAGAGAGAGATCTACGGTAAGGAAATCATGAATGTAATAGCATGTGAGGGCGCCGAGAGGTATGAGAGGCCGGAGACGTACAAGCAGTGGCAAGTTCGTACTACGAGGGCTGGTTTCCGGCAGCTCCCCCTGGACCAAGATCTCATGAAGATCTTAAGATCTAAGTTGAAGGAATGGTACCACAAAGATTTTGAGCTTGAAGAAGACAAAAACTGGTTGCTTCACGGTTGGAAGGGCCGAATTGTCTTTGCGTCCTCTTGTTGGGTTCCGACAGAGGAATATTAGAGAACGTCTGTCAAAATTCATGATTGTCAATGTCTCTCAATCTTCAATCTCTCTCCCTCTGTTCACATGTATGACGTATCTGTGGGGGTTAGGTTGCTCAATTTTCAAAGGAGTGTATCTATAGTACGGTTCAAAATTAAGTGTAGTTTAATAACTCTTGCTGCAATTTTTGTCCCTGTTTGATTTAAGCTTTCTACTAATTCAAATATTGAAAACTTCTCACTAAGTAAAGATGTAACTAAATCAAATCTTCTATAAAAAGACTATCTTCTATCTTGTCTAGCACTTTTACCTATTTCAGTAAAACTAGGGAAAAGAAAGCAAAGGCAACTCTCAAGGAGAAACTCTTCCTATGGTTGTACATAAAAGCTAGTTTAGGGAAATAAAGATATTTATTTCATATAAATTATTATATAAGTTCACATTTTAGTAATATAAGATAATCATACCTTGTTTTTTTAATATGTCTCATCACCGTAAGTGTTCAACTTGAGCCAATATTATGAATTGTAAGCTTTTTTGACCAATATTTATAGAATTATTAAGTAATGATTGTGTTCTGATATCATATTACAAAGTTTATATCTAACATAAAAGTTTGCTCAATAAAATAAGACATTTACTTTATATAAACCATTTCACAAGCCCATGCTTTATTAGTAAAAAAAATTCACATTAATTTTAATAAATTGGAGCATTTAAACATGATTCATGCATTATGAGATTGAAAGGATACTCAAATCATTGCAAAAAATTAAAAATAAAAATAAAATTAGTGGGAGATTGTATGCTTGCAATGGAATAAAGATAGTTGTTGGAAAAAAAGAAAAAGAAAAAAGGAAGAGACTTGAGTTCAATTGAAATTACATAAGTAAGAAAGAGTAGACAATAAAAAAAATTTAAACTTATAATTCTATATAGAATATTATTTACACATTTATAATAATAAATAGAGACGTCTAATCAATGGACTACAATGGAAATAAGAAAGAAATTGCCGCTTCTTTGCCACGAGGATTGCATGGTTGCGAAGTGTTTTTATTTTTCTTTTGGTGGGCGATTGGTTGGGGCAGATTCGTTGCTTTGAACTAATGGAGGGTTTTAAAGTTCAAGGTGAGCACCTACTCTTTAATTTTCGATTGATTTTATGCTTAATTTTAATTGTTGTCGTGGATAATGCGTAAGGTACTAGCTAATTCTTAACTTAAAAGCATGCTTATTACTATAACTTAGATATTGATCATAGTAGAAATTATGGGCAACAAGAAACATGACCGATAGTAAAAGAGGCTCTCTTATGCACTGGTCAACCTCTAAGCTCGGCACCCCAGCAGAGTAAGGAAGAAGAGCACGAGGTGTCACAAACCTGGTCGCACCTGCTGCTACACCATTGGTTCGGTAAAATCTACCGCCTTTGACTAAGGCAGACGTCTAAATGAAGATTCGGAAATCTCGTCCCATCGTGCTTGACCGGTTAGCTAGAACGTTGTGCCTTCACCTGCCCCACTCATCGCCATGCAAATTCTGAAATGGTCACAGAGGGATGTTATCGTCCTTCCACAGGCAGTAAAGATAAGGAGAAGACTAGTCGACAAGTCAAAAGATTTAAAAGCACGAGGGATTCAACCAGGTGGAGTGGCTGCTTGTAGCTGTTCTACTGTTCGCGGTTTAGTCTGCAGAAACATTGTTAAAGTCTTGCTGCGCCGCGCTTTCTTGGAAGGTAGGTGAAAGCACCTGGACGCGCTAATCTCCATTGTTTCCTTGTTAAGTGTTCATATATACAGGTGAATTGGCTTGGGCACACTAATCTCCTCTATCTCAGTTGATCGTTTGAGGTACTTGGACACTTGCTTTTGTATTCTTTTTCTGAGCTTCTTCGGATCTTTGTCTTGGTTTCGTCATGCAGTTAGTTTAACGTTTATTGGTATCACGTTCAGCTTGAGACATAAAGGAGACAGTGAAGCTTCTAGGTGTGACTCTGTAAATGGGTCACAGTGGGTCGTGGTGCGGGGAAATTTGCTTCAGGTGATGCTGATAGCTTGACGCCCGCCCAAGGATAGGAGTGCCCCGAGAAATTTGGCCCTCGGATGATAGTGAGTACACGGAGATGGTTCTCAAGTTCATAGCCCAAATTCTTATGGAAGAGGACATAGAGGATACAGACGGGAAATTCGCCCTTCCATACAGACATATGCTTCAAGTGGATGATCATTGCTCCACTTTTGAAGCCTTGAATTTTTATTCTACTAGAAAACTTCTAGTCATTGTAATTGATTACTGTTGACAAAACCAAGTTATGTTTGCTAAGTAAGTGATTAAAAAAAAACATTTTAGGGCTGGTATTTTATTTTGTGCAGTTCAAACACATATCCTGCTATCATGTAGATGAGGAATAGTCTTTTAGTACAAGCTTGGGCTCCTGGCTCACACTGACTTAAAAAATGTTCATATGTCTATCCTATGATGAATGTCTAATTTTCAAAAAACGATTCACATTTTAGCTATAGTGATTTAATGCTCTGCATATTCAAAGACAGTGTCTAGGTTGAGTGCTATTAAATATGTTGTGGTCATATACTTGTAAATGAGTGTTTAGTTTCTTTTTAAGGTATGCTGATATTAGAGCCGCTAATGAGTTCCCCGACTACTCATAGTTTGCGGCTATCCTGTTACTTTGCTCTTTGCAAGTTTGGGATGTTGCTGATGCTCTAAATTGACAAATTTCAATACACATATTTTGCACATAAAGTAAAAAGCTTTCACACTACCCCTCGGAAGTTGTTGGCATCAGATTCTCGATTGTGCCCTGATAGATATGTACTTGAGAAGGGTGATTTATCCAAAACTGGTGCAGAAAAAGAGCATGTATTTCTTCTTGTTTCCTACTTTTCCCTTCTCTCTTCTTGTCAAAAAAGAAAAGAAAAAACTCAAATTTATTTTTTGTTGTTTAAGTTTCCTAGAAGAATTTCTTTTGATTGATTCTTTATACTTTCATATCTATTATTAAGTGTTAGTTTTTCTTTTTACAATAAAAGATGAGTTTTCTGATTTTCCTTTTTATTCTAATAATTTTGAACCACATAGACATGCACACACACAAAATTTTTTTTTTTAATTAATGTTGCAATAGAATTACAAGTATACAACAATCCACATAAGTAAGTTGATTCTTCTTGCAGCTTAAGGGGTTTACATTTTTAGTTTGTTCTTTCTTTCACTCTGAAGGAAAGGTAATGAGTTGAAAAGAGAATCCGAGAGGCCAAGGGCCATAAGTTTAAACTAAGATGGTTTGATTTAACTAATAAAGTTATGGCTGCACTATGGGATGATTTAGAAGTTTTATCAATACAATAGTAAATACATTGAACATCGGGTTGCTCTAGATAGCTCAAATAACATTAATCTCATTGATGTTTAATCAGTAGGATCCAACCCATGGCAGCATGGTAGCTTGTCTACCGAATGAAAGTATGCGTCTATGTGTTGAGTTTATCTTATACCACCATCTTATATTCCTTACCAATGTCTACATTTCAAGGAACCTTTCTTTTCCAAGTGTCTGAATTGTTTAGCATTTGTTGTTCAAGTTGGAATTCATCAACAATATAGATGATGGTGGTGGGATCCTCTGTCATAATAGCTCAAGACCGAGAGATATTATGAGCTAAGTTTGCTGGGCTCCTTGCTTGTATACAATTCTTGGTAATTCAAAAAGTCGAATATAAATGTAGATTTTCTATTGTTTATAGTAAAATTATTTTCCTTATGAGGGCTATTTAAATTTATTGATCTAACTTTAACATCGTTAGCTCTTTCAGATTATCATTTTTCTTGTTGCATTTATTTGTATATCATGTAATAATTGCACTTAGTTGTTTCAATTGTTCTCATCTCCTTCCATGATTTTAGCTATGTTGGAGAACTTGGCTAATCCCCTCACTATGATAAGGAGACAACCCTTCTTGAGCTAGGTTGATCACACTTCTGCAAGAACTGTACACTACATTTTGAACAACAGACCTCTAAGCGGAACATAATGCAATATTGACTAAACGACACAAAAAATGAAAGAATATATGACAAAAAAATAAAAATTCAGAGTTAGTTTTTAATATAAGTCTTTTGACATGGTGTTAGAGTTTAAGTTAATTTTACATTTTCATGTGATGTATGAGAGAGTATATGCATAAATAAGAGTTTTATATCCAAAAATAAAGTTTATGGAATAAAGATTAAATAAAAGGATGTCTTTGTAATCAAAAAATATTTTTTTAAAAAATAAAGCTTAAATAAAAAAATGTTCTTCTAATATAATAATCACCTTTTAATTTTTGGTCTAAACTTTTTGATAATTACCAAATTGGAGATAGTAACTTTTAATTATCTCTTCAAAGGTAAGTTTTATTGTTCTTTTGGGTTATAGCAAGCTTGTTACTCCTCTTAAAACACACTTAGGTCAATTAAAAATATAATTAAAATAATTTAAACTTAGAATACTTTCTATGTAAGATTTTTTATACTAATTCTCCTTGTCATTTCCATTACATTCTTAAGGGCTCTTTGGGCTACAATTTAAAAAAGAAAAATTGTAAACGAAAATATCACATGAGGAAGGATCATTCCGTAATATTCGGAAGATTAGTCAAACATTATTTTGGACCCTACACGTAATCCAAAAGGCAGATCTGTGCCAACCAGAGAGCGAAGGAAAACACAACACGAAACGTCTCTCTGTTTGACTCGACATTCGGTCCACGTTCTTCAAAAGTTTGCTCGACGAGTTTCTTTTTTGCTCGGAATCTCCCTCCAAAGCCCCTTCAATCTCCTCCTCTCAGTTCCACCTTTGGTCTGACCAGTCACTACTGCGCTCGCCGGAGAAACCGATGCATATCTAAGGTTCTGATTTTAATCTTTATTGTTTTCATTTAGTTCTAGCTAGTTCGTCGGAGACGACTCCATTTTTCGTGGGAGGTGTATGTAGATAAATCAGTTTTTTTGTCTGATTCAGGTACTGTAAATGTTGAACTGTTCTCGGGTTCTGCTTTTGACATAAAAGAGGCAGTCGGATTATGGATCCAAGATTTTCTGTAGATATTACAAACGGTATCCGGATCGGTAGCCATGCCATCTCACCGGGTCCAGATTATCTGGATCTTGTGAACGAGTATGAATTCTATGCACCTCCGCCGGACGTTAACTTCTTCGAGGAGACGTTCGTTCAACATGATTTGAATCCCACTAGTTTCTCTCCGCAGATCTCAGCGGCGGCTCCGTCCGTTGCTAATAGCCTTAGCCCGCCCTCCACGTCTACGAGTACAGAGGGGGACTCGTCCTCGGACGACAGGGACTACTCGGAAACGGTTCTCAAGTACATAAGCCAGATAATGATGGAAGATGATATAGACGACAAGCCCTGCATGTTTTACGACCCCTCAAGTCTCCAGGACACCGAGAAATCGTTTTCTGATGTTTTGGCTCAGAGACACGCTTCTTCCACAAATCAAGCCGGACCACTAGTCTATGTCAATCACAACGTGGAGAACCCTGAAGATGTTTTTTCGGGTGGTAGTGATAGCGATTCTTGTACTAACAATTGTTCGAGCAATAGCACCGACCCTCAGCGGCTTGGTAATCTTGGTGAAGAGAAGTCCTCTGTTACACAAGCTGCTCTTCCTGATGACCTTGTTTTCCAGCCCAGTGGCGGATCTCAGGCTCCGGCCAATCCGTCGAAGAACATGACTAATATTTCTGATGGGATAGACCTTTTCGCCCACAACATTTTCATAAACACTGAATCTGTTATGCAATTTAGGAAAGGATTGGAGGAAGCGAGTAATTTCCTTTCCAGGGGTAATCAGCTGGTTGTTGATTTGAAAAGTAGCGTGGTGTCGCCAGAGCGAGAGGATCACGAGGTGAAAGCACAGTTGGAGGAGGAAGGGAGGGCGAATTCAACTGATGGGTCGAGGGGAAGGAAGAATCACGAGAGGGAAGATACATATTTAGAAGGGAGGAGCAGTAAGCAGTCCGCGGTTTATGTGGAAGAGACTGACTTGTCGGAGATGCTCGAGAAGGTGTTGCTTTCGACTGACAAAATACCTTTTCCAGGCGTTAACAGTGAAATCCTCCAGAACGGAGTAGGCGAGGCCTTGCAGCCAAATGGACAACCACAAGGAACTAAGGGTGGGAAGAATCGTGCCAAGAGAAAGAGCAAGAAGAAGGATGCCATTGATTTGAGGAGTCTCCTGATTTTTTGTGCCCAAGCCGTCGTAGCCGGTGACGTTAGAAGTGCTAACGAGTGGCTGAAGCAGATTAGGCAGCACTCTTCCCCTACCGGCGATGGGTCTCAGAGGATGGCCCATTTCTTTGCTAATGCCCTTGAAGCACGCTTGGCTGGCGCTGGTATGGGAATTCAACAATCTCGTCCTTTTTTCAGTCTCCATTCGATTCTAGCTCCTGAAATGGTGAAAGCATTCAAGTTTCATTTTTCAACCTGCCCTTTCAAGAGGTTCTCCATTTTCTTTATCACCAAAATGATTTATAAAGTAGCAGAGAAAGCGTCAAGTCTCCATATTATAGACTTTGCTATCCATTGTGGTTTCCACTGGCCATTGCTGCTCCAGAAGCTCTCGAGAAGACCTGGTGGACCTCCGAAGCTGCGGATTACAGGGATAGACTATCCCGAGCCTGGACTCCGTCCGTCACAAAGAATTCAGGATAGCGGTCGTCGCTTGAGAAAGTGCTGCGAGCAGTTCAATGTTCCTTTTGAATACCGTGCCATAACTTCAGACAGCTGGCACACTATCCAAATCGAGGACCTTAAGATCGATCCGAACGAGACGCTTGCTGTAAACTCTACATTCAGGTTCAGGAACGTACTTGATGAATCAGTTGACGAAACCAGTCCCCGGGATGAGGTTCTGAATCTAATCAGGAGGATGAATCCCGACATTTTTGTCCATAACATTGTCAATGGATCCTACAGTGGTCCCTTCTTTCAAACGCGATTCCGAGAGGCACTCTTCCACTTCTCTGCATTGTTTGACATATGTGATGCTACTATACCGCGTGACAACGAAGAGAGATTGATGTTAGAGAGAGAGATATACGGTAAGGAAATCATGAATGTAATAGCATGTGAGGGTGCCGAGAGGTATGAGAGGCCGGAGACGTACAAGCAGTGGCAGGTTCGGACAGCGAGGGCTGGTTTCCGGCAGCTTCCCCTGGACCAAGATCTGATGAAGATATTCAGATCTAAGTTGAGGGAATGGTACCACAAAGATTTTGAGCTTGAAGAAGACAAAAATTGGTTGCTTCACGGTTGGAAGGGCCGAATTGTCTTTGCCTCCGCTTGTTGGGTTCCGATCGAGGAATCTTAGGACAATGTCCAAATTCATGATTGTCAATATTTTTAATCATCAATCTCTCTCCCGCTGCTCCTGTTTTTAATCATTAATCTCTCTCCCCCTCCTCTCTGTTCATATGTATGACAATCTGTGGTTGTTAGGTTGTTCGATTATCAAAGAGGTATATCTATACTATGGTTCAAAATTCATTTTACTTTAGTAATTTTGTTGTAATGTTTGTCTAGCCTTCTACTATTTCAAATATTAAAAACTTCTCACTAAGTAAAGATGTAATTAAATCAAATCTTCCATAACAAGACTGTCTTGTCTAGCACTTTTACCATTTGAAAGCAAAAACAACCATGTTGGAACAACATTCCCATGGAGAAACTCTTTTAATAGTAGTACATAAAAGTTTGTTCAAGGAAATGAAGATATTTATTTTGTATAAATCATTTTATAAGCTCATATCTTAGTAATGTAGAATAATTTTATATTAAGTTTAACACATTCCTTCACCATAAGAGTTCAACTTGAACTAATACCATGGTGCTACTTTCACAATGTGAATTCTAAGCCTCTTTGACTTGGTTGTATTTTGATACTATATTATAAATATTATATTCAATGTAAAAGTTAACTTAAAGAAATGAGACATTTACTTCATATACACTGTTTTAAAAGCTTATGCTTTAGTAGTATTAGACAACTTCACATTTTTAATAAATTGGAGCATGCAAACATAACTCACGCATTATGTAGGATACTCAAATCATTGCCAAAAAAAAAAAAAAAAGAGAGTTAGTAAGAGATGATATGGTTACAGTGAAATAAAGACAGTTTGTTAAAAAAAAATGGGAGAGGACTTAAGTTCAACTTAAAATACATAAGGAAGAGCAGTCAACAAAAAATTTAAACTTGTAATTCTATATAGAATAATAAGTACACGTAATAAATAAAGACATCTAATCAATAGACTAAAATGAAAATGAAAAAGAAATTGCCAATCCTTCGCCACGAGGATTGCATGGTTGCAAAGTGTTTTTATTTTCTTTTGGTGGGCGGTCAGTGGGGCGCAGAGTCATTGCTTTGAACTAATGGAGTGTTCTAAAGTTCAAGGTGAGCACCTACTCTTTAATTTTCGATTGATTGTATGCTTAATTTTAATTGTTGTCGGGGAATAGTGCATAAGGTACTACCTAATTGTTTCTTTATTACGAACATTGAGGTGAACCCACTACCTAAAGGAGAAGAGCAAGCGAGGAGGATCTGTCGACGGCTTGTTACCTTAAAAAGCATGCTTATTACTATAACATAGATTTTAATCATAGTAGAAATCATGGCCGATGGTAAAAGAAGCTGTGGCGTACAATGGTCAACCTCTCAGCTCGCCACCCCGGCAGAGCAAGGAAGAAGAGCACGACGTGTCACAAACCTGGTCACACCTGCTTCTACACCATTGGTTCAGTAAAATCTGCCGACGTGTGAGTGAAGATTCGCAAATCTCTTCCCGTCGTGCTTGACCGGTTAACTAGAACGTTGTGCCTTCCTCTGTCCCACTCACCCCCCCGGCATATTCTGAAGGGTCACAGAGATACGTTATCGTTCCTCCAGATGCAATAAAGATAAGGAGAGGGGCAGTCGACAGTCAAATGATTTGAAAGCACGAGGGATCCAACCAGGTTGACTGGCTGCTTGTAGGTGTTCTTCTGTTAGCGGTTTAGTCTTGGTCTCGCTGCGCCGGCGCTTTCTTGGAAAGTTGGTGAAAGCACCTGGACACGCTAATCACCATTGCTTCTTTGTTTAAGTATTCGTATATACAGGAGAATTCGCCTTGGTACGCTAATCTCCTTCGTCTCAGTTCATCGTTAGAGGTACTTGGGCACCTACTTTTGTTTTCTTTTTCTTAGCTTCTTCGGAGCTCTGTCTTGGTTTCATCATACAGTTAGTTTAACGTTTATTGGTATCACGTTCAGCTTGAGACATAAAGGAGAAAGTGAAGCTTCTAGGTGTGACTCTGTAAATGGCTATGGATCCTGGCTTTGCTGGATTTTCTGATTTCGGAAATGGTTTTTGGGTCGGGGACCAAACCGCCTCACCGGATTCCAATCAGGCGCAGGAATATTTTTTTAACGTGCCATCCCAAGACCTTAATTTCCTCGAAAATCCTTTTCTGCGGTCTGATCAGGGCTCCGGTGATTTAGATAAGCGGATCATGGTGGACCGTGGTGCTGGAGCATCTGCTTCGGGCTTTGCTGATAGCTTGACGCCGCCGTCCATGGGTACGAGTGCCTCGGAAAATTCGCCCTCGGACGACAGTGAGTACACGGAGACGGTTCTCAAGTTCATAGGCCAGATTCTTATGGAGGAGAACATAGAGGATAAACCCTGCCTGTTTTACGACCCGCTTGGTCTCCGAGTCACCGAGAAATCGTTCTACAATGCCATCGGTCAGAAATATCCTCCTTCTCCTAATCAAAATCGTCCACAAACTGGGATCAATCACAACGTTGATATCTCAGATGATGTTCCTACTGGAAGTAGTTGCAGTGACTACAGGGCTAGTAGTTGTTCTAGCACTAGCACCAACGATGATACTCGGTGGTTCGGAGATCATGGTGAGGACAATTCCTCTTTCTCGGAGGCTAATGTTTCAAGCAAATTTGTTTTCCAGGCCACAGGATCAGGGTTTTCGGCAGATCGGTCTGCCAAGGTGACAAAGAATATTGGTGACGGGACAAATCTTTTGGCTCAGAGCATTTTCACTAGTAGTGAATCTCGGTCGCAATTTAGAAAAGGGTTAGAGGAAGCTTGTGAGTTCCTTCCTGGGGATATTCAGTTGGAGAGTACCAAGGTGTTTCCGGAGTTGAAGAGAAAGGACCAAAAGGAGAAAGGTGAGAAGGAGAATTTACGGGAGGGGTCTAAGGGAAGGAAGAATCATGAGAGGGAAGACATAGATTTTGAAGAATGCAGGAGCATCAAGCAGTCTGCGGTTTCTGTGGAAGAGAGTGATCTTCTAGAGACGTTCGATGATGCACTTTCGGAACTCTGTGTCAGCTACAGATCCTTGCTTAATAAAGAAAGAAAGTCCTGCCAGCCACCTGAGGAGCCGCATGGGGGCCTAAAAGGAGCTAGTGTTGGGAAGGATCGTGCTGAGAAACAGGGGAAGAAGAAGAAGAAGAACGCGGTTGATTTAAGCGCTCTTTTGCTGCAGTGTGCCCAAGCTGTATCATCCGGAGACAGTAGAACTTCTAATGACTTGCTGAAGAAGATCAGGCTGCATTCCTCCCCTTCCGGTGATGGGTGCCAGAGGATGGCCCATTTCTTTGCTAATGGCCTCGAAGCGCGCTTGGCCGGCACCGGCATCGGAACTCAGCTGTTCTATTCTTCCTTTGCTTCCAAGATGATCTCAGCTTCTGAAATATTGAGAGCTCACAAAGTTCATCTTTCAGCGTGCCCATTCAAGAGGGTTTCGCTAATGTTTGCTGTCAACATGATTTTCAAAGCAGCAGAGAATGCATCAAGTCTTCATGTCGTAGACTTTGGTATCCAATATGGCTTGCCGTGGCCAATTTTGATCTATAAACTTTCACAAAGAGCTGGAGGACCTCCCAAGCTGCGTATTACGGGGATTGAGGTTCCTGAACCTGGATTTCGTCCGACCGAACAGATTGAGGATACCGGTCGTCGGCTGGGGAAGTACTGTGAACGGTTTAATATTCCTTTTGAGTACCATGCCTTAACATCAAAGAATTGGGAAACTATCCAGATCAAGGACCTAAAGATTGATCGGAATGAGATGCTTGCTGTGAGTTGCCTTTTCCGATTTAGACACTTACCTGACGATACTGTTGAGGAGATTAGTCCAAGGAATGAGGTTCTAAACTTAATTAGGAGGATGAATCCTGATATTTTTGTCCATTCCATTGTTAATGGTTCCCACAGTAGTCCCTTCTTTGTCCAACGGTTTAGAGAAGCGCTTTTCCACTTCTCTGCAGTCTATGACACATATGATGCTACTATACCCCGCGACAACGTGGAAAGATTGATGATTGAGAGAGAGTTTTCTGGGAGGGAGGCCATGAACGTTATAGCATTTGAAGGCTCTGAGAGGATCGAGAGGCCAGAGACATACAAGCAATGGCAAGTCCGGACTACGAGGGCTGGTTTCCGGCAGCTCCCATTGGACCGACAGTTCATGGGAATACTGAGGTCAAAGTTTAAGGAATGGTATCACAAGGACTTCGTGCTCGAGGAAGACAGCCACTGGTTGCTTCAGGGGTGGAAGGGCAAAATCATCTATGCTTCCGCTTGTTGGGTGCCGGCTTAGGAATCTTGTCCACCATATTCTTGAGGACTTTGGAAAGGATCATTCAAGGTTAAAAAATTTTCTTCATTTCCAACCACTTTTATGTATAAATATGCTGATGTATGTTCAAGTTCTTAAACTTGTGGTTTTTCTATACTAAAGATGAAAAATTAGCTTGGAACAACTCCAGAATGTTCCAAACATAATACGACTCTTAAAAGAGATTGCGACAGTAGGTGGTGGTTAGTGTAGTACTCCTAGTGGGAAGAAAAGATGGGGTAACTTCCTGTGAATTTTAATTATCTAAGCATGTTTCTCTCTTAAAGTTGAAAGTAAAGGCTGAAAGCAGAAATGGAAGGAAAGATTGAACTTTAAGGTCTCCCTCATTTGTTGAAGTAAAAAGGTCCAGTCAGAAGCACGGGAACGTTATTTTTCTAAGCATGCATCATTTATGAATTAGTGAATAAATGCATTAACAAATTCACTTCCTCTCTCTCTCTGTCTCTCTCTCTGTCTCTCTCTGTCTCTCTCTGTCTCTCTCTGTCTCTCTCTCTCTCTCTCTCTCTCTCTCTCTCTCTCTCTCTCTCTCTCTCTCTCTCTCTCTCTCTCTCTCTCTCTCTCTCTATATATATATATATATTATATTTTCACGTCTTTCTTTGAGTTTTAAGAAAAGGCCTTTCGGATTGTAAAAATAATAAAGCATTGACTTGAGTAAAAGATTTAGATAAGAAAATTTTACATAAAACATTTAACCGAGATATTTGAGGACTAAAGAATGTCCATTAGTATGTTCTTTCATTAAGTTTCAAATTACTTGCATAATTTCATGGACCTAACCCAAGTTCGCTTTTATATCAAGTTCCTAGTTCAAATATTATTATAACTTCATGAAGGTAACCGAAATTTAAAAGAAAAAACCTATCTTGAATACAAAATAACGATGATGGAACGATATAAGAATAAAGATTTGCAAACTCTCTATAGTCTTTAGTGCAAAGGTTCTATCTGCCATCGCAAAAGACAAATTACAATTGCAGTTCTCCAAGAAACTCCAATCGTATTTGAGCCGTCGTTGTAGCACTTGTCTTCTCTTATCATGATTTCAATAAAGTCATACTCCAGTAAGTATCCTGAGGACTTTCTGTTCATTATCTATCACATATCAAATGTGGAGCAAGAACTTTGTTGGTCTCGCTTGGTTGGAAATGGTCCAAGGTAAACCATAAATTGTTTATGCCGATCAACACTCCGCCATTATCCTCGTGATGGGAGATTACAAAGTTCAACAATACGTTTTTTTCTCTGATTTTTTCTCCATTGATATGATGTTTTATAGGCGAACACATTATTTTCAAACCGCGTGTTTTACTTTATCCCGGTTATTGTTTGGTTTTCAATCATGTCGTCACTTTGACGAAATGCTCAATGTTCTCATATTGGTCATAATGTCATCACTTGGACTTCGTCAAGTGAAGATTAGCACAGTAATCTTAGATATTTTAAATGATTAACCATTAATAAAGGAACATATTCTTGTTTATTCACCATCAATGATGACATTGAGCGTTCAGTTGTATTTCTGATATGTATATGAGATTTCCTTTATATTAGCTTTGTAAAATAATATTTATGGTAATACAACCATTCTAAGCTTCTATCATAAGATAGATTTTATTCTTAGATTATTTTCCCAGAAAATCTTATGTGAATAAAATTTTATCCATAACACTTCCATATCATTATCAAAATTACACTTGAGACTGCCACCGCCAACCATAATCCTCACTTGGTAGTCCGACCTCCGTAACGCTTTTCAAATTCAAACTTCTTACAATAGGTTTAACTAAGCCAATAAACTGAAACAGTGGATGCATTGATGTTTCTCAAGAGATCAAGACACTTGCCAGTTGAACGAATATGAAGGGAAATGGA
Source organism: Casuarina glauca (assembly GCA_028551395.1). Classification (NCBI taxonomy): domain Eukaryota; kingdom Viridiplantae; phylum Streptophyta; class Magnoliopsida; order Fagales; family Casuarinaceae; genus Casuarina; species Casuarina glauca. The sequence goes on along the minus strand of CM052352.1, from coordinate 26,006,350 downwards.
TTAAGATGGGGACGGGTAGACCCAAAAAACTGATTTAATCAAAGCGTGACCATAAATCAACCGAAAATATGTAGAACTTCATATTAAAAGGGTTAGGGACGAGTGGGTATCAAAATTCTGAGGACTTAAGGACTTGAGAGAGAGATATTGCGGTCTTAGTCACTAGCCTTTGCCTCGTTTGCCGAATTTAATTTTGTGCAAGTGGAATTTTCGTTGGAGTCGGCAACAATCCTATTGGATCAGGATCATTGACGGCTCTTTAGTTCCGACTGAGTCAGTCATTGTAGTAGATCAAATGGAAAAGTTATGTGATTTGTCAACAAGGCCTTTTGGCAAAGTGGTCATGGGAACATAACAAATGGTATTAGATCAACATCACATCGTAAGTTTGAATCACAAAAGGGGTGAGCTGAAAAATGGCTAATTGAGCTAGAGTAGAATTGTCATGAAGTGGGTTGTCAGAATATTAGCTCAGAAGCACGGAGGAATATAACAGTCTAAATAACTCTTTTTTTTTTTTTTTGTAATTAGCCAATAGGTTTAGTGTGATGGCTTGACAAGATAAGGCCGCTCGAAACTTAGTCCTTAGATATTAGGTCATCCTTTCCTTTAGTTAATTTACAAAGTGTAGGTGAAACGAGTGAGTACAGAGCAAGTAGGCCTATAGGTTCGAGAATTACCTCATTTTCATTTCCTTATAGAATTATGTAGACTTACGAAGGAAGTATGACACCTAATCCACCACTACAAGCCCTTGCAAAATGCCTTTTAGCCTATCTTCTCAAATGAACCCCACCCTTCCATATATAGGAATTTTCCTTAACATTCCTCCATGTCCCTTCAAGTCCCTAGAAAACTTAGGAAGTGAGTTCCCTTAATAGGGCTCATCCCATCTAGTGTAGCCTAGAAGAAAATCATTTGGAGAGAAGTTTGAAATTGTTCTAAGTGCAAGATCAAGTTACTTGTTGACCAAGCCCTCATTGCCCATGTCAACTTTTGCTTTTGTATAGAATGAAGACTACACTTGAGGATCCTACTAGTATAGGGGTAGCTACTCATATTGTACTTTGACACATTTTTACAGTTCAATAAACAATTGTATATAAACTACATTGTAGAGAGAGAAAAAATACAATCAATATAGAGAAGATTTTCCTCATTTTGTTTCTTTTGCCTGATGTGTTTTCAGCTATTTAACTTGGTATCGAGCTACTTGGAGAAAGCCTTGGTGATCCTGTTTTGGTAGTTCTACCTTCTTCTTTGCCTTTTACTTCTCCTTTGCAACTATTTTCTATCTATTCATGAACTCATTTCACATTTGGGTTTTGTTTGCCTTTTTTTTTTTGGACCTATGTCCATAGGCCACTTGTCCTCAAGCCTAGGCTCTATGTCTACTTCCTCAAACATAGGCCTAAAAAACACTCCCCACACTTGCCTACACAACCCACCTTCCATTCCGATGGCCTCCTCCCTAGCCTTGCCCTTCTCTCATTGTTGACTCTCTATATATGACTCAACGACAACAATTACATCATTTAATGGACCATAATCAAACCTTTTTTAAATGTAGTGTAGCTCTTGCCCATTGTTAGTGGGTTTGAACCTAAGCCCTAACCTATTTGCTTACTCCTACTCATTTGATTTGACCATCTCGTAGAAACAACGTAGGGCCTTGACCCATGTTTAGTGGACCATGATCAAACCTCGTAGCAACAACAATATTTTTGGTTTCCTTATTACTTCAAGTGATAAGTTTACAATACAATGCTTTATCGACTAACTTGAATATACCATTTTAATACCAAGGACTTTGCATTCTTATGATTTATAGAGCTTTTTGGAGACATTTTATTTTATTTTTTATTTTTTATTTTTTTGCAATTCTACAACAGATTATCTACCATTTTTTGGACCAAAAACTTCTTATATACTCTTTGAATTTTTCAAGTGAATAGTTAAAAGAGGTGAGTCAGTCTATTGCACATGTAACAACTACACTTGTAAAGTAAATGACTAAATCCAAGGCAAAAAAGATAAGCATAGGATGATGGATTTCTTTCTAGGGTTGCTTGAATCCTTCTAGAATTATAGAATCAACGTTTTGACCAAGGAATTGCTTTCTCTAATCGATACAATGTTAAATCTTGCATAGGAAGATAAACATAAAAAATGGATCTATAAGCCTAGCATGAGAAACCTAAAAGGAATGACACTTACATAAACTCTTTACCCTTAAACTAGTCCCATTTCTCTTTAATTGTTGCTAGTACCAAATTGGATGCAAAAAAGGCTATTTGTTTGCTCTCATTGCCATAAATCTCACCACTACAAGGAGAGATGCTACAAGTTGATCAACTACCCTTATGGCTTGAATTTGAAGGAAAAAAGGGAAGTAAGTCATTGGTAGGCTTTCCAAACTGGTGAAGACTTGACAAAGATGAAGTTAGGCAAATACTTTAGTGCAATTTGCTAGATAGCTGAGTTTTTCTTGTAGGGTAAACTAATCAAGCTAGATTTGGGCAATTACTTTTTTTTTTTTTTTAATCATACAAGAGCAAATGGGCTAGTTCTTATTCGTGCTAAGCCAACTAATTATAAAAGTCCAATTTCATATAAATAACAGCCCATGCCATATGGGTTTGCTTTTCTAGCCCAACATCAATAACAAATGGGCCATAACAATTAGGCTAGTATTAACTTTTTTGTAGGCTTTAACATAGCCTATGGGTTTACCAAATCTAGCTCTTGCACTCATATTGGATCAACTTCAATAAATGCTAGTTGCACTTAGCTTAATTCTAATTGCTCATAGCAATTTGACAAGTATTGTACCCTCTTCTCAATTTTAGCATTTTAAACATCCTTGGATTATTAGTTTGAGTATGAGTGATCATATTAATTATGATTTAAATTATTTATATTCCTTTTATTTATGCCTATCATAATCATTACCTATTAAGTTGCCTAATGGTTCATATGTTTATGCCAATCATCTTGGATATTTTATTCCATAAAATTACTACATTTAAACCATGTTTTATTTGTACTATGCTTGAAATTTGGCTTGATTTTAGTTAAGAAAATTACCTTTGATTGCAATTGTATGGTCATAGTTTTTTTTTATTTTTTTATATGGTTTTTTAACTTTTTAAGATGTATGATTGGCTGGGTGATTAGATTAGGTAAAGCTGAACAAGAACTATGAAACATTGTGAAAACTATGAAAAGATTGAGATTGAAACATCAAAATGTCACTTAAAATGATATTTCTTTGGGAGTATTTTATATTATGAAATTGAGACACTTTCCCTCATACAATGTTCCTTACTTTCCCCAATATGATTGGGATGTTAATTGTTTTATTTTGAAATCATTTTCTATTGTGTTTAACCTATATATAGTAAATACAAGTTAAAAAATATATCTTAAAAATTTTTGTAGCAAAATTCATTCCTTTAGTTTTGCAACCTCCTTTTGATGATTGTTTTGGTGAACAGGTAAATTTGCATTAATAAAATTAGTATACAGAAGTATAGGAGCATATCTTAACATTATAATAGTTATGAAAACTATGAAAATATAGAGATTTAAACCTCAAAATGTCACTCAAAATGACATTCTTTACAAGGATTTTATATTATGAAGTAGAGAAACTTTTCCTTAAACAATCTTCTTTACTTTTGCCAACATGATTGTGATATTAATTTTTTTGTTGCAAAATCATTTCTTATTGCGCTAAACCCATATATAGTAAATGTAAGCTAGAAAAGATATTTTAAGAAGTTTTGTAGCTAAATTATTTCCTTTAGTTGATCTTTTCATCCATTATAGTTATTTATTATGTTCTCCAATATGACAATAGATTCTATTTTGGATGAGAATAGTCTTTTAAATCATCATGGTCCATGTATATTAAAAAATGAGATGACTCATGTTTTTAACATTGTCTAAAAGAAATCATAATATAAGTTAACTAAATGGAGCCATATACAATTTCTGTTACTACAAAAAGTCAATATTGACAAACTAGATATCTAATCAAATTATATTTGTTGATGCCACCAATCCAAATTATATCATATTAATCTACTTTATCATTAAGTGGTCAGAGGTTATTGTAAATTTTTTTTTATAGCAATAAGTATACCTATAAAGAATAGAGATAAGAGTGAGCCTTAGTTTGAAGAGATATTTCTAACTCTATACCATGGAACTTTTTATACCAAGTTGCATTATTGGATTTTTTACATTTTGCATTATAAATCTACTTACTTTATAAGAAAGAATTCTGGAGACTAATGAGATTCAAGAGCATATATTTCAAAAACATTTATTCCAAATTTCAAGATTTGGTAACCTTAATCCTCATTCCTTATTTGATGAGCATTGTTTTGTAAGCTTTTTTATGAGAATGATGTGTATTTGAATTGATCACTTATAAAAAGTTTATGATCTTTTTCTTAATTTCATAGATTGATTATTTTCGTAGTAGGAAAATTTGCATCTAAAATGTGTGTATAAAAATTAGGATTAATTTTGCCAACTATAGCATTCCTACATAGCTAAGATGTTTCATTTTTCAACTTTCTATTCTTTCAAATATTTTATCCATCATAATCTAAAATAAGAAGTTATTCTTGCTTTAATAACCTTAAGAAGAATATTTGACATTTGCTTGGGCTATAATGTACACTTATGAGTTTAATAAATTCCTTCAAGGCTTCTATAAGACAAAATACTAATTCTATATCATTATGAGAGAAAAGAAACAAATTATTAGCAAAACACAAATGAGTGATTTTTTTAGGTTTACGTCACCAATGAAACTTAAATACTAATGTAGGGGTCTATACAATAATAATTATGTTAAGTATTTTCACCACCATTACCAATAAATATGGGGATAATGAGTTCACTTGTTACAGTCCATTAGCCTTCAAAGTAATCTGCATGCTCTTCATTAAAATTGATTGAAAATCTTGTTGCAATAATTCACTCACCTCTAAGATCAACTAAGTATCGTGAAATATTGATAGCTTTTAAGACTTTTAATATCACTCCTCACTTAACCATATCATATACTTTAATTAGATTAATTTTGATGGTAAGGTGTTTATCTTTATTACGTGTAAAAGAGTTCTCAACAAAGTGTAATATTTCAAAAATTTGACATCCATTTGTAAAACTAGTTTGCCTATGGCTAACCACTATAAGGAGAATAACTATTAACTTTTCAACTAATATCTTAGAAATGGTTTGTAAAGAGCATTGCAACATACTGTTTCTAAACTTAGTGGATTAATAATCACACTTATGTCATTATGTCTTTATGGAAGAGAGAAGTATTCCTTTTAGAATGGGTATAGAAACTTTTAGCGCTATCAAAGATAGATTGATAATATGAAATAATTGCAATCCTTAAGGCTTCTTCCTCTATGATAATTGAGCCATCTTATAATATTAGTTTACGTTTGATGATTGATTTTGTTGGATTAGTTAAATTTTTATGCACTATCGATTTACTTTATTTGTTTTGATTGTGAATAGTTCATGTAATATTAATATCAATACTAGTTGTATGTTGTGGCACCAATATCATGATTGTAGCTTTCAAAAAAACTTTTTTGCACATGAAAAGCATATATAATATTTCGACTTTCTTTTTTTCATGTTTAGTAAGGCAATGCTTGACCTTGTCCACATGGATTTAGGATAACTCTACAAGGAACCTAATCATGATGAGTTGCAATAATTTTATACCATTTTTGATATTGTTTGCATGTGACTTGGACATATTTCTGTTTCTTCTTTGCTACATTTATTTATTTATTTATTATCTTTTTGTGAAATTTTCTATGAAAGTTCTTGTATATACCCCTAAAACAAAATGGGAAAGGTAGAATGCAAACAACATCACTTGTTGAGCATGGTTTAAGCCTTAATGTTTTAGGTTTAGATTTTCGCATGATTTTAGGAGTAGTGCATTTTGGCAACCACTTATCTAATCAACCAATTACCAAGTATTGTGCTTGGGACAAATCTACTCCTAGGGTTACTTCAGAGTAAAACACTATATCTAGGTCATTTATGAGTTTTTTCCTATAAATGTTATGTAATTGTATTATATCTTAAGGACAAATATACTCCTAGGGCAATCCCATGTGTCTTTATTAGTTTTTCTTACTTACAAAAAGGGTATTGTGTTTAAAATCTCAATAGTAAGAAAATATTTGTTAGTTGGGACTTTTTTTTTTTTTCTAAGTATGAATTCCTTTTCACTTTGCATAAACCCTCTAACACAATTCTAGCTCAATCCTAGAACTAGCTTATGCGCTTAGTGGACCTTGTTCAATTGCACGATCCACCACCATTTTTTGCTAGAACCATATTTAGGATCACTAAAACCACCGCTTTATGATATATTGCAAAATCATCCATCCAATCATCCCTATAGCCATATCACCTACTTGTCATCCTGAGCCATCTTTAGAGCCTTTTCTAGAATAACCAACTATTTGACAATCCACCCAATTTTTTTTTTTTTTTTTTTTGGTTTTTAATGTAAGTTGCATTAATGAAATTAATATACAAAAGCTTAGGGGCATACCCCAGTATTACAACAATTTCCAATAGTAAACTTAGAGTAAGCAAAAATAGAGGTTGGAAGCCTCCAAATCTCACTAAAAAATACATTACCTTGAGAGGGTTTGATATAATGAAGCAGAGAAGCTCTCTCTCGTACAATTTTCCTTACTTTAGCCAACAAGATTGGAATGTCAACTAATGTATTTTGAAATCTTCTTCTATTCCTTTCTGCCCAAATGCAATAAATACAAGCTAGAAAAGATATTTTAAGAAGTTTTGCAGCCAGATCTTTACCTTTTAATGCTTCAATCCACCCAATTTTTGTGATCACTCATTTGGACTAGAAATTGTGTACTTTCCATAACATCGATAGAACCTTGTACTAGCCATTATCCCATTTCTTAGTAAATTGTTACTTCTTATTGTTACAATTCCTCTGCCACGTGTCAATAATGAAATCCCTTAGAACGAAGTAAGCAAAGCCTCATAGCCAAATGGACATCCCAAGGGAGGTAATTATGTGAAGGGAAAGGCTAAGAACCAAAGCAAGAAAAAGGATTGTGTTGATTTAAGGCTCTTTTGATCCTTTATGCATAGGCTATCTTGGTAGGAGAGTATGGAACTGCTCATGTGTTACTAAAGCATATTAGGCAAGAAGCTTCCCTTTTGGTGATGGATCTCGAAGGTTGGCCCATTACTTTGCTAATGCCTTAAGGGCACGCTTGGCTTACAATGGCCAAGGAATTCAAATGTTTTATCCTTCCTTCGTTTCCAAGACGATCTAAACGTCTGAACTATTTCTAGCCTACAATATTCATCTTTTAGCCTCCCATTTCAAGAGGATGTCTTTGTTATTTGCTAACAAAATGATTTGTGAAGTAATAGAGAAAGCCATGGGTCTTTAGATTATGGATTTTTGTATACAAAATGAGTTCCAATGGCCAACTTTAATAAGAAATTCTCAAAAAAGAGTTAGAGGACCTCCCAAACTAGATATTAGAAGGATAAAGCAGCCGGATTTGGATTACAACCAATAAAGATAGTTGAGGAGACAAGTCATCACTTGGCAAATTTTTACAAGCGGTTTAATGTTTCTTTTGAATACCATACCATAGCATCACTGAAATGATAGACCATCCCAATTGAGGGCCTCAAGATTGATTGGAATGAGAAACTTGTAAATTGCTCCCTATGGTTTTAGAACTAAATTGATTTGTTAGTTGAAGAAACCGGTCCACGGAATGCAGTATGGAATTAATCTAAAGATGAATCTTGATATTTTTGTCCATTCAATTGTCAATGGATCCTATAATTTTCGCTTCTTTGTCCCACGGTTCCGAGACGCACTCTTCCTCTTCTTTACACTTTTTGACATATTTGATGCTACTTTATATTCAATGTTGTAGTGCTTGTCTTGATGCTACTTTACACCTCCATAAGAATAAGTATGTTCGCTTCTTTGTTTCCTTTTATATTGGTTTTAATGCATGGATGTAATTGCTCCTTTTAGTGTGGGAACATTACGATTCTTTTTTGGTTTTCTTGGTTAGCTTTTTTGGTTTGCTTGGAATGTGTTAACTAAGACTACCACTGCAAACTTATATTCAACGTTGTATGTGATATGTTACACATTTATAACACTGCTATAAATGTGTAACCATTGACCATTCATTATTCATTCAATAGGTGACTGGGATGAACAAAGAGATTCATTCTACTCACACTCTCTCTTCACCATTCTTTTCATTCTCTTTAAAACTTTTATTTTTTTCTTTCCACAAATCTTTCAATCACCTTAATTCTAGTTAAAAGCTGACTAAGTTTTGAGCTATTATCATGTTTTTGACATTTTGTAATCAAATATCTTTGCTTTGACCAAGCAATTAGCTTGATCATGCTTGAAGAATCTCATCACGTTAGTATGCGGTGTTGGAATGTTTAGATGAAGTAATCGTTATTAAATATTTATAAAAAATAATTATTTCTCTCACTATAGTAGCTTTTAAAGAAAAATAAATTTTTAATACAACATTGGTGTTCATAGTTTATACGGACAAGATTTTGTTATATCTCATGGTTTTGGTAAACAAAATTGACAACTTTAACTTATTATAGTCATAATATGGGTATTTGTAATGTCTTAGATTATTTCCAACTTATTAAAAAAATTTAATACATAAAAGAATTATCTTTTTCTTCTACAAATCCATTTAGGAAAAAAAATAAAAATGGAATTCGTGCTTTACATCCCAGATTTGTGAGAAGACCCTGTGTTTTCGGCTGCTATGAACACGACTACTGATCAACTGGTAGCGTTCTGATCAACTGTTTGTAACTTTTCATTCAATAACCCAAGAAGAGATTAAAAAAAGAAGGCAGATTATTTTTTGTAAAGAAACAGCGCATTACTTCAGGGACGTGTCCCTGGACGAATCTTCAGAAGATTATGCTGAAGCTATGGGGTCCATTTTAAACAGGTAGCATTTAGAAACTACAACATTGGGCTAGACAAATAAATAATGTTAAAAAGATAAAATATTATCACTTAAATTATAAATGATTTAATTTAGGACCTAACATATGCCAGGGAGAATCATTCCATGTGGTAACTAATAAAGTGAAAATTTTCCCCCATGCGCCCACCTCTTTGCATTAACTTTCGGTTTTAGAATTCTCTCAACATCGTTTTGATGTGATACATGGCTATTGGTGATCCAAATGTTATATGTTCATTGAACTTACTTGGATGTCTCTTTTATTTATTTACTTATCTGTAATAAATAAATACCGGCTATATGAATTTGGCATGCAGCAAAGAACATCAATCATGAAAGGAAACTAAAAACACCACACCAGTTACTTTCACAACATTCGACACTTTTTGCTTGTCTTTTCTTTTATTATATTTAATACTAGGGATGAGAGAATATGTGGAATAGCATATTTGGAAGGGTCACAGAGGGATGCACGAGGGATTCGACCGGGTGGACTGGTTGCTTCTTGTAGTTCTCCTTTTAGCAGTTCAGTCTACAGAAAAATCGGTCGTGTCTCGCTGCACCGCGCTTTCTTGGCAAGTAGGTGAAAGAACTTGGACACGCTAATCTCCATTGCTTCTTTGTCTGAGAATTCATATATACAGGAGAATTCGCCTGGGCTCGCTAATCTCTTCCGTCTCAGTTCGTCGTTTAAGGTACATGGACACTTGCCTTTTTTTTTTTTTTTGTCTTTGTTTCTTCGGATCTATGTCTTGATTTCATTATACTGTTAGTTAACGTTTATTGGTATCACTTTCAGCTTGGGACGTAAAGGAGACAGTGAAGCTTCCAGGTGTGACTCTGTAAATGGCTACGGATCCAAGCTTTGCAGGATTTCCTGATCTCGGAAATGGTTTCCGGGTCAAGGACCAAACAGCCTCACTGGATTCTAATCAGGTGCAAGAGTCTTTTATTAACATGCCATCCCAAGACCTTAATTTCCTCGAAAATCCTCTTTTGCCGCCTGACCAGCGCTCCGGTGATTTAGATACACCGATCACAGAGGGCCGTGGTAGGGGAGCGTATGCTTCAGGGGATGCTGATAGCTTGACGCTGCCGTGCATGGGTACGAGTGCCCCGGGAAATTCGCCCTCGTACGACAGTGAGTACGTGGAGACGGGTCTCAAGTTCATAGGCCAGATACTTCTGGAAGAAAACATAGAAGATAAACCCTGCCTGCTATACGACCCGCTTGGTCTTCAAGTCACCGAGAAGTCGTTCTACGATGCTATTGGTGAGAAATATCCTCCCTCCCCTTATCAAAACCTTCCACCACCTTTTATCAGTCCCAACATTGAGAGCCCGCTTGGTCCTGGAGTCACCGAGAAGTCGTTCTACGACGCTATCGGTGAGAAATATCCTCCTTCCCCTAATCAAAACCGTCCACCACCTTGGACCAATCACAACTTTGATTGCCCTGATGATATTCCTTCTGGAAGTAGTTGCAGTGACTACATGACTAGTAGTAGTTCTAGCACTAACGATGATCCTCGGTGGTTCAGAGATCATGGTGAAGACAAGTCCTCTTTCTTGGAGGCTGACGTTCCAGGCAAATTTATTTTCCGGGCCAAAGGATCAGAGTTATCAGCAGATCAGTCTGACAAGATGACGAAGAATATCGGTGATGGTACAAAGCTTTTGGGGCAGAGCATTTTCACCCGTAGTGAATCTCCGTCGCAATTTAGAAGTGGGTTAGAGAAAGCTTGTAATTTCCTACCTAGGGGTATTCAGTTGGAGAGCACCAAGGTGTTACCGGAATGGAAGAGAAAGGACCAAAAGTGGAAAGGAGAGAAGGAGAACTTACGGGAGGGATCTACGGGAAGGAAGAATCATGAGAGAGAAAATATAGATTTTCAAGAATACAGGAGTGTTAAGCAGTCTGCAGTTTCTGTGGAGGAGAGTAATCTCCTGGAGATGTTTGATGATGCTCTTTCGGAGCTCTGTGGTAGCTACAGATCCTTGCTTAATAAAGAAAGGAAGTCCTGTCAACCACCTGAGGAGCCACATGGAGAGCCACAAGGAGCTAATGGTGGGAAGTATCGTGCTGACAAAAAGGTGGAGAAGACGAACAGGGTTGATTTAAGCGCTCTTTTACTGCAATGTGCCCAAGCTGTATCAGCCGGTGACCGTGGAACTTCTAATGACTTACTGAAGCAGATCAGGCTGCATTCTTCCCCTTTTGGTGATGGGTGTCAGAGGATGGCCCATTTCTTTGCTAATGGCCTTGAAGCACGCTTGGCCGGCACCGGGGTAGGAACTCATCTGTTTTATTCTTCGTTTGCTTCCAAGAGCATCTCAGCTTCTGAAATGCTGAGAGCTTACAAAGTTCAACTCTCAGCGTGCCCGTTCAAGAAGATTTTGTTAACGTTTGCTGTCAACATGATTTACAAAGCTGCAGAGAAGGCGACAAGTCTTCATATTATAGATTTTGGTATCCAATATGGTTTGCCGTGGCCGATTCTAATCTACAAACTTTCAACAAGAGCGGGAGGACCTCCCAAGCTGCGTGTTACAGGGATAGAGGTTCCCGAACCTGGATTCCATCCCACAGAACAGATTGAGGATACTGGTCGTCGATTGGGGAAGTATTGTGAGCGGTTTAATGTCCCTTTTGAGTACCATGCCTTAGCATCAAAGAATTGGGAAACCATTCGAATTGAGAACCTCAAGATTGACCGGAATGAGATGCTCGCTGTGAACTGCTTGTTCCGGTTTATGCACTTGCCTGATGAGACTGTTGCAGAGAATAGTCCAAGGAATGAGATTCTAAATTTAATCCGAAAAATGAATCCTGATATTTTTGTTCATTCCACTGTTAATGGATCCCACAGTGGTCCTTTCTTTGTCCAACGGTTCAGAGAAGCACTTTTCCACTTCTCTGCAGTCTATGACATATATGATGCTGTGGTACCCCGCGACAGCGTGGAAAGATTGATGATTGAGAGAGAGTTTTCTGGGAGGGAGGCCATGAACGTTATAGCATGTGAAGGCTCCGAGAGGGTAGAAAGACCAGAGGCATACAAGCAATGGCAGGTCCGGACTACAAGGGCCGGTTTTCGGCAGCTCCCATTGGACCGAGAGCTTGTGGGATTATTTGGGTCAATGTTGAAGGAACGGTATCAAAAGGACTTCGTGCTCGAGAAAGACAACCACTGGTTGCTTCAGGGTTGGAAGGGCCGAATCATCTATGCTTCCGCTTGTTGGGTGCCCGTTTAGGAATATTGTCCACCGTATTTTTAAGGACTTTGGGAAGGATTAGTTAAGGTTAAAAAATTTTCATCGTTTCCAATCACTTTTATGTATATATATATGCTCATGTATGCTCATGTTCTTAAACTTAAGGTTTTTCTATACTATAGCTGAAAAATTAGCTTGGAACAAACCCAGAATGTTCCAAACATAATACGACCCTTAAAAGGGATTGTGACAGTAGGTGGTGGTTAGTGTGGTCCTGTAAATTTTAATTATCTAAGTATGTTTCTCTCTTTAAGTTAAAAGTAAGTGCTGGAAGCAGAAAATGGTAGGAAAGATTGAACTTCAGGGTCTCCCTCTACGAATCATTGTTAGGTTATGTTGAAGGAAGAGGGTCCAGTCAGAAGCATGAGAACCCTATTTTTCTATGCAGGCATCTTTGATGGATTAACTCCATTTTTCATTATGTTTTAATAACTTGTATAACTTCGTAGACTTAAGCCAAGTTCTCTATTTTATATCAAGTTCCTAATTGAAATATTATTATAACCTTATGAAGTAACCATTAGGGAGGAGTCAGTTGGAGAGTACTTACCGGAGTGGAAGAGGACCAAGAGGTGAAAGGCGAGAGGCAGAATTTACAGGAGGGTTCTAGAGGAAGGAAGAATCACGAGAGAGAAAATATAGATTTTGAAGAAGGCAGGAGACTTAAGCTGCCTGCGGTTTCTGTGGAGGAGAGTGATCTACTGGAGGCGTTCGACGATGCAGTTTCTGAGCTCTGTACCAGGTACAGATCCTTGCTTAATAAAGAAAGGAAGTCCTGTCAGCCACCTGAAGAGCCGCTTGACAAGCCACAAGGAACTAATGGTGGGAAGGATCGTGTTGAGAAACAGGGGAAGAAGAAGAACGTGATTGATTCAAGCGCTCTTTTGCTGCAATGGGCCGAAGCTCTATTATCTGGTGACGGCAGAACTGCTTATGACTTACTAAAGCAGATCAGGCTGCATTCTTCCCCGTTTGGTGATGGGTGTCGGAGGTCCATTTCTTTCCTAATGGACTCGAAGCACGCTTGGCCGGCCGTGGCACAGGAACCCTGATGTTTTATTCTTCCTTGCTTTCCAAAAGGATCTCAACTTCGGAAATATTGAGAGCTTACAAAGTTCATCTTTCAGCCTGTCCGTTCAAGAGGATATGCATGATGTTTGCGGTCAACATGATTAAGAAAGTAGCAGAGAAGGCAACAAGCCTTCAAGTTGTAGACTTTGGTATTCAATATAGTTTCCAGTGGCCAATTCTTATCCATACGCTTTCAGAAAGAACAAGGGGACCTCCCAATTTACGTGTTACAGGGATAGGACTTCCCAAACCTGGATTCCGTCCGAGTGAACAGATTGAGGATACCAGTCGTCGATTGAGGAAGTATTGTGAATTGTTTAATGTTACTTTTGAGTATCATGCCTTAACATCAAAGAGCTGGGAAACAATCCAAGTCGAAAGCTTCAAGATCGATCAGAATGAGATACTTGCTGTGAATTGCCTGTCCCGATTTAGGCACCTACCTGATGAGACTGGAGAGAATAGTCCAAGGAATGAGGTTTTGAACTTAATCAGGCGAAAGAATCCTGATATTTTTGTTCACTCCATCGTTAATGGATCCCACAACGGTCCCTTCTTTGTCCAGTGATTCAAAGAATCACTTTTCCACTTCTTTGCAGTCTATGACACACAGGATGCTACTATACCTGGTGACAGATCAGAAAGATTGATACTTGAGAGGGAGTTTTCCGGGAGGGAGGCCATGAACGTTATAGCATGTGAAGGCTCTGAGAGGGTAGACAGGCCGGAGACGCACAAGGAATGGCATGTTCGGGCTACGATGGGCCGGTTTCCGGCTGCTACCATTGGACAGAGAGCTCATGGGGTTAATTGGGTCCTTGTAATACAAGGACTTTGTGCTCGAGGAAGACGGAAACTGGTTGCTTCAGGGGTGGAAGGGCCGGATCATCTATGCTTCGACTTGTCGGGTTCCGGCTTAGGAACCTTGTCCACCGCATTTTTGGAAACTCCAGGACTTTGGGAAGGAATATTCAAGGTAAAAGTTTTGTTATTTCCAGCCACTTCTATGTATAATTATGCTTATGCACGCTCATGTTCCTAAACTTCCTACAGGTTTTTCTGTACTATAGCCGAAAAGTTATAAGGCATTCACTTAAATAGTAAATTTAGATAGCAAAAATCTTAAGTAGTAGATTAATTTAACCGAGATATTTGTGGGTTAGAGAACTTCCATTAGTATATTATTTATATTTCGAATTACTTTTACAACTTTGTATAACCCGAGTTCTCTTCTATATCAAGTCCCTAGTTGAAATATTATTATAACTTTACAAACGTAACCATTTTTTTTAAAAAACTATGTTAAATATAAAATGACTATGATGGAACAATATAACAATAAAGATTTGTGGACTCTATTATTTACTTTATTACAAAGTTTCTATCTGTCATCGTAAAAGACAAATGATAAAATTGCAATTATCTAAGAACCTCCAATCATGTTCGAGCCATCGTTGTAGTAGTATGTGTCATTATCACGGTCCCAGTCAAGTCATAGTCGAGGAAGAATCGTAAGGACTTTCTATTCATCACTTGCTCGATTTAATTTTCAATGAAATGTTAAGCAAAACGTTTGCATTTAGCTTGATTGAAAATAAATTCCCAAAATAACTAAGGGAACCTAGACAAATCAAGGTTCCAGACAACTAAAGAAACTCAGATAAATCAAGATTTCCAAAAAATTAAGAAAACTCAAACAAATTAGGGTTCCAAAAAATTAAGGAAATTCAGACAACTAAGGAGTCTAACAATTTAAGAAAACCTCAAACAACAACAAAATAAATCTTAGATACTTAAGGACTAACAATTTAAAGAAAATTCAACAACAATTAAAATATTCTAAATAAATTAGAAATCCTTGAGAATGTTTGAGATGCTCTTCAAGTTTGGGCTTGGGCTTTTTGGACTCATTGGATTTTAATCTGGACTCTCAAATCTTTGATGTGGCTACTCATATTTTACGTCTTGAGTGCATGCACATCATAGGTAGACTCAAAAACTTAGTCAATCAAAAATAAACCGTAAACCAACCAAAAATAGGTTGGATTTCATACTAGTATGGTTAGGGTGGATGGTGGGTCTCGTAACACTAGAGACTAACGACTTGAGAGAACTATGCGTGTGTCCGTCACTAGCCTTTGCATCCCATTGGAATCCAGTCCTTACATCCTAAATTTATTAGAAAATGTTTATTTTTTTTAAATCAGTTAATAGAAGAATATATATTAAGATACTGGTAATGATAGAATAACTATTATTTAAAATGATCCCTCGTATGTATGATGAGATGAAGTAATAGAATTAGATCGAATTCAATATATTGTGAGAAAAAAGACAGTTCACTTGTGCTCTACAAGACTTTAGATTTACAATTTCTAAAATCAATTTTTGTCTCCCAACAATAACCACAACTCTCTGTAATTACTTTCAAGGTACTATAGCTAGCTTGTAGCCTGCCTAGTTTGTAAGAATTTTGCCAAAATCTTGAGAGAGAAATTGAATTGGGTATAAGATCCTTAGGAACTGGAGTCTTAGCTGCAGGATTAGTCAACTCCGTTTTTACCAAGCTATTGACTTAAGTGTGGATTTTTTTCCTACCAAATTTCTCAAGATGACATGTATAACAAGAGTTGGGCAACACCTGTCCCCCCTTGTACGACAAAGAGATGTCTTTCGTAATTGGGAATCACTTTTTTCAATTGGAAGTATATGAATATTCAATAGATCATTCGATCTTGTGCAATTAAATCAACTTTGTTAGTTAATTAACAAGAAATGTGTCTAGAAGTAGACCGAAAATGTGTTGCAATTAAACCAAAAAGTCTGATTTTTATTAAAACTTTTGATGAATAACAAAATAAGTAACTCTGTTCTATAAAAATTAAAGACATTGAATAAATAGCAAATAAAAAAATAGAAACTACTGCATTACTGATCAACATAACATACTCGGGAAGGAAAAATCAAGATCGTGAACAAGACTTGATATATTTGGATAATAAAACCCTAAACAATATTCGTTAGGAGAAAATAAGAGAAATAGTAAGATTAGAGCTAAAAAAGAAAGAGAATTTTCTGAATATTGAATCTCCTTCGAGCTTTAATGTAGTTTTTTTTTAATACCTTTTTCCCTCATAAAAAAAAAAGAAAAAGAAAAAAAGACAAAATAGGTTTTATAGGAAAAGTTTCTTCAAACAGCAATGTCTAGGTTAAAAAATAAAGTATGAAGTATCACATCCTATGAACTTGGAAAGGGTTGGCTTTTGTAAGTATGCTAAGATCTTTTTCTTTGAAAGTCTTATAGTTAATCTAGGAGTCTTTGGGGTAGAACTTTAAACGATCAATTTTTTTATTTTCATTTTCACTTTATAAGAGGTATTCTTAAATATTTTCGATGGAATTATTATATAGACTTTTTGGTACTTTTTATTTTTGTCGGAATAAATGAGTGTGGACAGCTTCTACATCAAGTCAAAAATTATTGTCAATTTTATTTTTCTGAGGGGTTAGGGAATCAATTTGTTAGATATTTGGGAAATACCTTGATTTATGGTTTAGAAAACCTCGTGTAACATTATTTTATTTTAAACGGTTGGATAGAGCCATTGGGAATCCCGACGTTGTGGGGTTCCCCAAACCCACCCCTACCCCGTGGCATTTTTCTACGATTAATTATTTTTGTTTTTGAGAGGAGCATGGTTTTAAAGGCTTTACTTCGTTAGGTCCGAAACAGGAGTTTCCTTGGATATACGTCATTTTTTTTCTTTCTCATGCATGCAATAAAATTGTCATACTTCGATCGCAAGATAAGTAGAAAAGGTGTGAGCGTAAATGACTGTCATCTTTTGGGTTCTAACTTGTTAATTCTATATTTGAAATTTGTGCACATCTAATCCTATAGTAGTTCTATATTTTTGCCAAGTTTTGCCTGATTGGCATTGTCATGGGGCTTGTGGTGATAACAACAACAATTTTCAGCCATTGTTAGTCACTGAAAGAAATAGTAGTATTAAAAGGTATGTGTGTCAAATAAGTAATATAATGATAAGTAAGATATCGTTTCGTAAACTCGTGATTACTAAACTAACTAATTACTAAAGGTAAATAACTCCTAGAATTTATTTAGTAAACCAAATTGATGGAAGACAAACTAAACAATTGAATTTAAGAAAAACTTAGTACATGAAACATGTTAGAGCGTCTAATTTCACCTAACTATTAGATACAAATGTATATAATTTATGCTTGCAAGATTGATTCTATTTATGTGATGGCATAATTTCTTAATTTATTCACTATCTTATGTCTAGGTATAATGAATCTATTTAGGTCATTAACTCACCATATTTCTATTTATGAATTTAATAAATTAAGTACATTAAGATTTCTGAATATTTCAGTTTACATCTAAAGCTACCAAACTATATGGTATATGTCTATCCATATTAACCTATGATTACACATTACATGAAGTAACTATATGTCATCTCCTATTGTTCTCAAACATGTAAATAAAATTATTCAAGTGGTAATTAATTACTTAAAAGCATTAAATTTCATAATATACAACTTTTCATAAACAAAATATCTTATAAAACATCAAAACAATAACATTTATACCATTATCAGCAAATTACATCATAGCTCTAACAAATTAGACTAAAACATAGAATATACAAACTGAAATAGTACAAGAAATTGAACAAAATATTCTTTGAACTAAAAACACAAAAGCCGTCACTAATGTCTTCAATTCACATAAATATTGCACAAATCTACAAATTAGAAGGGGAAGAAGAAGCGGTCTAAAAAAGGGGAAGAACACGAGTTGACATGCACCATTGCCATGCGTCACCGTACGCCACTGCTGTTCTTCATAGAAATTGCCAGAAGGTGTAAAGGAAGGTGTCTGGAGTGTTGATTTGTAGAGAAATCACTCCGATCTGCCACAGAAACATGCAGATTTGACATAATAAAGCCCAGACGGCGTTTGCCCTTCTTCGTCAGAAACTGCCACGAAACTGCCACGAAACTGCTCACAAATGCCACTGAACGACCGAAAATTGCACTCAGATGTAGGATATGCTCTCTTCTCCCTAGAAAACACTCAAATCTGGCTAGAAAAAGCTCCCTCTTCTTCGTTGAAAAACGCCGAACGGCAAAGTTCGCCGGAAATGCCAGACAAAAGTGGTGTCGAGTCTTCTGTCACCCAACCCTCAACTCTTCGCCTGACACTTTGCGGATGCGTCTCGGTTGGCCTTTCTCAATAATACTCTCTCTCCTGTGTTCGACAATAGCTCACTATTCGGTCCCCCTCCCTCACGATTTGGCCTCCTTTTTTGGGTTTTTCTTTATTTTCTCCTCACACACTTGACAACTGTCTTTTCTTTTTTTCTTTGCTTCCCACGTGGTTTCTCTCTTTTCTTGCTTCTTTTCTTTCATAGCCTGAAATAAGAAAATATACAAAAATGTAAACAAATACAAATATACTTTAGTGAATCCAACATTAGATATTGCCTAAAGTAATCAGAAAAATCCTATAAAAATTAGAGTTATCAAAAGGGTTGCTTTTTCGTTGTCTTCTTCTTCTTCTTCTTCCCTTTTTTTTTTTTTTTTTTTGTTAACACTAGTTTGTAGGAGTAAAACATTATAAGAAATATCATGAGTTAATATAATATGAGACAAATTTTGGATTTAAATATGTCCTTTCATTCTGCAAGAAAAAAAATATTTTCTATTCAGTCCACATGGGAAGGGTTTCTCTCTCAAGATATTGAAATGTTCAACCATAAATCAAATTCAAATGATTACATAATTTTTCTTTTATAAAATGAAATACATACCCTTCTTTACAATCCATTTTTAAGAAGAAATGGTTTTCTTAACTTTGTGAAAAAATTTCGGTTTAGGAGATAACACCCCTCGTACACAAAGGATGGAGTATAATATTCATATAAAAAATTTTAACCAATATTTTTTGCAAGAAAATTTATTACGAATGATGTGAAGATTATCTCACATTATTTAAATATACAATCTTATGGATTAAAATATATATTTCTCCATTGACCTTTCTTAATAAAACATCTAATAGTAGACATAGAATATAATTTTTATATAGTCTTTCTACCAAAGCCAGATCATCTGGATTGTGTTCAAGAATTTTCTGTCTTTTCTAGGTTCCTCACGTTGATCTAGAAGGGGATAGTGACGTGCGTTAATTGTTTGAACATTTTAAATCATATCGCATTAGCACATGGACTAACAAAGGATTCAAATTTGGCAAGGAAGGTTCTAGTTGGTTTTGAGTGGTTTTACAAGGCCAAATATTTGGTTGGTGGATAAATGTATTGATAGACATAAGACTTGTTTAGCTAGTGAGATATGATAGATTATTAGGAGATATTTTTGCTTATGACAAAGATGGCAATTGTTTGAGTTGTTATTGTTATTGTTGTTATTTGCATTGGCCTCCTTTAGAATAAATTCTTACATAGTAATCTAGTTGGGAAGATAAATATGGGCCTTTCTCACAATTTCATCCTTAGAGGAAGGTTTAGTTTGTTTTTGTATACACAAGCCTTCTATAGGATGAAATAAGCTTAGCAATAATGATATAAAAAGTTCATAAAGAGTCTTCTTATTGTTGATTTTGCTTAGTCTAAAAAAAACCATACTTTGTTCATAAGGAGACATTGTACTATCTGTTGTCCTATTAATTTATTGATGATATATTGATTACCAAAAATGATAGCTTTGCCATATCAACTTTACTTTTCATATGAAATACTTGGGTCAATCTAAGTTCTTTGATCATCAAATAGTATCTATCTTAACTAGATAAGTACACATTAGAGCTTATTTTTTATGTAAGTTTGTTAGGTCTAGAGCCTATCATAATTCCCATGGAGTAGAATATAAAAGTCCCTAGTTGAAGCATGATGCTAGTGTGGTTGTTAAACATGGTCCCCTCCTTGGCAATCTTGCTCCATTTTAAAGATTGGTATGTAAGCCTACTTAACAAATATAAGGTCAAATATTATCTATCTTGTATAGTTTTTGAGTCAATACTATATCCACACTTCAAAGCAGCAATTACAAATGGAGGCAGTAATGAGAGCTTTAAGATATACCTTAATAAGCATTTAGAATGGGACCTTTTCTTTTCTTTGTCATCTAGATTCAAGCTTGTAACTCTTTGAAATGATCTACTACCAGCTTTTATGTTCTACTGAGGAGTTCATTGATTTAATGGATGACAAAGAAATGACCCATTGTATTGAGGTTATTTGTTGAGGCTAAGTATAGAGCTATGGTGAGTACATCATGAGATATTACTTGGTTATATAGCCTATTGCAAGATCTTGACATCATCCTTAATCTACAACATGCACATTTTGGACTTGAGGGCCAAAATTTGCTAGTTTATGCTATTATCGCACATATTGTACTAAATAATAGGAGTTTGACTTTGTACGTTGTGGTATCTAATTCCTTTTATAACATGTGCAAAGTCCTATAAGTAAGGCATAGGCCTTTGCATGTGCATTACTTCTCATGCCAAACTTTGTTGCAAATGCCCATATGATTCTCCCTTCTATGCTCTCTTTGATTACTTCACCTCGTGTGCTATTTTTGCTTTTCCTAGATCCATCAACATTGAGCTTTAACTCACTAATTGGTGATGATTGCCACCTTATCTAGTTTCCTCTCCTTAATGCAATCTATTTGATAAGTATTCTTAAATTATTTAGTAGCACAACGTGATCTAGCAAACTTGCTTGAGTATCAATTAGAAAAGAAAGAGGTATTTGAAATAAGTAATGATTAACATCTTTATAAATTTTGTTTGGGGACATTGGTGTGCCCTTGTGTTTAGCTACATTCCTCTCCAGCCACAACCTCCATGTTATCTGGCTCCCTACAATTGCGATGGTGGCTCTTTATTGATTATTCCATGCTACTTTTGCGAAAAGAGTTAGAGTTAAGTAAAGCATATAGAAGTTAACCACCAATATGCACAAGAAAAGATGCATGAGGGATTGATATGTGCTTGCCACATTGTAACTAATGAAGTAGCTTGTAAACTTATTCATGAAAGCTTTTTGCAATAATCACCATCATTATCTTTTATCTAAGTTTGGAATATTTTACTTTGTTTGCGTTGGTTTATGTTTCTCTTTCCTGGTGGCCCAATTCATTTATTTATTCGTTATTTTTACAATTCTATAGCCATTTGTTACGCTGGTCTTGCTCATAGGATTTGATTGGCATTTATCAGCACAGTACATGTGTGAAATAAAACTTGTCCAAATACATTTTTGTTTTGCTTTCGTTTCAATGTAATACAAGAAAGCCCATGGGGCGCTCCCATGTTTGGCGACTGTTTTTGTTTGATGTTGCTTGACTGCCTTTAGTCGGCAAGTTGCTTTGGATTTACTCCGTTTGACTTGTAAGTGCTTCAGTTGCCTCCCGTTACAGTCTCGGTGATCTAAAAACTTTACATGTCCATTGAACTTGGATGTCTTTTTTTTTTTTGCCATATAATAATAAAAACTGCCGGCTATGAATTTAACACAGAAGAATATATTTCATGAACAAAAATAAAAACACGTTCACTTTGTCAGCGCACCAGTTATTTCACAAAACAATTTTTATGTTTTTTTTTTTTTCGAATTTTTTAATTTTTACGAATATGATTATATTTCGCACTGGAGAAGGAAGAATATATATAAAAACATATTCTGGAAGGGTCACATAAAGATGTTATCGTACTTCCGCTATCAAAACAGGTAAGTAGAAGACTCCGTTGACAAGTCAAAACCTTGAAAGCTCATAGGACTTGATTAGGTGGATTCTTGATTATCTTCTTCGTCTGACATTTCTCCGATACAAACCATACGAGGCGTCTGAGGTTCTTGGACACTGACTTCGGATCTATGCTTTGATATCATCATCGGTTAGTTTAACGTTTACTGGTGTTAAGTGGGTCCCCCTGTAGATATCTCAAAGAAAACCAATCGGGTCGAGGAACCCATATATAAAACCGGACAGTTGGCCATCCAGAGCCCATGTGGGACAAATAGAATTCCCAACAACCGGTATGGGACTGAGCTTGACACATAAAGGAGACAGCGAAGCTTCTTGGTGTGACTTTGTAAATGGCTACTGATCCACGCTTTACTGGTTTTGCCGATTTCGGAAATGGTTTCTCGGTCAGGGACCAAACCACCTCACCGGATTCTTATGAGTATTTACTTAACGTGCCCTCCCAAGACCTTAACTTCCTCGAAAATCCATTTCTGCTGCCTAATCAGGGCACAACTGATTTAGATACGCCGATCCAGGGGCATGTGCTCAACCAGCTGCTGATTGCTTGACATCCCCGTCAATGGGTACGAGTTACCGGGGAGATTCGTCCTCAGAAGACAGTGATTACTCGGAGACGGTTTTCAAGCTCATAGGCCAGATACTCATGGAAGAGAACATAGAGGATAAACCCTTTCTGTTATACGACCCGCTTGAACTCCAAGTGACCGAGAAATCGTTCTACGATGCTATTGGAGAGAAATATCCTCCTTCCCCCAGTCAAACCGTCCACCACCTTGGATCAATCACAACACTAAGAGCCCTGATGATGTTCCTTCTGGAAGTAGCTCTGGTGATTACAGGACCAGAAATAGTTCTAGCACTAGGACTAACAATGGTCATCGGGGATTCGGAGATCCTGGTGAGGACAAGTCCTCTTTATCCCAACCTGACGCTCCAGGCAAATTTGTTTTCATGGCAAGAAGAACGGAGTTTTGGGCCGATCGGTCTAACGAGGTGACGAACAATATTCGTGATGAGAAAAAGCTTTTGACTCAGATCATTTTCACTAATAGGAAATTTCCGTCTCAATTTAGAAAAGGGTTAGAGGAAGCTGGGAAGTTCCTTCCTGGGGGTAATCAGTTGGAGAGGACCAAGGCGTTACCACAGAGGAAGAGAGAGGACTATAAGGTGGAAGGCGAGAGGGAGAATTTACGGGAGGGGTCGAGGGGAATAAAGAATTGTGAGAGGGAAAACATAGATTTTGAAGAATGCAGGAGACTTAAGCAGCCTGCAGTTTCTGTGGAAGAGGACATCTACTGAGCAGGTTCGAGGATGTACTTTCTGGGGTCTCTGGCAGCCACAGGTCCTTGCCTATCAAAGAAAGAAAGCCCTCTCAGCTACCAGAGAAGCCGCATGAGGAGCCACAAGGAGCTAGTGGTTGGAAGGCTCACGCTGAGAAGCAGAAGAAGAAGAACGTGGTTGATTTAAGCGCTCTTTTGCTTCAATGTGCCCAGGTTGTCTCATCCGGTGACAGTAAAACTTCCAATGACTTGCTGAAGCAGATCAGGCTGCATTCTTCCCCTTTCGGGGATAGCTATCAGAGGACGGCCCATTTCTTTGGTAATAGCCTCGAAGCACGTTTGGCTGGCACCGGCACAGGAACTCAGCCGTTTTATTCTTCCTTTGCTTCGAAGGGGATCTCAGCTCTTGAAATATTGAGAGCCTATAAAGTTCATCTTTCCTTTTGCCCGTCCAAGAGGATTTCGCTGATGTTTGCTAGCAGCATGATTGACAGGGCATCAGAGAAGGTAACAAGTCTTCATATTGTAGACTTTGGCATCCAATATGGTTTCCCGTGGCCAATTTTAATATATAAACTTCCAAAAAGAGTTTGTGGACCTCCCAAGCTACGTATCACAGGGATTGACATTCCCAAACCTGGATTCCGTCTGACAGAACATATTGAGCATATCGGCCGTCGGTTAGGTAAGTATTGTGAGCGATTTAATATTTCTTTAGCATCATGTACTATGCCTTAGCATCATGTAATTGGGAAACTATCCAAATCGAGGACCTTAAGATTGATCAGAATGAGATGCTTGCTGTGAACTGCTAGTACCAATTTAGGTACCTACCTGATGATACCATTGAAGAGACCAGTCCAAGGAATGGGGTTTTGAAATTGATCAGGCGGATGAATCCTGATATTTTTATCAATTCCATTGTCAATGGATCCTACAATGCTCCCTTCTTTGTCCAGGGGTTTTGAAAAGCAGTTTTCCATTTCTCAGAAATCTATGACTCTTACGATGCTACTATACCCCGTGAGAACCTCGAGAGAATGATACTTGAGAGAGAGATTACCGGGAGGGTGGCCATGAATGTTATAGCATGTGAGGGCATTGGGAGGGTAGAAAGACCGGAGACATACAAGCAATGGCAAGTTTGGAAAACAAGGGCCGGTTTTCAGCCGCTGCCATTGGATTGAGAGCTCATGGGGTTATACAGATCACTGTTGAAGGAGTCGTATCACAAGGACTTCGTGCTCGACGAAGACAACCACTGGTCGCTTTAGGGGTGGAAGGGCCGAATCGTCTATGCTTCCTCTTGTTGGGTGCCGGCTTAGGATGTCCACCATAATTTTGAAGGCAAAATTCCATTGTTTCTAGCTACTTTTAAGTTCGTTCATGTTCTTGAACTTTCTATTGGTTTGGGTATATTATTGTTAAAACTAAACTTGCAAGAACCACAAATTGTTCCAGTTAAAGAAACTTTTGACAATAGGTGATGGTGAGTGTATTACTACTAGCGAAAAGAGAAGATGAAGTAACTTTCTACGAATTTCAATTATCTAAGCATGTCTATTTCATGAAGTTGGAAGTAAAAACTAAAAGCAGAGATGGCAGGACAAACTGAACTTTAATGTCTCCCTCAGTGAATCGTTGCAGGTTTGTGTTGAAGTAAGAAGGTCGAGTAGGAAGCATGAGAGTCCTATTTTTTCTAAGTGGGCACCATTGATGAACTAGTAAATATATATAATGAAAAAAAAAACTTTCCTAAATTTATGTTATATTCTTATGTTATTCTCTGAGTTTTGAGAAAATCCTTTTGGATTGAAAAATTATAAGGTATTCTTTTGAATAATAAAATTAGATAGGAAACATTTTACGTAATACATTTATTCAACCAAGATATCTGAGGGTTAGAGAACTCCCATTAGTGTATTCTTTCATTATTATTATTTTTCAAACTTAGTTATATAATTTTGTAGACTTTGTCTATAGGCCAAGAATTTAGTGGCAAGATTATTGGTGAACAACTCTTAAGGTTTAGGGTGTAACCAAAATTTCTAGTTATAATATTATTATAACTTTATGGATGTAACCTAAATTTGAAAACAACTATGTTAAATACAATATAACTATGCTGGAACAATATAAGGATAATCTATCTGCCATCCTAAAAGACAAATTACGATTGCAATTCTCCAAGGACCTCCAATCGTATTTGAGCGGCCGTGGTGTTTGTCCTCTACTGTCATGATCCCAATCAAGTCATGGTCGAGCATCCTAAGGGCTTTCTGTTCATCAATTGTTCGATGTAGTTTTCAATCAAATGTTGAGCGAAACCTTTGCCGGTCCGGATTGATTTAAAATGGAACTGAAATATGGCAAAATTTTCCTACAAAGACTCTAGCCTTATCCTCAAGATTAGAGATTACGAAGTTCCAAAATACCTATCACTCTTTTTCTGTGATGTTTTCCCATGAGTAGATGTTTTACGCACGTATACATTTTTTTTTTCAAACCACGTGTTTTACCATATCGTTGTTCCTGTCTGGTTTTCAATCACTTTGACTACTGGAAGTGAAGATGAGCACTGTAACCTTAGATATTTTATATAATCAACCATTAATAAAGGAAAGCAATCTAGTTTGTTCATCGTCAATGATGACATTATGATAAAATGACTATATCAATTTTATTCAATTGTATGTATATTATGTGAATGAGATATCCTATATATAAACTTTCTAAAATAATATCTATGGTAATAGAACAATGCTAAGATTCCATTGTAAGACAGATTTTATTTTTAGACTATATTCTTAACAATCTTATCTTAAACAAAAATTTATCTTAACGCAAATTGTTAAAGATTGCACCGATGTTTATCAAGATTACACTCAAGACCACCACTGCTAAACCCTAACCCCACACTTGGTTGTGTAAACTCTGTAATGCCTTGGAACTCCAAACTTCTTAGAATCAGGTGTAACTAAAACAATAAACCAAAATAGTGGATGCATTAATGTTTCTTAGTACGACCCAAAATGTTTTGGAAGTGATCATCCAGAAGGCCAACTGCTGAAGTTCTTATTGCTGGCAAGAGGAGTAGCTAATGATCCCACGTCCTAAGCCATCCACATGGAGATACCTACTAGTGACATGAAAATGGAGGGAAATGGCATAAAGAAGGGGAAGAGTAAAAACCAGCCAAATGAAGTATTGAGGTGGTTTAAGCCTAACGCGAAATAGGGGTGTGCTGTCGGGTGAGTGAACAGGGGTAGAACACAGAGAGATAGCGCCGGCGCGTGGCAGCTTTTGCTGGTGAGTGGCAGTGAGCGGTGGTGGACAATGACGAAATCGCTTGCCTGGAGCCAAATCAACCGTTCTGTGATAAAGGCAACGGCCGAAGGCAACATCTGTTGTAGCCGGCAGTCAATGGGAGACGCTCTAGACGCGTGGTGGAGTCGTGAACGGCAAAGAAAAAGGGCGGCACGACAAGCGGTGGCAAGGCCAGGGGAAGACGGGTTGGATCTTTCTCCCCCACTGCCGACTGCCATCTAAGTTGGGATTCCCATCTCGTGCCTGTTTTTGATTTTTTTGATTTGGATTGGCTAGGTGTGACGAATAAAAACAGAGAGGAGAGAGAGAGGCAACAAGTTTAGGACTTCCGATTCTTGCTTGTTTCGTTGATTTGCTTTTACTTGGGTTTTGGTGTGATGAATAAAAAATAAAAAGGATGATGAAGGCATGAGGGAGTATTTCAAAATTGCCAAAAACACCATTGGAGGTCTTAAGTTAGGAAAAGGTGGATGCAGAGTTTTGCTCTCAAACATCAATTAGTCTTCCTACAACCTACCTATGGTAAAGTTGGTAGAGCAAATTAATCTTGAAACTCTTTTTGTCAATCAAAGGTGAAACTCATTAGTGATAAAGTCAATAATATCTGAACTGATGGCATGTACTCGAAATGGGACACTAACACCTATTGCTAAAGCCTTAAGCACTTCAAACTTTGAGATTGTAGCTGGAATTGCAGCATCACTTTTCAAGTCAAGTTTGGATGTTTTAGGTAAAACCATGAAAATTCAAACTATGGATATTATTGATGAATTTGCAACTGGTGAAGAAATATTTCAAACAAAAACTATTCGTGTGGGAGGAAAAGATCAAGAGAATAGCTCATTGATTGAAGTAGTTGGCCAAAAGCTCAATTCATCTATTGGAAACTTTAGGTTGTCTTGGAAACATATTGCAATGGATAATCTTATGAAGATGGCTAAGTTAGACTATCATCCTCCTTCCAAGGAAGGAAACAAGCTTGTTAAACCACTACTAGAGGTTATTGAGGAAGGAAAAAGTCATTTTGCGAATTGTCTAGTGGGATATTTTTTAATTGGAATTATTTCATAATATTTAGTGAAAGGTGTTGTGGAAAAATTGTGGGGAAAATAGAATTTATTAGAGATGTTAGCTACTAATGAAGGGCTTTTTTTTGTTTTGCTTTTTGAATATGAAGAAAATGGAGGAGGTTATAGAAGTTAAAATATGGGATATTGTTGGCATATCACTTTTCATTCAGAAATGGTATCCTTTCATTCGATTGGAAAAAGCAAAAATCTCTACAATTCCTATTTGGGTGTGTTTATATAATGTCCCACATGTACTTTGGACTAATAATAGTATGAACTATATGAGTAGTGTGTTGGGTAAACCTTTATACATGGATAAGGCTACTGAACAAAAACTTCAGTTATCACATACTAAAGTATGTATTTTGATAGATATTAATAGTAAATTCCCTGAGAAGTTTGACATCGATATGGGAGGAAAAGAGCCATATGAAGTACATGTTGAATATTGTTGGATTCCTAAGAAATGTAAGGTATGCAATAGCTTTGGACATAAAGAATATATTATAACAAAGAAAGAAGTTTGGGTACCTAAAAAGAATGTAGCTCCTTTAACCCAAAACCCTTAGTTTGATAATACTCAAGATAGTCATATTTTGATTCCTTCAAAAGATCCTCCTATCCAGATCATTCAAATAAAACCTTGTCATACTCAAGCAATAAGGTCAATTCCAAATCCAATTAAGATAGAAGATGTTCTTGTTCAAACTAAGGATATAGTTACAAATACTAAATCTTCTTTAGGCACTAAAAGGGAATCGATCAACTAGGGGAAAAAAGGATATGTGCAAAATGTCATATCTCTGAATAAATTTGCATTATTAGAGGAGGACACATTGACTGATCCTATTGTAAAGATTGGGATAATGGAGGAAGAGGATAAACCTTCTAATATATGAAAATGTCCATAATTACATCATGGAATGTAAGGGGTTTAAATGAAAGCCTTGGATTACAGGAGGTAGTTGATTTTGTTATGACTCATGCTGCTAAAGTTAGAACTATGTCCATAATTATAGGGTTAGCAGTCTTGGTAGAATATGGATCATTTGAAAAGCTTCTAATATTTGACTTACAATCAAAGACTCTTCACTTCAAGTCATCCATTACTTAATTGAAAAGTC
Source organism: Casuarina glauca (assembly GCA_028551395.1). NCBI lineage: Eukaryota > Viridiplantae > Streptophyta > Magnoliopsida > Fagales > Casuarinaceae > Casuarina > Casuarina glauca. Next base: position 25,977,290 of record CM052352.1, on the reverse strand, counting down.
AAGTATGCACCCATATTTTTTGTCCATTGTATATGTTAGCAACTTAAAGATTGAACATAGAGAATTATAGGGTTAACCTTAATAGTTTCTCTAATCTCAATGTACATGATGTTCCTTGGTTAATAATGGGTGATTTTAATGAAATACATAATACAAGTGAGCACATTCGCCCTAATGTTAGATGGACACAAGGAATGGAGGATTTGAATGAATTGATTGAAACTATGGCATTGATTGAGCCTTTTTATTTAGGTCCATTTTTTACATGGACAAACAAATTAAATAGGCATGTTACAATGTTTTATACAAAATTATATCCAAGATGTTAGTTGAAAAGCTAAGTGTTATTCTACCTATAATGGTAAGCCAAAACCAAATTGCCTTCATTAAGGGATGCCAAATTTCTAAGAATATTATGCTTTGCCAGAAACTACTTCATAATTATCATAAGAGTGACAAAGGTAAGCATATGGCCATAAAAATTGATCTTATGAAAGTATATGAGATGGTTAAATGGGAAACGATATTAGGAGTGTTGAAAGCTATTAATAATCCCCAGTACTTAGTTGATCTTATAGGTGAGTGTATTACTACAATAAGATTTTCAGTACATTTCAATAGAGAACACGTATGTTACTTTGAAGGTACCAATGGATTGAGACAAGATGACCCATTATCCTTATATTTATTTGTACTAGTTATGGAGATACTTAACAAAATTATTATTGCAAAGACCTCTGCATCAGCTTTTAAGTTTCATTGGTGATGCAAACACGAAAAAATTGCTCATTTATACTTTATTGATGATTTATTCTTTTTCTACCACGGAAATATATTGTCAGTGCTTTGTCTTGTAGAAGTTTTAGATGAATTTGTTGAACTCACTAGTCTACATTAGAATCCAAGTAAATGCCAAATGTTTTTCTCAAGCTTATTAGAATAAGAGCAACTTTTTATCTTAGATCACACACTTTTCCCTATGGGTACACTCCCTATTCAATATCTTGGAGTTCCTTCGATTACAAAAAGACTCACTTATGTTGATTGCAAAGGTCTGACAAATAAAATATTTGGAAGAATAGAAGGTTGGGGACTGGAACATCTTAGCTTTGCAAGAGAATTACAATTGGAAAAATTGGTCTTAATTTCCACATGTACATTTTAGGGTGTAAGTTTTCTTACTGCTGAAGTAAAAAATTTATGAGATTGAGAAAAAGATTAAGAACTTTCTATAGGTAGGTACTATAGATATACAATACTCCTACAAAGTTGTTTGGTAAATAGTTTGCTCATCAAAGAAATAAGGGGGATTAAGGTTGCCAAATCTTAAACTTTGGAATAAAGTCCTTTCGGTATGTTTGCTTTAGAAACTCATCAATCTTCTAGACACTTCATTATGGAGTAAGTGGATCCATAGTGCAAAATGTAAAAGAATTTCAGTAATGCAGCTTGATATCAAAGGCACCATGGCATGGAGTTGGAAAGGCCTTCTCAAACTAAGGCGTACACTTACTTGGGTTCCTTATATGTCTACCTATTGTTGTAAAGTAATTTATTAGGACCTTCAACTGGTTAATAAAAAAGTAGATTGGCATGATTTAATTTGGTCAAGGGGCATTTGTAAACATAATTTTATTGAATGGATAGTTTGTCAAGATCAACTTTCTATAACAAAAAGAATGGTACGATGGCTTCCTTTAGTTAACTTATACTTTGACTTTTGTCAATCTCATGTTGGAAAATAGGAGTCATTTCTTTTTTGAATGTCCATAGACAATGAAGGTTTGAAAACTATCTTTGCTCAAAACGGAACTCAACGTCATATTAAAAGATGAAATGAAGAATTGCAATGGATGATTAGGCCAACTAAAAGAAAGGATTTGGCTGTAAAGCTTCTTAAAATGTCCTTTTTAGCTTATATTTATTATATATGGATAAAATGAAATAGAACACAATTTCAAAATAGAATAGTCAACATTCCCATCCTATTGACTAAAGTAAGGAAAATTATACGAGGGAGACATTCTTTGTCTTAAAATGTAAAATCTTCACAGAGAAATATAATTTTGAGTGAGATTTGGAGGTTTCCAACCTCATTCTTTTCATAATTGTTAAAATTTTGTAATGTTGGGGTATGCCCCCTTTAATTTTGTATATTAACTTTTATCAATACAAACTTACATTTCAACCAAAAAAAAAAGGGGGAAGAGCAGACTTAAAAACTGAATTAATCAAAACCTTACCATAAACCAACCAAAAATAGATAGATTTCATATTAATGGAGCGTTATGGGGAACATTGAAATTACAAGGACTTAACAACTTAAGAGAAGATTTCGCGTCTTAGCCACTAGCCTTTGCCTACCTTTGGAGTTGGTGTTTTAACTTCTTTTAAATTTGGCAATTAAGAAACAATTAGTTGAATATATAAAAAAAAATTAAAAATGATAACACAACCTTTATTTAATATACTTCATCGTCTTGAATATAAGTTGACTTACTAAGGAGAAGATGGAGCAATGGGAGGAAAATGACCAATTCATTGTTAAGAAAGGGACAAATTATCTCGTGCTTTTCAAGGCTTAAGATTCATAATGTCTAATGCAAACACCGAAAGGACAGCCATATGGCCCCCAACAACTAATTGACACCTCCAAAGCCTAATTAAGGGGATTGTTCTGTATTTGTTTTCAAGGTTTTAGAGCTACCTTGTAGCTTGCTTAATTTGTAAGATTGTTGACAAGAACTTTAGAGAGAAATTGGCATCCCTGCAAATTGGAGTGTTAGTTGTGGGATTTGCCAACTCCTTTTTTAGCAAGCTATTGACAAGTATAACAAGAGTTTGGTAACATGTCACATTTTAGGATGAAACACTCTAAAATAAAAGATATGTGAGGATATTGATCCATGTTAGAAATAATGGATATTTATACCCATGAAAGTCTTAGGTGGGAAGTAGAGTAAATGAACGGATTGTAAATGGGTACTTCACTAGAGCAAACAAGAGCTTTCATTACTTGCATTAAACAAAAGAGTCTTTACAAAACTTCAAATGGCAATCCATTATAGAGTACGGTTTACTAGCTTGCCTTTTAACTTTTAATACTAATTTTACAACAGTAACTTAAACCTACCAAAAAAGATGGTCCTTTATTCCTCCCATTAAACAAACATTCTTCTATTAGCACTTTCTTGCACATCTTAAATCTTCATTAAAGATGGTCCATGCCTTGTTAATCCATTTTGCATTAGTTCTACCAGGACATGGTGATTGACTAGCCACATTACTTGTCAACACCCTTCCTTGATGGGGTTTGTCATTACCTCCATCATTTCTTTAAGATACTAATGCTGTCCTTTCGGGAGGCCTTTGGTAAACAAGTCTACAAGTTAAAAACTAATGCTGCAATACTTGAATCTTACTTCCTTAGCTTTCATAAGCTATCATACATAATGCACTTTGATTGTTACATGCTTTGTTTTAAAATGATGGCTTGGATTCTTTATCATAGCAATGCCTGATTTGCTATCAAAAAACATTACAATTTCTTGTTTCTACTCACTTCCTACCTCTCCAAGGATTCTCCTTAGCCACACGGCCTAGCATGTGATTGATGAGGCAACTACATTCTTTGCCTCGGTAATGGACAATGAGATAGAGTGTTATTTCTTTTAAGGCCATGAGAACATAATCAATTTTAGACTAAATGCAAAGCCACTCATGCTCTTTGCATCTATAGTATTTCCTCCCTAATCACTGTTAGTGTCCCTAAGCAGAGTAAATTTTTCTGCATGTCAAAAATATGGCCCAAATTCTAGAGTACTTTTAAGTACCTTAGAATTCATTTGACCTTGTTAAAATGACTATTAGATGACTTTTGCATAACTTTAGATAGTAAGGACACCAAGAATAGGATGTTTGGATGTGTTGCTACAAGATACAACAAGCTTCCAAAATATTACAATTTCTTGCTTCTAGTCAAGTCTTACTTCTCCAAGGATTCTCCTTAGCCACATGGCCTAGCATATGACTAATGAGACAACTACATATTCTACCTCGACAATGGACAATGAGACAAAGTCTTGTTTCTTTAAAGACCATGAGAACATAATTGATCCTAAACTGAATGTAAAGCCATTTATGCTCCTTGCATCTACAAAATTTCCTCCCCAATCATTATCAGTGTACCTAAAAAGAGTAAATTGTTCCACATGTTAGAAATATAGCCCAAATTCTAGAGTACCTTTAAGGTACCTTAGAATTTATTTAACTTTATTGAATTGATTCTTAGATGACTTTTGCATAACTATGGACAGTATGGACACCAAGAATATAATGTTTAGACATGTTATTGCAAGGTACAACAAGTTTCCAAAATATTACAATTTCTTGCTTCTATTAAAGTCCTACTTCTCCAAGGATTCGCTTTAGCCATATGGCTTGGCATGTGGCTGATGTTGCAGTTACATACTCTGCCTCAACAGTAGACAATGAGACAAAGTCTTGTTTCTTTGAAGACCATGAGAACACAAACAATCCTAGATTGTTCCACATGTAAAAAATACAGCCCAAATTCTAAAGTACCTGTTCGGTGAATTTTAAATGCAAGTGAACATGTCGAACAAGTAATATAATGATAAGAAAAGTATTGTCCCACGAAGATTGGTGAATACTAAACTAATTAAGTACTAATGATGAATGAATCCTAAAATTTATCTAGCAAATCAAAATATTGTTGATGATGAATTAAAATTTAAAACTTTCAAAACGAAAACTCAAGACTAATTAAAATTGAATCCAAGTAAGAAAAATCAAGATGAGAAACATGTTAGAGCTTCCGATTTCACCATAACTACTAGATATGAATTTTCATAGTTTATGCCTGCAAGAATGATATTACCCATGTGATGGCGGAACTTCCTAATTTATTTACTATCCTATGTCTAGGTATAGTAAACCTATTTAGTTCATTAATTCACTATATCTCTATATGTAAATTGAAACAAACCAAATGCACTAGGGTCTGTGAATATTCCTGGTTTACAATAAATCTTTCGATCATCTTATCACCAAAAGTCACACAAATAACATGGTATATGTCTATCCACATTTAATTCATGGTTATATATTATAAGAAGCAATTGCATACTATTACCTCTCAGTCTCAAATATGCACATCAAATCATTTAAGTGGTGGCCAATCACTTAAAAGCATTAAGCATAATAATATATAACTCACATAAATAAAATATCTTGCAAAACATAAAAACTTATAAAATTCACATCATCATAGTTAGGCTACATCTTCGCTCTAACAAAAGAAGTTTAGAACATAATAAAATAACAAACCAAAGCAATAGTAGAAATTAAGCAAAACATCTTAAATAAAAAAAAAGGAAAGTTGTCACCACACTGTCTTCTCTTTAAGAATTCTTTACAGAATTCCTACAATTCAAGAATGATAAGAAGTAGAGGGAAGCTTTCGCACCTCTATTTCTCTTTTTCTTCCTTGGTTTTCTCTTTCTTCTCTCACTTTTTCTCTCTTCCTTGGTTGGTTTCGGCGGCAACACACGGCTTCTTCTTCTTTTCTCTCTCTTCTCTCTCTTCTTCTCTTGTGCGGCGCCTTCTCTCCCTCTCAATTCACGTTCCTTTGCCTTTTTATGCTATCTTGGGACGCGTGCCCTAAGATTCTCCCTTAGTAATTCACTTTTTTGCCCCTTTTCCTTTATTTCCTTTCTTGTCCTTTCTTGTCCTTTTTTGTCCTTTTCTCCTCTTTTGCTACTTTACACGTTGCCTCCTCTTTTCTTCTTTTGACTTCTTTTTCTTTCCTTGTCTTCTTCACGTGCCTTTTTGTAACTTTCTCTTCCTTTATTTCTTTTGCTCTTTTGGGGTTTGTTGCATAAATAACACCAATTTACATAAATATATCAAAACTTAAATATTATCTTATAAAACTTGTAGTATTTATATCCTAAAATAGTCAAAATAACTCTATAAAAATAGAGTTATCAAGACCCCCAAACTTGACATTTTGCTAGTCCTCGAGCAAAAGTAAGAGATAATAAATGTTTCAGACAAAACCCTTTCTTGAAATTCATTCAAAATTGCTCAACTTAACAATTCAAAGAAAAAAAAATATAGCTTTCATCCAAACACAACAATTGTTCATAAGATAAGATAGACTCTTAACTGTGTTGACCATGTTCGTATGTGTGAGTGTGAGTCCTTATCTTTTCAACTATATGCACTCTAAATAGATCTACATTAATATGCAATCTCTTAAAATCTTTAACCAAACCTCATAGGTTTGCTTTTCATTCCTCTCTCCACTAATGTAGGTCAATCATCTAACCAAGAATCAATAGGACTTTTATAAGCTTGTAATGTAAGGCTGGGCTAGGGGTAAGATAAAAGTCATTTAGGCTAAATTCACCCATGAACACATTGCTTTCTAGGATCTAATTTGAGCTTTTGTCACTTCCTTTCTTTCCTTTCTCTTTTTTTTTTTTTTTTTTTTTTTTGGCAGATGATCTTTCTATCACCACTTCTCTCATTTATTTCTTCCCAAAAATACTTGATTTCACTTGGATTTCGACACTCACAAAAGTCACAATCATGCTTGCAATAATAAAGCAAGTAGTAGGACTAGAAATGTAACTATTATAATCTTATCTTGCTGATGACATCCAACTACTATGCAAAAGCCAATTTCTAAACCTTGAGTGGCTTGAATTTGACAATAAGCAATAAGAGAATTCCATTCTTAGACAAATGTTGCATTTCCTTTCTTTCTTTCTTTCTTTCTTTTTTTTTTTTATTTTTTGGCATTCACAAAAGCAACATATTATGCTACATAATCATTGTAATTAATATCCTTCCCATATAACATCCTTCCCCTCGACTTCTCTTTCACTCAAATAGACTTATATCCTAAAAATCAACATGTTCAAGGGTGCGGGACGAAAAGATAATTTATCAAAGGCTTAAAGGTATATATATGTGGGTGTCAAAATAAAAAAAAATGGATATAAATTAAGGCTCAGTGGGGTGACTGGGGATAAATAAATAGGGTTGGCTTGAAAGGCTCAAACGATCCAAAGAATGACCTAAATCATTTTCTCAATTAGATGCAGCCTAGGATTTCGCCTCAAGAGGAAATCAAACAAATTCTGAGATCCGGGTGAGATCTAAGAAAATCACATACTTCACATGAATGTTCTCTAGAAATACATACAATTTCAAAAATGAAGGACTTTTAGTGTTTAATAAATGGATCAACATAATCAGAATCACACTTAACTCACATCACAATTGTAAGTTTGAACAGAATCTACATTTTCCTAAGAATTGCTAAGAATTCAAAACAAAGGGTTTAATCATAACATGAGAAAAAATTCAATTAGATTTAGTAAGAAAAGATTTATTTTCCCACCCCCAAACTTGAATGGAGCATTGTCCTCAATGTAAAAAGAAATAAAGCAAAAATAAAAGTAAAATAGGAATGAGAAAACTCCCCTGATTGTAGGTGATAGCCATAGATAGCTTTAAGGAGATGGTGGTGACAAAATTTTCAACAAAAGAGCCAATAAAATGCTTGGGTTGCCTCCCAAGAAGCGCTTGCTTTATAGTTTTCAGCCAAACTATCTTCAATGTTGCTACTCAAGGAGGAAGAAGATCAATGGTAGTCTTCTGCATATTGACTCCTTCAAAGTAGGGCTTCAAATGCTGACCATTCACCTTAAACGTGCCTTGGGTGTCATTTGCAACTTCTATTGCTCCATATGGGAATACCTTAGTGACTATGAAAGGGCCAGACCATCGAGACCGCAATTTACCTGGAAACAATTTAAGACGAGAGTGATAAAGTAATACTTTTTGGCCAACCACAAACTCTCTTCTTAATACTTGTTTGTCATGCCATCTTTTTGTTCGCTCCTTGTATATTTTGGCATTTTCGTAGGCCTCATCTCGTAATTCCTGCAATTCATTCAGCTGCAACAATCGAGTTTCACCTGCAGACTGCATATCAAAGTTCAAAAATTTCAAAGCCCAATATGCTTTATGCTCTAATTCTACTAGTAGATGACAAGCCTTCCCAAACACTAGCCTAAAAGGAGACATTCCAATTGGTGTTTTGAATGCTGTTCTATAGGCCCAAAGTGCATCATCAAGTTTCATTGACCAATCTTTCCTTGAGGCATTCACAGTTTTTTCCAAAATTCTCTTAATTTCCCTATTTGATATCTCAACTTGACCACTAGTTTGAGGGTGATAAGGGGTAGCAATCTTATGGGTAACCCTATACTTACCTAAAAGTGCTTCAAATTGTTTGTTGCAAAAATGGGTCCCTCTATCACTTATGATTGCCCTAGGAGTGCCAAAATGGGTAAAAATATTTTTCTTTAAGAATTTAACCGCAACCTTAGCATCATTTATAGGCAATGCTACTGCTTCTACCCACTTAGACACATACTCAACAGCCACCAAAATATACATATTTCCATAAGAAGGTGGAAAGGGTCCCATGAAGTCAATATCCCAAACATCAAATAACTCACACACAACAACATTGTTTAGAGGCATCTCATGTTTCCTAGAAATATTCCCAGTTCTTTGACATTGATCACATGTAACTACATATGAATATGCATCTCTAAAAAGTGTAGGCCAATAAAATCCAGACTGTAAAACCTTAGCTGCAGTTCTGGTGGCACCAAAATGACCACCAGCTTCTCTAGCATGACAATGGTGTAGGATACTAGCCATCTCTTCCTCAGGAACACATCTCCTTATAACCTGGTCTACACATACTTTAAACAAGAAAGGCTTTTCCCAAAAATAATGTTTGAGGTCAGAAAAATTTTTTTTTCTTTGTTGATATGACATTTCAGGAGGAAGAACATTACTTACCAAATAATTGACAAAATCAACATACCAGGGAATTTGGATGGATTGGAGCGCAAAAATGTTTTCGTCGGGAAATTCTTCCATAATCGGTTGATCTTCTTCCTTTAGATTGGGAATTCTGGACAAATGATCTGCAACTAGATTTTCGGTCCCTTTCTTATCCTTGATCTCCAAATCGAACTCTTGTAACAAGAGAATCCACCTGATTAACCTAGGTTTTGATTCTTTCTTTTCAAGTAGATGCTTGAGAGCAGAATGGTCAGAATAAACAATAACTTTGGAACCAATTAGATAAGAACGAAATTTATCAAAAGCAAATACTACTGCCAAAAGTTCTTTTTCTGTTGTTGAATAATTCAAATGTGCACCTGACAAGGTTCGACTGGCATAGTAAATGGTTTGAAAAACTCCATTCTTTTGTTGTCCCAAAACAGCTCCTACTGCAAAATCACTAGCATCACACATTAGCTCAAAAGGTAAGTCCCATTCTGGTGCTGCCATGATTGGTGCTGATATTAACTTGTACTTTAAAGTGTTAAAAGCCTGCAAGCATTCATCAGAAAAGTTATATTTCACATCTTTAACCAATAAACTTGAAAGGGGTCTAGCAATTTTAGAAAAATCTTTTATGAACCGCCTATAGAATCCTGCATGCCCCAAAAAGCCTCTAACAAGTTTCACTGATGTTGGTGGGAGCAGTTTTGTAATGACCTCCACTTTAGCTCGATCAACCTCTAATCCTTTTTTAGATATCTTATGCCCAAGCACTATTCCTTCTTGCACCATAAAATGACACTTCTCCCAATTCAAAACAAGGTTAGTCTCCTCACACCTTTGTAAGACCCTTGCTAAATTATCTAAACAAATGTCAAATGATGAACCAAATATAGAAAAATCATCCATGAAAATCTCAATGAATTTTTCAACCATATCAGAAAAAATGGCCATCATGCATCTCTGAAAAGTTGCTGGTGCATTACAAAGACCAAAGGGCATTCTTCTAAAAGCAAAGGTACCATAAGGACAAGTGAAAGTGGTTTTCTCTTGATCTTCTGGTGCAATGTGAATTTGATTATATCCAGAATACCCATCAAGAAAGCAATAAAATTCATGTCCTGCAAGTCTTTCTAACATTTGATCAATAAATGGTAAAGGGAAATGATCTTTTCTAGTGGCATCATTTAGTTTTCTATAATCTATACACACACGCCATTCAGTAACTGTCCTAGTTGGAATCAATTCATTATTGTCATTTCTTTGAACAGTCATACCTCCCTTCTTTGGCACAACTTGCACAGGACTTACCCAGGGACTGTCTGAGATAGGATAAATGATCCCTGCATCAAGCAACTTGATTACCTCAGCCTTCACCACTTCTTGCATCTTTGGATTCAATTGCCTCTGAGGTTGAACAGTAGCTTTGTAATGCTCTTCCATCAAAATCTTATGCATGCATAGTGAAGGACTAATTCCCTTGATGTCAGCTATTTTCCATCCAATTGCTCCTTTATGCTCTCTCAACACCTGAAGTAATTTCTCTTCCATTGATTCTGTCAAAGAAGAAGATATGATTACTGGCAAAGTAGAAACGTCATCTAAATAAACATATTTCAAATGGGAAGGTAAAGGCTTGAGTTCAAGAGTTGGGGGCTCTTCAATTGATGGCTTAGGTTTTGTCATGTGTTGTCCTAACTCCTCAAACTTTGTTGCCTTTTGCTGTGAATATGGTGGATTTGCTTCCATGAGATTGGCATACTCCTGTATCTCTTCGCTTTCAATTTCCTCATTCTGTGGGTGAACCAAGCATGCTTCAAGTGGATCTTTGAAAGCTTTTTCTTGAAAGATCTTATTCACAAACTTATTAATTGTCTCAACCCTAAAGTAAGAACTATCATCAGATGGATGTTTCATAGCAGTAAAAACATTAAAAGTGACAGAATCATTTTGAACTCTTAATATTAACTTCCCTTGTTGTACATTAATCAAAGCTCTTCCTGTTGCTAGAAAAGGTCGACCTAAGATAAGTGGTACCTCCAAGTCTTCCTCCATGTCAAGTACTATAAAATCTGCAGGAAAAATGAATTTGTCAACTTTTACTAATACATCTTCTATAGTACCTCTTGGATATTTAATTGATCGATCAGCCAATTGTAAGGACACTGTGGTTGGCTTCACTTCACCCAATCCTAATTTCCTGAAAATAGAAAAAGGCATTAGATTAATACTAGCTCCTAAATCACATAATGCCTTATCAAAGTGAGAATCTCCAATAGTACAAGGAATTGTAAAACTCCCTGGATCTTTTAATTTTGGAGGCAGTTTGTTTTGTAAGATGGCTGAGCATTCTTCAGTTAGCTTCACAGTTTCATACTCTTCCAGCTTCCTTTTGTTTTTCAATATCTCCTTAAGAAATTTTGCATAACTGGGTATTTGAGCTAATGCATCTGCAAAAGGAATGTTAATATGCAATTTTTTAAATACATCAAGAAATTTAGAAAATTGCTTATCTATTTTATGTTGCTGGAGTCTCTGAGGAAATGGAACTGGAGGCACATAAGGCTTGGGATTATCAGGGAATAATGTTCTCTTGGTTGCCTCCTTAGGCTGCATGCTAACATCATCTTCCTTATCCCTAACATTTTCCTTCTTAACGTCATCTTTTCCCACTTGTTTGCCATTTCTTAGGTTTATTGCCTTAGCATCTTCTATAGGATTCTTCTCTGTGCTGCTAGGCAATGAACCTTGTTGTCTTCCAGAAATCATATTAGCCAACTGACCTATTTGCACCTCTAAATTTCGAATTGAAGCTTCTTGGTTTTGCATTCTTGTTTCATTGTTCTGTAACATCTTGGCAACCATTTCCTCTAAGTTAGGCTTCTTTTCTTCTGGTTGCCTAAACCCTGGTGGTGGCCTCATTGCATTAGAATTACTCCATGAAAAATTTGGGTGGTTACGCCATCCCGGATTGTATGTGTTGGAGTATGGATTATTTTGTGGCCTACTTGAATTTCCAACATAATTAGCATCTTCGCTACCCTGTGCAAAGGTGTTACCTACTTGGCACTCTATGCTTGCATGTCCTCCACCACAATGATCACATAATATGTTCTGAATCCTTATGACTGGAGCACTCAGGTTATCTATTTTCTTGTTGAGTTTTTCAATTTGTGCATACATTGCAGTGTAAGCATCTACTTCATGAATTCCACTAGCTTTCCTCACTGGTGACCTCTCAGTAGGCCATTGATAACTATTGTTTGCCATTTCCTCCAAAAGATCATATGCTTCTTCTGGTGTCTTATTGTTCAAAGCCCCTCCTGCAGCTGCATCAAGCATAAAACGAAGATTTGTACTAGACCCATTATAGAAAGTTTGTACTTGTAACCATATGGGTAGTCCATGTTGTGGACATTTTCTTAAAAGCTCTTTGAATCTTTCCCAAGCTTCATACAATGATTCATTGTCCATCTGCATAAAAGCGGTAATATCGTTACGCATTTTTGTAGATTTTGCTGGAGGAAAGAACTTACTAAGAAATTTCTAAGCCAAATCATCCCATGTTGTAATTGATCTTGCAGGAAGAGAAGAAAGCCAACTTTTAGCTTTGTCTCTTAAAGAAAATGGGAATAGCCTTAATCTAACAGCATCATCTGTGACTCCATTGTATTTAATCATGTCACAGATTTCAAGAAAAGCATCAATGTGAGCATTTGGATCATCATTTGGTAGCCCATAAAATTGCACAGAATTTTGAAGCATCTGAATGAGTGCTGGCTTGATTTCAAAGTTGTTTGCTTGAATTGCAGGCCTTTTGATGCTTGATGTGGCACCTTGAACTATTGGTGCAACATATTCTTTTAAAAGCTTGCGTGGATCATCATTCTCTGCCATTTTTGTAGCTTCACTTCTTTGTTCTCTCAGCTCCTTTCGTTGCTTTCTGACTATGCGTTCAATTTCTGGGTCAAGATTAACAAGTTGTTCTCTTTGGCTACGGGTCATGCACGTCTGTAACAATCCTGAAAAGTAGTAACTAAAAAAAAATGATTGATTTTTTTTAATTATTTTTTAAATGTAAAAATAACAATAATAAAGCAAAGCAAAAATAAAATCTAACAAAACAAAAAAATCATTTTTTTTAAAGAAAATAAAAACTAGATTAAACTTAGAATTATTCGGTATTAATATTAATGAGTAGTAAAACAACCAATCCCCGGCAACGGCGCCAAAAACTTGTTCGCTGAATTTTAAATGCAAGTGAACATGTCGAACAAGTAATATAATGATAAGAAAAGTATTGTCCCACGAAGATTGGTGAATACTAAACTAATTAAGTACTAATGATGAATTAATCCTAAAATTTATCTAGCAAATCAAAATATTGTTGATGATGAATTAAAATTTAAAACTTTCAAAACGAAAACTCAAGACTAATTAAAATTGAATCCAAGTAAGAAAAATCAAGATGAGAAACATGTTAGAGCTTCCGATTTCACCATAACTATTAGATATGAATTTTCATAGTTTATGCCTGCAAGAATGATATTACCCATGTGATGGCGGAACTTCCTAATTTATTTACTATCCTATGTCTAGGTATAGTAAACCTATTTAGTTCATTAATTCACTATATCTCTATATGTAAATTGAAACAAACCAAATGCACTAGGGTCTGTGAATATTCCTGGTTTACAATAAATCTTTCGATCATCTTATCACCAAAAGTCACACAAATAACATGGTATATGTCTATCCACATTTAATTCATGGTTATATATTATAAGAAGCAATTGCATACTATTACCTCTCAGTCTCAAATATGCACATCAAATCATTTAAGTGGTGGCCAATCACTTAAAAGCATTAAGCATAATAATATATAACTCACATAAATAAAATATCTTGCAAAACATAAAAACTTATAAAATTCACATCATCATAGTTAGGCTACATCTTCGCTCTAACAAAAGAAGTTTAGAACATAATAAAATAACAAACCAAAGCAATAGTAGAAATTAAGCAAAACATCTTAAATAAAAAAAACATGAAAGTTGTCACCACACTGTCTTCTCTTTAAGAATTCTTTACAGAATTCCTACAATTCAAGAATGATAAGAAGTAGAGGGAAGCTTTCGCGCCTCTATTTCTCTTTTTCTTCCTTGGTTTTCTCTTTCTTCTCTCACTTTTTCTCTCTTCCTTGGTTGGTTTCGACGGCAACACATGGCTTCTTCTTCTTTTCTCTCTCTTCTCTCTCTTCTCTCTCTTCTCTCTCTTCTTCTCTTGTGCGGCGCCTTCTCTCCCTCTCAATTCACGTTCCTTTGCCTTTTTATGCTATCTTGGGATGCGTGCCCTAAGATTCTCCCTTAGTAATTCACTTTTTTGCCCCTTTTCCTTTATTTCCTTTCTTGTCCTTTTTTGTCCTTTTCCTCCTCTTTTGCTACTTTACATGTTGCCTCCTCTTTTCTTCTTTTGACTTCTTTTTCTTTCCTTGTCTTCTTCACGTGCCTTTTTGTAACTTTCTCTTCCTTTATTTCTTTTGCTCTTTTGGGGTTTGTTGCATAAATAACACAAATTTACATAAATATATCAAAACTTAAATATTATCTTATAAAACTTGTAGTATTTATATCCTAAAATAGTCAAAATAACTCTATAAAAATAGAGTTATCTGTACCTTTAAGGTACCTCAAAATTCATTTGACCTTATTGAAATGATTCTTGGATGGCTTTTGCATAACTCTAGATAGTAGGGACACTGAGAATAGGATGTCTGGACATGTTGTTACAAGGTACAAGCAGGTTCCAATAAGGCTTTTGTAGGATGTCTTGTTAGTTTTTCCCAAAATCATCCCTTGCTTGCACTTTTTCTCCTGGAACCATTAGAGTGGATATTGGCTTATAGTCAGTCATTTAATACTTGGAAAGTAAGGATTTTGTGAATTTGGTTTGTGATACAAAGATTCCTCCATCCTACTATGATTCTTCTAAACTAAGAAAATATTGCATAGGACCCATGTCATTTATTTCAAATGCCTCCATCATTTCCTTATTGAACTTCATTAACTTATCGAGATCATTTCTTGTGAAGATCAAGTCATCTACGTAGATTGGGACTAAAAGAATGGTGTTATTGTTGAGAGATAGAAATAATGTTGTTTCACTTGAGCTGCATTGGAGCCCTTGGTGAAATACTTGCTAATGCGATTAAACCATGATTAAGGTGTTTGCCACAATCCATAGAGAGCTTTCTTAGTTTGAACACTTCATCTTCCATACCTTTTTTCTTCATATCCTTGAGGCTGCTCCATATAAATATATTCTTCTAGTTCCCTATTTAGAAATGTAATTTTAACATCTAATTGTAGAATTTTCCATCTTAGTTAAGCTACAATGGCAATGATCATCTGAATTGTTTTAAGTCGAGCCATTAGTGAGAAGGTTTTTGTGAAGTTAGCTCTAGGTATTTAAGAATACCCTTTAGCAACCAGCCTTACTTTATGCTTTATGACTTTCCCTTTAGCATCCATTTTTGTCTTGAAAATCCAGTTCAGACCTATTGTCTTCCTTCCTGTTGGTAGATCCATGAGGATTCATCTATTATTGTGTTTGATACTCTTGATTTCTTTGTCCATGGCTTTTTCCCATTCTTCTTACTCCTCAACTTCTTCATAACATACTTGTTAAAGTTTTGCCATATTGCAGCTTTTGTACAGCTTATCCAGACTTTTAATCCACATAGGTGACATATTTGACAATTCTCTTCTTTCATCTATCATTGCATTGGAGAGTTCCTTAAAGGATGGCATAGGATCTTTGACTCCTTGGATTGGTGTAATAGCTCCATCTTCTTCCCTTTGGTTGCTAATTTGAATGTGTTTTTCACTTCTTTTATTAACAGCACCCCATGTAAGGATGAAAGTACTTTTTCCCTAAAGTTGACTCCAATCCCATTGTTGTAATGTTTGCACTACACATCACATGAATAACATACAACAACATGGAACATATATCAAGACACACACAAAGACATAAGATTTTTACAATGGCTCAACCAAAGGTGCCTACATCCACTGTCACTAGTAGATCTACTGGCCTTTTCTCCTTTTCCATTAATAAAATCATAAAGAGAATGAGTATTATCTTTCACTCTACAGATCTAATATGGCTGCTTTTTATCATAATCTTAGTTACTTGCATAACTTCAACATTAAGTTGTCAAGCCATGCTAAGCCATATAGGACTTTAAGCTCGAGGCTTGTAAGCCTCCAAGCCTCCTTCAAAGCCACTAAGCTTATTCCATGTTGCTTCCGTTTATAGAAATTTTTGTTTGGGTAAATATTTTTCTCTACATGTACACTATTCCAGCACATCCACATGATTTTGCACAAGTCCAAAACCATCTAGCACATACCATTCACTACATGTGGGTCCAAGGGGTGTGAGGACAAATTTGTCTTTACAATTATGACACATATCCAACACCCATACTAGTTTTTCTACTACCACATCTTTGCTAATTATCAACCTATTGTTGGACAAGTTGAATACATGGTAAGCTTTTGAGATTAAGTTGTACCTAGGAAATATACCTTTTTTTGTCCTTTTTTGTAACTTGTGTCTAAGTTGTTAAGGGACATGGATATAGCATACTAAGCCAAGCACCTTCAGATGTTCTACACAGCTTTTTTCCCTTCCAAGCTTCTTATGGAATAGTTTTTTAAAGTGTAGAGGTTGGACTTCTGTTAAGGTGATATATTGCAATGTTTATTACTTTCCCCCCAGAATTCTTTTGGCAAGTTTTTCAACATGCTCCTTGTTGCATTGAGAATGATTTTATTTTTTTGCTTGGCAATACCATTTTGCTATGGGAGTAGCTTGCTGTTAACTGGTTTTGAATTCCTACATCCATGCACAGTTTGTTGAAATCTAAGGATATGTACTCACTTCCTTTATCTGACTGCAACATCTTGATTTTTTTCCCACTTTTAGTTTCAACTTGCTTCTTGAAATAGGCAAGACAAGTGGAAGATCATAGGTTTATAAGGGGTTTGGTAACTCCATCTAATAGACTAGCCTAATGGATTGAAATTCCATGCCTATACAAAGCAATATTAAAGCCAACTTATGATCCATTTCCAATATTAGTACTAAGTGTTGGAAGGTAGGTAGGCAAGAGGGCAACCAACTACCATGATGGTAGTCACATCGGGAGTATGTGGTCACATGTGGAACAACGTGAATTTAGGTAAGGGAAGAATATGGACAATTAGTCTATTTATCGTATCATACAAGCAATAACATTGACGTATATAGTTCAGCAAGTAACCATGTTCTATAAAAATTAAAAACGTTCGTAGAATAGCAAATAAAAAATATACTATTGAATCACTAATCGACATAACATACTTAGGAAGAAAAAGTCAAAATCATGAATAAGACTTGATATTTTGGATAATAAAACCCAATAATACAATATTCATTTAAGAGTATGTGGTCACATGTGGAACAACGTGAATTTAGGTGAGGGAAGAATATGGACAGTCTATTTATCGTATCATACAAGCAATAACATTGACGTATATAGCTTAGCAAGTAACCATGTTTTATAAAAATTAAAAACGTTGGTAGAATAGCAAATAAAAAATATACTATTGAATCACTAATCTACACGACATACTTAGGAAGAAACAGTCAAAATCATGAATAAGACTTGATATTTTGGATAATATAACCCAATAATACAATATTCATTTAAGAAAAAAATAAGAAGAAAAAGAGGAAGAGAAATAATAAGATTAGAACTAGAAAAGAGAAATTTTTGAACATTAAATCAACTTTAAGCTTCAATCTTTTGTAATTTTTTTCTTCAATATTTCTCCTTTAAAAGAAAGAAAAGGAAGAAAATAATGAAAGTAGCTATATCATATTCAATGAAGCAATTGAATGAAAAGTTCTTTTGAAAAACAACAACAACTATGTTAAAAAAATGAAGCATGCTATATCATATTCAATGAATCTACTATTGTAAATGGTTGGGCTATTATATTGATCTCTATCTTTGAAATTTTTGTAGTTAGTCAATGAATTTTTGGATTTTTTTTAAAATTTATTATTTTTGAATATTACAACTCACGTACCTAAACTCACACATAGAAGATATTGAACCCTAGATTTAACGGTAGAGATCTCCATTAACTCACTATCAAGCTAGCTAGCTAATTGACTAATTTTTTTATTTGACTTTACAAGATTGGTTTTCCAATTTCATAATCACTTTGTGAGAGCTATTTCTTAGATTTTTGTAAAGGATTATTATGTAGACGTTCTTGGTTTTTGGTTTAGAAAAGCCCAATATAAGGTTATTTTATTTTAGATGGTTGGATAGCGGCCCGCCGCCGGACAAAGAACAAGGTATTCAAAGCTTTACCTCATTATGTACGAAGCAGCTATTTCCTTGCAGATATATGTCATTCTTTTGCCTCGTGCCTGCAATAAAGTTATCATACCCCCTCTTCCTTGGCAGACAAAGAGCAAGGTATTCAAAGCTTTGCCTAGTTATGTCCTAAACAGCAGTTTCCTTGCGGATATATGTCATTCTTTTGTCTAGTGCATGCAATAAAGTTACCAGTGCCTCCCCTTCCTAGGTGGACAAAGAACAAGGTATTCAAAGCTTTGTCCCGTTATGTCATAAACAGCTGTTTCCTTGGAGATATATGTCATTCTTTTGTCTCTTGTGTGCATACAAATTATCTTACTTCGTCTATGGTAGGATCATCAGAAAAATCATCAGTTCTATGATTTTTGTAAACTCTTGGTAAATTGTCATTGTCATGGACCTTATGGGGAACCTTTTGGTCATTTAAAGAAACATGTAGTACTAAAAGGCTTCCTTAAAAAAAAACTAATTTATAGGAAAAAAATATCATAATATGTAAATAATATAACAAACTAGTACATTGATAATATGGGATATACATTATATTTAAACATATCCTTTCATTTTACATGAAGAAATATTTTCTGTGGAAACTCAATCTAACTAGTAAGAGTTTCTCACTCGGTAGCATTATATGATTACAATTGGAGGGCATGAGCTATGTCGAAATGCTTGGTTATTGGGTATTACATCAAGTTTAGTAATTTACTAATCTTTTGAAGGATGAAGAAGTAATCCATAATATCCCTGTCTTTGGAAAAAGCCGAGTATTACACTATGGTATTCATAATCTTCAAGGTCATTTGCGTCATTTTCTTACTTCGAGACCTTAGGTTTAGTCTTTGATTGTATTCCATTATATTGTAATAACAAAGTTACTAGTTACATTATAACTAGTCTGATATTCCGTGAGTATACATAGTATATAGAAACTGATTATCATTTCGTATACAAAAAGCTATAAATTAGCTTCATTCTTACCCATTCAATTCACACATTCGATCCACATACCGAGCTTTTAATGCAGGCACTTGACAGATTTTCGTCTCAGTTTAGAGGATGCAATTTACATAAATCTCTAAATTGTAGGAAAGTATTAAGGGCCAAGACATAATCCACACGCTGCTTATCATTTTATTTGTTCTATTAATTTATTCCATTATTTCGGGCTGTACAAATAAGTCTCCCTGACATTTTGCATATCATTCGTTGGGAATTGTTAATAACACAAAGCCTTTGGGCGCTCCAAAGCTTGTGTCTTCCGTTCCCGACGTATAGTGGCCGCCATAGTGACTTTCATTCTCTTCTGTTGTTTTTCAATACGCCGGATAAGTATGGAAAATAACGGCGGGGATAAACCCTGCCTTTACGGCCCTCTTGATGGGTACTCCACCTCAGAGGCTGAAGTTCCAGGAAAATTTGTTTTCCAGGCCAAAGGATTAGAGTGTTCAATCGATTGCTCTAACGAGGTGACGAAAAGTATTGGTGATGAAACAAAGCTTTTGGTTCAGAATATTTTCACTGATAGTGAATCTCTGTCACAATATAGAAAAGGGTTCGAGGAAGCTTGCAAGTTCCTTCCTAGTGGTAATCAGTTGGAGAGTACCATGGCGTTACCAGAGAGGAGGAGAGAAGACCATAAGGTAGAAGGCGAAAGGGAGAATTTACTGGAGTCTTCGGGGGTCAGGAAGAATCATGAGAGGGAAAATATAGATTTTGAAGAATGCAGGAGGGTTAAGCAGTCTGCGGTCTCTGCGGAAGAGAATGATCTATTGGAGATGTTCGATGATGCCTTTTCTGAGCTCTGTGGCGGCCACAGATCCTTGCGTAACAAGGAAAGGAAGTCCTATCAGCCACCTGAAGAGCCACAAGGAGCTAAAGTTGCACAGAAACAGGGCAAGAAGAAGAACGTGGTTGATTTAAGGGCTCTTTTGCTTCAGTGTGCCCAAGCTGTCTCATCCGGTGACATTAGAACTTTTAATGACTTGTTGAAGGAGATCAGGCTGCATTCTTCCCCTTCTGGGGATGGGTGTCAGAGAATGGCCCATTTCTTTGCTAATGGCCTTGAAGCACGCTTGGCGGGCAACAACACAAGAACTCAGCTGATTTATCCTTCCTTCGCTAGCAAGACGGTATCAGTTTCTGAAATATTGAAAGGTTACAAAGTTGATCTTTCCGCCTGCCCTTTCAGGAGGATTTCGCTGATGTTTGTTGCCAGCATGATTAACAAAGTAGCAGAGAAGGCAACAAGTATTCATATTATAGACTTCAGCATCCAAACTTGTTTTCAGTGGCCAATTCTAATTCGTAAACTTTCAGAAAGAGTTGGAGGACCTCCCAAGCTGCGTGTTACAGGAATAGGGCATCCCCAATCTGGATTTCGTCCAACAGAATATATTGAGGATACTTGTCGTCAGATGGGTAAGTATTGTAAACGGTTTAATGTTCCTTTTGAGTACCATGCCTTAGCATCAAAGAACTGGGAAACTATCCAAATTGAGGACTTGAAGTTAGATCATCAGGAGATACTCATTGTGAACTGCTTCTATCGGTTTAGGCACGTACCTGATGAGACTGTTAAAGAGACTAGTCCAAGGAATGAGGTTTTGAACTTAATTAGGCGAATGAATCCTGCTATTTTTGTTCATTCCATTGTTAATGGATCCCACAATGCTCCATTCTTTGTCCAACGATTCAGAGAAGCACTTTTCCACTACTCTGCAGTCTATGACACATATGATGCTACTATACCCCGTGACAATTCGGAAAGATTCATGATTGAGAGAGAGGTTTTCGGGAGGGAGGCCATGAACGTTATAGCATGTGAAGGCTTCGAGAGGGTAGAGAGGCCGGAGACATACAAGCAATGGCAAGTGCGGACTACAAGGGCCGGTTTCCGGCAGCTCCCCTGGACAAAGAGCTCATGGGGGTTTGCCGCTCGTTGAAGGAATCGTTTCAGAAGGACTTTGTGCTCGAGGAAGACAACCACTGGCTGCTTCAGGGGTGGAAGGGCCGAATTGTCTATGCCGCCACTTGTTGGGTGCCAGCTTAGGAATCTTGTCCACCACAATTTGAAGGACTTTGGGGCAGCTTATTCAAGGTAAAATTTCCCTTATTTTCAGCCACTTCTATGCATAAACATGATACTGTACGCTAATGTAACTTCCTAGTTTCTCTCATAAAGTTGAAATTAAAGGTCAAAAGCAGAAATCGTAGGACAAACTGAAGTTTAACATCTCCCTCGACGAGTCATTGCTGGATAATGTTGAAGAGAGAAGGTTCAGTAGGAAGCATGAGAACCATATTTTTTCTTAGGAGCCATCATTGATGAATTAGCAGTTAAATCATAATAAAAAAAAAATAACTTTCCTTAATGTATCTCATTTTCCCACGTTTTGCTTCGAGTATTGAAAAGATTATCTCCTTGAAAAAATTATAAGGCAGACATTTGAATAATAAATTTAAATCAGAAAATTTTTATGTAATACATTAATTTAAACATTAGAGAACTTCTATTAGTTTATCCTTTCATTTTTTTAAAAGAAATTACATGCATAACTTTGTAGTCTTTGTCCCTAGATTGGCAGTTCAGTGACAACATTGTTGGTGAATTACCCTAAAATGCCAGATTCCACACATCCCATCTACCTTAAAGAACAAACCTCGTAAACTTAACCAAGACCTCTTTTATATTAAGTATTGTAACTTTAGGGACGTAGACAACATTTTACAAAATCTATGTTGAATACGAAATAACTGGATGGAAAAATGTAAGAATAAGGATTTGTTCACTATAGAAAAACCTTAACAATCTTTATTGCAAAGTTCTACCTGCCATCTTAAGACAAATTACAATTGCAATTCTCTAAGAACCTCCAATCGCATTCGAAACATCGTTGTATTTTTTATCCTCTATTATCATGATCTCAATCAAGTACGTCCATTGATGCTTCTCAGTAGGACTCGAGGAAAAAGTGGGGAAAATCAAAATCAAAATTAACAAGTGATCGACTTGAGAAGAGAAAAGTAAAATCATGAACAAGACTTGATATTTTGGTTAATATAACCTAAAAAAAAGTATTCAAAGAGAGGGAGGGAGGAATAATACGATTAGAACTATAAAATAAAAGGAATTTTCTGAACATTGAATCTGCTTTGAGTTTGAATCTTGAGTGGTTTTTAAAATTTTTAACTTATTTTCCTTATAAAGAAAGAAAATAATGTAAGTGGATGGTGCAACCAAAAAAAAAAAAACAAAAAGGAGTTGGTGAATGGAAAGTATTTTTGTAAAACAACAATAACTAAGTAGAAAAAAATGAAGTATGTTTTATTTTGGTTTGGAAAAGGCCACGTAAGATTGTTTTGATGGGGCTATTGGGGGCTCTGATGCGCGTCCCCTTCTCAGGCCCCTTTATCTGCAAGTAATTTTTTTTTTTTTTTTGACTCAGCGCTTTATTTCATTATGTCATAAACAGGTATATGTATACCCTATATATATATAAATTGTCTCATACATGCAGTAAAATAATCGTACTTCATAAAAAGCAAGATGACCGGAAAAGGTGTCAATGTAAATAATTGTCTTCTTTTAAGTTCTTAACGTGTTAGTTCTATATTCGATAATTTTGTATATCTCTGATTCTAAGGTAGTCTATGATTTTTGGAAGTTTTTCTAAATTGTTGTTGTCATGGATCTTGTGGTGATAACAACAGCATTTGTCAACCATTGTTCGTCATTGAAAGAAACATGTGACATTGGAAGGGTGTAGGGTCGAGTTATAGAGGGTGTCACCCTTGAGCCTAAATTTGGATATAATATTAGAGAGTTAATATCGTCTATTAAATCTGACTTGTGAGAAGGTCACACATTTTGACATTAAGAAGCACAATAAGCAATTTATTAATAATATGAGTCACACATCATAAATGAGGTGAACAATTCTATGTATGAAAAATACAAGAAGCCCGGGTATCAGGAAGATAGGACACATGTTAGATTTTAACCTCTAATAATAGTATGAAAAACTTTTTAAAAATAAAAATATGTACACTTCTTGACAAACCAATCCTAAGGAAAACTTTAATTTGTACCTTGATATTAGGACTCAGGCTTAGGAGGTGACATCCCTCGTACATGGAAGAGAATGCATTACTCTCATGATGAAATTTGAAACTTAAAAGTTTGAAATAATGAGAAGATTATCACACATTTTCTCAGCTCTATAGGATAAAAATAAACTATTTGCCCCTCTTTCTTAACAAAATATCTAAGCAATGGATATTACCAAACATATACTGTGTACAATCTTTCTCGTAAAGCCAAATCCTCCGTATCGTGTATCGTCCTTTTTGCGGCTACACACATTGATTCAGAAGGGAATAGTCGCGTACGTTAACAAGTTGAAACATTTAAACTTGTTAGAGCGTAACAGACAGGTTTAAGGGAGATTAACAAGTTGATAAAAAAGGCTTAACGATTGGAATTTCTTGTTAGGGCGACCTAACTTACACTAAAAGCCGTTGGCTATCGACGTAGTAGGGCAAATAACAGGGGACATGAACTGGTATTGGTCTTAGTTGGTCATTTGCAATCATCGCTCTGCTTAAGAAAGGACAAGAGAAGGGATCGTGCTTCGTCAACCCGACCTATCATCAACTGACAATTATAACAACGGAAGCGATATCCCTTGTCCATACTGACCATGTTCGCATTGCCTAATGAACGTGATTATAACAATCTCGCTAGTAGACGGGGTACTAAGGTTTCAAACCTAGCAAGAAAGGTTCTAGGTGATGTAACAACCTCTTAGAAGTTTCATTCAGAATACACCCAAGGTGTTGTTTTGGAACTTCCGCTCTTAAATATTAAGTAATATCTTAAATCTTGGTAATATCTAAAGCAGAAGACATTACTTTGGATAAAATATTGGCAATCTCACCCACATAGGTATCATCATTACTTCACTTTCTCATTCTTTTCGCCTTTCAAATGTTTTAAGAGTTCTTTCTATTACTAAAAATGTACTACCTATTTACTAGTTTTTTTCACTAATAATTAGCATATTTCTATTTTATCCTTTATGTAGAAATCCCTCTCCACGGCAAGATTTCCTCAATTGCTTGAGTCTATTTTTCTATCCACGGGATTACAGATTGTAAGGTTTGTGAACAAATTTGAAATATCAAAGGGACTCTTTAGTAGTTTGCTAAAGGAGGTGGGTTAGGAATAAAGTCCTAATCACTTAAAATTTTTGTCTTCGTCTTCTACATGTTGCGTGTTCTCTTTTTTAGCTTAGTCTTTTATTCTATTAATTATTTTGTTAATCTGTGTTGAAATAGCTTATACGTTTGCCTGTGTGTGAATATTACCAGTTGGAATTTAATTGTCTTTAGCTTTGCTGTTTATCTTTGAGTTCCTCGCTTTACCTAGTTACATCCCTTGTGAATTGAATTGCCTTAATTCCTTCTCCTATTATTTTATCTCTTTATGCTTCTGTTCTTAGTATTTTACCTACTTCGGTAATTGTCTTATAGTTAAAACAGAACTGGTAAACCGAAGGTTACACAGGAAACCAAAACAAAAGGAAAATTTTGTAGAAACAATTGCAAATTAACGAAGATGACTTCGCTCAGAGTGGTTGGCTCCTCGCGTTTTAGTTTATTTCTGTACTGTACGGACCTGGACTACGATTTTCTTTGCTTTCTCCACATTTTCTCTTTGTCTGCTCTGACTATCAGCTCATCCTCACCAAATGTCTTTACCTAATTCGTTTTCGACTCTTGGTCCAAGAAGACCATTCAGCTAGGACCGCCGCATCAGACGAGCAAGCCACGCCATCATTTCTCTCCCGACGTGCACTCGTCTTCTTATGGCGATATGTATGAACAGCCGCGTCTCTGGTTCGCGTTTCGGCGCAACGATCATTGGGAATCTCGCCGATTATAACCATTTTTTACTCTACGATTAGGCTTTGACAATTCTATAAATGTTGGAATCAATCATTGCAAGGTAGGAGGAATTATCAACAGAACCACGGTATTTTAACTTTGGGTTTCCCGGCCACTGTCTTTCTTCTCTCCGGCCAACCTATTGTGACTTTTTCCCAGCCAGTACTCTCTACCAATCTATCCAACTTCTGTCTCTTTGTCCAGAATATTTTTCATGTAACGGAAGCCGCTTAAAGAAGACCAGCGTTGTTGCCGGGAAAGGGCCGACGTCCCTCGCTGTATATGGTCTGTTTCACTTCCATCTTTCTGCACCACATCTATGCAATCTCAACCACTTGTCCTGTAAATCTGTTTCTCTCTGGCTAAAACAGCGACCGGTATCAGAGGTTCTTGAACTTCCCTTTCCCTTTTCCTTTTTAAGCTAGCTTTCTTCGCGTCTTCGTAGTAGATATATTTTTGTTTTCCATCGGAATTTTCAAGTAGTTAAATCTTTACTTCCTCTGGTATTCGGATTCTAGGTTTGGTAGTGCAACTTCTATGGATCTTGGGATTGCTGGTTTACTGGATTTCGTAAAAACTGCTTCGATCGATAGTGACTATGCCGTTTTCCCCAGCTCTAATCAATGCCCAGATCTTTTAAATGAGTGCAACGTCCATGTACCCACCCCGAACCTTAACTTCCTTCAAAGTCTATCTCCTTCACCTATCCTGAGCTACAGCGATTCCGCTCCACCGATACATGTGGCCCCCGCGGCGGAGCCTAATGCTCCGTACGCTAGCGATAACCTGTGGGCACCGTCTGCGTTTGGGCGTTTGGAGGGAGTACCCTCCTTGGTCAACAAGGAGTTCTCGGAAGCCTCACTGAAGTACATAAGCCAGATACTTATGGAAGAGGACATAGAGAGCAAGCCCAGCCGGTATTACGATTCACTGGGCCTCCAAGCCACCGAGAAATCGTTTTATGACGCTCTCGGTGAGAACTACTCGTCCAATCTATACCAGAAAGAACCACCTTATATCAAAAACAACTTGAGGAGCTCTGATGTTTTCCGTGGAAGCAGTGGTCGTGATCATAGTATTGGCAGTAATTCTAGCACTAACAATACTACAGATCCACACAGGGCAAGTGATGTCGGGATGAACAAGTTCTCTTTCTCACAAGCTGCGGTTCCTATTAACTATGTTTTCCAGCCCAATTCAGCGCGCAGTAGTGGATCACAATTTTCGGCTTATAAATTGAACAGCTTCGATATCCTTGGTCAGGTTTTGGCTCAGAAAAAGTATACTGACAATGAATCGGCGTTGCAGCTTAGTAGAGGTTTAGGACAAACTAGCATGTTCGCTCCTGAGGGTAACCAGTTGTCTAGTGACTTGGAGACGTGCATAGTATCGGCGGGGTTAAAAGGTCTGGATCAAAAGGAGACATTCACAGGGGAGGACGCTGTGAGAGAGAACTCACCGGATGGGCTGAGTTCAAGCAAGAATCATAAGAGGGAAGATGTGGAAGTAGAAGAACGGAGGAACAATAAACAGTCTCCAGTTTATGAGGAAGAGCGTGAGTTATCAGAGAAATTTGATAAAGTCTTGCTTTCCTCTGGACCTCCTTCTCTGCTATGCGATGACGATAACTATGAACCCTTGAAGAATGAAGCGAGCAGGGTCTTGCAGACAAATGGGCAGGCGCGAGGGACTAATGGTGGTAAGAGTCGTACTGAGAAAAAGGGCAAAAGGAAGGATATTTTTTATTTGAGCACTTCCTTGACTCTGTGTGCACAAGCTATCTCAAAAGGTGACTATAGAACTGCAAATGAGTTGCTGAAGCAAATTCGGCAACATTCCTCCCCACATGGTGATGGGTCTCAGAGGCTGGCTCATTTCTTTGCTAACGGCCTTGAGGCACGCATGGCGGGCACTGGCACTGAAACTCAAACCTTTTATTTTTCCTTGATTTCCCATAGGATCCCAGCTTTTGAAATCTTGAAATCCTATGCAGTTACTGCTTCAATCTGCCCTTTCAAGAGGGTTACGAAATTCACTGCCAGCAAAATGATATATAATGTCGCAAAGAAAGCAGGAAGTCTTCATATAATAGATTTTGGTATTGGATATGGTTTTTGTTGGCCAATTCTAATCCATAAACTCTCAAAAAGAGTTGGAGGACCTCCCAGACTACGAATTACAGGAATAGAGTTGCCCCAACCTGGATTCCGTCCAATAGAGAGAATTAAGGAAACAGGTCATCGCTTGGCTAAGTATTGCAAACGATTTAATGTTCCTTTTGAATAGCATGCTTTAGCATCACAAAATTGGGAGAACATCCAAATTGAGGACCTCAAGATTAGTAGGTATGAGATGCTTGCTGTGAACTGTTTTAACCGATTTGAAAACCTTCAAGATGATGCAGTTGAAGGGATGAGTCCGCGGGATGGGGTTTTGAAATTAATCAGGAGGTTGAATCCTGATATTTTTGTGCATTTTATTGTCAGTGGATGCTATAGTGCCCCCTTCTTTCTCACACGGTTCCGAGAGGCTCTTTTCCACTTCTCGGCATGGTATGACTTATTGGATGCTACTTCACCCCGAGACAATCTGCAAAGGTTGATGTTTGAACGAGAGTTCATAGCAAGGGAGGCCATGAATGTTATTGCATGTGAAGGCACTTCGAGGGTTGAGAGGCCTGAGACGTACAAGCAGTGGCATGTCCGGAAGATGAGGGCCGGCTTCAGGCAGCTCCCGGTGGAACGTGAGCTACTGACCTCGTTGAAGTCGAATACGAAGGCATGGTACCATAAAGATTTTGTGGTTGCCGAAGACAATGGGTGGGTTCTTCAGGGATGGAAGGGCCGTATTCTCTATGCTTCCTCTTGTTGGGTGCCGACATAGGATCGTTGTACAGGATGCTCGAGGTTGCTTGACAGCTGGGGTTTGATTGTCATGAGGGACACAGAAGAGTCGACACTGATGATCGAGAGCTGCATTCTGTTGTAGGAGACAAGAGTTGAACTTAATTTAGAGACAGATGATGTGGAAAATAGTTCGGTTGTAGATCATCTTTTGTAAATGTGGTATTAATCACTTTAAATTGTGGAATTATATTTTCTAAATATGGCAATTAATGCGTTTTCATTCATTTTTACGGTTTTGATGTAGATGTTTTTGTTGCAATTAAATTGGCTATTAGCTCACTTTTTCAGACTTTTGTGTCTTTTTAATAAATGAGACAGAGAGAAAACTAGAAGTGTATAATAAATAAATAATAGCACATACTATTAGAAATCGTGGTTATAACATTTTGCCAACATTTTGACATATTATCTCTTTTATATATTTAAATATTAGTTTTAAAGGAAGAGGTTATAGTATTAGTGTTAGGTTAAACAGCAACATTTTGTCATGCAATGATTCCATGTCAACATTTCACTTCATTACTTGTGGATTGTTCAATGTTAAGTATATTAAAACAATGATAGTTCTACATTATCAATATTTTTAATAAATATGATTGTAAGAAGAACTTAAAAAGGAAAAGAAAAGAAATATTGAGTAGGAAAATGTTTTACTATTAACGAGTTAAGGAAATGAAGTACGTTGCATCATTTTCCATGATTCTACTATTGCGAAAGGGCTGGGCTATTTTATTGATCTTTTTCTTTGACATCTCCGTAGTTAATCTAGGAGCTTTTGGACTTGAACTTAAAAAATTAGTTTTCCATTTTGATAATCGTAAATTTTTTGGATGGGATTATCATATAGACTTTTTTTTTTTTTTTTTTTGTAAAACCTTAAGGTTCCCAAACCCAACCCTTACCAAGTGGACCACCTGTGGGTGGTCACAGATTCAATTTGAAGATATAGACTTTTTTAGACTTTTTTAGACTTTTTTTTATTTCTATAGTTGAAAGAAGGGAGCGGGACAGATTCAATTTGAAGATAAAATATTTTTATGTAATTTTATTTTTAAGGGGTTGGGGAATTAATTTGTTAAATATTTGGGAGCCATTTTGGTTTTTGGTTTAAAAAAGCCCATATATGATTATTTTATTTTAGACGGTGTGCCTAGGGCTCCCTTCCCCCTCAGGCCCCTGTATCTATGATTAATTATTTTTGCTTTGAAAAAGAATGAGATTATCACGGATTAACTTTGTTACCTCCTAAATGAGTGCTTTCCAGCATATTAATGTCTTTCTTTTGCTTCATACGTACAATAAGAAAATCACACTAAGAATCAATGCAAATAATTGTCATTTTTTGGGCTCCTAACTTCTAAGTTAATTCAGTCAATCCATTACCAACCTCGTGAATCTAATTGCGGTTTGAAGTCTCCTTTACTTAGGACCTTTGAGTTTGACATCCATCTCTTTGACCAATTAAAAAAAAATTGTTAATTCTATATTTGAATGATCCTTACATTTCATTCCGTAGTTTTTCTTTTTCTTTTTTTTTTTCTTTTTTGGAAAGTTTAGCTAAATTAGTGTGGGGATAACAACACTTTTCAGCCCATGTTAGTCATTGAAAGAAACATGCACTATTAAAAAAAAAACTTTTTCGAAATAAAACGTATACCCTCTATAAGCTAATTTTGAGAAAGAAAATTGGCTATCTTGACTCAAAACTTAGAAAGTGACATCCATGATACATGAGAAATGTTGCATGATCTTTATATTGAAGTTCGTAACTAATATTAACTATAAGGAAGCTTGGAAAAACGGTATAATGATAATTATGCATTATTTAAATACTAAATAATGAACTCAATTATGAACTTTTTCAACAAAACACTTACAGTGGTAAATATAGGATCTGTATAGGTCCGTACAGTCCTTCCATAAAAGCCAAATCGTCCGGATTGGATACGAAATTTTTCTTCCTTTTCGAGGCTCCACACGTTGAATACAAAGGGGGTCGAAGCATTTTAGATTACATCGCACTAGCTGATAGGCCAATAGAAGGTCCAAATAGGGCACGGCTAGGTTCCAGTTGGTGTTAAAAGCCACTCGTGAGTTTCACACTCGAGTGCAGGCGTTCTTTGAAACATCCGCTTTTAAATGTTTAGTAATAACAAAAATGGGATGAACATCGTAAAAGACAGTAATTTGTATAAAATATTGGTGACTCATCGTACAGAGCACTGTCTGTGTCGCAAAGCCGCTTAGTGTTGTTGCCGGGGTCGGGGTTTAGTGTCCTTCACAATATCTAGTTGGTTTTAGTTTCTATACCACATTTGAGCGATCTCTGCAACGGCTTATACCAGAGGTTCTTGAACTTCCAACTTGTTCTTTTTCGTTCTCTTTCGTAGCGAAGCTTTATTCAAGTCTTCCTTGTAGATACATCTTTGTTTTTTATCTGGTTTTATATGTAGTTCAATCTTTACTTGCTCAGGGACTCGGATTCTTGGTTTGGTGGTATAACTTCTATGGATCCTGCGTTTGCTGCGTCGCTGGATTTCGTAAAAAATGCTTCGGCCGACAATGACCAAGCCATTTTTCCCAATTCCAATCAATACCCAGATCTTTTAAACGAGAACAATTTCCATGTACCCTCCCCGAACCTTAACTTCCTTCAAAGACCATGCCTTTCACCTAACCTGGGTTACAGCGATTCCACACCGCCGAGACATGTGGCCCACGCGGCGGAGTCATATGCTTCGCACGCTAGCGATAACTTGTGCACACCGTCTGCGTTTAGGTGTTCGGAGGGAGTATCGTCCATAGACGACGGGAAGTTACCTGGAACGTCGCGGGAGTACATAAGCCAGATACTTCTGGAAGAGGACATAGAGAGCAAGCCCAGCATGTTTTACGATCCTCTGGACCTCCGAGCCACCGAGAAATCGTTCCATGACGCTCTTGGTGAGAAATACTCCTCCAATCTATACCAGGAAGTACCTTATATCAATCACAATATGGTGATCATTGTATTGGCCGTAATTCTAGCACTAAAAATACTGCCGATCCAGACTGGGTAAGTGATGTTGAGTTATACAAGTCCTCTTTCTCACAGGCTTCGGGTTTTGTTAACAGTTCTTTCCAGCCCAATTCGGAGCTCAGCAGTGGCTCACAGTTTTTATCCTGTCAGTTGAACACCGTGGGTAACATAGGTGAAAGCAAGGAGGTTTTGGGTCAGAAAAATCTTACTGATACTGAATCTGCGTTGCAGTTTAGTAGAGGTTTAGAGGAGACTAGCAAGTTCCTTCCTGATGGTAATAAGTTGTTTATTGATTTGGAGACGTGCATAGTATCAGCACAGTTAAAAGGTCAGGATCAAAAGGAAACATTCACAGGGGAGGATGGGGGTGTGAGAAAGAACTCACTGGATGGGCTGACGTTAAGGAAGAATCAGAGGAGGGATTTTGTGGTAGAAGAAGAAAAGAGGAGCAATAAGCAGTCTGCAGTTTATGCGGAAGAGTGTGAGTTGTCCGAGAAATTTGATGAAGTCTTGCTTTCCACTGGACCTCCTCTGCTATGCGTTGACGATAGGAATGAACCCTTGCAGAATAAAGCAAGCAGGCTGTTGCGGCCAAATGGGCATCAGCAAGGGACTAATGCTCGGAAGAGTCGTGCCAAGAAACAGAGCGGAAAGATGTATATGTTTGATTTGAGAACTTCTTTGACTCTCTGTGCACAAGCTATCTCAGCAGGTGACTGTAGAACTGCAAACGAGATGCTGAAGCAAATTAGGCAACATTCCTCCCAACATGGAGATGGCTCACAGAGGGTGGCGCATTTCTTTGCCAATGGCCTGGAGGCGCGCATGGCTGGCACTGGGACTGGAACTCTAACCTATAATTTTTCCTGTATGTCCCAAAGGCTCTCAGCTTCTGAAATCTTGAAAGTTTATGCAGACATTGCTTCAGTCTGCCCTTTCAAGATGGTTGCACAATTCATTGCTAGCAAAATGATATATAATGTAATGGAGAAGGCAACAAGTCTTCATATAATAGACTTTGGTATTGGATATGGTTTTCCTTGGCCAATTTTAATTCATAAACTTTCAAAAAGAGTTGGAGGACCTCCCAGACTACGAATTACAGGGATAGAATTGCCCCAACCTGGATTTCGTCCAATAGAGAAAATTGAGGAAACAGGTCGTTACTTGGCTAAGTATTGCAAGCGCTTTAATGTTCCTTTTGAATATCATGCTTTAGCATCACAGAACTGGAAAAGCATCCAAATTGAGGACTTCAAGATTGATAAGAATGAGATGCTTGCTGTTAACAGTTTTAACCGATTTGAAAGCCTTCGAGACGATGCAGTTGTAGGGATGAGTCCACGGGATAAGGTTTTGAAGTTAATCAGAAGGATGAATCCTGATATTTTTACCCATTTTATTGCTAATGGATCCTACGGTGCTCCCTTCTTTCTCACAAGATTCCGAGAGGCCCTTTTCCATTTCTCTGCAAGGTATGACATATTAGATGTTACTTTACCCCCTGACAACCCGCGGAGGTTGATGTTAGAAAGAGAGGTCTTAGGACAGGAGGCCATGAACGTAATAGCTTGTGAGGGCACTTCGAGGGTTGAGAGGCCTGAGACATACAAGCAGTGGCATGCCCGGAAGATGAGGGCCGGTTTCAGGCAGCTCGCAGTGGAACGAGAGCTCCTGACCTGGTGGAGATCGAAGGTGAAGGAATGGTACCATAAGGATTTTTTGGTTGACGAAGACAAGGGGTGGGTTCTTCAGGGATGGAAGGGTCGAATTCTTTATGCTTCCTCTTGTTGGGTGCCGAATAGGACCCTTGTACAGGATGTTTGAGTACCAGTCATGTTCAATTATTTTTCTCTAGATGAAAGCAATTCTTGTAGCTCCATCGTTTTGGAAATTTCGTTGTCCTCGGTTGCTTGCCACCAGGATGTAAACTTTAGGTCATGCTCGGTATGAAAATGTAATATGGCTGTTGAAGTTAAAAGGAGTGAAGTTTACTGATTCTATAGCTTATTCTTGTATTGTGTGATAGGTAAGCAAAAGTATTCACAATACCCTTCCCTCTACAAGCAACATTTCACTAGAAACACGCCCCCATTTAAGTCTTGCTTCTTCATTTTTTATCTCATTCCCTCCGAGCTGACCAAACTTGCCTAATCCATTAAGACATGAGGTGAATAGGGAACATAAAACAGATACATTGTCTTTCACATATTCTTTTTGGAACCTACGTGCATGGAAGTGGGTCTCCCTTTAGGAAATGAGAGAGTCAAAATCTTACAGCCGCTAGGACCTGCTATTGGACGATAATTACGGCCAATAGCTTACCCAGCGCGTAGGTTCTGTGAACACTGTCCACCTACTATGCACCTTTGAAGAAATTCTAGGGTTCCCATCTTTTTCTCGCACATTGAATTTGGGGGGAGTGCAGCGTTGAACACGGCAGCCATATTCACAATACTCAACCCACCTATCATCAACTGACAATTATACAAAAGAAAGCAATATCTCTTGCCCATACTGACCATGTTTGCATTGCCTAAGGAACGTCATTGTAACAGTATCACAGTAGTAGACGGGCCAACTAAGGTTTTAAACCTAGCAAGAAAGGCTCCAGTTGATGTTACATCCTCTTGGAAGTTTCATTCAGAATTTACCCAAGGTGTTTTTCTGAAACTTCCGCTCTTAAATATTTAGTAATATCTTAAATCTTGGGAATATCTAAAGCAAAAGACATTACTTTGGTTAAAATATTGGTAATCTCACCCACATAGGTGTCAGTGTCTCCTCACCTTCTCATTGTTCTTTTGTCTTTCAAATGTTTTAATAGTTCTTTCTTTTACAAAAAATGTATTCGCTATTTACAAGTTTGCTGTTGATAATTATTATGTCTTTCTATTTTATCCTTTATATTTTATTGGCATTTCCTTGCATACCAAGCAAATCATTTTCCACAGCAAGCTCTCCTTTTCTATCTAATCATAGTCCACGAGATTACAAATTGAGAAATCAAAGGGACTCTTAGTAGTTTGCTAAAGGAAGTGGGTTAGGAATGAAATCCCAATCAGTTAGTAATTTTTGTCTTCATCTTCTACAAGTTTCATGCTCTCTATTTTTGCTTTTTTTTTTTATTCTATTAATTATTTTGTTAATATGTGTTGAAAGAGCTTATTTGTTTGCCTATGCATGAACTACCTATTGGAATTTAATTGTCTCTAGCTTTGCTATTTATTTTTGAGTTCCTCGCTTTACCTATGGATGTTCCCTTTTGAATTGAATTGCTTTAATTCCTTCTCCTATTATTTTATCTTTTTATGCTTACGCTTTTTGTACTTTATTTTACCTACTTAGATAATTGTTTTATAATTAAAGCAGAACTGCTAAACCAAAACAAAAATAAAATTTTTAGAAGCCTAATTCAAGAGGTTGGGCCTTGAACTCTTTAAGTGGTATCAAAGCTTTTGCACAAATTGAACAGATTCAAAGCTACGATTTTTCTTTTGTTTTCTCCATATTCAACCTGTCCATTGACATCCTACCAAAAGTCTCTCCTTAACTCGATTTTCGACTCTTGGTCCATGTTGACCATTCAGCGGTATCAAAGCTTTTGCACAAATTGAACAGATTCAAAGCTACGATTTTTCTTTTGTTTTCTCCATATTCAACCTGTCCATTGTCATCCTACCAAAAGTCTCTCCTTAACTCGATTTTCGACTCTTGGTCCATGTTGACCATTCAGCAAAGACCGCTGCATCAAACGAGGTTGCCACGACATCATCTCTTTCCCGCCATGCATTCCTCTCTATATTGCGAGCTGTATGAACAGCCGCATCTCTGGTTCGCGCTTCAGCGCATCGCTCATTGGGAATCTCGCTGATTGTAACCATTTTTTATTCTTGAGTTATTCTCTGACAATTATATAAATGTTAGAATCAATTCGTTCCAAGTTAGGAGGAATTATCAAGAGAACCAGGGTATCTTTAACTTTGGGTTCCCCGGCCACTGTCTCTCTTTTCTACGAACAACCTCTTGGAATGTTTTCTCAGCCAGTACTCTGTTCCAATCTATCCCACTTTTATCTCTTTGTCCAGAATCTTGTTCAAGCCTCGGAAGCCGCTTAAAGAAGGCCAGCGTTGTTGCCGGGAAAGGGCTGAGTGTCCCTCATTGTTTATCGCCGGTTTCAGTTCCGTCTTTCTGTACCAACTGTGGGATCTCGGCCACTTGTCGTGTAAACCTGTTAGGTTCTGGCTGAAACAGATACCGATATCAGAGGTTCGTGAACTCCAAACCTTTTCTTTACCTTTTCGGTTTTTAGCTAACTTTATTCAATCTTCGTGGTAGAGATATTTTTGTTTTCCATTGGAATTTTCAGGTTGTTCAACCTTCACTTGCACCAGGATTCGGATTCTTCGTTTGGCAGTATAACTTCTATGGATCCTGAATTTGCTGGGTGGCTGGATTTCGTCAAAAATGCTTCCGTCGACAATGACCATGCTTTTTTCCCCAGTTCCAATCAATGCCCAGATCTTTCACCTGACCTGGGTTACAGCGATTACGTTCCGCCGATAGATGTGGTCCCCGCGGCGGAGCCATACGCTCCGTATGCTAGAGATAACTTGTGCGCACCGTCTGCGTTTAGTTGTTTGGGGGGAGTATCGTCCCTAAAAAACAGGGAGTTCTCGGAAACCTCACTAGAGTACGTAAGCCACATACTTCTGGAAGAAGACATGGAGAGCAAGCCAGGCACGTTTTACGATCCTTTGGGCCTCCGAGCTACCGAGAAATCGTTCTATGATGCTCTCGGTGAAAAATACTCCTCCAATTTGTACCAGGAAGAACTACCTTATGTCAATCACAACTTGGAGAGCTCTGATGTTTTTGGTCGAAGCAGTGGTCCTGAACATAGTATTGGCAGCAGTTCTAGTACTAACATTACTACCTATCCACACTGGGCAAGCGATGTTGGGGTATACAAGTCCTCTTTCTCACAGGCTGCGGTTCCAATTAACAATGTTTTCCAGCCCAATTCGGAGCTCAGTAGTGGATCACAATTTTTAGCTTATCAGATGAGCAGCTTGGGTAACATAGGTGAGGTTTTGGCTCGGGAAACTTTTACTGATGGTGAATCGGTGTTGCAGCTTAGTAGAGGTTTAGAAGAAGCTAGCAAGCTCGCTCCTGAGGGTCATAAGTTTTTTATTGACTTGGAGACGTGCATAGTACCAGCACAGTTAAGAGATCAGGATCAAAGGGGGACATGATGAGTTTTAGAATGAAAAAAAGAACGGATTAAACCAAAGAACAGTTCCAGGATATTATAAAAGCACCCAACGAAAAATGCTTACAACACAAGAAATCCTACAGAACTTCAGATAATGTTCAAAACGTTACTGAAAAACAACTACAAGCAACACACTTAAACAAAGCCAGTCCCCGATACTGAAAATACAAGAGCTACTTTTTTAGATTCAACAAAAAGGAAAGTCTTCATCTGATTCTCCGCTCTGCACCATCTCTTACAGCACGCTTGGTCTCCTTTTTCTTTTTCTTCATAGGCTGCACGCTAGAGTCACAGGCTATTCTCTACACATCTCAGTGAGACAACACCTTTGTCTTAATGAGCCTGCATCTTTTGTCCTATTCAACACACAGTTTTCTTTTATAAACGGCAGCCACGTCACCCAATCTCAACACCTTTCCTTGACGGGGTTGCCAGTTACCCCGATGAGAGCTCTAAATTTCTCAAATGGTGCATAAGGAAGATTCTTCGTGAATATATCTGCCATCTGCTCTCCACTTGGACAAAACTCAAACTTGACTTCCTTAGATTCAACAAGCTCACGCATATAATGGACCTTGATAGAAATGTGTTTTGTACGTGAATGATGGCTTGGGTTCTTAGTCATTGCTATGGCAGACTTACTATCACTATAAATTACCGTTTCTCCATTTTGCTCCAAGCCAATCTCTTGAAGTAGTCTACACAGCCACACTGCTTGACATGCTGCAGAAGCAGCTGCTACATATTCAGATTCAGCTGTCGATAGAGATACTGATTCTTGCTTCTTTGAGGACCATGAGAAGGCAGCTGTTCCAAGATTGAAAATGAACCCACTGGTACTTTTGCTGTCCTTAGTGTTACCTCCCCAATCACTGTCACTAAACCCAACAAGTTTAAAATC
Organism: Casuarina glauca; assembly: GCA_028551395.1. Taxonomy (NCBI): domain Eukaryota; kingdom Viridiplantae; phylum Streptophyta; class Magnoliopsida; order Fagales; family Casuarinaceae; genus Casuarina; species Casuarina glauca. The sequence continues at coordinate 25,939,901 of CM052352.1, read as the reverse complement.
TTCAGAGCGACTATAGAATAACCCAAAGTCTTGTGTGCCTTTGATGTAACGAAGTATTCTTTTGAGCTTGCTGAAATGTATTCTTGATGGTTTCTGCATGCACCGTGAAAGTAAGGACACTAGATATAATATATCTGGACGAGTTGCTGTTAGATACAGCAAACTCCCCACTAAGCTTCGAAAATCAGTTCCATTTGCTTCACCAGAATTGTCTTCAAAACATATTTTCTCACTAGCCACAAGAGGAGTGGAAACTGGATTACAATTGAACAGATTATACTTCTCCAACAAGTTCTTAACAAACTTGGCTTGTGACACAAAAATCCCTTCCTTCATCTGAGACACCTCCAAGCCAAGAAAATACTCCATAACTCCCATATCATTCATTTCAAAAGATTGCAACATCTCCTCTTTAAACTTTCTCAAATCTATTGTTTTATTCCCAATAAATATTAAATCATCCACATATATGGACACAAGCAGTATAGAATCACTTACTTGGGATACAAATAGTGTTGGTTTACTTGGGCTTCGTGAGAACCCTTTCTCTAGAAAGAAGCTGCATATTCGACTGTACCATGCACGTGGTACTTGACGTAAACCATAAAGAGCTTTGTGAAGTTTCAGCACTTTGGTTTCAGACCCTTAGATCTCATAGCCTCTTGGCTGTTCTGCATAAACTTCTTCATCAATTACTCCATTTAAAAAAGCAGCCTTCACATCAAGTTGTAGGACTTCCCATCCATGTTGTGCAGCAACTGCCAAAAGCATTCTTATAGTCTCCATTCGAGCAACTGGTGAGAAGGTTTCATGAAAATCTATTCCAAAAATTTGTGTATCCTTTAGCTACAAGTCTTGCCTTGCGTCTCACTGTTTTGCCTTCTGCATCAGTCTTTCTTTTGAATATCCATTTTAATCCTACAATTTTCTTTCCTTCTGGAAGATCAACAATAGTCCATGTATTATTCTTTTCAATGGTTCGCATCTCCTCATCCATAGCTTCCTTCCATTCTTTTTCTCCAACAGCTTCTTCAAATGATACTGGCTCAGAAAATGCCATGTTACAGCTTTAGATTTCTTCCAAGCATCTCATGCGAACTGGACTCATGTCAGAAAAGTCTCTTCTTACTTCTGATGACTGCACTGAATCTTGTTCCATTGGACTTGGAGTGATCCTATCATTTGAGCTAGAGTCAGGCATTTCAAGGCTCTCTTTTGATTCTTCATCACTGCACACCAACCAATCTTCACTACTCTTCATAGTACATGGAATAGACACATTTTTACTTTCTTCTAGTTTCATTTCCTAATTCCAGGACATGTTCTCATCTACTATAACATCTCTTGTAATAACCAACTTATTACTCACTAGATTATACACCCGATATGCTTTTGACAGTGTGCTGTATCCAAGAAATACTCCTTTTTCTGCTCTTTGTTCAAGTTTGTGACGATTCTACTCGGGTATGTGCACATAGCATAGTGATCCAAACACTTTAAAATGATCCACAAATGGCTTCCTTCCTGTCCAAGCTTGCACTGGTGTGACACCCTTTAACACTAACGTAGGGCTTCTATTAAGTATGTAAACAGCAGTGTTTACTGCCTTTGCCCAAAACTCTTTTGGAACATTCTTCTCTTCCAACATACTTCTTGCTATCCCCATTATTGTTCGGTTCTTCCTTTCTGCCACTCCATTCTACTGGGGAGAAAAACTAGCTGTGAGCTGATGTTTGATCCCTTGTTCTTCACAAAAATTATTGAACTCTGCTGATAAGTACTCTCCTCCCCGGTCTGACCGAATACTTTTCACTTCCTTCCCACTTTCTTTCTCAGCAGCAACTTTAAACTTCAAGAAGGATCGAAATGCTTCAGATTTGTTCTTTAAAAAATCAACCCAATAATATCTGGATGCATCATCAATGAATAGAATGAAGTACCTATTTCCTTCTTTGGAGTGAACCCTCATAGGCCCACAAATGTTTGTATGAATCAGCTCTAGTAGATCAGTTTGTTTTTCTTTTCCTGTTGACATAAACGGTTGTCGAGAGCTTTTTCCAAGTTGACAGCACTCACACATCTGCCCAACATGCTTCACTGGAGGGAGTCCCTCTACCATTTTCTAGTTGTGTAGCTCTTCAAGTGATTGAAAGTTCAAATGACCAAATCTTCTATGCCAAAGCCAATTTTTATCCTCAGCAATACTCATTGCAACATGATCAACATATTCCAATCTCAATGAAAAATTTCTTACATTTCTCATATCAACTCTTATCACTTCTCTAGCCATACTTTCATCCTCAAATATATGACAAAAACGTCCTTTAAATAGCAACACATAATTTTTCTCCATCATCTGCCCTACACTCAGCAAGTTAGAAGCTAAGGAGGGTACCCACAATACTTCTCTAATTTCTCTCACACTCGAAGAGGTTCTCACTGAAATTATCCCTTTTCCAGCAATATCTATATATCTATTGTCACCCAACCTAACTCTTGACTTGAAAGTTCTATCAAGGTTGCTGAATATATTGTCATATGGTGTCATGTGGTTTGTACACCCACTATCCAAGAACCACAAATTCGGATCAGCACACGCCATAGACATACTAGCAAAGAATAATGTAGCTTCTTCACAATTTTCTTCTTTTTCAACATAGTTTGCCTGTTGTCCCCTTTTGGCTCTACAATTTCTTTCTATATGGCCAAATCTTTGGCAGAATCTACATTGCACTTTTCCTTTATACCAACAAAACTTTTCCAGATGATTTGTTCTCTTACACACCCTACATGGTGGAAATTTTTCCCTTCCTTCAGCTAGCTTCTCCCCAGATCTAGTATTCACTTTAGGGATTTTTGGTTCTATTGACAATTTTGCTTTAAATGCTGTCTCTAAAGGAGCCTTTTCTCTACATCTATCAATTCTTTTTTCATAAGCTTCTAGAGACCCTAACAGTTCAGATAAAGCCATATTTGCACAATCCTTAGTTTCCTCAATAGTTGTCACGGTTGAGTCAAACTTTTCTGTAAGACTAATGAGAAGTTTTTCAACAACTCGTGAGTCAGGCCATTCCTCACCCAAAGCTCTAATCTGACAAACTATATCATTTACATGAGTATAATAGTCTACAATCAACTCTCCCTCTTGCATTTGCATTAGTTCTAAATCACGTTTAAGTGATTGAAAGCGAACCGCATGTACCTTAGGAGTTCCTAGGAACTCATTCTTAAGAAATGTCCAGATCTGTTGAGGAGTGGCTACATAAGAGATCCGGTTGAAAATTGAGTCAGAAATAGAGAGTTGTACCACCATTAGAGTCTTCAGCTCCTTTTCTTGATTTTTCCTATGCCTCTCACGTTCTGTTGGAGTGAGAGCACCTTCATCTTCCACTTTAGGAATTCCATTCTCCACTATATCCCACATGCCTTGAACCTTCAGATACGTTGTTATGCGGTTGGCCCAAGCAGAATAGTTCACGCCATTAAACATCGGCAGCGGAATCTGTGAGTTGGGTATTGTTGGTTGAGGCTGTGAGGCTCCTGCAGAGGAAGAAGGAGTTGATGGAGTTGCCATGAAAAAGAATCCCAAGTAGATGTCGTAACCTAGCTCTCGATGCCACTGATGAGTTTTAGAATGAAAAAAAGAACGGATTGAACCAAAGAACAGTTCCAGGATATTATAAAAGCACCCAACGAAAAATGCTTACAACACAAGAAATCCTACAGAACTTCAGATAATGTTCAAAACGTTACTGAAAAACAACTACAAGCAACACACTTAAACAAAGCCAGTCCCCGATACTGAAAATACAAGAGCTACTTTTTTAGATTCAACAAAAAGGAAAGTCTTCATCTGATTCTCCACTCTGCACCATCTCTTACAGCACGCTTGGTCTCCCTTTTCTTTTTATTCATAGGCTGCACGCTAGAGTCACAGGCTATTCTCTACACATCTCAGTGAGACAGCACCTTTGTCTTAATGAGCCTGCATCTTTTGTCCTATTCATCACACTGTTTTCTCTTATAAACGGCAGCCACGTCACCCAATCTCAACAGGACATTCACAGGGGAGGAGGGTGTGAGAAAGAACTCACCGGATGGGCTGAGCCTAAGGAAGAATCATAAGAGGGATGATGTGGTAGTAGAAGAAAGGAGGCGTAATAAGCAGTGTGCAGTTTATATGGAAGAGTGCAAGTTATCCGAGAAATTTCATAAAGTCTTGCTTTCCACTGGACCTCCTTCTCTGCTATGCGTCGAAGATAACAATGAACCCTTGCAGAAGGAAGGAAGCAGGGTCTTGCAACCAAATGGGCAGCAGCGAGGGATTAATGGTGGGAAGAGTCTTGCTGAGAAACAGGGCAAAAAGAAGGATATGTTTGATTTGAGTACTTCTTTGATTCTGTGTGCGCAAGCTATCTCAGCAAGTGACTATAGAACTGGAAATGAGTTGCTGAAGCAAATTAGGCAACATTCCTCACCACATGGTGATAGGTCTCAAAGGTTGGCGCGTTTCTTTGCAAATGGCCTTGAGGCACGCATCAAGGCCGCTGAGGCTGAAACTCAGACCTTTTGTTGTTCCTCGATTCACAGGATCCCAGCTTTTGATATCTTGAAAGCTAATGCAGTTTATGCTTTAGTCTGCCCATTCAAGAAGGTTGCAATATTCATTGCTAGCAAAATGATATATAATGTCGCAAAGAAAGCAACAAGTCTTCATATGGTAGATTTCGGTATTGGATATGGTTTTTCTTGGCCAATTTTGATTCGAGAGCTCTCAAAAAGAGTTGGAGGACCTCCGAAACTACGAATCACAGGGATAGAGTTGCCTCAACCTGGCTTTCGACCAACAGAAAAAATTAAGGAAACAGGTCGTCACTTGGCTAAGTATTGCAAACGATTTAATGTTCCTTTTGAATTTCATGCTTTAGCATCACAAAATTGGGAGAACATCCAAATTAAGGACCTCAAAATTAATAGGAATGAGGTGCTTGCTGTCAAATGTTTTCATTGACTTGAAAACCTTCAGGATGCTATAGTTGAAGGGATGAGTCCGCGGGATGGGGTTTTGAAATTAATCAAGAGGATGAATCCTGATATTTTTGTCCATTTTATTGTTAGTGAATGCTACAGTGCCCCCTTCTTTCCCTTATGGTTCCGAGAGGCTCTTTTCCACTACTCGGCATGGTATGACTTATTGGATGCTACTTTACCCCATGACAACTTGCAGAGGTTGATACTTGAACGAGATTTCTTAGGAAGGGAGGCCATGAATGTTATTACATGTGAAGGCACTTCGAGTGTTGAGAGGCCTGAGACATACAAGCAATGGCATGTCCGGAAGATGAGGGCCGGTTTAAGGCAGCTCCCAGTTGAACGTGAGCTTCTGATCTCGTTGAAGTCGAATACGAAGGAATGGTACCACAAAGATTTTGTGGTTGCCGAAAACAATGGGTGGGTTCTTCAGGGATGGAAGGGCCGTATTCTCTATGCTTCCTCTTGTTGGGTGCCGACATAGGATCCTTGTACAGGATGCTTGAGATTGCTTGGCACCTAGGGTTTGATTGTCATGAGGGACAGAGGAGAAGAGTTGATACTGATGATCAAGAGCTGCATTTTGTTATAGGAGACAAAAGTTGAACTTAATTTAAAGAGAGATGATGTGGCAAATAGTTTGCTTGTAGATCATCTTTTGTAAATGTGGTATTAAACACTTTAAGTTGTGGAATTATATTTTCTAAATATGACGTTAATGAGTTTCCTTCCATTTTTACCATTTTGATGAAGATTTTTTGTTGCAATTAAATTGGCTATTAGCTCACTTGTTCGGACTTTTGTGCTTTTTTAATAAAATGAGACAAAAAGAAAATTAGAAGTGTATAAAAAATAAATACTAGCACAAACTATTAAAAATCATGGTTATACATATCGTCAACATTTAAGGTATTATCTCTTTTATATATTAAATATCTATTTTCAGAGTATTAATTTCGAAGGAAGAGGTTATGGTATTAGCGTAGGATAAAGCACATGTTATTAGGGATAAGTTTTTGTGATTCCATGTCAACGTTTCACTTCATTACTTGTGGATTGTTCAATGTTTGTAATGAATAAGAATATTAAAACAATGATTCCTCTACATAATCATTTTTAATAAATATCAATGTACGAACAACTTGAATAGGAAAAGGTCTTACTATTAACAAGTTAAAAAGAAAAAACGAAGTATGTCGTATCATTTCCCATCATTCTACTATTGCGAAAGGGCTGGGCCGTTTTATTAATCTTTTTCTTTGAAATTTTGGTAGTTGGTCTAGGAATTTTTTAAGCTTGAACTTAAAAAAGTAATTTTTCATATTGATAATCTTAGATTTTTTGGGTGGGATTATCATTATAGATTTTTTTAGACTATTTTTTTTTTCAGTTGGAACAAGGGAATGGGGACAGCGTCGATTTCAAGATAAAAGATTATTATGTAAATTTTCTTTTCTTGAGGGTTTGGGGAATTAATTTCTTAAATATTTGAGAGTCATTTTGGTTTTTGGTTTAAAACAGCCCATGTAAGATTATTTTAATTTAGATGGTTGGATAGGGCTATGGGAATTCCAATGCCTAGGCCTTCCTTTCCCTCAGCCCCTTTGCCTATGATTATTTATTTTTGCTTTGAAAAAAAAGAGGAGATAAACTCATATATTCATTTACAAGGAAGAATGACATTAATAAGATTTTACTTTGATAGCTACTTAATGAGTGCTGGAAGCATATATATGTCTTTCTTTTGTTTCAATACATGCAGTGAGATTATCAAGCTAAGCATCAATGCAAATAGTTGTCATCTTTTGGGCTCTTAACTTGAGAGTTAATTTAGTCAATTTTTTAGTAACCTAATGAATCCAATTGAGGTCTGAAGTCTCCTTTACTTAGGAGCTTTGAGTTTCACATCCATCCTTTTGCCTAATTAAAAAAACGTTACTTCTATACTTGAATGCTCTATATATTTGATTTTGTAGTAGTTTTTTTTTTTTTTTTTCTTTTAGAAAGTTAAGCTGAATTAGAGTGGTCATGGTCTTCTTGGGTACAACAACATCATTTTTCAGCCGATGTTGGTCATTGAAAGAAACATGCACTATCAAAGGAAACCTTTTTAAAATAAAATGTATACTCTCCTCTACAAGCTAATTTTTAGAAAGAAAATTAATTATTTTATCTCAAAACTTAGAAAGTGACATTCATTGTACATAAGAAATGACGCATGATCTTTAAAATGAAGTTCATAACTTATATTAACTATGAGAAAACTTGTTAAAAATGGTATAATGGTTATTACAAATTATTTAAATACTAAAATTTTTATAAAATAAATTATATATTCCTTAATTATGAACTTTCTCAACAAAATAATAAAGGATATGCATTGACCCGTACATTCTTTCCTCAAAAGCCAAATCGTCCGGATTGGGTATGAAATTTTTCTTCCTTTTCAAGGCTCCACACGTTGAATCCAAAGGGGGTCGAAGCATTTTAGATTACATCGCACTAGCTGATAGGCCAATAGAAGGTCCAAATCTGGAACGGCTAGGTTCCAGTTGGTGTTAAAAGCCACTCGGGAGTTTCAGCAGGCGTTCTTTGAAACATCCGCTTTTAAATGTTTAGTAATAACCAAAATGGGATGAACATCCTAAGCAGAAGACAGTCATTTGGATAAAATATTGGTAACTTCTCGTACGGAACACTCTTTGTGTCGCGAAGTCGCTTAGTCTTGTTGCCGGGATAGGGGTTTAGTGTCCCTCACAATATCACGTTGGTTTTAGTTTCTATACCACATCTGAGCGATCTCTGCAACTTCACGTAAACCTGCTTCTTTCTGGTGGATGCAACGACTTATACCACAGGTTCTTGAACTTCCAACCTCTTCTTTTCCGTTTTCTTTTGTAGCAAAGCTTTATTCAAGTCCTCCTTTTAGAGACATCTTTGTTTGTGATCTGGTTGCATAGGTGGTTCAATCTTTACTTGATCTGGGACTCGGATTCTTGGTTTGGTTGTATAAATTCTATAGATCCTGCATTTGCTGGGTTGCTGCCTTTGGTAAAAAATGCTTCTGTCGACAATGATCAAGCCATTTTCCGCAATTCCAACGAATGCCCAGATCTTGTAAACGACTACAAGTTCAACGTACCCTCCCCGAACCTTAACTTCCTTCAAAGTCCATGGCTTTCACCTAACCTGGGTTACAGCGATTCGGTTCCACCGACACATGTGGCCCCCTCGGCTGAGTCACATGCTCCGTACGCTAGTGATAACTTGTGCGCCTGGTCTGTGCTTAGGAGTTCGGACGGAGTCTCATCCTTGGACGACTTAAGCCAAATACTTATGGAAGAAGACATAGAGAGAAAGCCCAAAATGTTTTACGATCCACTAGGCCTCCGAGCTACCGAGAAATCGTTCTATGACTCGTCGAATCTATGCCAGGAAGAACTACCTTATATCAATCACATCTTGGGGAACTCTGATGCTTTCCATGGAAGCAGTGGTGGAAATCACAATATTGGCAGTATTTCTGGCACCAACTGATACAAACTTAACACAGGTGTGGAAGTAAAATAGAGCAAGGAAAGAGGTAGACACAAACACGAACTTGTGGGAGCAAAGCGGTTCAAAGTTTATTCATTCACTGCAACAACAAGAGCATAGTTGTTTTACAGAACCAAAAGAAAGCTAACCCGACAGTTGCCTTCGCTTAGGCTTGGGCTTCTAAGCCATAAAGAGGTTGGACAGTAACTATATCTAGTTCAAACTGACACATCTAAAAAAAACATCAAATCAAAAGACATAAAGAGGTTGGACAGTAACTACATCACCTAGCTACTTCACCCATGAAGCATCACCATGCTCTATACAACTAGTTACTGTGCTGTCTGCACTTTATCCAACTACTCCATTAGGGAGCTAGTTTGTCTTAGACTGCATATTAGCTTCAGTGAGCCCTGGTCTCACTTTAGCTTCATCCACGGCAACCTTGTCAGTCTAACACCAACAACACTACCGATCCACACTGGACAAGTGATATTAGGGTATACAAGTCCTCTTTCTCACAGGCTGCTGTTCCTATGAACTATGTTTTCCAGCCCAATTCGGAGCTTAGTAGTGGATCACAATTTTTACCATATCAGTTGAACAACGTCGGTAACATTGGTGAAAGCAAGGAGGTTTTGGCTACTGGAGTAGTTGGATGCTGAATCGGCATTACAGTTTAGTAGAGGTTTAGAAGAAGCTAGCAAGTTCCTTCCTAAAGGTATTGCAGTTGTTTATTGACTTGGAGAAGTGCCTAGTATCAACAGCGTTAGAAGGTCAGCATCAAAAGGAGGCACTCACAGGGGAGGAGGGTGTGAGTGAGAACTCATCGGGTAAGCTGAGGTTAAGGAAGAATCATAAGAGGGATTATGTGGAAGTAGAAGAAAGGAGGGGCACTAAGCAATCTGCAGTTTATGTGGAAGAGTGAGTTATCCGAGAAATTTAATGAAGTCTTGCTTTCCATCGGAGCTCCTTCTCCATTATGCGTTGAAGATAACAACAATGAACCCTTGCAGAATGAAGCAAGTAGGGTGTTGCAACCAAATGGGCAGTGGCAAGGGACTAATGGTGGGAAGAGTCGTGCTAAGAGACAGGGCAGAAAGAAGGATGTGTTTGATTTAAGAACTTCTTTGATTTCTGTGTGCACAAGCTATCTCAGCAGGTGACTATAGAACTGGAAACAAAACGCTGAAGCAAATTAGGCAACATTCCTCCTCACAAGGAGACGGGTCACAGAGGTTGGCTCATTTTTTTGCTAATGGCCTTGACGCGCACATGGTTGGCCTTGGCAATGGAACTCAAACCTTTAATCTTCCCTGTGTTTCACATGGCATCTCGACTTCTGAAATCCTAAAAGTTCATGCAGTTAATATTTCAGTCTGCCTTTTCAAGAGGTTTGCAATATTCATTGCTGGCCACATGATATATAATATTGTTGAAAAAGCAACAAGTCTTCATATAATAGACTTTGGTATTGGATATGGTTTTTCTTGGCCAATTTTAATTCAGGCACTCTGAAAAAGAGTTGGAGGACCTCCCAAATTACAAATTACAGGGATAGAGTTGCCCCAACCAGGATTCCATCCAACAAAGAGAATTGAAGAAACAGGTCGTTACATGGATAAGTATTGCAAGCAGTTTAATGTTCCTTTTGAATATTGTACTTTAGCATCACAAAACTGGGAGAGCATCCAAATTGAGAAGCTCAAAATTGATAGTAATGAGATGCTTGCTGTGAACTGTTTTGACCGATTTGAAAAACTACAAGATGATGCAGTTGAAGGAATGAGTCCGCGGGATGGGGTTTTTAAGTTAATTACAAGGATGAATCTTGATATTTTTGCCCATTTTATTGTTAATGGATCTTACAGTTCCCCCTTCTTTCTCACACGGTTTCGAAAGGTTGTTTACCACTTCTCTGCATGGTATGACTTATTAGACCATACTTTACCCCGTCAGAACCTACAGAGGTTGATGATTGAACAACGGTTCTTAGGAGAGGCAGCCATGAATGTTATTGCATGTGAAGGCAATACGAGGATTGAGAGGCCTGAGACATACAAGCAGTGCATGTCCGTAAGATGAGGGCTGGTTTCAGGCAGCTCCCAGTGGAACGAGAGCTTTTGACCTTATTGAAAACGAAGGTGAAGGCACGGTACCACAAGGATTTTGTGGTTGATGAAGACAAGGGGTGGGTTCTTCAGGGCTGGAAAGGCCGTATTCTCTATGCTTCCTCTTGTTGGGTGCCGACATAGGATCCTTGTACACGATGCTTGAGGTTGCTTTGCATCTGGGGTTTGATTGTCAAAACTGACAGAGGAGAAGAGTTGATATTGATGATAAAGAGATGATGATGTGGCAATCAGTTTGCTTGTAGATCATCTTTTGTAAATGTGGTATTAATCATTTTTAATTGGATAGTTATATTTTCTATATTGACATTAATGCCTTTTCAATCCATTTTTACCGCTTTGATGTAGGTGTTTTAGTTGTAATTAAATTGGTTGTTTACTTACTTGTTCGGACTTTTATCCTTTTTAAATAAAGTGAGACAAAAACAAAATATTTGAAGAGTATAATAAATATTACAAATCATGATTGTTATATTTTGCCAATATTTTCGCTTATTATCTCTTTTGCCAATACTAAGTGCCATATTCTTTACTAAGAAGTACTACAAATTAGGCCTGTGACTTCAATCTTTTTGTGCATTGGGAGTCGGATTCTAGGTTTTGTAGTACAAATTGCATGGATCCTGCCTTTGCTGGTTTGCTGGTTTATGTTAAAAATGATTCGCACGACATTGACTATGCCAATTTCACAATTTCAATCAATTTGCTTGAACCTTAACTTCCTTGAAAGTCCATGGCTTTCAGTTGACCTAGGTTACACTGATTCCGCTCCGCCGATAGCTATGGCCCACGCCCCGGAGCCACATGCTCATTCCTCTGCCGATAACTTGTGCTCACTGTCCATGGGTAGGAGTTCGGAGGAAGTATCGTCCTTGGACGACGGAGGATTGTCGAAAACTGTGTGACGAACTTCATTTCATTGCTTATCTGTGGTTATTTGTACACTCACTTTCTCAATTCATTCCCGCCTCTTGCGGTTGAAATTGAGTAGTTAGTACATGTATCTACCATGTCAGCAATGATCGCCATGTCATCATTGGTCTCCCAACACGAACTCATTCCCTTAGCGCGAGATGTGTGAACGGTGGCATCTTTGGTTTTTCGCCATAGAGCATGGATGGCTGGGAATCTCGCCCATTGTAACCATTTTTTGTTCTTGAATTGTTCCTTTTGGCAATTATGTAAACGTTAAAATCAATTCATTGTAAGGTAGGAGGAGTTATCAATGGAACCGCAGAATTTTCAACTTTGGGTTTTTTGGCCACTGTCTCCTCTTCGACCAACTTCTTGTGGTTTTTCTCCGTCAACCCATCTTACTTTAATATTTTTGTCAAGAATGTTGTTTATGTAATGGAAGCCTCTTAAAGAAGACGAGTGTTGCAAGGAGAGGGCTGAGCGTGTCTCACTGTTTATAGTCGGTTTCAGTTCCATCTTTCTACACCATATCTGAGCAATCTCTACTACTTGTCATATAAAACTACTTGGTTCGGGCAAAAACAACAACGGATATTAAAGGTTCTTGAACTTTAAACTCTACTTTCCCCTTTCTTTCTTTTTTCTTTTTTTCTTTTTTAATCTAGCTTTATTTATGTCTTCGTGGTAGATATGCCTTTGTTTCTCATCGATTTTTTAGGTAGTTCAATCTTTACTTGCTCGGGTTTCGAATTCTTGGTTTGTTGGTATAAATTGCATGGATCATGCGTTTGCTGTGTCTACGTTTAGGTGTTAGGAGGGAGTATCATTCCTTGACGACAAGGAGTTCTCGGAAACGTTATTGAAGTGCATAAGCCATATACTTATGGAAGAAGACACAGAGAGCAAGCCCAGAATGTTTTGCAATCCACTTGGCCTCCGAGCCAGCGAGAAACCATTCTTTGATGCCCTCGGTGAGAAATACTCATCTAATCTTTACCAGCAAGAACTACCTAATATCAATCACAACTTGAGGAGCTCTGATGTTTTTTGTGGAAACAGTGGTGGTGATCATAGTATTGGCTGTAATTCTAGCACTAACAACACTGCCGATCCACACGGGGTAAGTGATATTGGGGTATACAAGTCCTCTTTGTCATAGGCTTCGGTACCTATGAACCATGTTTTCCAGCCCAATTTGGAGCTCAGTAGTAGATCACAGTTTTTACCTTATGTTCCGTGAAATTTAGATGCAAGTGAACATGTCGAACAAGTAATATAATGATAAGAAAGATATTGTCTCACAGAAATTGGTGATTACTAAACCAATTAATTACTAACAGTGAATAACTTCTAAAATTTATCTAGCAAATCAAATTGATAGATGATAGATTAACTAACTAAATCTAATAAAACTAAATACAAGAAATATGTTAGAGCATATGATTTTACCATAATTACTAGGTATTAATATTGATTATTTATGCTTGCAAGATGGATAATATCTATGTGATGGCGGAACTTCCTAATTTATTTACTATCCTATGTCTAGGTATAGCAAACCTACTTAGTTCATTAATTCACTATATCTCTATATGTGAATTGAAACAAACCAAATGCATTAGGATCTGTGAATATTCCCAGTTAACACCAAAAGCCACACAAACAATATAGAATATGTCTATCGATATTTAATTTATGGTTACACATTACAAGAAGTAATTGCATATCATCTCCTGTCGGTCTCAAACATGCAAATCAGATCATTTAAATGGTAACTAATCACTTAAAAGCATTAAACATAGTAATATACAACTTCACATAAACAAAATATCTTGCAAAACAGAATAAGCATAAGATTCATACCATTATAATTAGGTTACATCGTAGCTCTAACAAAAATAAACTAAAACATAAAAAAATAATAAGGAAGAATAGTAATAAGAAATAAAAAAGGCATCTTGAATCCAAGAACAAGAAGTCTGTTACCCTTTTTGTCTTCTCTTTAAGAAAACCTTGAATTCTTGGCTTCTTTCTTGAGTTGTGCTCAATTTCCTCCTCTCATTTTCTTTTGCCTCTTCTCTTCTCTTAAATAGGATTTAGGTTTAGACCTACTCTTATCCTAGTAGAATTGGGTTTTAGAGATCTAAAACAATTGGGTTTTGAACTCTTAAATTAATTGGGATTTGAATTCCTAACATGACTAGGTTTTCTAAATAAATAGAAAATCTAATAACAATCATCCAGAGCCCAAGCCCATCTTGACTCTCTTGATTTTGATATTATGATTTTGCCATACAATAAGCATCAAGTTCTCCATGTTCATTCCTTTTCTCCTTGCTTCCTTGTGCTATATAAACAAGATAAATTTAGGTAAATAAAGAGGAGTTTAAATGTTTTCTCACAATTATTAAAGTTATTTATTACATAAAATAGGTAAAATAACTCTATAAAAATAGAGTTATCACCTTATCAGTTGAAAAGCACGGGTAACATAGGTGAAAGCAAGGAGGTTTTGGCTCAGAACAATTTTATAGATGTTAAATTGGCGTTGCAGTTTAGTAGAGGTTTAGAAGAAGCTAGTAAGTTTCTTCCTAAAGGTAATCAGTTGTTTATTGACGGGGGAACGTGCATAGTACCAGCAAAGTTAAAAGGTCAGGTTCAAAAGGAGACATTCACAAGAAAAGAGGGTTTGAGAGGGAATTCACGGCTGCAGTTAAGGAAGAATCATAAGAGGGAAGATGAGGAAGTGGAAAAAAGGAGGAGCAATAAGCAGTCCTCAGTTTATAAGAAAGAGCTTGATTTATCAGAAAAATTTGATAGGGTGTTTCTTTGTATTAGAGCTCCTTCTCAGCTACGCGTTGACGATAATGATGAAGCCTTGCAGAATGAATCAAGTAAAGTCTTTTAGCCAAATAGACCGCTGTAAGGAGCAAAAGGTGGGAAGAGTCATGCTAAGAAACAGGGCGAAATGTAGGGTATGTTTGATTTAAGAACTTCTCTAACTTTGTGTGTAGAAGCTGTCTCAGCAAGTAACTATAGAACTGGAAATGAATTGCTGAAGCAGATTAGGCAACATTCCTCCCCACATGGTGATGGGTCTTAGAGGTTGGCACATTTCTTTACTAATGGCCTTAAGGCACGTATGGCTGGCACTGGGACAGAAACTCAAACCTTTTATTTTTCCTTGTTTTCCCATAGGATCCCAATTTCTGAAATCTTGAAAGTTTTGCTGTTATTATATCAGTCTGCCCTTTCAAGAGGGTCGCATTATTCATTGCTTGCGAAATGACATATAATGTCACAAAGAAAGCAAGAAGTCTTCATATAATTGACTTTGGTATTGGACATGGCTTTCTTTGGCCAATTTTGATTCATAAACTCTCAAAAAGAGTTGAAAGACCTCCCAAACTATGAATTACGGGGATAGAGTTACCACAACCTGGATTTCGTCCAACTGAGATAATTAAGGAAACAGGTCAATGCTTGGCTAAGTATTGCAAGCAATTTAAAATTCCTTTTGAATTCCATGCTTTAGCATCACAAAATTGGGAGAACATCCAAATTGAGGACCTCAAAATTGATAAGACTGAAATGCTTGTAATGAACTGTTATAATCAGTTTGAAAACCTGCGGGATGATGCAGTTGAAGGGACAAGTCCACGAGATAGGGTTTTGAAGTTAATCAAGAGTATGAATCTAGATATCTTCGTGCATTATATTATTAATGCATCCTACAGTGTTCCCTTCTTTTTCACACGGTTCCGAGAGGCCCTTTTCCACTTCTCGGCATTGTATGACGTATTCGATGCTACTTTGTCCCGTGAGAACCCACAGAGGTTGATGGTTGAAGAAGATTTCTTAGGAAGGGTGGCCATGAACGTTATAGCATGTGAGGGCATTTCGAGGGTTGAGAGGGCTGAGAAATACAAGCAGTGGCATCTCCGGATGATGAGGGCTGATTTCAGGCAGCTCCCGGTGGAGCGAGAGCTCCTGACCTCGTTGAAAATGAAGGTGAACGCATGGTACCACAGAGATTTTGTAATTGATGAAGACCAAGAGTGGATTCTTCAAGAATGGAAAGGCCATACTCTTTATGCTTCCTCTTGTTGGGTGCCAACATAGGATGCTTGTACAAATGGTTGTGAAAACTCATCATGTCCAATTGTTGCAGCTCTATCGGTCGGGAAATTCTGTTGTGTTGAGGTTGCTTGGCAACTGGGGTTGATTGACATGACCGACAGAGGTGAAGAGTCGATACTGATGATAAAGAAATGCATCCTGTTAGAGAAGATAAAACTTTGGAGACTATAATAGATATAAAAAATCATGACTGTTACATTTTACCAACATTTTCACAAATTATCTTTTTTAAATATTTAAGTATTTGCTTTGAATACTTGTTTTGAAGAAGAAGTTTAACTTAGTATTAGTGTTAAGTTCAAGTGCAATATCTCTTGAAGGCTTAAGTCTTTGTAATTCCATGTTATCGCTTCATCCCATTAGTTGTGAATTGGTCAATGCTTTCGGTAAGTATTATCAATAATAATTGTTCTGCATTATCAATATTTTTAATTAATATCAACTAAAAACAGCTTAAACAATAGCTATTAAATAGGAAAGTGTCTTAACATTGAAAAAAATGAAGCAATTGTATCATTTTCCATGATTCTACAATTGCAAAGAGTCGGCTGTTGGATTGATCTTTTTCTTTGACATTTAGTAGTCGATCTAATCTAAGTGTTTTTGGGCTTGAACTGTAAACGATTAATTTTCTTCGACATTTCTTAAATTTCTCGGATGGGATCATAATATAGACCTTTTTAGACTATTTCTTTCTTTATTTAGTTGAAACAAAGGAGTGGGATAGCTTCTATTTGAAGTTAAAAAATTATTACGTAATCCTTTTTCTTGAGGGGTTGGGGAATTAATTTCTTAAATATTTGGGAGCCATTTTGTTTTTTGCTTTAGAAAAGGCCATTTAAGTTTATTTTATTTTAGATGGTTGGAAAGGGCAAGGAAGGTTTGTAACTTAAAACCTTCACTTTGAGATTATATAAGAATGTTAGATCATAAATAAAAGTCAAATTAAAAGTGAATGAATCTTTTACTCTTAAAGCATAAATTCTTAACCTTTATTTTAGTAATATAAAACCTTTTGTCATACTATTTTTAACCTATATCCTTGTAGCAATATGGGTTGTGATCTTTGTTGATGGCATATATCTCTTTGCAAACTACTGTTGGGTGTGAGGTTTGTTTATGAAGGATATTATCTCTAGAGTATAAGTTCTAATATTAAGTTAAAGAGTTCATTTTATCCTTTAAAATTGACTTATAAAAAAAAGATTATTTTTCATTTTAAAATCATAATATATTAACATACTAATAATACAAGACGTGCATCATTAAGGGTGAGGACAATTGCATATACAAAAAACGCAATAAACTATTATATTGATGACATGAGACACATTGAATTTTAACATTTAAAAACAAAAGATTTTGGTGCTGAAGTATGTCATTTCACTACTTATTTGATGTAGGAGTTATTTTAACTTGTTAAGAGCTATGCTTAGTTGGTTAGGAGTCCAATTATTAATTCACTTTCTCAAGCTTGTTCCGTCATCATCTCCTTAAGCGCGAGATGTGCGAAGCGGCGCATCTTTAATTTGCACCAGAGCGTATGGATGATTGGGAATCTTGCCGATTGTAACCATTTATTGTTCTAGAATTATTCTTTGGATAATTGCGTGATTTCTTTGGAAGGAAGGTAGGAGGAGTTGCCAACAGAACCACAGTATTTTAACTTTGGGTTTTCCGGCCCACTGTTTCTGTTCTCTGCGACCAACCGCTTGTGGTTTTTTAATCTTTTTTGTCGAGAATATTGTTTATATAACGGAAGCCGCTTAAAGAAGCCAGTGTAGCTTCGGAGAGTGCCGAGTGTACCTCACTGTAACTCGTCCGTTTCAGTTCCATCCTTCTGTACTACATCTAAGCAATCTCGGCCACTTGTCATATAAAACTGCTTGGTTCGGGCAGAAACAGCAACGGATATCCGAGGTTCTTGAACTTCAAACCTTTACGTTCCCATTTCCTTTTTTAGCTAGCTTTATTCACGTCTTCCTGGTAGATATATCTTTGCTTTTCGTAGGCTTTTTACCTAGTTCAGTCTTTACTTGCTCTGGGTTTCTGATTCTTGGTTTGGTAGTATAAATTCTATGGCTCCTTCGTTTGATGGATGGCTGGATTGCGTTGCAAATCCTTCGGTCAACAGTGACCCAGCCATTTTGCTCAATTTCAACCAATGCCCAGATCTTTTAAACGAGTACAGTTGCCATGTACCCTCCCCGAACTTTAACTTCCTTCAAAGTCCAAGGCTTTCACCTATCTTGGGTTACAGCGATAGCGTTCCGCCGATACATGTGGCCCCCGCGGCGGAGTTAAATGCTCCGTACTCTAGTGATAACTTGTGCGCCCACCTGCCTTTACGTGTTTGGAGGGAGTACCATCCTTCGACGACAGGGAGCTCTCAGAAACGTTGCTGGAGCAAATAAGCCAGAAACTTATGGAAGACGACACAGAGAGCACGCCCAGCATGTTTTACGATCCACTTGGCCTGCGACCCACCGAGAAATCGTTCTATGACGCCCTCGGTGAGAAATACTCGTCCAATTTATACCAGCAAGAACTACCTCATATCAATCACAACTTCGGGAGCTCTGACGTTTTTTGTGGAAGCAATGGTGGTGATCATAGTATTGGCAGCAATACTAGCACTAACAACACTGCCGATTTACACAGGGTGAGTGATCTTGGGGTATACAAGTCCTATTTCTCACAGGCTGCTGTTCCTATGAACTATGTTTTCCAGCCCAATTCGGAGCTCAGTAGTGGCTCACAATTTTTACTTTATCAGTTGAACAGAGGGGATAACACAGGTAAAGCACGGAGGTTTTGGCTCAGAAAATTTTTATTGATGCTGAATCGGCGATGCAGTTTAGTAGAGGTTTAGAAGAATCTAGAAAGTTCCTCCCGGAAAGTAATTAGTGGTTTATTGACTTGGAGACGAGCATAGTACCAGCAAAGTTGAAAGGTTAGGATCAAAAGGAGATATTCACGTGGGAGAAAGGTGTGAGAGAGAATTCATCGGATGCACTGAGGTTAAGGAAGAATCATCGGAGGGAAGATGTGGAAGTAGAAGAAAGGAGGAGCAATAAGCAGTCTTCAGTATATAAGGAAGAGCTTGAGTTATCAGAGAAATTTGATAAGGTTTTGCTTTGCGATGGAGCTCCTTCTCAGCTACGCATTGACGATAACGATGAACCCTTGCAGAATGAAGCAAGCAGAGTCTTGCAACCAAATGGAGCATCGAAAGGGGCTAAAGCTAGGAAGAGCTGTGCTAGGAAACTGGGCAAAACGCAAGATATATTTGATTTAAGCACCTCTATGATTCTGTGTGCACAAGCTATCTCAGCAAGTGACTATAGAACTGGAAATGAGTTGCTGAAGCAGATTAGACAACATTCCTCCCCACATGGTGATGGGTCTCAGAGGTTGGTGCATTTCTTTGCTAATGGCCTTGAGGCACGCATGGCTCACACTGCAACAGAAACTCAAACCTTTTATTTTTCCTCATTTTCCCATAGGATCCCAGCTTCTAAATTCTTGAAAGCTTTTGCAGTTAATATTTTAGTCTGCCTTTTCAAAAGGGTTTCACATTTTATTGCTAGCAAAATGATATATAATATCACAAAGAAAGCAACAAGTCTTCACATAATAGATTTTGGTATTGGGTATGGTTTTCTCTGGCCACTTTTGATTCAGAAGCTCTCAAAAAGAGTTGGAGGACCTCCCAAACTATGAATTACAGGGATAGAGTTGCCAAAACTCGGATTTCGTCCAATAGAAACAATTGAAGAAACAGGGTTGTCGCTTGGCTAGATTTTGCAAGCAATTTAATGTTCCGTTTGAATTCCATGCTTTAACGTCACAAAGCTAGGAAAACATCCAAATTGAGGACCTCCGGATTGATAAGACTGAATGCTTGTCGTGAACTGTCCTAACTGGTTTGAAGAACTGCGAGATGACACAGTTGAAGGGAGAAGTCCACGAGATGGGGTTTTGAAATTAATCAAAAGTACGAATCCAGATATTTTTGCGCATTCTATTCTGAATGGATCCTAAAGTGTTCCCTTCTTTTTCACATGGTTCCGGGAGGCCCTTTTGAAGAGTTTTAGAATGAAAAAGAACGGATTGAACCAAAGAACAGTTCTAGGATATTATAAAAGCACTCAACGAAAATGCTCACAACATAAGAAATCCTACAGAACTTCAGATAGTGTTCAAAACATTTCTCCGAGACTACTACAAGCAACCCACCTAAACAAAGCCAGTCACGGATACTACAAAACACAAAAGTTACTTTTTCATATTTAATAAAAAGAAAAGTCTTCATCTGATTCTTCAGTCTACACCATCTCTGACAGCATGCTTGGTCTCCCATTTCTTTTTCTTCATAAGCTGCATGCTAGTCATAGGCTATTGTCTACACATCTTAGTAAGACAGCACCTTTCTCTTAATGAGCCTACACCTTTTGTTCTATTCAGCACACATTTTTCTCTTATAAATGGCAGCCATGTCACCCAATCTTAACACCCTTCCTTGACGGGGTTGCTAGTTACCTCGACGAGAGCTTTAAATTTCTCAAATGGTGCATAAGGAAGATTCTTCGTGAATATATCCGCCATCTGCTTTCCACTTGGACAAAACTCAAACTTGACTTCCTTAGATTCAACAAGCTCACACACATAATGGACTTTGATAGAAATGTGTTTTGTACGTGAATGATGGCTTGGGTTCTTAGTCATTGCTATTGCAGACTTGCTATCATTATAGATTACCGTTTCTCCATTTTGCTCCAAGCCAATCTCTTGAAGTAGTCTACGTAGCCACACTGCTTGACATGTTGCAGAAGCAGCTGCTACATATTCAAATTCAGTTGTCGACAGAGATACTGATTCTTGCTTCTTTGAGGACCATGAGAAGGCAGCTGTTCCAAGATTGAAAATGAACCCGCTAGTACTTTTGCTTTCCTTAGTGTTACCTCCCCAATCACTGTCACTAAACGCAACAAGTTTAAAGTCTTTAGAGCGACCATAGAACAACCCAAAGTCTTATGTGCCTTTGATGTAACAAAGTATTCTTATGAGCTTACCGAAATGTATTCTTGATGGTTTTTGCATGCACCGTGAAAGTAAGGACATTGGATATAATATATATGGACAAGTTGCTGTTAGATACAGAAAACTCCCCACTAAGCTTTGAAAATCAATTCCATCTGCTTCACTGAAATTGTCTTCAAAACATATTTTCTCACTAGCCACAAGAGGAGTGAAAATTGGATTACAATTGAACAGATTGTACTTCTCCAACAAATTCTTAACAAACTTGGCTTGCGACACAAAAATCCCTTCCTTCATCTGAGACACTTCTAGCCCAAGAAAATACTCCATAACTCCCATATCATTCATTTCAAAAGATTGCAATATCTCTTTTTTAAACTTTCTCAAATCTATTACTTTATTCCTAGTAAATATTAAATCATCCACGTATATGGACACAAGCAATATAAAATCACTTACTTGGGATACAAATAATGTTGGTTCACTTGGGCTTCGTGAGAACCCTTTCTCTAGAAAGAAGCTACATATTCGACTATACCATGCATGTTGTGCTTGACGTAAACCATAAAGAGCTTTGTGAAGTTTCAGCACTTTGGTTTCAAACCCTTGGATCTTATAGCCTCTTGGTTGTTCTACATAAACTTCTTCATCAATCACCCCATTTAGAAAAGCAACCTGCACATCAAGTTGCAGGCTTCCCATCCATGTTGTGCAGTAACTACCAAAAGCATTCTTATAGTCTCCATTTGAGCAACTGGTGAGAAAGTTTCATGAAAATATGTTCCAGGAATTTGTGTGTATCCTTTAGCTACAAGTCTTGCCTTGCATCTCATTGTTTTTCCTTCTGTATCAGTCTTTCTTTTGAATATCCATTTTAATCCTACGGTTTTCTTTACTTCTGGAAGATCAACAATAGTCCATGTATTATTCTTTTCAATGGTTTGCATCTCCTCATCCATAGCTTCCTTCCATTCTTTTTCTCCAACAACTTCTTCAAATGATACTGGCTCAGAAAAAGCCATGTTATAACTTTCATAGATTTCTTCCAAGCATCTAATGTGAACTGGACTCATGTCAGAAAAGTCTCTTCTTACTTCCGATGACTGTACTAAATCTTGTTCCATTGGAGTGATCCTATCATTTGAGCTAGAGTCAGGCACTTCAAGGCTCTCTTTTGGTTCTTCATCACTGCACACCAACCAATCTTCACTACCCTTTATAGTACATGGAATAGACACATTTTTACTTTCTTCTACTTTCATTTCCCAATTCCAGGACATGTTCTCATCTACTACAACATCTTTTGTAATAACCAGCTTATTACTCATTAGATTATACACTCGATATGCTTTTGATAGTGTGTTATATCTAAGGAATACTCCTTTTTCTGCTCTTCGTTCAAGTTTGTGATGATTCTGCTCTGGTATATACACATAGCATAATGATCCAAACACTTTAAAATGATCCACAGATGGCTTCCTTCCTGTCCAAGCTTGCACTGGTGTGACACCCTTCAACACTAATGTAAGGCTTCTATTGAATATATAAACAACAATGTTTACTGCCTCTACCCAAAACTCTTTTGGAACATTCTTCTCTTCCAGCATACTTCTTGCTATCCCCATTATTGTTCGGTTCTTCCTTTCTGCCACTCCATTCTGTTGGAGACAAAAACTAGCTATAAGCTAATGTTTGATCCCTTGTTCTTCATCAAAATTATTGAACTCTGCTAATAAGTACTTTCCTCCCCGGTCTAACCGAATAGGTTTTACTTCCTTCCCACTTTCTTTCTCAGCAGCAACTTTAAACTTCAAAATGCTTTAGATTTGTTCTTTAAAAAATCAACCCAACAATATCTAGATGCATCATCAATGAATAGAATGAAATATCTATTTCCTTCTTTAGAGTGAACCCTCATAAGCCCACAAATGTCTGTATGGATCAGCTTTAGTAGATCAGTTTGTTTTTCTTTTCCTATTGACATAAACGGTTGTTGAGAGTTTTTTCCAAGTTGACAACACTCACACATCTGCCTAGTATGTTTCATTGGAGGGAGTCCCTCTACCATTTTCTAGTTGTGGAGCTCCTCAAGTGATTGAAAGTTCAAATGACCAAATCTTCTATGCCAAAGCCAATTTTTGTCTTCAACAATACTCATTGCAGCATGATCAACATATTCTAATCTCAACGGAAAATTTCTTACATTTCTCATATCAACTATTATCATTTCTCTAGCCATACTTTCATCCTCAAGTATGTGACAAAACCGTCCTTTAAATAACAACACATAATTTTTCTCCATCATCTGCCCTACACTCAACAAGTTAGAAGCTAAGGAGGGTACCCATAATACTTCTCTAATTTCTCTCACACCCGAAGAGGTTCTCATTGAAATTATCCCTTTTCTAGTAATATCTATGTATCTATTGTCACCCAACCTAACTCTTGACTTAAAAGTTCTATCAAGGTTGCTGAATATATTGACATATGGGGTCATGTGATTTGTACACCCACTATCCAAGAACCACAAATTTGGATCAGCACACGCCACAGACATACTAGCAAAGAATATTGTAGCTTCTTCACAACTTTCTTCTTTTTCAACATAGTTTGCATGTTGTCCACTTTTGGCTCTACAATTTCTCTCTATATAGCCAAATCTTTGGCAGAATCTGCACTTCACTTTTCCTTTATACCAGCAAAACTTTTCCAGATGATTTGTTCTCTTACACACCCTACATGGTGAAAATTTTCCCCTTCCTTCAGTTGGTTTCTCCCCAAATCTAGTATTCACTTCAAGGGATTTTGGTTTTATTGACAATTTTGCTTTAAATGCTATCTCTAAAGGAGCCTTTTCTCTACGTCTATCAATTCTTTTTTAATAAGCTTCTAGAGACCCTAACAGTTTAGATAAAGCCATGTTTGCAAAATCTTTAGTTTCCTTAATAGTTGTCACGGTTGAATCAAACTTTTCTGTAAGACTAATGAGAAGTTTTTCAACAACCTGTGAGTCAAGCCATTCCTCTCCCAAAGCTTTAATCTGACAAACTATATCATTTACACGAGTATAATAGTCTGCAATAAACTCTCCCTCTTGCATTTGCATCAATTCTAAATCACATTTAAGTGATTGAAAGCGAACTGCACATACCTTAGGAGTTCCTAGGAACTCATTCTTAAGAAATGTCCAAATCTATTGAGGAATGGTTGCATAAGAGATCCGATTGAAAATGGAGTCAGAAATAGAGAGCTATACCACCATGAGAGTCTTTAGCTCCTTTTATTGATTTTTCTTATACCTCTTACGTTTTGTTGGAGTGAGAGCACCTTCATCTTCCATTTTTGGAATTCCATTCTCCACTATATCCCACATGCCTTGAACCTTCAGATACGTTGTTATATGGTCAGCCCAAGCAAAATAGTTCACACCATTAAACACTGGTAGCGGAATCTGTCAGTTGGGTATTGTTGGTTGAGGCTGTGAGGCTCCTACGGAGGAAGAAGGAGTTGATGGAGTTGCCATGAAAAGAATCCCAAATAGATATCATAACCTGGCTCTCGATGCCACTGAAGAGTTTTAGAATGAAAAAGAACATACTGAACCAAAGAACAGTTCTAGGATATTGTTCGGTGAAATTCTAAATGCAAGTGAATATGTCGAACAAGTAATATAATGATAAGAAAGATATCGTCCCACAGAGATTGGTGATTACTAGACCAACTAATTACTAACGGTGAATAACTCCTAGAATTTATCTAACAAACCAAATTGATAGATGATAGATTAACTAACTAAATCTAAGAAAACTAAATACAAGAAATATGTTAGAGCATATGATTTCACCATAATTACTAGGTATTAATATTGATTATTTATGCTTGCAAGAGGGATAATATCTATGTGATGGCGGAATTTCCTAATTTATTTACTATCCTATGTCTAGGTATAGCAAACCTACTTAGTTCATTAATTCACTATATCTCTATATGTAAATTGAAACAAACCAAATGCATTAGGATCTATGAACATTCCCAGTTTACACCGAAAGCCACACAAACAATATGGTATATATCTATCCATATTTAATCTATGGTTGCATATTACAAGAAGCAACTACATGCTATTACCTGTCGGTCTTTAACATGCAAATCAAGTCATCTAAGTGGTAGCTAATCACCTAAAAGCATTAAACTCCGTAATATGTAACTTCACATAAATAAAATATCTTGCAAAACATAATAATCATAAGATTCATACCATCATAACTAGGTTACATCGTAACTCTAACAAAAATAAACTAAAGCATAAAGAAATAATAAGGAAGAATGATAATAAGAAATAAAGAAGGCATCTTGAATCCAAGAACAAGAAGTCTGTCACCCTTTTTGTCTTCTCTTCAAGAAAACCTTGAATTCTTGGCCTCTTTCTTGAGTTGTGCTCAATTTCCTCCTCCTCTTCTTTTGCCTCTTCTCTTCTCTTAAATAGGGTTTAGGTTTAGACCTATCTCCTATCCTAGTAGAATTGGGTTTTAGAGACCTAAAACAATTGGGTTTTGAACTCCTAAATTAATTGAGACTTGAATTCCTAACATGACTGGGTTTTCTATTTATTTAGAAAACCCAACAACACTAGAAAATCTAATAACAATCATCTAAAGCCCAAGCCCATCTTGACTATCTTGATCTTGATATTACGATTTTGCCATACAATAAGCATCAGGTTCTCCATGTTCATTCCTTTTCTCCTTGCCTCCTTGTGCTACATAAACAAGATAAATTTAGGTAAATAAAGAGGAGTTCAAATGTTTTTTCACAATTATTAAAGTTATTTATTGCCTAAAATAGGTAAAATAACTCTATAAAAATAGAGTTATCAAAACCCCCAAACTTAACATTTTGCTAGTCCTCTAGCAAAAATAATAAACAACATATGTTTTAGACAAAATCCCTTCATGAAATTTTCTCATAATTGCTCAAACTCAACAATTCAAAGAAAAATATAACTTTCATCCAAACACCACAATTGTTTTATAAGATAAGATAGACTCTTAACTATGTTGACCACGTGTGTATGTGTGAGTCCTTATCTTTTCAACTATATGCACTCCAAATAGATTCACATTAATATACAATCTCTTAAAATCTTTAACCAAACCTCATATGTTTGCTTTTCATTCCTCTCTCCACTAATGTAAGCCAATCATCTAATCAAAAATCAATAGGACTTTTATAAGCTTGTAATGTAAGGCTGGGCTAGGGGTAAGATGAAAGTCATTTAGGCTTAATTCACCCATGAACACATTACTTTCTAAGATCTCATCAAAAACTCTTGTCACTTTCTACCATCACTTTTCTCATTCTTTTCCATCTAAAAATGCTTGATTTCACTTGGATTCTAACACTCACAAAGCCACAATCATGCTTGCATCAATAAAACAAGTAAAAGTACTAGACATGTAATCACTACACTCTTATCTTGCCAATCATTTCAATTACTATGCTTAATGGCTTTAACTCAAAACATTGAATGGCATAAATATGATAAGGAATGATAAGAGGATTCTATTCTTGGGCAAATGTACTTCCTTTCTTTTCTTTTCTTGTTTTTTTTTTTTTTTTTTTTTTTGCAAAAATGGAATACTATGCCCACTTAATCATTGTAATCAATTTCTTCTTCCCATGCTCCATCTTCCTTTCAACCTTTATTCATCTCAAACAAACTTCCATCCTACAAGTCAACATGTTCAAGGGTGCGGGACAAAAAGATAATTTGTCAAAGGCTCAAAGGTATATATATATGTGGGTGTCATAAAAAAATGGATAAGAATCAAGGCTCAGCGGGGTGACTGGTGATAAATAAATAAGGTTGGCTTGAAAGGCTCAAACGATCCAAAGAATGGCCTAAATCATTTTCTCAATTAGATACAACTTAGGATTTCGCCTCAAGAGAAAATCAAACAAATTCTAAGATTTAGGTGAGATCTAAGAAAATCACATACTTCACGTGAATGTTCTCTAGAGATACACACAATTTAAAAAATAAAGGACTTTTAGTGCTCAATAGGTGGATCAACATAATCAAAATCACACTTAACTCACACCACAATTGCAGGTTTGAACAAAATCTATATCTTCCAAAGAATCACCAAGAATTTACAACATGGGATGTAATCATGACATAAAAAAATTTCAATCAAATTTAGCACAAAGGTTCTTTCCCTACCCCCAAACTTGAATGAAGCATTGTCCTCAATGCAAAAAGAAAAGAAAGCAATAATAATGAAGGAATAGGAATGAGAAAACTCCCTTGATTGTAGGTCATATCCACGTAGAGCTTTGAGGAGATGGTGGTGACAAAACTTCTAATGAAAAGACTAAAACAAAATTGCTTAGGTTGCCTCCCAAGAAGCGCTTGCTTTATAGTTTTCAGCCAAACTATCTTGGATGTTGTTGCTCAAGGAGGATGAAACTCCAATAGTTTAGGAGACAGCTTGTGTCGTTTGATTGTGGAGAATTCTTCAATAAGCACAACTGTCTCATATACTTCTAACTTCCTTTTGTTCTCCAGTATCTTGTTCAACAATTTTGCACAACTAGATATTTGAACTGGAGCATCTGCAAAAGAAATGTTAATGTGCAGTTTTAAAGATATATCAAAGAATTCTAAAAACTGCTTATCTTTTTCATGTTGCTGGAATTTGTGGGGAGATGGAGCTGAAGGCATAAAAGGCATAGGATTTTCTGGAACAAGCTTGCTCCTAGGTGCCTCCTCAAGTTGTATGTTGACATCCTTATCTATTCCCTTAAAAATCTCCTTATCAGCATCATCTTCTCCTACTTGCTTGCCACATGTTAGGGTTATTGCCTCTGCAGTATCTATAGGGCTTTTCTCCACATCGCTAGGCAAAGGACCCTCCTGTCTCTCTAAGATCATGCTAATCAATTGACCCATTTGTGCCTCTAATCTTTTGATTGATGCTTCTTGTCTTTGGAATCTCTCTTCATCATTTTGCATCATCTTAGTGAACATGTCCTCTAAATTAGCCTTCGCCTTTTCTGTTTGCCTAAATGTTGGTTGCGGTCTCATCTCATTTAGGTTACTCCATGAAAAGGTTTGATGGTTGTGCCATCCCGAATTGTATGTGTTGGAGTAATAATCATTTTGTGACCTGTTAGGAATCCCAACAAAATTAGCATAATCATTATAATGAGCATAAGGGTTACCTACTTGACATTTTGTGCTCTCATATGCTCCACCATAAAATTCACATGATCTACTTTGATGTCTCACAACTGGAGTATTTAGGTTGTCTATCTTGTTATTGAGAACTTCCAATTGTGCACACATTGCAGTGAAGATATCTATTCCATGGACTCCACTTGTTTGATGCATTGGTAGCCTTTCAGTAGACCATTGATAGCTATTGAATGCCATCTCCTCTAAAAGCTCATATGCCTCTTCTAGCGTTTTGTTGTGTAAGGACCCTCCTACAGTTGCATCAATTATGAAACGAAGATTTGTATTAGATCCATCATAAAAAATTTGTACCTGTAACCATATGGGTAGTCCATGATGTGGACATCTCCTCAAAAGTTCTTTGAATCTTTCCCAAGCTTCATATAGTGATTCGTTATCCATCTGTGTAAAAGTGATAATATCTTTGCGCATTTTTGCAGATTTTGCAAAAGGAAAGAACTTACGAAGAAATTTCTGAGCCAAATCATTCCATGTAGTAATTGATCCTGTAGGAAGAGAATAGAGCCAACTTTTGGCTTTGTCCCTAAGAGAAAATGGAAATAGTCTTAACCTGATAGCATCATCGGTGACTCCATTGTATTTGATTAGGTCACAGATTTCAAGGAAGGCTTCAATGTGAGCATTTGGATCATCATTTGGTAGCCCACTAAATTGCAAGGAGTTTTGAAGCATCTGGATGAGTGTTGGCTTGATCTCAAAGTTGTTTGCTTGAATTTCAGGCCTTTTAATGCTTGATGTAGCATTCCAAAATGTTGGTGCAGCATAGTCTTTTAAAAGTCTATGTATACCATCATTTTTCTCCATCCTTGTTTCTTAATCTTTCAACAATAACAACTTAACAAAGACTTTTTTTTTCTTTCTTTTTTTTAAAAATAAAAATAAAAATAAAACAAAAAAAATGATTTTTTTCCTTTTTTTTTCAACAACTAAAAAAAAATTCAAGAATTAAAAGAAAATTTTTTTTTTCAAAAATTAAAAGAAACGATTTTTTTTTTTCAAGAATTAAAAGAAACGATTTTTTTTTTCAAGAATAAAAAAGAAACGATTTTTTTTTCAAGAATAAAAAAGAAACAAATTTTTTTTTCAAGAATAAAAAAGAAACAAATTTTTTTTTCAAGAAAAAAAAATGATTTTTTCTTCAAAGAAAATAAAAGCTAGATTAAACCTAGAAATTATTCGGTATTAATATTAATCAGCAGTAAAACAACCAATCCCCGGCAACGGCGCCAAAAACTTGTTCGGTGAAATTCTAAATGCAAGTGAACATGTCGAACAAGTAATATAATGATAAGAAAGATATCGTCCCACAGAGATTGGTGATTACTAGACCAACTAATTACTAACGGTAAATAACTCCTAGAATTTATCTAACAAACCAAATTGATAGATGATAGATTAACTAACTAAATCTAAGAAAACTAAATACAAGAAATATGTTAGAGCATATGATTTCACCATAATTACTAGGTATTAATATTGATTATTTATGCTTGCAAGAGGGATAATATCTATGTGATGGCGGAATTTCCTAATTTATTTACTATCCTATGTCTAGATATAGCAAACCTACTTAGTTCATTAATTCACTATATCTCTATATGTAAATTGAAACAAACCAAATGCATTAGGATCTATGAACATTCCCAGTTTACACCGAAAGCCACACAAACAATATGGTATATGTCTATCCATATTTAATCTATGGTTGCATATTACAAGAAGCAACTACATGCTATTACCTGTCGGTCTTTAACATGCAAATCAAGTCATCTAAGTGGTAGCTAATCACCTAAAAACATTAAACTCCGTAATATGTAACTTCACATAAATAAAATATCTTGCAAAACATAATAATCATAAGATTCATACCATCATAACTAGGTTACATCGTAGCTCTAACAAAAATAAACTAAAACATAAAGAAATAATAAGGAAGAATGATAATAAGAAATAAAGAAGGCATCTTGAATCCAAGAACAAGAAGTCTGTCACCCTTTTTGTCTTCTCTTCAAGAAAACCTTGAATTCTTGGCCTCTTTCTTGAGTTGTGCTCAATTTCCTCCTCCTCTTCTTTTGCCTCTTCTCTTCTCTTAAATAGGGTTTAGGTTTAGACCTATCTCCTATCCTAGTAGAATTGGGTTTTAGAGACCTAAAACAATTGGGTTTTGAACTCCTAAATTAATTGAGACTTGAATTCCTAACATGACTGGGTTTTCTATTTATTTAGAAAACCCAACAACACTAGAAAATCTAATAACAATCATCTAAAGCCCAAGCCCATCTTGACTATCTTGATCTTGATATTACGATTTTGCCATACAATAAGCATCAGGTTCTCCATGTTCATTCCTTTTCTCTTTACCTCCTTGTGCTACATAAACAAGATAAATTTAGGTAAATAAAGAGGAGTTCAAATGTTTTTTCACAATTATTAAAGTTATTTATTGCCTAAAATAGGTAAAATAACTCTATAAAAATAGAGTTATCAGATATTATAAAAGCACTTAACAAAAATGGTCACAACATAAGAAATCCTACAGAACTTCATATAGTGTTCAAAACGTTTCTTTGAGACAACTACAAGCAACCCACCTAAACAAAGCCAGTTACAGATACTACAAAACACAAAAGCTACATTTTCATATTTAATAAAAAGAAAAGTCTTCATCTAATTCTCCAGTCTGCACCATCTATTACAACATGCTTGGTCACCCATTTCTTTTTCTTCATAGGCTACACGCTAGTCACAGGCTATTCTCTACACATCTCAGTGAGACAGCACCTTTGTTTTAATGAGCCTGCACCTTTTGTCCTATTCAACACACATTTTTCTCTTATAAACAATAGCCATGTCACCCAATCTTAACACCTTTTCCACTTCTCGGCATGGTATGACATATTCGATGCTACTTTGTCCTGTCAGAACCTATAAAGGTTGATGCATGAAGAAGAGTTCTTAGGAAGGATGGTCGTGAACGTTATAGCATGTGAAGGCACTTCTAGGGTTGAGAAGACTGAGACGTACAAGCAGTGGCATGTTCGGATGATGAGGGCCGGTTTCAAGCAGCTTCCAGTGGACTGAGAAATCTTAACCTTGATGAAGTCGATGACAAAGAAATGGTACCACAAAAGTTTTGTAATTGATGAAGACAAGGGGTGGGTTCTTCAGGGATGGAAAGGCCGTCCTCTTTATGCTTCGTATTGTTGGGTGCCAACATAGGATCTTGTACCGGATGCTTGTGAAAACTCATAATGTTCGATTATTTCCTTGAGAAGAAGAAGAAGAAACCAACTCTCGCAGCTTACTTGGCCTAGAAATTTCATAGTTTTGAGGTTGCTTGGCATATGGGGTTGATTGTCATGACCGACACAGGAGAAGAATCAATATTGATGATATAAAGATGCATCCAGTTAAAGAGGATAAGAGTTGGACTTGATTTGAAGGTAGATAATATGGAAATAGTTTGCTTGGAGATCATCTTTTGTAAATGTGGTATTAATCACTTTTAATAGTGTAATTATATTTTCTAAATATGGAAATAATGCCTTTTTAATCCATTTTTACCGTTTTGACGTAGACGTTTTAGTTGCAATTTAATTGGCTATTAGCTTACTTATTAAGAACTTTGTCATTCTTTAATTAAATGAGAAAAATATATTTAATTGCAACTAAAAAGTTACTAGCACAAACTACTAAAAATCGTGGTTGTTACATATTGCCAACATTTTAACATATTATATTTTCTATATATATTAAATGTTTTTCAAAATATTAGTTTCAAAGAGATTAAATTATTTTTAACTTGGTATTAACATTTGGTTCAAATGCAACATCTCATTATAGATTAAAAATTAAACAAATTTACATGGTTCAGCAAATAATTACTTACATACATAAGTAAAGTTAAAAGAGATTTTTTTCACTACTTACAATCAACAATATAAAAGTTTTTTTTTTCATAAGAATTCTCCATCAAACACACTTTTCAAGTACTCATTTAATGATACAAGGAACTGCACAAGAATTAAACAAGAGTGACTTACAAATTTTCTTCTCTTCTTCATTGTTCTGTATACACCACACACCAATCTATACTACAATCTATACTCAGATTTACACAAATCTGGCCATACAAACTCTTTCTTGGTGTTTCTCTCTCATGCTCCCTCTCTTTCTTTATTTTTTCTTTGTTGTCTTGTGTCTGACGATGCTCTCCATAATGGGAGTATCTTTTTCGGCTTCAAAACTTAAACCTTTCCCATGTGTGACCACCCTTTCTTGAGAATAGTAAGAGGTGATAGTGGTAAAGAAACAAACTGTCCCTATCCCAATAACCACCTGTGATAACGGAGAGAGATTTGAGGAGTGGGAGGTATTGCCACCTCATCTCATTAGTAACAAGAGAATCAATGAAGAGAAGGAAATGTGGTAATTATTAACCACATCTAATGCCATGGGTAGAGTTCGGAGGATGTATCGTCCTCGGATGACGGAGGATGTATCATCCTCGGACGACGGAGGATTGTCGGAAACAGTGTGACGAACATCATTTCATTGCTTATTCGTGGTTATTTGTACACTCACTGTCTCAGTTCATTTTTGCCTCTTGCGGTCGAAACTGAGAGTTAGTGCATGTGTCTACCATGTTAGCAACAATCGCCACATCAGATAGCTTGCCACATCATCATCAATCTCTCAACACAAACTCATTCCCTTAGCGCGAGATGTGCGAACGGCGGCATCTTTGGTCTGCACCATAGAGCATGGATGACTAGGAATCTTGCCGATTGTAACCATTTTTTGTTCTAGAATTATTCTTTTTGACAATTGTGTCACCGTTAAAATCTATTCATTGTAAAGGAAGAGTTATCAATGGAACCATAACATTTTCAACTTTGGGTTCTCCGGCCACTGTCTCGTCTTCGACTAACTTCTTGTGGTTTTTCTTAGCCAATCCATCCTACTTTAATATTTTCGTCGAGAATATTGTTTATGTAATGGAAGCTATTTAAAGAAGATGAGTGTTGTTGCAGGAAGAGGGGCTAAGCGTGTCTCACTGTTTATCATCGGTTTCAATTCCATCTTTCTGCACCATATCTAAGCAATCTATGCCACTTGTCATATAAAACTGCTTCGTTCGGGTGGAAACAGCAACGGATATCAAAGGTTCTTGAACTTTAAACTCTACTTTCCCTTTTCTTTTTTTATCTAGCTTTCGTTATGTCTTCGTGGTAGATATGCCTTTGTTTCTCATCGACTTTTTTAGGTAGTTCAATCTTTACTTGCTCGGGTTTCAAATTCTTAGTTTATTAGTATAAATTGCATGGATCCTGTGTTTGCTGCGTCTGCATTTAGGTGTTTGGAGGCAGTATCATCCCTTGACGACAAGGAGTTCTCAGAAACATTACTAAAGTACATAAGCCAGATACTTATGGAAGAGGACACAGAGAGTAAGCCTGGAATGTTTTGCAATCCACCCGGCCTTCTAGCCATCGAGAAACCGTTCTTTGATGCCCTCAATGAGAAATACTCATCCAATCTATACTAGCGAAAACTACCTAATATCAATCACAACTTGGGGAGCTCTGATGTTTTTTGTGGAAACGGTGGTGGTGATCATAGTATTGGCAATAATTCTAGCACTGACAACACTGCCGATCCGCACGAGGTAAGTGATATTAGGGTATACAAGTCCTCTTTCTCATAGACCATGGTTCCTATGATCTATGTTTTCAAGCCCAATTCGGAGCTTAGTAGTAGGTCACAGTTTTTACCTTATCAGTTGAAAAGCGCAAGTAACATAGGCGAAAGCAAGGAGGTTTTGGCTCAGAACAATTTCATAGATGCCAAATTGGCGTTGCAGTTTAGTAGAGGTTTAAAAGAAGCTAGCAAGTTTCTTCCTGAACTTAATCAGTTGTTTATAGACGGGGAGACGTGGATAGTACCAGCAAAGTTAAAAGGTCAGGCTAAAAAGAAGACATTCACAGAAGCAGAAGGTATGAAAGGGAATTCACTAGATGTGCTGCGATTAAGGAAGAATCATAAGAAGGAAGATGTGGAAGTAGAAGAAAGGAGGAGCAATAAGCAGTCTTTAGTTTATAAGGAAAAGCTTGAGTCATCAGACAAATTTGATAAGGTGTTGCTTTGTATGGGAGCTCCTTCTCAGCTACGCGTTGACGATAATGATGAACCCTTGCAGGATGAATCAGGCAGAGTCTTGCAGCCAAATGGACCACCGCAAGGGGCAAAAGGTGGGAAGAGTCGTGCTAAGAAACAGGGCGAAACACAGGGTATGTTTGATTTAAGAACTTCTTTGACTTTGTGTGTAGAAGCTGTCTCAACGAGTGACTATAGAACTGGAAATGAGTTGCTGAAGCAGATTGGCAACATTCCTCCCCACATGGTGATGGGTCTCAGAGGTTGGTGCATTTCTTTGCTAATGGCCTTGAGGCATGCATGTCTGGCACTGGGACTGAAACTCAAACCTCTTATGTTTCCATGATTCGTTGTAGGATATCAACTTATGAAATCTTGGAAGCTTATGCTATTAATATTTCAATCTGCCCATTCAAGAGGGTTGCATCATTCATTGCTTACAAAATGATATATAATGTTGCAGAGAAAGCAATAAGTCTTCATATAATAGACTTTGGTATCGGATATCGTTTTTGTTGGCCAATTCTGATCCATAAACTGTCGAAAAGAGTTAGAGGACCACCCAGACTGCGAATTATGAGGATAGAGTTCCCACAACCTGGATTTCATCTAGCTGAGATAATTAAGGAAACAGGTCTTCGCTTGGCTAAGTATTGCAAGCAATTTAATGTTCCTTTTGAATTCAATGCTTTAGCATCACAAAACTGGGAAAGCATCCAAATTGACGACCTCAAAATTGATAAGACTAAAATGCTTGTGGTGAACTGTTATAATCAGTTTGAAAACCTACAGGATGATGCAGTCGAAGGGACAAGTCCACGAGACTGTTGGGTTTAAACTTAATCAGCCCAACTAAGTAAGAAAGCCCAAAGGGCAAGGAGCTCACGATTGCCTTCTCTCTTCTCCCTCCTTCCTTTCCTTCCCCGATGGTGGAATTGTGCAGAGAAAACCAGAAAATTCTAGAGAGCTCTCCCTCCTTGAAATGGCTAGAATCTTCTCTGCAAAATATCTCCAATATCAAGCTCTCTCAACCACAAGTTTATCTTAAAGAACAAGCAAGCACCGACCTTGTGGAGCTATAAATACCATGGAGCACTTGGAGGAGATGCAGAACGAAGTGAGAAGCAAGTGAAGCAAGAGAGTGAACGGAGTCCTCCAGCAAGAGTTCTCCAAGGGACAGCAGTTCCAAGAAGTTCCCATTGTTGCTCATGTTTATGAGTTTTTTCTTCCTTTCAAAGTGTTGTTGTTTGTGATATTTGTGCTTGTATTTTCAAGAGATTGCAACTCTCTTGAGTCTAATTCATTGTGATCCTTTGTAATCTTGGTTGGTTGTATATAAGAGTGAATTTCGTGCTCCATATAAGCTGTTTTTTCACTCTTAAATTTTCTGCCCACCAAGTGTTCGACATTTTGCCTCAATCAATCTTACCTCCTCATTTTGCCTATTTTCCTCTTCCATCCTATATCCAATACCCAACAGAGACAGGGTTTTGAAGTTAATCAAGAGTATGAATCCAGATATCTTCGTGCATTCTATTACTAATGCATCCTACAGTGTTCCCTTCTTTTTCACACGGTTCCGAGAGGCCTTTTTCCACTTCTCGGCATGGTATGACATATTAGATGCTACTTTACCCTGTGAGAACCCGCAAAGGTTGCTGTTTGAAGGAGGGTTCTTAGGAAGGGTGGCCATGAACATTATAGCACGTGAGGGCACTTCGAGGATTGAGAGGGTTGAGAAATACAAGCAGTGGCATGTCCGGACGATGAGAGCCAGTTTCAGGCAGATCCCTATGGAGCGAGAGCTCCTGACCTCGTTGAAAGCGAAGGTGAAGGCATGGTACCACAAGGATTTCATAATTGATGAAGACAAGGAGTGGGTTCTTCAGGGATGGAAAGGCCGTACTCTTTATGCGTCCTTTTGTTGGGTGCCAACATAGGATCCTTCTACATATGGTTCTAAAAACTCATCATGTCCAACTCTTGCAACTCTATCGGTCGGGAAATTCTGTTGTGTTGAAGTTGCTTGTCAACTGGGGTTGATTGACATGACCGGCAGAGGAGAAGAATTGATACTAATGATAGAGAGATGCATCCTGTTGAAGAAGATAAGAGTTGGACTTAATTATAGATAGATAATGTGGCAAATAGTTCGCTTTTAGATCATATTTTGTAATGTGGAATTTATCACTTTAAATTGTGTGATTGTATTTTGTAAATATGCATTAATGCCTTTTTAATTCTTTTTTACCGTTTTGATGGATCAAATTGGCTAATACATTTTTAGTTGCAACTAAATTGGTTATTAGCCTACTTATTCGGACCTTTGTCCTTTTTTAATAGAATGAGACAAAAAATATTTGGGGAGTATCCGAAATAGGTGCTAGCACAAAGTATAAAAAGATCATGGTTGTTATATATTGCCAACTTTTTAATATATTATCTTTTGTATTTATTTAAGTATTTATTTTCAAAATATTATTTTAAACGAAGAGGTTAAACTATTTAAGTATCTCCTTTCAGATGCAACATCTCATTATGAATTAAGTTTTTGTGGTTCCATGTCATCATTTCATCCATTACTTGTGGATTGATAAATGTTAAGTATGTCAAAATAATGATTGTTTTATATTATTAATATTTTTGTGTTTGAAGTAATTGCTTTGGGACTTGGATTGTTAATTCTGAATTTGAATACTCCATTCATTTGTTTTTGTAGTAATCTTTTGATTTTTGGATGGTTTAGCTAAATTAGTGTCGTCATGGTCACGATGGGGATAAGAACAACATTTTTAAACTCATTGAAAGGAAAATGTAGTATTAAAAGGCTTTTTCTTCTTCTTCTTAACACTAGTTATTGAGGAAAATAAAATATCTTAATATATAAGAAGTTTAATATATTAATAATGTGAAACACACATTTAAATATGCCCACTTGTTCTACATGAGAAAATATTTTCTATGGGAATTCAGT
Organism: Casuarina glauca; assembly: GCA_028551395.1. Lineage (NCBI taxonomy): Eukaryota > Viridiplantae > Streptophyta > Magnoliopsida > Fagales > Casuarinaceae > Casuarina > Casuarina glauca. The sequence goes on along the minus strand of CM052352.1, from coordinate 25,902,715 downwards.
CCAAGTCGGAAGGCTTTCTCACTTAAAACCTTCATTTTGAGATTATAATGAAATGCTCAATCATAAATAAAAGTCAAATTAAGAGTAAGTCAGTCTTTTATCCTTTTTGAAATAGATTCTTACACATAATTTGGGTAAAATTAAATTTTTTGTCATATCATTTTTAATATGTATCCTTATAACAGTATGGTATATTTTTCCTTGCAAACTATTTCCAAGTGAAGGGTTTAATATATGAAGGGAACTATCTCTTGAGTCTAAGAAAATAATGTTTGTCCATTAAAAAGTATAATAGTTTTAAAATATAAAATTCTCATAGGAAAATATTATTTCAAATAAAATTTTAAGGTTTCCAACCTCTATTTTTTTCTTAATTTTTGTAATTCGTATAATGCGAAGTATACCCTTATGCTCTTATACACTATTTTTATTAATACAAACTTACATTTCTACAAAAAAAAAAAAAAAAAGCCAACATATTAATAATATGAAACACATCATTAAAGAAGAAGATTCAGCAATACAAGTCTAGAAAACTCAACCATTATTGCTAAAATAAAGAAGGACGTGAGAGGCAAAATTTCATCTACCAGAAGAGTCAAGCTTACAAATTGTAATAAATTTTTACAAGAGCTTTGGAATTTGCCAAGTGCAATATTTGAGCTTAGATGATGATATTTTGTAATCGAACAATCTTGTAAATTTTTTATGAGTGATATATAATTTGACCTTTCACAAAAAAAAAAACACATCATTAAAGAGGCGAACAAATATATATACAAGAGACACAACGGGCTATGTAAGACACCTGCTAAATTTACGAAAATTTTTATTCCTTTTGGAGGTTCCACACGTTGAATCAGAAGAGGATAAGGGCTGATACCGGTCGAACATTTTAGATTATATCGCATTAGTAGACAGGCCAATAAAATATTCAAATCTGGCAAAGGAGGGTTCCGGTTGGAGTTAAAAGCTTCTCGGGAGTTTCAATTAGGACACAGGCGTTCTTTGAAACATCCGCTCTTAAGTGCATAGTAGTAATCAAAATGGGATGAATATCAAAAGCAGAAGACGGAAATTTGGATAAAATAAGTAACTTCGTGTCCAGAATAGTGTGTCACGAAGCCGCTTAGTGTTGTTGCCAGGGGGTTTAGTGTCCTTCGCTGTATCTCGTCGTTTTTAATTTCTATACCACATCTTAGCGATCTCTGCTACCTTGTGTTAGGTGCCGACATAAGATCCTTGTACAAGATGCTTGAGAAAGCTCATAATCTTCGATCTTTTTTGTCGATGAAATCAATTCTTATAGCACCATCGTTCTGCATATGTATTTCATTCTTTTGTTTCATAAATGCAATAAAATCATCGTATAAGTATCAATGCAAATAGCTGTCATCTTTTTGGGCTATTAACTTGTAAATTCATTAACAACCTAATGAAGCCAATAGTAGTGTGAAGCCTCCTTAGAAGGTCTTGAGTTCAACATCCATCCCTTTGTCTAATTAAAACAAAGAAATGTTAATTCTATATTTAAATGCTCTATACATTTGATTGTATAGTAATTTTCTTAATTTTGGAAAGTTTTGCTAAATTGGTGTTGTCATGGTCCTAATGGGGATAACAACATTTTTCAACTGTTGTTAGTCATTGAAAGAAACATGTAGTATTAAAAGGCTTCTTTTCTGTTCTTGACATTGGCTTATAAGAAAAGACAAAACATTAATAGAGAAGAAGCATAATAAATTAGTACATTGATAAAAAATAAAAAAATACACGTTAGATTTAAATATGCTCTCTCATTTTAAATAAAGAAATATTTCAATGAGAATTCAATCCAAGTAGAAAGGGTATCTTACTTAAAACCTTAACTTTGAGATCATATTAAAATGTTCAATCACAAATAAAAGTCAAATCAAGAGTAAGTGAGTCTTTTATCCCTATAACATAGATTCTTAAACATGATTTAGGTAATACAAGACTTCTTGTCATACCATTTTTAACATGTATTGCCAAAAGAATATAGGTAGTGATTTTTGTCAATGGCTAGGAAACCACATTTGGGGTATAGTGTTTACATATGAAGGATATTGTCTCTAGAATATAAGTCTTAATATCATACTAAAGAGTTTATTTTATCCTTTAAAATTGACTTATAGGAGATAAGACCATTTTCACTTTGGAAAGTATAATATGCCAATATATTAATAATACAAGACACACATTATTAAAGAAGTAAAATATTGCATCTATAAGAAACACGACAAATTACTATACCAGTAATCTGTGACACATACTAAATTATAACATTTAAAAACAGTTATTTAGATATATATATACCCTCCTTTATAAGCTAATTTTTAGGGATGAAATTTATTATTTTAACTCAGTTTCTGAAATTAGATTTAGAAAGTGATACTCCTCGTACATGAGAGATGATGTATGATCTTTATGACAAACTCTGTAACCAATGTTAGTTATAATTAAAAATGGGTATATGATTATTATGCATTATCTAAAAGCTAAAAAGGAATTTCAAATAAAATATATATTCCTCCATTCTGAACTTTCTTAACAGGACAACTTTTTCGAGGCTCACGAGAAGGAGATAGGGGTGTGTGCGTTAACGCTCGAAACATTTTAGATTATATCGCACAAGCAGACAGGCCAATCGAAGATCCGAATCTGGCATGGAAGGTTCCAGATGGTGTAACAGCCTGTCGGGAGTCTCACTCAAGACCTAGGCATTATTGTGTAACAACGGTATCTTTAACTTTGGGTTTTCCGGCCACTCTCTCTCCTCTCCGGTCAACCCGTTGGATTATATTAAAAAGTTGAATTATATTAAAAGGCCCCATTCACCTTAAAAACCGTTCATTAAGGTAGTGGAAGTCTTCTCTTATATGTTGTCGTTTTTTTGTTTTGTGCTTATGTGGGACTGCTTGTAACACAACCACACACAGCTCTCTCACAAACTTCGTTACTAAGCCCTACAATTTGGCTTAATATTTTTGTTATTATTGTATATATTTTGTCTTTTCTTATTAGTTTAGGTATGGTTTTCTATAAATGTAACATAAAATGCTTGTAAGTAATACACAATGATAGAGAAATCTTTTATGTTCCCTAGCATTTTCATTTTCTTACACAACCTCTTGTGATTTTTTCTTAGCTGATATTCTTTACCAATCGATCCTACCATCATCTTTTTGTCCAAAATATTGTTCATGTAACAGAAGCTGCTTAAAGAAGACTAATGTTGTTGCAGGGAAAGCACCGAGAGTCCCTAGCTGTTTACCGTGGGTTTCAGTTCCATCTTTCTGTACCATGTCTGAGCGATCTCGGCTACTTGTCATGTAAAACTTTTTGCTTCTGGCTGGAACAGCTACCGATATCAGAGGTTCTTGAACTTCAAACCTTTCCTTTCCCTTTCCTTTTCAAGCTAGCCTTATTCATGTCCTCCTGGTAGATATATCTTTTTGAGGTAATTCAATATTTACTTGCTCTAGGTTTCAGATTCTCTGTTTGGTAGTATAAATTCTATGGATCCTGCGTTTGCTGGGTTACTAGATTTCCAAAAAAAACCTTCGGTTGACAATGACCAAGCCATTTCCTTCATTTCCAATCAACGCCCAGACCTTTTGAAGGAGAACAATTTCCATTTTCCCTCCCGGAACCTTAACTTCCTTCAAAATCCATCGCTTTCACCTAACCTGGATTACAGCGATTCCGCTCCGCCGATACATGTGGCCCCTGCGGCGGAGTCATATGCTCCTCACGCTAGCAGTAACTTGTGCGCACCGTCTGCGCTTAGGTGTTTAGAGGGAGTATCGTCCTTCGACAATAGGGAGTTCACGGAAACGATACGGAATTACATAAGCCAGATACTTATGGAAGAGGACATAGAGAGCAAGCCCAGCATGTTTTACGATCCACCCGGACTCCGTGCCACTGAGAAATCGTTCTATGACGCTCTTGGGGAGAAATACTCCTCCAATCTATACCAGGAAGAAGCACCTTATCTCAATCACAACCCGGGGAGCTCTGATGTTTTTTGTGGAAGCAATGGTGGTTATCATAGTATTGGCAGTAATTCTAGCACCAACAATACTACCGATCCACGCTGGGTAAGTGATGTTGGGGTGTACATGTCCTGTTTCTCACAGGCTGCGGTTCCTATTCACCACGTATTCCAACCCAATTTGGAGCTCAGTAGTGGATCACAATTTTTATCTTATCAGTTGAACAGCGTCGGCAATAAAGGTGAAAGCAAGGAGGTCGTGGCACAGAAATCTTTTACTGATACTGAATCTGAGTTGCGGAATAGTAGAGGTCTAGAAAGAGAAAGAAAGTGCATTCCTGGGGGTAATCAGTTGTTTATTAACTCGGAAACTCGCAAAGTACCAGCAGAGTTAAGAGGTCAGGATCAAAAGGAGGCATTTGCAGGGAACAAGGGTGTGAGAGAGAACTCAACGGGTGGACTGAGGTTAAGGAAGAAACATAAGAGGGAAGATTTGGAAGTAGAAGAAAGAAGGAGCACTAAGCAGCGTGCGGTTTTTGTGGAAGAGTGTGAGTTATCAGACAAATTTGATAAAATATTGCTTTGCACTAGAGCTCCTTCTCAGCTACTCGTTGATGATACCGATGAATCCTTGCAGAATGAAGCAAGCAGAGTCTTACAGCCAAATGTATCGCCGCAAGGAGCTAAACGTGGGAAGAGTCGTGCTAAGAAACGGGGCGAAACGCAGGATATGTTTGATTTAAGCACTTCTCTGACTTTGTGTGCACAGGCTTTCTCAGCAAGTGACTATAAAACTAGAAATGAGTTGCTGAAGCAGATTAGGCAACATTCTTCCCCACATGGTGATGGATCTCAGAGGTTGGTGCATTTCTTTGCTAATGGCCTTGAGGCACGTATGTCTGGCACTGGGATTGAAACTCAAACCTCTTATTTTTCCATGATTCGCTGTAGGATCTCAACTTCTGAAGTTTTGAAAGCTTATGCTGTTAATATTTCAATCTGCCCTTTCAAGAGGTTTGCAAAATGATATATAATGTTGCAGAGAAAGCAACAAGTCTTCATATAATAGACTTTGGTATCGGATATGGTTTTTGCTGGCCAATTCTGATCCAGAAACTCTCAGAAAGAGTTGGAGGACCTCCCAATCTACGAATTACAGGGGTAGAGTTCCCCCAACCTGGATTTCGTCCAACAAAGAAAATTGAAGAAACAGGTCGTCAATTGGCTAAGTATTGCAAGCAGTTTAATGTTTCTTTTGAGTACCATGCTTTAGCGTCACAAAATTGGGGGAGCATCCAAATTGAGGACTTCAAGATTGATAGAAATGAGATACTTGCTGTTAACTGTTTTAACCGATTTGAAAACCTTCAGGGTGATGCAGTTGAAGGGACTACTCCGCAGGATGGGCTTTTGAAGTTAATCAGCAGGATGAATCCTAATATTTTTACGCACTTTATTGTTAATGGATCCTACAGTGCCCCCTTCTTTGTCACACGGTTCCAGGAGGCTCTTTTCCACTTCTCGGCATGGTATGACATATTGGATGCTACTTTACCTCGTGATAACCTGCAGAGGTTGATATTTGAACGAGGGTTCTTGTTAGACAAGACATCACGTCCCTCACCTAGGTCTCACAGGCCTATAGCTACCTAGACTAGACTTACAGTGTATTATAGCCTACGGTTCACTGTTGTACATTATTTTACTGTTTTTCCCTTCTTCATATACGGTATCCTGATGTATAGACATTTGAGCTAATAGAAACAGTTAGATTTTATCACTGTTCATCGTCTTCTATCTTGGTATCGAGCTCAGCTCCGGCGAAAGCCTGCAATCCTGCATTCTTGTGTTCTCTTTGAACCTTCATCCCTTCTTCCCCTTTGTTTCTTTTTTCCTTCCCTTCTGTCTTTTTCAACGCCAGACCCACCATGTCCACATCTTCTTCCGAGTCTAACTCCTCCTCCACCCGCATTACAGACCCGCTTCCCTCTCCTCCCACTACTCCTCCTGTTCCTAGTCTTCTCTCTTCTCCCTCCCTCCCTGAACGCCTCAATGGCTCTAATTATATCATATGGCGCACGATGCTTGAACCATTTCTGGACGCTGCTCAACTTCTCCCCATAGTTGAGGGCTCTGAACCCGAACCACCCACCCACCTCCTTGCCCCTACCAACCCGACCCAAGCCTCCATTTCCTCTTCAATCGGTCCAACCCGCATACCCAACCCGGCCCATGCCCACTGGCGGGTTCGCGATCGCACGGCGATAGGGTGGATTCTCACCACCGCCACCGCCCCAATCGTCACCCAGCTCACTACTTTTCGCACCTCCGCCGCCATCTGGGCCCACCTTGCAACCACCTTCGCCCAACAGTCGACAGCCCGCGCCGCTGCTCTCCGCCTTGATCTTCAGAACCTCCGCCATGGTGACCGCTCTGTTGCGGCTTTCTTGTAGGAAGTCACGCAGATCTCCGATCAACTGACTTTGATCGGAGAACCCCTTCATGACAGTGAGTATAATACTCACGTTTTCCGCGGGCTAGGGCCCGAATATCATGCCCTAGCCGTCGCGGTCTCCGTCAGCTCCAGGGTGGCGCCGATGTCCCGCGAAGATCTCAACGGCCTCCTTCTCTCCCACGAGGCCTCCGTCGACGTCAACAGCCGTGATCTCATGGCCTCTTCCACCCCCGCGGCGTTCGCCGCCCATTCTAGGTCCACTACTGCCTTTCCCCATCGAGCCTCTTCTCCGGCGAGTGGCTTTCCACGCGCCGCACCCTCGGCTTCTTTACCCCCTCTTCTCCCGAATCCCCCAAACTTTTCTCCCTCCACCGCCGCCGGCGGCGGCCGTGGCAAGCGGCGGCCGCCCTTCTGCCAGCTCTGCCGCCGCCGCGGCCACCAGGCCTTCAGCTGTCGCGAGCGCTTCAACGCGCAATTCACCCCTCCCCCCCCAACCGGCCTTTTCCTCCTCTCACCCCTCGGCTCACCTCACTTCCCCCACTCCTCCACTTGGCCCGGCACCTCACTTCTCCCCAGCCCAGCCCCCCTTCCCCTCATATCCCCCACAGGCCTCCCTGGCCCACTCTCCCTTGGCCCACCTCTCATACCCATCCATGCTCCCCCCCGTGGACCCAGGCCTGTACCCTCCCATATATCCCTCTAGCCCGGCCCACAACCCAACTCTCCCTCCTTTCCAGGCCTCTCCCTTGGCCCAGGCCCAGGCCCACCCCTCTGCCCAGGCCCAAGCCCAAGCCCACCTCGCCTCTCAAGCCCTATATAACCCCCTCCCTCCCTTCTCCCCTCAGGCCCATCTTACCTCCTTTTCCCCTCATAATCCCCCTCCCTCTACCCTTGCTACCTCTTCCTGGTTCACTGATTCTGGTGCCACTCATCATGTCACCGATTCTACTGAGGGCCTCACCTCTGCTGTCCCTTACACTGGTTCTCAGCAGCTGACCGTCGGTGATGGTGTCTCTCTTCCCATCACCCATATCGGTACTTTTCTCTCCTCTTCTCTTCCTTATATTCGACTCACTGACATTTTAGTCGTACCTGGCATTGCCAAGAACTTATTATCAGTTTCCCATTTTGCCACTGATAATCATTGTGTCTTTATTTTCTTTAACACTCATTTTTTTGCTCGATCTCTTTCTACTGGTCAGATCCTACTCAGTGGCACACTTGATCGTGGTTTATACCGCGTCTCACCCCCCGGCGTTGCTTTGTCTCCTTTTGCACTTTCCGCTGCCTCCACTAGCTCCCTCTCCCTGTGGCATCACCGACTTGGCCATGCTTCCCCTATTGCTTTTGTTCGTCTTTTGACCTCTACGAACATTCCTTTTACTCGCACTTCCTCCCCTCTTTGTACTGCGTGTGCTCTTAGTAAGAGTCACCGCCTTCCCCACCCCCTACCCAGTCTCGGGCTTCCCAACCCCTTGAACTGGTACATTTTGATGTTTAGGGACCCGTTCTTGTAACCTCCTTTCACGGTTATAAATATTATGTTTGTTTCCTCGATGATTATTCTCGTTTCACTTGGTTTTATCCTCTTACCACTCGTGCTTAGTTTTCCACTGTTTTTCGCACTTTTCACCGCTTTGTCACCACTCAGTTCCCTTTCCCTCTCCGTACTATACAGTGTGACGGTGCTTCTGAGTTCCTTTCCTCCGATCTTCGTTCCTATCTTTCTACTCATGGCATCCACCAGCGGGTTTCCTGTCCGTATTCCCCGTTTCAGAACAGGACTGCGGAACGGAAACACCGCCATATTGTTGAGACCGGTCTTGCCCTCCTTCTTCATGCCTCTATTCCCCCCGTCTTCTGGGAATTTGCCTTTGAGACTGTGGTTGTCTTGATCAACCGCCTTCCCACGGCCGTTCTCAACCACCTTTCCCCTTGGCAGGTTCTCTTTCATCATTCTCCTTACATCTCCACTCTTCGTGTTTTTGGTTGTGCCATCTTCCCTTACCTCCGTCCCTATGCCCCTCACAAACTTGCTCCCCGCTCTCGTCCCTGTATCTTCATGGGATATCCCCCTGGCTACCGCAGTTATCGGTGTTATTGTCCCTCCACTCGTCGTTTCTACATCACTGCCGATGCTCTCTTTGATGAGACCATCTTCCCTTTCTCTTGTCCATCTCCTTCCGCCCCCTCCTCCTCTCCCTCCCCTCCCACTCCACCTATTCTCCTCCCCCTCCTTCCCCCCCCTCCCCCCCTTCCCTCTCTACCTCCTCCTCCCCTTCTTCCTCCCCCTCTCCTGCTTCAGCCCCCCCTTCCTCCCCTCCTTCCGTTGTCCCTTCCCCTCCCTGTCATCCTATGATCACCCGTCTTAAGGACGGTACTGTGACTCGCCGCCTTCTCACCCGCCACCATACCTTTGCCCTCACTGCCACTGCCCATCCCTACCCTGAACCCACATCCTTTTCTCAGGCTGTTCGGGACCCCGAGTGGCAGGCCGCCATGGCGGCCGAGTATTCTGCTCTTCTGCAGAATGGTACATGGGATCTTATTCCCCTTCCCCCTGGTGCTCGTCCTATTGGTTGCAAGTGGGTCTATAAAGTTAAGCTTCACTCCGATGGTTCTCTTGAGCGCTACAAAGCGCACTTAGTGGCGAAGGGATTTCATCAGCAACCTGGTATTGATTATACGGAGACATTCAACCCAGTGGCCAAACCGGTCACGATTCGCACTCTCATTGCTCTTGCCTACTCTCGGGGGTGGTCCCTCCGGCAGCTTGATGTCTCCAACGCCTTTCTGCATGGTTCTCTTTCTGAGGAGGTCTATATGGTTCAGCCCCCCGGCTTCCTTGATGCTTCCCGTCCTCATCATGTCTGTCGTCTTCGGCGCTCTCTCTACGGGCTCAAGCAAGCTCCTCGGGCCTGGTATTAGCGGTTGAGCACCTTCCTCCTCTCTTTGGGTTTCTACATCTCTGCTGCTGACACCTCTCTCTTTTTACTCCACACCTCTCAGTACAACATTATCTTGTTGGTCTACGTGGATGATATTTTGCTGACTGGTTCTTCCCAGGCTCCTCTCACTTCCCTCCTTACTACTCTTTAGCGGGAGTTCACGATTAAAGATCTCGGTCCTCTTCATTATTTTCTTGGCATTGAGGCTCTTCACACCTCTCAGGGCTTACTCCTTCATCATGCCAAGTTTACTCATGACATTTTGTCTCGTGCTCGGATGTCTGACGCCCGTGCTGTGCCGACGCCCTGCACGCCTACAGACTCTCCCTCTCAGTGGGATGGCGACCCTTTTCCTGATCCTCTGCAGTACCGGAGTATCGTGGGTGCTCTCCAGTACCTCACTCTTACCCGGCCGGACATTGCTTACGCCGTTAACTCGGCTTGCCAGTTTCTCCATGCTCCCACCACTACGCATTGGCATCTTGTTAAGCATATTCTGCGCTATCTCACCAACACTCCTCGTTATAGCCTTCATCTCACTCGGAGCACCTCCACCGCCTTTCATGCCTTCTCTGATGCGAGCTGGGCCGGTGATCGTGATGATCGTCGCTCTGTTGGTGGTTTTGGTGTTTTTCTTGGTCCCAACCTTATTTCTTGGTGTTCCCGCAAACAACGCACCGTTGCTCGCTCTAGTACAGAGGCTGAGTACAAATGCTTAGCTGACACCGCTGCTGAAGTTATCTGGATTGAGTATCTCCTTCGGGATCTTCGTGCTCTCGCCCCTCACCCTCCTGTGCTCTGGTGTGACAATCTCTCTGCTCTCTACTTGGCAGCGAACCCCGTTTTCCATGCTCGCACGAAGCACATTGAGATTGATTATCACTTTATTCGGGAACGCTACCTCCGCGGGCAACTCCTTGTTCGCTTTATCTCCTCTGCTGACCAGCCCGCCGATATCTTCACCAAAGGATTGTCCACCTCTCGCTTCCGGTTGTTACGGTCCAAGCTGACGGTTCTTCCTGACCCATCAGCTTGCGGGGGGATGTTAGACAAGACATCACGTCCCTCACCTAGGTCTCACAGGCCTATAGCTACCTAGACTAGACTTACAGTGTATTATAGCCTACGGTTCACTGTTGTACATTATTTTACTGTTTTTCCCTTCTTCATATACGGTATCCTGATGTATAGACATTTGAGCTAATAGAAACAGTTAGATTTTATCACTGTTCATCGTTTTCTATCTGTTCTTAGGAAGGGAGGCCATGAATGTTATTGCATGTGAAGGCACTTCGAGGTTTGTGAGGCCCGAGACATACAAGCAGTGGCATGTCCGGAAGATGAGGGCTGGTTTCAGGCAGCTCCCAGTGGAACGAGAGCTCCTGACCTCATTGAAGTCGAAGGTGAAGCCATGGTACCACAAGGAATTTTTGGTAGACAAAGACAAGGGGTGGGTCCTTCAGGGCTGGAAGGGCCGTATTCTCTATGCTTCCTTTTGTTGGGTGCCGACATAGGATCCTTGTACAGGATGCTTGAGGTTGCTTTGCATCTGGAGTTTGATTGTCATGACCGACAGAGAAGAGTCGATACTGATGATGGAGAGATGCATTCTGTTATGGGAGATAAGAGTTGAACTTTAGAAATAGATGATGTGGCAATCAGTTCGCTTGTAGATCATCTGTTGTAAATGTGGTATTAATCACTTCTAATTGGGTAATTATATTTTCTATATTGACATTAATGACTTTTCAAGCCATTTTTACCGCTTTGACGTAGATGTTTTAGTTGCAATTAAATTGGCTATTTGCTTACTTGTTCGGACTTTTGTCCCTTTTAAATAAGATGAGACAAAAGTAAAATATTTGAAGAGTATAATAAATAGTTACTAGCACAAACTATTAAAAGTCATGGTTGTTACATATTGTCAATATTTTAACATATTATCGTTTATAAATATTTAAGCATCTTTTTTGGAAATTTTTTTTTAAAGAAAATGTTAAACCATTTTAACTTAGTATTATTGTTAGGTTCAAGTGCAATATCCCTTTAAGGTTTAAGTTTTTTGTGATTCCATGTTATCACTTCATCCCATTAGTTTAGTAAGCAAGTATGTTAAAGTAATATTTGTTTCACATTATCAATATTTTTAATTAATATCAACTTTTTTTAAAAAAAAAACTTAAACAATAGCTATTAAATAGGAAAGTGTCTTACTATGACCACATTGAAAACATGAAGTACGTTGTATCATTTTCCATGATTCTACTATCGCAAAGGGTCGGGCAGTTGGATTCATCTTTTTCTTTGACATTTAGTCGTCGGTCTAAGAGCCTTTGGACTTGAACTTTGAAAGATTAATTTTCTTTGACAGTTATGTAAATTTTTTGGATGTGATTATCATGGACTTTTTAGACTATTTCTTTTTTGTAATTAGTTGAAACAAGGTAGTGTGACAGCTTCTATTTGAAGTAAGAAAAATATTACGTAAACTTTTTTCTTGAGGGGTTAGGGAATTAATTTCTTAAATATTTGGAAGCCATTTTGTTTTTTGGTTTAGAAATAGCCTATGTAAGATTATTATTTATTTATTTTTATGAATATGTGAGCTTATTTATCAAAGAATAAAAGAATACAAAAACTTAAGGATATACCCCAATATTACAATTTATGTAAGAGAAATAGAATTTGAAATTCACTAGTTATAATACAATAAAACATTTGTTTGTGAGAGTTTAATGTTCCTAAAGAAAGATGTTCTTTCACAAACTACTTTCCTGATTCTAGCTAATAAAATTAATATTTCAAAAGTTTTATTTTGAAAACATTTATGATTATGTTCAAATCATATATAATAGAGACATACTAAGAAAAAAAGTTTAAGAAGCTTTATAATCAAATTATTTCTCTTAATTGCTTTAATCATTCATTGCAGTTCAGACTTCCACTCATCAATGTTATTATGAATGCTTTATTGTGCTAGAATACTTTTCCAAATCTAGCTAGTCCAAGTACATTGAAAAAACCAATGTGACCTACTTTAATATTGAGAACCACAAAAATTACAATATAGATCAATTGAATGAAGTCATTAAGAAATCACTTTTGCTGTAGGAACTCTGTCCATACATATGAGCTAACCAATAAAGTTATGTTTGTTAATTCCTCTTGATCATATCAAATCATACCATTCAACCTTAGTATTTACTTAGCACAATTCCTCGTATGTTTCTTAACAACAATAAAAAGGTTTAGAAAGTACAGAGGTGAGAATTTGTAATAACTTTAGAAGATCTCTCCAACTAAAATTATTTTATTTTAAATGGTTAGAGAGTGCTATCGGGAATTCCCATGCCATGGGCCCTTATTTATCTATGATTAATCATTTTTGTTTTTTAAAAAGAAGATTGTGAAGGATTTACTTTGTAGTTCCTAAGTGAGTGCTTCCCTAGATCTTTTGCTTTATATATGCAATAAAGTTATCATACAAATATCAATGCAAATAACTATCATCTTTTGAGCTTTTAAGTTGTTAATTAATTCTGTCAATTCATTAATAGACTAATGGAGTTAATAATAGTTTGAAACCTCCTTGACTTAAGGGGTTCAAATATGACACCCTTTATTTTACAGCATATAGGTATCTCATTATGTTTGTTAAAAAATTTTGTTGTTTCTATTCCATTTTAAAGAGAAGTTTAGGTCAAGTGGCAACCTTTACCTATAGGGCAATACAAATTGAATATGGACAGTTCAAGTATAATGGGAAATAATTCTCATAGAATATACTTACAAATCATGACAGGATCATCATTATGGCTTTTCACTTAAGTTGGCACTAGGTAGCAATATGAATGTCAAAGCTTACACCTTGCTAAAGACCCTAAGATATATCAAGAATGGAACCAGATTTCCCACATTATTGAATGAGACTTCCTTTACTTAATCTAATGTATGCTTAAAAAATAGAGAATTTTGTGTAAACTAGAGTACATCATTTGACAATGTATATTCATAATGCCAGCATATATGAAATCACAACATGTATATTGAGTAATCAATGTAATTATAGATCATCTAAATAATTATAGATATATAATCCAAAATGTGAAACTATTTGATTATTCTAGATTATTACTATGCTCATGCTTAACTATTTTTATAAAGGATAAATTAGACTTAGGTAATTATAAATCATTATAGGGTTAAGCATATGTGCTATCTAATATAGTTCATACTTTTATTTTAAGTTTTTATATGATAGTTTGATATGTAGGTGTTTCACATTTTTAAAAGGTTAGACTTATACCCAACTTTTTATATTTATTTGAGGTATGATTATTATACCTAGTCATGTTGTTATTAATAAAATTTTGTTAGGTAAAATTTTCTGTCTCTTAAAGAAAAAAATAACAAAAAATTACTTTGCCAAACTAAAATACTAATTATATATTTGAGCGCTATGTACACATGATTTTGTAGTAGTTTTTCGATTTTTGGAAAGTTTTGCTAAAACAGCCGTTTGTTCATCCTCACGGGGGATAATAACACTTTTCAATTGTTGTTGGTCATTCGAAGAAATATGTAGTGTTATAAGGATTTATTTATTTTTTCATAATAGTGATTTATAAGAAATAAAATACCTTAATATATAAGAAACATAGTAAGTGGATGTATTGATAATATGATATACATATTAGAATTCAATATGCCTTCTCATTACACATAAAGAAATATTTTTTATGGGAATTCAGTCAAACTATGAAGGGTTTTAACTTAGAACCTCCACTTTAAGATTACATTAGAATGTTCAATCATAAATAAAAGTCAAATTAAAAGTAAGTGACTCTTTTATTCTTAAAACATAAATTCTAAAACTTTATTTAGGTAATGTAATCATTTAGTCATTCTATGTTTAACTTATATCCTCGTAGTAATATGGGTTGTGATATTTGTTGATGGTATATATCTCCTTGCAAACTATTTTAGGGTGTGAGATTTATATATGAAGGGTACTATCTTTTGAATATAAGTTCTAATATTAAATTAGAGAGTTCATTTTATCCTTTAAAATTAACTTATAAGAAAGAAGATTATTTTTCATATTAAAAAACAAAATATACTAATATACTAATAATACAAGACGCACATAATTAAAGAGGTGAACAATTGCGTATATAAGAAACACAATGGACTATTATACTGATAAGAAGAGGCACGTATTGAATTTTAGTGCTGAAGTACAACATATCCCTGTTTATTTGTTGTAGGGATTATCTTGATTTGTTAAGAGTTATTCTTAGCTGGTTAGGGGTCTAATTATGCATTCGCTTTCTCAATTCATTTTCGTCTCTTGCCTTCGAAATTGACGTTAGGTTCGACTGAGTTGTTGGTGCATGAATCTACCGCGTCAACTACGGTCGCCACATCAGACGAGTTGGCCACGTCATTATCTCTCTCCCAACATGAACTCATCTCCTCAGCGCGAAATGTAAGAACGGCGGCATCTTTGATTTGCACCAGAGCGCATGGCTGATAGGGAATCTCACTGTTGTAACCATTTTTTATTCTAGAATTATTCTTTGATAATTGTCCGAATGTTAGAATCGATTCATTGGTTGGTAGGATGAGTTTTCAATAGACCACAGTGTTTTTAACTGTGTCTTCGGGCCCACTGTCACCTCTTGTGATTTTTTCTCAGGCAGTCCACCCTACTTTAATCTCTTTGTTGAGAACATTGTTTATGTCGAGAATATTGTTTGGCGAGAAGACCAGTGTTGTTGCAGGGAGAGGGCCGAGCGTACCTCACTATATCTCGTCGGTTTCAGTTCCATCTTTCTCTATCACATCTGAGCGAGCTCTGCTATTTGTCATATAAACCTGTTTGGTTATGGCTGAAACATCGACGGATATCAGGAGGTTCTTGAACTTTAAACCTTTATATTCCCTTTTCCCTTTTTAGCGACCTTTATTCATGCCTTCGTGGTAGATATATCTTTGTTTTTCAGAGGCTTTTTAGGCAGTTCATTCTTTATTTGCACTGGGTTTCGGATTCTTGGTTTGTAGCATAAATTCTATGGATCCTGCTTTTGCTGGGTTGCTGGATTTCGTAAAAAATGCTTTGGTCGACGATGACCAAGCCATTTTCCCCAATTCCAACCAATGCCCAGATCTTTTAAACGAATACAATTTCCATGTACCCTCCCCGAACCTAAACTTCCTTGAAAGTCCATGGCTTTCACCTAACCGGGGTTCCAGCGATTCCGTTCCGCCGATATATGTGGCCCCCGCGGCTGAGTCATATGCTCCGAACTCTAGTGATAACTCGTGCGCACCGCCTGCCTTTAGGTGTTTGGAGGAAGTAGCGTCCTTCGACGACAGGGAGCTCTCGGAAACGTTACTGAAGTACAAAAGCTAGATACCAATCGAAGAGGACATAGAGAACAAGCCCAGCATGTTTTACGATCCATTCAGCCTGCGAGCCACCGAGAACTCGTTCTATGATGCCCTCAGCGAGAAATACTCGTCCAATCTATTCCAAGAAGAACTACCTTATAATTGAATTTGGTAATAAAGGACAAGGCTCGTACCAAAAAGGGCTTTGAATTATATAGAATAAAGGCTAGAGAAAATTGATACAAAAGCTCTAGACCATGTCTGGACTTATACAGCCAGATTCAGCCCTTAAGATAATGTTTAAATATTACATATATAGCCGGTATGGTCAGCGTTCTTATTTATTCCTGGACTTCTTGATATGGCCGGTCAGGATGACTTTCTTCACAACTTCATCTTCATCTTGGACGGTGCCTTCCTTCTTAGCCTTGTTCCTTGTATGATTGGGCAGTGGAGCACTAAACCTTGGAATCTCTTGAGATGACTCACCACATTCATAGATTGAGAATGCAGAATGCTTGCTTACTTGCAGACCTTGTTGTCCAGTGGGCTTGGGAATATAAGTTTGCTTATGAAGAGCTCGTGGTGCATATATAGGTCTCCTCTTATCATGGATGTTGGATACTGCTGATGGATCACGTATAGTCAGTGCTCTCCTGGGCTGTGGCAGCGTGTTCAGTAGTGCAGTCAAGGCACAATGGCCTTCTTTCTCAAACTTCAATCTATTCATTTTAGTTTGTTCAAGAAACATGTTAGGAGCTTCAACACTTATATCAATCACAACTTGGGTAGCTCTGACGTCTTTTGTGGAACCAATGGTGGTGATCATGGTATTGGCAGTAATTCTAGCACTAATAACACTGTCGATCCACACAGGATAAGTGATCTTGGGTAACAAAAGTCCTCATTCTCACAGGCTGCGGTTCCTATGAACTATGTTTTCCAGCCCAATTCGGAGCTCAATAGCGGATCACAATTTTTACCTTATCAGTTGAACAGCGTGGATAACATAGGTGAAAGCAAGGAGGTTTGGGCTAAGAAAAATTTTACTGATGCTGAATCGGCATTGTAGTTTAGTCGAGGTTTAGAAGAAGCTAGCAAGTTACTTCCTGAAGGTAATCAGCGGTTTATTGACTTGGAGACATGTATAGTACCAGCAGAGTTGAAAGGTCAGGATCAAAAGGAGACATTCATAGGGGAGGCAGGTGTGAGAGAGAATTCACCGAATGGGATAAGGTTAAGGAAGAATCATAAGAAGGAAGATGTGGAAGTAGAAGAAAGGAACAACAAGCAGTGTGCGGTTCACATGGAAGAGTGTGAGTTATCAGAGAAATTTGATAAAGTGTTGCTTTGTATTGGATCTCCTTCTCAGCTATGCATTGACGATAACGATGAACCCTTGCAGAGTCTTGCAGACAAATGGACCGCCGCAAGGAGCTAAAGGTGGGAAGAGTCGTGCTAAGAAACAGGGCAAAACGTGTTACACGTAATGGAGTGTCACTGTGCACTTAAGTGACGTGTAGAAAGAATGGATGGTGGCAAGTTTCTCTTTCACGCTGCCCCACTCTTTCTCTGTCCTCTGAAGAACCCAGAAACTGGAAACGTGACTGTGGGTGGAGTATCCAGGAAGCCAAGGTTGCATGCGGGCATCCTTGGGAAATTAAAGCTGAAGCATTGGAAGCGTGGAAGACTATCCAAGGTCCAGTGAAGGAAGCGTGTAGGTTTATCTTTGCTAGTCTATATATTTTGTTGTATTTTCCTTTGAAGTTGAATCAAGTGTAGGAACTATCCTTGTATTTTTGTACTTTTGTTTATCCTAATGAAAAACGCCAAATCTTTGGCAAATTTGTGTGTTCTTGTTGGGTATAAACTGTTCTTGCTTGCTGCTTGAATAGTTTCTCTCAAATCTGTTCCTATTTGCTTGTGATTCCAAAAATCCCCAAATGTTTCCTCTGTTTCTGGTTTCTGCAACGTGTATATCAGAAGCAGTTGGTTAAGTTTTTTTCTTTAACAGTGGCATCACAGCCAGGTTCGATCTTTGAACTAGGTGTTTTTTTGCTTCCGCAATGGCTTCTGAATCCCCCTTATGAACCCCTCCTTCAGGCTCTACGTCCTGAAATCCTAATACTGTTTTCATTCCTAACACTCAGCTCCCTCTTCCAATATTTGATGGGGAAAAATATCATATCTGGTCCACCAAAATGACTAGTTATTTATGATGTCAGGGTATGTTGGTGCTGGTTGAGAAAGGCACACAAAGGACAGAGGCAGATGGTGAGCGGTACAAAAAGGAGCAGGAAAAGGAGATGTGGACTTTACTTGTCCTTCAACTGGCTATAGTTGACAACATCTTCCCGAGGATCTCTCATGCTCAAACTTCCTTTGAGTTATGGAAAATCCTGGAGAATGAATATCTTGGCAATCCGAGGGTAAGACTTATAAAATTGCAGTCTCTTAGAACTGATTTGGAATGTATGCATATGGATGATGCTGAATATGTGGTTGATTATTACACTAGGCTTAATGGTGTGATTAGTAAGATAAGGGGTTTAGGTGAGGATATTACTAATAAGAAGGTAGTTGAGAAAATCCTCATTAGTCTTCCTGAAAAGTTTGATTCAGTGGTTACAACCTTAGAAGAGACCCAAGACCTTAATACATTATCCTTGACTGAACTTATGGGTTCCCTAGAGGCACATGAGAAAAGGTTCAATAGGAGAAAAGGGAAGATGCTTGTAGAAACAGCCTTTAAGGCTAGAATGTCCCTAGAACCTACAAAAGTTAGTGATGATAGGGAATCTAGGGGTGAGGAAGACAAGACCGAGAGGAAAGGGAAGTTTCCCCCATGTAAGTTATGTAAAAAAAGCAACCATTTGGAGAAATATTGTTGGCAGAAAGGAAAGCCTCAGTGTAAATTTTGTCATAAGTTTGGTGATAACTCTATATTTTATAGAATTATTAATAGTATTTTGAGTAATGTTTAATATAGTTTTTATTAAATTATATTTGTATTTAATGATAATTATGTATATTTTGTTATTTTATGCAGGAAACTCAAAATTAAAGAAAAAGAAGAAAAAGAAGTAGAAAATCATGAAAAAGGAATAGAAAAGAAAACAAAGAAAACAAGGGTAAGCACGTGGAAGCCATGTGAGGAAAGAGAGAAGAAGAATAGAAAGGAAACGTGGGACCTTATGTTGAATATTAAGGAAAGAGCGTGACTTCACGTGAATTATGCAAAAAGAAGTCAAATAAAAGAAGCTAGTGGAAAACACGTGGGACCGCAGGAGAGAAAAAGAGGCCGATTAACAAAACAAAACCGGGGAGGCGACTTTTATCTTGGAAGACCGAACGAAGAACGACATATAGGTGGAGAGAGAAAGGACCGAACATAGAGAGAGAGTGGAAAACCAAAGGAGAGAAACCGGAAAAGAAAGAGAAACAGAGGTGAACGGCTTCTCCTTCGCCGGAAAATCAGAGCCTACGCGCGACAGTGCGGGACTTTGAGAACGTGCAGCGGTTCGGCGAAAACCAACCGTTCTTGCGCTCATTTCTGGTGAAGGAGAAAGTTTACCGATGACCCATTTAATTCCGGCAATTTCTGGACATTTTCCAATTAGATCTGAGGAGTTTTCAGCAAGGAGGGAATAATTCCGGTGATTAGTAGCAGTTTCGCGGCGGTTTCCGGCGACATTCAACGAATGCCGTGAGTGGGCGATTTCTGGTGAAACTGTCTTTTTCCGGTGATTTTCCAGCAGATCTACTCGATCTTTTGGTAGATCTACATTTTGGGGCTCAGATCTGACTTTCTGTGAAGAATGGCGGTGGCGCGTGGCAGAGTGTGGCAGCGCGTGGCATTGGCGTGTGACGGTGGCACGTGACGGCGCGTGCAGCTCATTTTCATCCCTGTTTTAGATAGATTCTTTTCCTCTTCCTCTTATGTGTAGAAATTTATGCAAATCTAGCTTAAACAGAAGGACAATTTGGTGACAGCTTAGTTGTTTTTCAATTTGAGATGTTTTGTATGATTTTCTGCATTGTTCTAGTTTGTGTAAATATGTTATTTTAATCTATTGTGTTAGAGCTAAGATGGAACTTAATTATAATGTATGAATGATATGATTATTTGTGTTTTGTGAGATATTTTATGAACGTGGAGTTGCATATTACTGATCTCAATGCATTTGAGTGATTAGCTACCACTTAGATGATCTGATTTGCATATTTGAGTTCGAACGACGATGATATGCAGTTGCTTCATGTAATATGCAACCATAGATTAATATGGATAGAAATATACCATGTGATTTGTGTGGCTTTAGGTGCAAACTAGAATATTCACATATCTTAATGCACTTAGTTCATTTAATTCAGATGTAGACATACAATGGATTAATGAGTTAAGTAGGTTCGCTACACCTAGAAATACGGTAGTGAATAAACTAGGAAATTCCGCCATCACATGAATAGAATAAATCTTGCAAGCGTAAATGATCAGCATTTGTACTGAGTAATTAGGTGAAATCGGAAGCTCTAGCACATTTCGTTTATCAAGTTTAGATTAAATTTGGTTACTTAATTCATGTTTTACCATTTTGATTTGCTCGATAAACTTTAGAATCTATTCACCGTTAGTAATTAATTAGTTTAGTAAACACCAATCTTCGTGGGACGATATCTGTACTCATCATTATATTACTTGTTCGACATGTACACTTGCATGTAGAATTTCACCGAACATTTGGCCACTTAGAAAAGAACTGCAGGGCAAAAGAAGGACAGCAAGTCAACTTTATTGATGAGGGAGATGCAGAATCTACTCTATTTTATGTTTGTAATTTGATGACAACTACAGATAGGGAGATTTGGTATATTGATTCTAGTTGTAGTTCTCATATGTGCTTTGATGATAGCATTTTTTCTGATTTGGATAGGACTTTTAAGTCTCAAGTTAGACTTGGAAATGGAAACCTTGTTAATGTAGAAGGGAAGGGTACCATTTGTATTAGGACCCAACATGGTGATAAAAGGATTCATGAAGTATTATATGTTCCAAATTTGAGTCTAAACCTTCTTAGTGTAGGACAAATGATTGAGAAAAATTTTGCTCTAGTGTTCAAGAATGGGGTATATGTTATATATGAAGATAATGAGGAAATAGCTAGAGTAAAAATGTTGAATTCCAGAAACTTTCCTTTGAGGTTTGAATATGCAGAAGGTCATGCACTTAGTGTGGTTAAGGATAAATCATGGTTGTGGCATAGGAGGTATGGACACCTAAACTTTAGGTCTCTTAACAACCTTTTTGAGAAATGTTTGGTTGAAGGCATGCCTAGTATAAAAATACCAAAAAATCTTTGTGAAGGGTGCTAAACCGGAAAGCAACACAGGAAACCATTTCCAAGTAATCCTCACTTGAAGACCTCTGCTCCTCTTGAGATTGTGCACTTAGATGTATGTGGTTTCCCATGAGCATTCCTACCTGTGATGGAAGAAGCTTTTTCTTAGTGTTCATAGATGATTTCACTCGTATGGGATGGGTATATTTTTTAAGGAGCAAAGCAGAAGTTCTGGAGCATTTTAGAAGTTTTAAAAATCTGGTTGAGAATGAAGTAGAAAGAAAAATCAAGGTACTTCGCACTGATCAAGGAGGGGAGTACACATCAAGTGAATTTAAAAAATTTTGTGAAGAAGAAGGTGTTTTCCATCAACTGTCAGTCAGCTATACTCTAGAGCAGAATGGAGTTTCAGAGAGGAGAAACCGCACAATCATGGAAATGGCCAAGGCCATGATGGAAGAGAAGAGAATGACAAAAAGGTTCTGGGCAGAGGCAGTATACACAACAGTTTATCTGCTAAATCGAAGTCCCACCAGAGCAGTTGAAAGGAAGACTCCAGTTAAACCTTGGACAGGAAAAAAACCCTCTGTAAGCCATCTCAAAGTCTTTGGTTCCTTATGTTTTGTTCATGTTCCAGCACAAAAGAGAAGTAAGCTAGACAAAAGGGCACACAAAGGTGTAATGTTAGGTTACAACTTAAGATCAAAAGGCTACAGAATCTTTGATCTGGAAGAAAACAAATTGGTGGTGAGTCGAGATGTGGTTTTTGATGAAAAGGCAGCATGGAACTGGGAGAATAGTCAAGCTGAAGTCCAGAATGTGCTTGTTCCAAATATCTAGAATGGAGAATCCAGGTGTGAAGAAGCAATCTGGGTTGCTGAAGGGAGTACCTCACATTCTACTCCCATTACTTCTCCTCTCCAACTTGAGTATCCTGAGGAAACTGAGCCAAAAGCTAAAACATCAACTCTAGTAAGGATGAAGCCTCTTGAAGCTATTTATGAATGCTGTAACTATGCTGTTAATGAACTATCAAAATTTGAAGAAGCTATGAAGCAAGGAGAATGGAGGAAGGCCATGGAGGAAGAGATTGAAGTCATTACCAAAAATCAAACCTAGGAACTAAGTGACTTGCCTCAAGGGAAGAAAGCAGTAAGTGTGAAGTGGATCTACAAGCTAAAGATGGATGGAGAAGGAAAAGTGCAACGTTACAAAGCTAGATTGGTGGCCAGAGGGTTCACTCAAGTACTTGGAATGGATTATTCAGAGACTTTTGCACCTGTTGCCAGACTTGAAACCATTAGACTCATTGTAGCGTTAGCTGCACAGAATGGGTGGAAAGTTCATCAGCTTGATGTCAAAGCTGCATTTCTGAATGGTGAAATTGAAGAGGAAGTGTATGCTGAGTAACCCAAGGGTGAGAACAAGGAGTTTCCAAAAAAAGTCTTGAGGCTGAGGAAGGCATTGTATGGACTCAAACAAGCTCCTAGGGCCTGGTACAGCAAGATATGCAATTATTTCCTTGAAAGGCAGTTCAAGAGAAGTCCTAGTGAACCCACTCTTTTCATCAAAACTCAAGGTAACCATTTCTTATTGGTTTTTTATATGTAGATGATCTTATATTTACTGGTAGTACTGAGAAGATAGTGCTGGCCTTTAGGAATGATATGATGAGAACTTTTGAAATGAATGATTTATGATTGATGAAGTATTTTCTTGAATTAGAAGTATGTCAAAGCAGGAGGGGGATTTTTCTATTCCAGGGCTAGTCCTTAGAGAAATTACTGAATAAATTTCATATGAGAGCCTGTAAGTCAGTTAGCACCCCACTTGTCTCAAATGAGAAATTAATGGTGGATGATGGCTCTAGTAAAGTAGATAACACCTTGTTTAGAAGTCTTATTGGGAGCCTCCTGTACCTAACAGCTACTAAACCAGATATTTCATACTCTGTTGGCCTACTCTCACATTTTATGGAACAACCCACACAGACCCATCTTAGCAAAGCCAAAAGAATTCAAAGGTACCTTCAAGGAACACTTGAGTTTGGGTTGTTGTATGAATCCACAAATAAGTTCCAACTAATAAGGTATACTGATAGTGATTGGGGAGGTTCTGTGAATGACTCAAAGAGCACATCTGGGTACATGTTTAATATTGGCTCTGTTGCCTTCTCCTGGAAATCTAAGAAGCAAGAGTCAGTTGCGTTGTCCTCATCAGAGGCAGAGTATGTAGCAGCAGCAACAGCAGCTAGTCAATGTGTGTGGCTGAGAAGAATTATGAAGGAAATAGGGTTTGAGCAAAAGAATGGAACTACCATTTATTGTGACAATCAGTCAGCAATAAGTATGGCAAGAAATCCAGTGCATCATTCGCGTACAAAGCACATCTCTATCAAGGTTCATTACATAAGGGAAGTTGTGAGTAATGGAGAAATAGAGTTACAGCATTGCAGTAATGAAAAACAAATTGCTGATATTATGACAAAGAGTCTTGGGAAAGAATTGCATGAGAAGTTTAGAAGCCTCCTTAGAGTGACCGTGAACTCCATTAAGGAGGGGTGTTACACGTAATGAAGTGTCACTGTGCACCTAAGTGACGTATAGAAAGAATGGATGGTGGCAAGTTTCTCTTTCATGCTGCCCCACTCTTTCTCTATCCTTTAAAGAACCCAGAAGCTGGAAACGTGACTGTGGGTGGAGTATCCAGGAAGCCAAGGTTGCATGCGGGCATCCTTGGGAAATTAAAGCTGAAGCATTGGAAGCGTGGAAGACTATCCAAGGTCCAGTGAAGGAAGTGTGTAGGTTTATCTTTGCTAGTCTATATATTTTGTTGTATTTTCCTTTGAAGTTGAATCAAGTGTAGGAACTATCCTTGTATTTTCGTACTTTTGTTTATCCTAATGAAAAATGCCAAATCTTTGGCAAATCTGTGTGTTTTTGTTGGGTATAAACTGTTCTTGCTTGCTGCTTGAATAGTTTCTCTCAAATCTGTTCCTATTTGCTTGTGATTCTGAAAATCCCCAAATCTTTCCTCTGTTTCTGGTTTCTGCAACGTGTATATCAGAAGCAGTTGGTTAAGTTTTTTTCTTTAACAAAACGCAGGATCTGTTTGATTTAAGCACTTCTCTAATTCTCTATGCACAAGTTATGTCAACAGGTGATTATAGAACTGGAAATGAGTTGATGAAGCAGATTAGGAAACATTCCTCCCCACATGGTGATGGGTCTTAGAGGTTGGTGCATTTCTTTGGCAATGGCCTTGAGGCACGCATGGCTAGCATTGGGACAGAACTCAAACCTTTTATTCTTCCTTATTTTCCCATAAGATCCCAGCTTCTGACATTTTGAAGGCTTTTGCAGTTAATATTTCACTCTGCCTTTTCAAGGGGGTGAATTATTCATTGCTGGCAAAATGATATATAATGTCACAAAGAAAGCAACAAGTCTTCATATAATAGACTTTGGTATCGGATATGGTTTTTCTTGGCCAATTCTGATCCATGAATTGTCGAAAAGAGTTGAAGGACCTCCCAAGCTACGAATTACAGGGATAGAGTTGCCACAACCTGGATTCCATCCAACTGAGATAATTGAGGAAACGGGTCATTGCTTGGCTAAGTATTGCAAACGATTTAATGTTCCTTTTAAATTTCATGCTTTAGCATCATAAAATTGGGAAAGCATCCAAATTGAGGACCTTAGGATTGATAGAACTGAAATGCTTGCCGTGAACTATCCTAACCGGTTTGAAACCCTGCAGGGCAGTGCAGTTGAAGGGACAAGTCCACGAGATTGGGTTTTGAAGTTAATCAAGAGTTTGAATCCAGATATTTTTGTGCATTCTAATATTAATGCATCCTATAGTGTTCCCTTCTTTTTTACGCGGTTTCGAGAGGCCCTTTTCTATTTCTCGGCATGGTATGACATGTTTGATGCTACTTTACCCCGTGAGAACCCGCAAAGGTTGATGTTTGAAGGAGAGTTCTTAGGAAGGGTGGCCATGAACGTTATAGCATGTGAGGGCACTTCGAGGGTTGAGAAATACAAGTAGTGGCATGTCCTGATGATTAGGGCCGGTTTCAGGCGGATCCCCGTGGAACAAAAGCTCCTGACCTCGTTGAAGTTGATGACGAAGAAATGGTACCACAAGGATTTTGTCATTGATGAAGACAAGGGGTGGGTTCTTCAAGGTTGGAAAGGCCGTACTCTTTGTGCTTCATCTTGTTGGGTGCCAACTTAGGATTCTTATGAGGACACATCAAGTCCATCTCTTTATGCTCCATCGGTCTCGAAATTCCGTTGTGTTGACATTGCTTGGCGTCTATGGTTTATTGTCGTGGCCACAAGAGGAGAAGAATCGATACTGATGAT
Source organism: Casuarina glauca (assembly GCA_028551395.1). Lineage (NCBI taxonomy): Eukaryota > Viridiplantae > Streptophyta > Magnoliopsida > Fagales > Casuarinaceae > Casuarina > Casuarina glauca. The sequence goes on along the minus strand of CM052352.1, from coordinate 25,877,189 downwards.
AGAGAGATGTATCTTGTCAAAGAAGATAAGAGTTAGACTTAATGTAAAGATAGATAATGTGGCAAATAGTTCGCTTTTAGATCATCTTTTGTAAATGTGGAATTAAGCACTTTAAATTGTGCAATTATATTTTCTAAATATGACATTAATGCCTTTTTAATTCTTTTTACCGTTTTGATTGATTAAATTGGCTAATACATTTTTAGTTGCAATTAAATGGCTACTAGCCTACTTATTCGGACTTTTGTCCTTTTTTAATAGAATGAGACAAAAAAATATTTGAAGAATGTTAGAAATAGATATATATTGCCCACATTTTAATATATTTTCTTTTTTATTTATTTAAGTATTCCTTTTCAAAATATTGTTTTAAGTGAAGAGGTTAAACTATTTAAGTATCTCTTTTTAGGTGCAACATCTAGTTATGAATTAGGTTTTTGGGGTTGCATGTCATCATTCAATCCATTACCTGCAGACCCATAAATGTTAGGGACAAATAAGTATGTTAAAATAATAATTGTTTTACATTATTAATATTTAAGAAGTATAATAAATCAATATATTAATAATGTGAAACACACGTTAGATTTCAATACGCCCACTTGTTCGACATGAAGAAATATTTTCTATAGGAATTTAGTCCAAGTAGGAAGGGTTTCTTGCTTAAAACCTTCACTTTGAGATTATATTGGAATGGTCAATCATAAATAAAAGTCAAATTAAGAGTAAGTTGGTCTTTCACCCTTTGGACATAGATTCTTACACATAATTTGGGTAATACAAAACATTTTTTCGTATCATTTGTAATATGTATCCTTACAACAATATGGTATATATTTCCTTGCAAACTATTTTCAAGTGTAGGGTTTAATATATGAAGGGTACTATCTCTTGAGTCAAAGTTCTAATATAATATTAAAGTGTTTATTTCATTCAAAAAAATTGACTTATAGGAAAAAAGAACGTTTATCCATTAAAAAGTATAATATGTCAATATATTAATAATATGAGACACATCATTAAAAAGGTGGACAAATACATATATAAGAAACACAACAAGCTATTATATTGATAATGTAAGACACCTACTAAATTTTAACATTTAACAAGTCTTTCCACAAGCAAAATCCTCCAAATCGGGTATCAAAAATTTTCTTCCTTTTGGAGGTTCCACAAGTTGAATTAGAAAAGGATAGGGGTTCGTGTTATTGGTCCAAACATTTTAGATTATATGGCACTAGTAGACAGGCCAATAAAATATTTGAATCCAACAAAGAAAGGCTCTAGTTTGTGTAACAACCTCTCAGGAGTTTCATTCAGGACCTCAGGGGTTCTTTGAAACATTAGCTCTTAAATGCATAGTAGTAATCAAAATGGGATGAGTATCAAAAGCAAAACACAAAAATTAGGATAAAATATTAGTAACTCAATGTTCAAAATATTTTGTGTGTCTGAAGCTGCTTAGTGTTGTTGCCGGCAAGTGTCCTTTGCTATGTCTCATTGTTTTAGCTTCTATACCATATCTTAGTGATCTCTACTACTTATCACGTAAACCTATTTCTTTTTGGTGGATGCAACGACTGATACTATGGGTTCTTGAAATTCCAACCTTTTCTTTTCCCCTTTTTTTTTGTAGTAAACATTTCTAATATTTTTTTTTATGAATAAGTCAGTTTATTTATTGAAGAATAAGAAAATACAAAAGTTTAAAGGCATACTCAGTATTACCATTTATCTAAGAGAAAATAATATTTAAAATTCTTCAATTATGATACAATAAAACATTTGTTTGAGAAAATATAATGTTTCTAAATAGTATAATGTTCTTAAATAGAAATGCTCTTCCACAAATCATTCTCTTGATTTTAACCAATAAAATTGATATGTCAACAGTCTTATTTTGAAAATATCTATAATTATGTTCAAATCATATATAATAAAAACATACTAAGAAAGCATTTCTAATATCTTCCTTATTAATACATCTTTGTTTTTTTATCAAGTTTTATTGGTAGGTTGTTAAAGGATCCTCTACCATCGCACCACGTCCATCATGTGTCAACGTCATCATCATGATATGGCTGCGATGTTAGCCCTAGGGCTACAACAGTGGGCAACCTGATTGCGCCTGCAACCTGACCTACATCTCTCGTAATTGCAATCTCCAGCGATCTGAGTCTCTTACCATCACTGCCCCTGGATTTCCTTTCTGATTTCTTTGTTCTTCACAATTTATTGCAAATATTTTTGTTTCTATTTTTAATATCCGTAAATTTATATAAAGTTATTCCTCACAATTGTTAAAAGATTATTAGGAAAAGTTACTCAATTGAAATTAGGGTTTGCTTACCTCTTTTCTTCTCTCCTCCGATGGAATTTCGATTCCGATAACGATCCTTTCTCTCACCAATTCTTTCACGGTATCAATCAAGCCCTAGGCCAATGCCCTACCCCGGAATCACCATGCTAACCTCCTCTGTCCCCTCCCAAACCCAATTGAATCTTGATATTCCCATTGTTTCAGCCTCCTTTCCTTTGACAGCCATGCCCACACCTACCTTGTGTGAGTGTTTTGACGACACCAATTTTGTCGCCTAGAAAACATGTTTGCATCCTTTTTTGGTCTTAAATTAGCTTTTGTCGATTCTAGAGGGCCAAGAACCCACCCCGCCTAAGAATCTTGTCACTCTTAACAGCACCAAAACCCCAAATCTGGCCTACACATCTTGGGTCATTCGTAATCAAGCCGCATTAGATGGACTTTAGCCATCTCCACCAATATCATGGTGACCTAACTCACAAATCTACATTCCTCCGCTGCTGCCTGGTACTATTTAAAATAATCCTATATGGCCTAGTCCTTTATCCGATCTTCGTCTCTGCATATATAGCTCCATTAAATTCACATGTGGCTCTTGTTCAATCATTAGGTTTCTCCATGGTATCAAAGTAATCTTGGATCAACTCACCACCATCGGCATGCATGTCTCCAACAAAATATTCATGGGTGTTTAGGAGCCTCGATGACAAGTACGATAGCCTCACCACTTCGGTCTCCCTCTAGAATTAGACCAACCCTCTAAGTTGGGAAGCCACCACGAGCTCATTCTAGCCTAGGAAGGTCATGCGAACCACTAGAGTACCTTCGCCATCCCTCTAACAACCTTTGTAGCGCATCCCATCTCTTTCTAGGGTGCCTCGAACCTAGCCTGATCCGACTTGCACCTTGCAGCATGTGCTCTAACCTCCTAGCCTACTTCTCCCGACAAGCCTAACTAGAATACGCTTCTCCCTAGCCACTATAGCCCTCTTGGCCCAACTACAATGGAAATTGTGGGCGCTATCGTCATGGGCCTTATTGTCACTTTTGCGGTAAGCCTAGCCACCATGTTGCAAATTGCAGGAAGTAGTTTAATCCCAGTGCTAGGCCCATGTCACGTATCTTAATCAAAATCCACCTCATACCTATTTTTTGCCCTAAGCCCACTACACATACTTTTAAAGTAAAAGGTTAATTATTTTTAACTTGGTATTAGTGTTAGGTTCAAGTGTAATATCTTATTATGGATTAAGTTTTTGTGATTCCATGTCAATGCTTCATTTCATTACTTGTGGATTGTGTAATGTTTGTGGTGAAAAAGTATGTTAAAATAATAACTGTTCTACATTATCAATATTTTTAATTAATATGAATATAGGAAGAACTTAAGGAAAGGGGGAAAAAAAAAAAAAGGCTATTGAATAGTTTTACTATCAACACTTTAAAAAAATGGTGTTGTATCATTTAATGATTCTATCTTTTTCTTTGACATTTTAGAAGTTGGTCAAGAAGTTTTTGGGCTTGAACTTTAAAAGGTTATTTTTCCACTTGATAATCACTTTTTGAGAGGTACTTCTTAAATTCTTTGAATGAGATTATCATATGGACTTTTTTAGACTATTTTTTCTTTTAGTAGAAAGAAAGGACTTGGGATGGCTTCCATTTGAGGACAAAAGATTATTACGTAAAGTTTTTTCTTGAAGGGTTGGGAAATTAATTTGTTGAAAATTTAAGAGTTATTTTGGTTTTGGTATTAAACTTAGGACCAAAAAGTTTCAAGCAACACTAATTTCTAATTGAGATCGACACTTTTTAACTTAATTTAGATGATTATATAGTACTATTAGGAGCTCTAATTTCTTAAGAAAAAGAATTATGATTAGTTTAGGCAACGCTTGCTCCCTTCCCCTTAGCTCCTTAAACTACAATTCATTTTATTCTAAAAAGAATGAGTTTATCAATGATTTATTTTGCTAGATTCCAATTGAGTGCTTCCCTGCATATATATTTCATTCTTTTGTTTCAAAAATGCAATAAAATTATCATATAATTATCAATTTAAATAATTGTCATCGTTTGGGCTACTAACTTGTAATTTAATTTTGTCAATTCATTAGCAAACTAATGAAGACAATAACAGTTTAAAGTCTGCTTTACTTAGGAGGTCTTGAGTTCAACATCCATCCGTTTATCTAATTAAAATAAAAGTTGTTAATTCTATATTTGAATGCTCTCTATATTTGATTGTATATTAGTTTTTTTTTGTTTTTTTTTAGAAAGTTTTGCTAAATTGGTGTTGTCATGGTCTTAGCGGTGATAACAACAACATTTTTGAACCATTGTTAGTCATTGAAAAGAAACATGTAGTATTAAAAGGCTTCCTTTTTTTTTTCTTGACATTGATTAATAAAAAAAAAAAGAAAAAAACTTGATATATAAAGAGCATAATAAGTTAATACATTGATAATATAAAACACACATGAGATTTAAATATGCCTCTCATTCTATCCATAGTCTAAGTAGGAAGGACTTTTCACTTCAAGCCTTCACTTTAAGATTATATTAGCATGTCCAATCATAAATAAAAGTCAAATTAAAAAGTAAGTGAGTCGTTTATCCTTATAACATAGATTCTTAAACATAGAGCAAGTAATTTAAGACTTTTTGTCATACCATTTTTAGCATGTATCCACATAACAATATGAGTTGTGATCTTCGTTAATGGTATGCATTCCCTTGCAAACCACTTTGGGGTGTTGGGTTTATATATGATGGGTACTATGTCTTGAATATAATTTATAATTATATAAAAAAATTTATTTTAAACTTTAAAATTGACTTGTAGAAAATAAGAATGCTTTTCCATTAAAAAGCATAATATCAATATACTAATAGCACAAGAAACACATAATTAAAGAGGTGAACAATTGCATATATAAGAAACAAAATGAGCTATTGGATTGGTAATTTAAGATACTTACTAAATCTTAACATTTTACAATAGTCTTTCCGTAAAGCCAAATCCTCCGGATCGGGTACAAAATTTTTCTTCATTTTCAAGGCTCCACACATTGAATCAGAAGGGGATAGGGCCGTGCGTTAACGGTCGAAACATTTGAGATTATATCTCACTAGCAGACAGGCCAATAGAAGATTCAAATCTGGCAAGAAAGATTCTTGCTACTCTAACAGCCTCTCGGGAGTTCCAATTAGGACCAGGCGTTCTTTGAAACTTTTGCTCTCAAATGTTTCGTAATAAACAAAATTGGATGAATATCTAAAGCAGAAGACCGTAATTTGGATAAGATATTGGTGACTTCTTGTCCAGAATGTTGTGTATCATGTAAACCTGTTCTATCTGGTGGTTGCAGCGAGTGATACCAGAGGTTCTTGAACTTCCAACCTTTTCTTTCCGGTTTTCTTTTGTAGCAAGCTCTTTGTTCATGTCTTCCTTGTAGATATAGCTTTGTTTTTTATCTGGTTTTTAAGGTAGTTCAATCTTTACTTGCCCTGTATTAGGTTGCACATGCATTGAAGGCCTATGAGCATTACTTTATTAGTTGTATAGTAACTAGGTTACAACTTTACTATTCTTTATCAATATTGTGTAAAACTGTAAGAACCATTTGTTATTATTCTTTGAGCAAGTGTGAATAGAAAACACCTGACGGCTTCCCACTGTGCTTGTTCTCAAAAGATTCACTTACTGTCTTCAGTAAGGAACATGCAATTTGTCAATTTCCAGTTTTCCAACATGGCATCCGAACTATAGGTTCAACCTATACCTGCTGGCTATCCAAGGTACACTGCTTCCGCTTTCGATTCCGTTTCTTTCTTTCCAATTTATCAGTCAGGGGCATTATTAGCAGGATTCCTAAGCTGTCAGAAAGGTTCTAGACCACACACCTAGACACAAAATATCTATGTCAGAACGCCATCGTTTGGCGTTGAATGTTTAGAAAACAAAGGACATTATCGTCTGTTAAAAGTTCCCAACATAGCAGACTTACCAAATTGCCCCAAGGAATTCAACGAAACCCAACCTTAACTAGTCCCTTCTCTAAACCCATAACAACAAACCCACCGGAAATGACAACCCACACCAAATCTAACACAAACCCCTTTCGAGATCCATTCTTTCTGTCACCAAATGATTTCCCAAGAACTGCTTTGTCCACTTTCAAGCTTACTAACGAAACCCATTATGATGTATGAAGTAGACAGGTGAAAAATAACCTTACAGGGAAGAATAAATGGGGTTTCATAGATGGGAAGTTGCCCAGACCTACCGATGATGCTACAAAAGCCAGTCAATGGAACCAATGTCATGATGCAATCATAAGTTGGCTTGAAAAATCAGTGGATAGTGAGCTTGTTTCCTTAGTCTCTATAACTAGAAATGCCAAAATAATGTGGGAGATTCTGAAAATGCGTTTTAGGAGCATAACAGCCACCCAACGTTATAATCTCAGACAGAAACTCTACAACCTCAAGCAAATGGGAAAAACTGTGAGGGACTACCACATTGCACTTACAGATTGCTGGACTACAATTGATCTACATGAACCGCCAATTTTTTGCATATGTGGATTGTGCATATGTGAAGTAAACAAGCGGTTAGAAGAAAGGAAGAAGGAGACCAGAGTTATGGAATACCTTATGGGGCTTAATGACTAATTTAAGCCATTGCAAACCAACATTTTGGCAAAAGAAACGCTCCCAAGCGTCGATCATGCTTACAACCTCACCAAGGAGGATGAAGCTTAACTCCAAAACCATGACACTTCAGCCACAATGACTAAGAGAATGGTCTTAGCCTTGAATCGGGCCATGGGAGTTCTGAATCAGTCAACAGGAGGAACCCTTTCTTCAAATCGCATCCCAAATCACCCGGATAGAAACAATGGGGACAACAATAGACCCACATGCACCAACTGCCATAAGTTAGGACACACTCAAAACCAGTGCTACCACTTGGTCGGGTTTCCTCCAAGATGGGGCAAGAAATCTGGAAAAGGACACTCAGGAATGAGCCAAAATCCAAGTCAGAACCAAATACAAATGCACCAAGTGACGTCCGAAGGTACAAATGGCAAGGGGTTAGGTGGGTTTTCAACCGGATTTTCAGCCGGGTCAACAAATAATAGTTGCATATTCCCTAGTGGTGGGACGATGACCAACTTTGCAAACCCCTACCCATATGGGTCGGGTATGTCTTACACGAGTGGGGCCTCCATTCCTAACCCGTATGGATTAGGACCTCATTATGCAGGTGGCCCTTCCAACTTTAATCCGCATGGGCCTGACTCCTCTTACACAAGTGGACCTGTTACATTTAACCTAAGAGCAAATAGGGAACCAATGAGCTAGTTTTAGGGCCCTGCACTGCATAATTATGCAAATAACCAATTTGGAACTGTAACCCATCCTGGTTTGGGATATTTGGGCACACACATGGGAAGCAGTGCCACTGGAGGCTCGACACAAAGGGGACTCTCTCCAAATCAATTCCAAGCACTACTGTCAAGGTTGAACAACATGGGAGGAGGCGACTCTAGTTCTAATGCCACATTCACAGGTAACACGTCAAAGCCCCTTCTTGGAATCAATGATCATAGATGGATCTTGGACTCTGGTGCCATAGATCACATTACATGCAATTTAAATTATTTACTCTCATATGTTGCATGCCCATCACAATTATTGTCCATACGCTTACCTGATGGAACTTGTACAGCAACTACACACATAGGACATACCCAACCAACACCAACCTTAACCTTACAACATACATTATTCGTCCCAAAATTTAGGCACAACTTAATATCCATCACCAAATTAGTGGCAGACAATAATTGTACTTTTATTTTCTTTTCTGGCTTTTGTGTTTTCTAGGACAATTTGACTGGGGCACTGATTGGTTGGGGTAAAGCTGATAGGGGCCTTTATTTTTTGATGTCATCTGTGGATGTTGATCCTTGTTTTGTACCATTTTTGTCATGGTTTCACTTTTGTATTTCGAAACCGTTTCCTCCTGTAAGTTCAAACACTACTTGTAATCTGTAAGTTGGTTCAAATTATGATTTATGGCACAAACGTTTTGGTCATCCTTTCCCAAAATATCTTGTAATGAATGATAAAGTTCTCAATCACCCAGATGATTTTTCTTGTTCAGTGTGCCCTTTGGCAAAACAAACCTGTTTACCATTCAATCATAGTCGAATTAAAACGACAACCATTTTTCAGATGATTCATATGGATCTTTGGGGACCACATCGGGTACCCAACCATGATGGTACCCGATATTTTTTTACCATAATGGATGATTTCTCTAGAGCTACTTGGACATTTCTACTTAAGTTTAAGGATCAAGTTTTCCCAGTTGTTCAAGCTTTTATACTCATGGTAGGTACCCAATTTGGATGCCCCATTCAGCGTATTCGGTCAGACAATGGTACTGAATTCTTTTCAACATCTTTTTCCTCATTCTTGACATCTCAAGGGATAATCCATGAGAGTAGTTGCGTTTACACACCTCAACAAAATGGGGTAGTGGAACGTAAACATCGTCATCTTTTGAATGTCGCAAGAGCGTTGATGTTTCAAAGTAGCACTCCTTCCAAGTTTTGGGGGGAGTGCATTCTTACGGCAACCTATCTTGTTAATAGGATGCCATCTTTGGCCATTTCACATCGCACCCCTTATGAGGTCCTTTATGGCCGACCTCCTACATTGGATCACCTTCGAGTTTTCGGGTGTCAATGTTACATTACTACACTTTGTCTAAAGGGTAAATTTGCCCCAAGGGCAGTCTCATGCATCTTTATAGGATACCCATCCTTACAAAAGGGATATCGTGTATATAATCCAGTCACCGATAAGTTTCTCACTAGCCGGGATGTTACATTCCATGAGTCAGAATTCCCATTTTCTAACACCATTCATGACCCTGATGACCCATTTACCCTTAGCAATCACCAACCACTAGTAGATAAGTCCATGCCCAGACAAACAGAAGATAACCCAAATACACAAACCACAGTCTTACCACCTCCAGAGCACTCTTAGGAGGCACCACCAGAACCACCTTTGGAGCCTGTGCCAGAACCTTCACTTTCACCTTTAGTATCCTCACCACCACCCATTGAACCAAGGAGAACATCTAGAAAAACAAAACCACCAATATGGACATCAGAATACATTTGTTCCACCTTACCCTCAGCATCAATGTCTACTTGTTACCCCATGACTAATCATATATCCTTAAATCGTCTTGCACCACATCATAAACACTTCATTGCCTCAGTTTCAACCATACAAGAACCATCATCTTATCAAAAGGCGACTATGGACCCTAATTGGGTAGAGGCTATGAAACGAGAGTTAGATGCTTTGGCAACTAATCACACATGGGATATAGTTGCATTACCACGGTGGAGACGTGCAGTTAGATGTAAATGGGTCTATAAGGTGAAGTATAATTCAGATGGAACGGTGGAAAGATATAAGGTCAGACTGGTGGCCAAAGGTTATCATCAAAGAGAAGACATTGATTATGAGGAAACATTTGCACCTACGGCAAAAATTATCAGTGTACGAGCAGTTATTTCACTCATGGCTACACACAACTGGCCGTTGTATCAGTTGGATGTACAAAATGCATTCTTGCATGGTGATCTATCAAAAGAGGTTTACATGCAACTACCTCCAAGGCTTCAGTGTTAGGGGGAAGGACTAGTATGCCGGCTAAGGAAGTCTCTTTATGGTTTAAAATAAGTCTCACGTCAATGGTATGCAAAGTTCACTGAAGCATTAACAACAATAGGATTTATGCAATCACATCATGACTATGCCTTGTTCACTCATCGAGAAGGACAAAGTATAGTTATTTTGCTCATTTATGTAGATGATATGTTAATCACTGGGAACAATGCCACAACCATTGTCAGTTTGAAGAAATACTTAGACTCCAGCTTCCGTATGAAGGATTTGGGACAGTTAAAATATTTCTTAGGCATAGAGGTAGCAAGATCAAAGGATGGGATATGCATTAATCAACGTAAGTATGCACTAGAATTGATTTCTATGGCAGGACTAGCGGGATCAAAACCCGCAGTTACTCCTATGGAGCAAGGATTGAAACTCACATCAGAGGAGAATGATATTGAGATTGGTGAAGAACAAAATGATCAAGTTTTACATGATGCCTCTTCCTACAGACAATTAATTGGGAAGTTAATGTACTTAATGGTCACACAGCCTGATCTTACCTACCCAATACAGTAGTTAAGTCAGTTTACATACTTACCAAAACGATCCCACATGGATGCAGCACTCAGAGTTGCGAGATATGTTAAAAATGCTCCAAGACAAGGTCTTATGTTTCTATCCTCAACACACTTGGAATTGATGGCCTTTTGTGATTCAGATTATGACACATGCCCAATGACTAGAAGATCCCTTACGGGATATTGTGTTAAACTAGATGGGTCTCTAATCTTATGGCAGACAAAGAAACAACCAATAGTATCAAGATCATCAACTGAAGCTGAATATAGAGCTATGGGAATCACGGTATGTGAAGTCATATGGCTCATTGGACTCTTTCGAGACCTTGGGCTCAATATTAGGCGACAAGTTCCACTTTTTTGTGATAATGAGGCTGCAAGGAAAATAGCAGCTAACCCCGTTCAACATGAAAAGACCAAGCATATAGAAATTGATTGCCACTTCATATGTGAACAAATCCAACAGGGAGTAGTTTGCACACGACGGGTACGTGGTTTAGAGCAGCCAGCTAACATATTCACTAAAGCCCTCGGTGGGAAGCAACATCATTATCTCCTTGGCAAGCTTGGAGCATTTGATCTTCACAAACCTCCAACTTGAGGGGGAGTATTGGATTGCACATGCACTGAGGGCTCATGAGCATTACTTTATTAGTTGTATAGTAACTAGGTTACAACTTTACTATTCTTTATCGATATTGTATAAAACCGTAAGAACCATTTGTTATTATTCTTTGAGCAAGTGTGAATAGAAAACGCCTGACGGCTTCCCACTGCGCTTGTTCTCAAAAGATTCACTTACTGTCTTCAGTAAGGAACACACAATCTATCAATTTCCAGGTTTCCAACACCCTGTGGCTCGGATTCTTGGATTGGTAGTAGAATTCTATGGCTCCTTCATTTGCTGGGTTGCTGGATTTTGTAAAAAATGATTCGTTCGACAATGACTGCAATTTTCCCAATTCAATAAATGCCTAAATTTTTTAAACGAGTGCAATTTCAATGTACCCTCCTTGAACCTTAACTTCCTCAAAAGTCTATGGCTTTCACCTGACTTGGGTTACACTGACTCCGCTATACCGATAGCTGTGGCCCACGCAGCGGAGGCATATGCTCCTTCCGCTGTCAATAACTTGTAAACATTGTCTGTGGGTTGGTGTTCGAAGGATTTACCATCCTCGGACGATAGAGGATTCTCGAAAAAGGTGCTGAAGTACATCATTTTCATTGCTTATCCGTGGTCAATTATACATTCACTTTCTCGGTTCACTTTCGTCTTTTATGGTCAAAATTAACGTTTCATAGGATAGAACCCAGGACATGAAGAGAACCCTCTGCAACAATATCCTTCTCTAATAAAAAGTGCATCATAGAACAGATCATCCCAGGTTCGGAGGATCAACCTTCCGTTCCGATACCATAAAGAAATACTATAAAGGATAAAATCATCCACGACTGAAGGCAACAAGGGCAACAACGTAAACGTAAGACATTGACAAAGAATATTTACATTAAACCAAAGTAAAAACATCAAAACATAGTTTAAAAACCAAGATCGCCTGGCCATCGGCCCAGAGGCTCTCTCTTTTTCTCCACACATATTTATAGAGGCTTCGAGCATTAAAAGCAAAGGACAATCTTCTCATTGAAGCTGCTAGATAAGCGGCAGATATTTGACACAGGGTGTGCGAACGGCAGCATCTTTGGTTTGCGCCATACCACATGGTTGACTCGGAATTTCACCGATTGTGACCATGTTTTATTCTAGAATTATTCTTTTTACAATTGTAAGGTAGGAGGATTTATCAATAGAACCACAGTATTTTCAACTTTGGGTTTTCTGGTCACTATCTCTTTTCTCAAACACCAATCTCTTGTTTTTCTCTACCAGCCAATCCTACTTTAACCTTTCGAGAATATTGATTATGTAACGGAAGCCGCTTAAAGAAGACGAGTGTTGTTGCAAGGAGAGGGCCAACCATCCCTCACTGTACATCATTGGTTTCAATTCCATCTTTCTGTACTACATATGAGCGATCTTTCCTACTTGTCATGTAAACCTGTTTGCTTCTAGCAGAAACAACGATGGATATCAGAGGTTCTTAAACTTTAAACCCCTACTTTCCCTTTTCCTTTTTAACTAGCTTTTATTCATGTCTTCGTTGTAGATATATCTTTTCTTTTCATCAGCCTTTTTAGGTAGTGTAATCTTTACTTGCTCTAGATTTCGGATTCTTGGTTGCGTAGTATAAATCCTATGGATCCTGTGTTTGCTGGGTTGCTGGATTTCGTAAAAAATGCTTCGGTTAACAATGATCAAGCCATTTTTGCCAATTCCAACCAATGCCCAAATCTTTTAAACGAGTACAGTTTCAATGTACCCTCCCCGAACCTTAACTTCCTTGAAAGTCCATGGCTTTCACCTAACCTGGGTTACAGCGATTTCGTTTCATCGTTACATGTGACCCCCGCAGTTGAGTCATATGCTCCATACGCTAGCAATAAACTGTGCGCACCGTCTGCGCTTAGGAGTTCGAACGAAGTATCGTCCTTGGAGGACACAAAGTTCTCAGAAACAATGCTGACATACATAAGCCAAATACTTTTGGAAGAGGGCATAGAGCGCAACCCCAGCATGTTTTATGATCCTTTGGACATCCGAGCGATTGAGAAATCGTTACTTGACGCTCTCGGTGAGAAAAACTCCTCTAATCTATACCTGGAAGAACTACCTTATATCAATCACAACTTGGGGAGCTCTGATGTCTTTTGTGGAAGCAAATGGGGTGATCATAGTACTGGCAGTAATTCCATCACTAGCTATACAACCGATCCACACTAGGTAAGTGATGTTGGGGTATACGCATCCTCTTTCTCACAGGCTACAGTTCCTCTTATCCATGTTTTCCAGCCCAATTTGGAGCTTAATAGTGGATCACAGTTTTTAGTTTATCAATTGAACGGCATGGGTAAGTGAAAACAAGGAGGTTTTGGCTCAGAAACCTTTTATTGGTACTGAATCGGTGTTGCAGTTTAGTAGAGGTTTAGAAGAAGTTAGCAAGTTCCTTCTTGAGGATAATGAGTTGTTTATTGACGTGGAGATGTGTATAGTTTCAGCAGAGTTAAAAGGTCAGTATCAAAAAGAGACACTGACATGGGAGGAGGGTGTGAGAGAGAACTCAGCGGATGGGTTGAGGTTAAGGAAGAATCATAAGAGGGATGAGATGGTGGTAGAAGAAAGGAAGAGGAATAAGCAGTGTGCAGTTTATGTTGAAGAGTGTGAGATCAGAGAAATTTGATAAAGTCTTGCTTTCTACTAGAGCTCCAATGCTATGCGTTGATGATAACGATGAACCCTTGCAAAATGAAGGAAGCAGGATCTTGCAGCCAAATGGGCAGCAGCAAGGGATGAATGGGGGGTAATGTCGTGCAAAGAAATAGGGCAGAAAGAAGGATATGCTTGATTTTAGCACTTCTTTGACTCTATGTGCACAAGCCGTCGCAGCTAGAGACTATAGAACTGGAAATGAGTTGCTGAAGCAAATTAGGAAACATTCCTCCCCACATGAAGATAAGTCACAGAGGTTGGCAGATATCTTTGCTAACAGCCTTGAGGGGCGCATGGCTGGCACTGGGATTGGAACTCATACCTTTTATTTTTCCTGTCTTTCCCAAAGGCTCCCAGTTTCTTAAATCTTGAAAGTTTATGCAGTTAATGTTTCAATCTGCCCTTTCAGAAGGGTTGCTCTATTTATTGCTGGAAAAATGATATATAATGTGGCAGAGAAAGCAACAAGTCTTCATATAATAGATTTTGGTATTGGATATGGTTTTTCTTGGCCAATTCTAATCCAAAAACTCTCAGAAAGAATTGAAGGACCTCCAAAACTACGAATCACAGGAATAGAGTTGCCCCAACCTGGATTTTGCCCAACAGATAAAATTGATGAAACAGGTCGTCACTTGGCTAAGTATTGCAAGCGGTTTAATGTTCCTTTTGAGTATCATGCTTTAGCATCACATAATTGGGAGAGCATCCAAATTGAAGACCTCAAAATTGATAGGAATGAGGTGCTCACTGTGAACTGTTTTAACCGATTTGAAAAGCTACAGGATGATGTAGCTGAAGGGACGAGTCAACGGGATGGGGTTTTGAAGCTAATTTGGAGGATGAATCCTAATATTTTTACACATTCTATTGTTAATGGATCCAACGGTATTCCCTTCTTTGTCACGCAGTTCTGAGAGGCCCTTTTCCATTTCTCGGCACGGTATGACACATTGGATGCTACGTTACCCCGTGAGAATCCATAGAGGTTGATGTTTGAAAGAGAGGTCTTAGGAAGGGAGGCCATGAATGTTATAGCATGTAAAGGCACTTTAAGGATTGAAAGGCCTGAAACATACAAGCAGTGGCATGTCTGGAATATGAGAGCCGATTTCAGGTAGCTCCCAGTGGAACGAGAGCTCCTGACCTCTTGGAAATCGAAGGCGAAGAAATGGTACCACAAGGATTTTTTGGTTAATGAAGACAATGGATAGGCTCTTCAGGGATGGAAGGGTTGTATTCTTTATGCTTCCTCTTGTTGGGTACCGACGTAGGACCCTTGTAATGGATGCTTGAGTACAACCCATCTTCGATTATTTTTCTTTGGATGAAATCAACTCTTGGAGCTCCATTGTTTTAGAAATTTCGTTGTCTGAGGTTGCTTGGCATCCAGGTGTAAATTGGCCTGTGTGTCTAGGACATGCTAATTATGAAATTGTAACATGGTGGTTGAAGATACGAGGAAAAAAGCTTATAGGTTCTATACCATCTTCTACTATTACGTGTCAGATTAGCAAAAGCATTCATAATACCCATCCCTCCACGAACAACACTTTACGAACCCCACTAGACTTAATTCACCTTGACCTTTGGGGCCCACTTCTATACCTTCATTTTAAGGCCATCAATACTACATTTGCTTTGTGGATGATTTCTTTAAATTCACATTTTTTATTGTCTCTCTTTTCAAGGCTAATATCTCGATGTTTTAAAAAAAAATTACAAATTGTTGAAAATCAACTAAATTAAAAATTAAAAAATTCAGAGCGATGGGATAGTAGAATTTGTGTCCAAACCATTTCATACTTTATTAGCCCAATTGGACATCTATGAAAGGCTATCAAACCCCTATGCCTCCTTTCAAAATGAGTTTATTGAAAGAGAACATTAGCACATTGTTAAATCTAAACTTTCTATGGTCCATCTTGCCTATGTACCTTTAAGATATTGAGATTTTGCTTTTGAAATAGTGACTTGCATCATAAATCATTTATCACAATACCCCATCCATCTCTCATTTAAGAGTATTGGGATGCCTTGTCTACCCTTATCTTAGACCCCATGCACATCATAAGTTGAAAACGTAATGAATGTCTTTTATGTTTTTTGGATATCCTACAAGTTATATAAGCTATAGATGTGTCTTCACAAAAACAAATAAAACATATATCATTGCAAATGCAATGTTTGATAAATAAATTTCCTCTTCATTAACCTCAAAAACAAAATCCAATTATAGCTTCTTAAACCTAATTTTTATTTGTTTACCTCTAACCTCTTCTTTGCCAACAAATACAATGATCAATTATCCAATTAACCCCAAACCTTAATAACCATTTCCCACCATTTCTATACCATAAGAACCTCAACCACCTCCACCAACAACTCACACAATGGTGACACATTCAAAATATAGTGCAATACTTAGATTTAAAATTACTTGTCAACATTCATATGCTTTTGCAACCTAACTCACCCTTACATTAAGCCAACAAATTTTATTAAGGCTTTCAAACATAATAATTGGCATCTAGACATGGCAAATGAGTACACTACCTTCTCAAAAACAAAATATAGGAGTTCATTTCATAACCTAAAAATATTATCTCAATAGGATGCAAATGAATATATAAAGTCAGACAATGTTTTGATGGTTCATTTGAACATTATAAAGCACAAGTTGTTGCTAAAGGTTTCTATCATAGCATTGATTATTTAGAAATGGTAAGTTATGAAGCAAAACTAGCTATTGTGTGAACAATCCTTGGTTTAGCATACCCTAATAATTGGACAATATCAACAAGCACTTACCTAAGTGATGAGTAGGTCCAACTTAGGACCTCTTTGTCCCAAGTTCAATACCCTAAGGGTGTGTGAATTGAAAAAGAAAAAAATGAATTAGAACAAGCCTTTCTTGGCACCAATGGCTTAGTAATTTTTGCCAAACCATTGGTTTTAGAATTTCAAAAGTTGACTTCTCATTGTTTATCTCATACATGTCCACATATAAAATTTTTTTTATTTTGTGAAAAGATAAGTTTACATTAGCAAAATTTAGTGTACAAAAGAATTAGAACATACCATCTACATATAGCATTTTCTTCCTTATATATGTTGGTGACATAATTTTCACATGAAATCTCAATGATTTATTAAAAAGAATCCTTACACAACATCAAAAAGAACTTCATATTAAGGATCTTGGCCATTTACATTATTTTTGGTATTGAAATCGAAATACCAATTCAAAATTACCTATTTGATGAAATGGTGGACTATTATGATTTAATTTAGATTTATGGCATAAGCAAAGATAATTTTATAAGATGACTTGTTTATGGGGATAAACTTTCTACACCAATAGTAATTATATGGTGGCTTCCTTCGATAAATATATATTGTAATTTTTTACTGTCTCATATAGAAAATAAGGATAATCTCTTTTTTAATGTGCATGGAATCCAACATGACATTGGTGTTGAAAATCATGTACTTGTATGTTTTGATTGAGAAAAATTTTATTTGAATATATGTTAAATAGAATATTATATTTATTTGACTATATGTTAAATATATATGAGATTGTGAGTGCACATATTAAAATTCAAAGGAAGTAAAAGGTGTGCAAATTATAATATCAATTAATAATATTATAAAGTAGTCGGGTTCTTACATTTTATTATCAAACATCAAATATGAAGCCAATTTGATTTAATCTTTGAATATCTTGTTTAATAGATTAATTTGCATTCTTGGTTATGTTAAAGGAACTTTGATACTTGGAATTGGTGTGCTTACAAGTGTAATGGACCAATCATATATTTATATATGGGTACATGAAGAGAGGCTCAGCCCGTAAAAGAGGTTCAGCCCGTGAGATATGTTCAACCCGTAAAAGGGGATAAGCTCATGAAGAGAGGCCAGCCCGCGAAGCTTGAAAAGGCAGCGTTCTGAGCAGGTCACTTATCCAAAACGGCAGCGTGCAGAGCAAATAAGAGCGTAAGCTCTTATGATTGAACGCCTTAAGCCTTAGCCACATCCTTCGACCTAGAGCTATCTTTCTCCTTTCAATCTCTCTCCTGCAACGACAGCTCCAACGGGAAGAATGGTGAGGTGACTGAGTGTCAAAATGGTTATCTTGTTGAAAAATCATCATTTACATCAGTACAATGTTGTATCCATCAAATCTCAATGGAAGGATTTCAAAAATCTTTGAACCAAAACCCTAATCTATTCAAACGTTTGAGTACCTACTATAAAAGGGAGATTTGGATGAAATATTAGAGCTTGCTGAGATACATTCTTGCTAACTTGATCAAAAAAGATAAAAGCCCTCATTGATTTGCTCTTATTGCCATGTTCAATAACATTTAAAGGAAAAGGAAATCTTCGGTGATATTATCTAAACTTATTATCTTGTGAATATCATTTGATAGATTGATCTTTGTATGTGCTAGATTGATTATAACATTATTTACACATAAAGATTATTATAAATCCAAAACCCTAGATTTGTGAAAATGGAGCTTTCGAGATTAAAGCTTGAATTAACTTTGTATACATTCAATTAGCTCTTTGATAAGCTTAAATCCTCACTCATATCATATATTTGAGGAATGAGCTTGATGTATTAAGGTTTTTGTAAACCTAACCTTGTAACCGTGACCTATATAACTCCTTTTGAGGAGTTGTGAGGTTAAGGAGAGGTGCTCTCCTTGTTTGAAGTAAAGCATATTTCAACTCGGTTTGAGTTGAAGGAGAAGAGGGTGAAAGTAGGTGAAAAGTGCCGAACTACCGTGAAATTCTTGGTTGTGAACTTTATGATCCAATTCTTTTATTTTATACTCTATTACTATTGTGATATCTTATCAAGTTATGATTGCTGTAAAGAAACAAAAATTTAGGAAGACATTAAAATTAGACAAACTTTTAGATATCCAATTCAACCCCTTCCCTTGTTGGATAGCCGTAAACCTAACAATTGGAGGTTAGAATGAAAAACTACAATGGATCATTAAAGCAATTAAAAGAAGGTATTTAGTTGCTAAATTTTTTAAGATATCTTTCTTAATTTAAATTTATTGTATATGTGCTGAAAAGAATATAAGACATTTTTAGGGGAAAATAATTAATATTATTATTCTTTTAGCAAAAGTAAAAAAAAAAATACAAGGGAAAGCTTATTTGTTTAGAAATATAAATTTTTCTAAAAAAATGTTATATTGAGTGAGATTTAGAGGCTTCCAACTTTTATATTTTTATAGATACAATAACTTCTATAAAGTTAGGATATGCGTCTATGCCTTCATATTTTAAAATTTGTTAATACAATTTACCTTTTCATAAAAAAAAAAAAAAATTACTTCTACGTTAAGCTAAATTTGTTCTTAAAATCATTCATCATGTAAAAATGGTTGACTCTTGCAAGGTTTCCACCACAACATCTAGTGGTCACCCACCCTCCATTAATGATGGTGATCCTGTCCCAAATCCAACCCACTACAAAAGCATTGTTGATGCCTTATAATACCTTAAAATAACAACAATAGATATTGCTTACATCATTAATACCACATGCTAATATATGCAAGCACCAACTACTACTTATTGGCAATTTGTTAAATGAATACTCTGTTTCCTAAAAAATACTCCTCATTATGGCCTTCAACTTAGATGTTGCTCCAACAAGACCCTAAATGCTTTCTTTGATGCTGCATGGGTTGTAAATTGAAATGATTGATAGTTCACCAATGGCTTTTCACATTTTGTTAAAGTCAAGCTTAATTTCTTCAAGTCCCCACAAATATAATAACTTAGCCCGCTTAATCACAAAAGCTAAGTTCAAAAGCTGGCTAACGCAACAAATAAATTAATATGGATTGAAGCTCTTCTCCAAAACCTTTATGCCTCCTTATCTCAACCTATCATTATTTGGTGTGACAACTTCTTTACACTATACCTTACAATCAGTCATATGTACCATTCCAAAACGAATCATGTTAAGATTGATTTTCATTTCATTTATGAAAGGACCAAAAACAAGAAACTCGTTGCCCACTTTATAGTATTTGTTAACCAAACAATGGACATCTTTTCCAAGAGACTCTTTGCTCGATTTAAAATACAAGACAAGGTAACTATCTGAATGGACCCATGAGCTAGTGGGGGTTCTTAAAACAAAAATCTGCTTTTACTATGTCGGCCACTCACCTCGAGACGTTAGCTTTACTCCAAGCCCCCTAACAAGGACAACCAAGTCAATCCTCCGAATCATAGAATGCGATCATTGTCTCATAGCACACTTGCATATTCTACCAAGAATCTTTTCACCTATATAAATTCTCCAGCAGAGAAGAAAAAGATTAAATGCACAAGATATCCTCCACCAATCTCAATCAGTCATTAACCAATAATCATTCCTAAATTAAACAGATTCAATTTTCTTCTACATCAATTTTCACATTCTAGGAAATTCTTTAAATTCATTTATGCATTCAATTCCTTATTTTTGTATTTCCATATGTGGAATTTGCTAAAAGTCTATATATTGGACGTCTATGTACATTTGTAATTATAGTTTGAACTTCAATTTTTGCTGTGCTTATTATTATGTTTGGTTTTTATTTTTGGGTTAAAATTTATTTAGAATTAATCCAAGAATTTGTCAAGAATTTTTGGGGATTTTCTCTTCTACCTATCTTTTTCTTTGAAATTTTTCAAGTTTGTTGGTTTCAACTTTAAAAGATTAATTTTCATTTTCATATTCACTGTGTGAGAGTTATTTCTTAAATTTTTTGAATGGTATTATGATATGGACTTCTTTTGACTCTTATTCCCTTTTAAAAAAGAAAAAGAAAAGTTGGAATAAAGGGAGTTGGGACAACATCTATTTGTAAAACAATTATTGTGAAACTTTTTTCCTTAGGGGCTTGGGAATTAATTTATAGCCACCTTGTTTTTTGGTTTAAAAGCCCATGTAAGATTGTTTTTATTTTAGATCTTGGATAGGGTTATTTTTTAGTTTCTTGTGCTGTTGTTCGGTGAAATTTAGATGCAAGTGAACATGTCAAACAAGTAATATAATGATGAGAAAGATATCGTCCCACAGAGATTGGTGATTACTAGACTAATTAATTACTAACGGTAAATAACTCTTAGAATTTATCTAGCAAATCAAATTGATATATGATAAATTAACTAACTAAATCTAAGAAAACTAAATACAATAAATATGTTAGAGCATATAATTTCACCATAATTACTAGGTATTAATGTAGATTATATATGCTTGCAAAAGGGATAATATCTATGTGATGGCAAAACTTCCTAATTTATTTACTATCCTATGTCTAGGTATAGTAAACCTATTTAGTTCATTAACTCACTATATCTCTATATGTGAATTGAAACAAACCAAATGCATTAGGATCTATGAACATTCCCAGTTTACATCAAAAGCCACACAAACAATATGGTATATGTCTATCCATATTTACTTTATGGTTACACATTACAAGAAGCAAGTGCATATCATCTCCTGTCGGTCTCAAACATGCAAATCAGATCATTCAAGTGGTAGCTAATCACTTAAAAGCATTAAACACAGTAATATGTAACTTCACATAAACAAAATATCTTGCAAAACATAATAATCATAAGATTCGTACCAGCATAATTAGGTTACATCGTAGCTCTAACAAAAATAAACTAAAACATAAAGAAATAATGCGGAAGAATAGTAATAAGAAATAAAGAAGGTATCTTGAATCCAAGAATAAGAAGTCTGTCACCCTTTTTGTCTTCTCTTCAAGAAACCTTGAATTCTTGGCCTCTTTCTTGAGTTGTGCTCAATTTCCTCCTCTCTTCTTTTTTTGCCTCTGTTCTTCTCTTAAATAGGATTTAGGTTTAGACTTATCTCCTATCCTAGTAGAACTGGGTTTTAGAGACCTAAAACAATTGGATTTTGAACTCTTAAATTAATTGGAACTTGAATTCCTAAATAAATAGAAAACCCAATAACAATAGAAAATCTAATAACAATCATCCAAAGCCCAAGCCCATCTTGACTCTCTTGATCTTGATATTATGATTTTACCACACAATAAGCATCAGGTTCTCCATGTTCATTCTTTCTCTCCTTACTTCCTTGTGCTACATAAACAAGATAAATTTAGGTAAATAAAGAGGAGTTCAAATGTTTTCTCACAAATAATAAAGTTATTTATTGCCTAAAATAGGTAAAATAACTCTATAAAAATAGAGTTATCAAAACCCCCAAACTTAACATTTTGCTAGTCCTCTAGCAAAAGCAATAAACAATATGTGTTTTAGACAAAACTCCTTCATGATATTCTCCCATAATTACTCAACTTAACAATTTAAAGAAAAATATAGCTTTCATCCAAACACCACAATTGTTTCATAAGATAAGATAGACTCTTAACTATGTTGACCACATGTGTATGTGTGAGTCCTCATCTTTTTAACTATATGCACTCCAAATAAATTCACATTAACATGCAACCTCTCAAAATCTTTAACCAAACCTCATAAGTTTGCTTTTCATTCCTCTCTCCACTAATGTAGGCCAATCATTTAACCAAGAATCAATAGGACTTTTATAAGCTTGTAATGTAAGGCTGGGCTAGGGGTAAGATGGAAGTCATTTAGGCTTAATTCACCCATGAACACATTACTTTCTAAGATCTCATAAAAAACTCTTGTTGTCACTTTCTACCATCACTTTTTTTTTTCACAAATGATCTTTCTATCACCACTTCTCTCATTCTTTTCTTCCCAAAAATACTTGATTTCACTTGGATTTTGACACTCACAAAAGTCACAATCATGCTTGCAATAATAAAGCAAGTAGTAGGACTAGAAATGTAACCATTATAATCTTATCTTGCTGATGATATCCAACCACTATGCAAAAGCCAGTTTCTAAACCTTGAGTAGCTTGAATTTGACAATAAGCAACAAGAGAATTCCATTCTTGGACAGATGTTGCATTTCCCTTTTCTTTTCTCTTTTTTTTTTTTTTTTTTTGCTTTCACAAAAGCAACATATTATGCTACATAATCATTGCAATCAACATCCTTCCCCTTAACTTCTCTTCACTCAAATAGACTTATATCCTCAAAATCAATATGTTCAAGGGTGCGGGACGAAAAGATAATTTGTCAAAAGCTCAAAGGTATATATATATGTGGGTGTCATAAAATAATGGATAAAAATCAAGGCTCAGCGGGGTGACTGATGATAAATAAATAAGGTTGGCTTGAAAGGCTCAAACGATCCAAAGAATGGCCTAAATCATTTTCTCAATTAAATGCAGCCTAGGATTTCGCCTCAAGAGAAAATCAAACAAATTCTAAGATCCAGGTGAGATTTAAGAAAATCACATACTTCACATGAATGTTTTTTAGAGATACACATAATTTCAAAAATGAAGGACTTTTAATGCTCAATAGGTGGATCAACATAATCAAAATCACACTTAACTCACACCACAATTGCAGGTTTGAACAAAATCTATATCTTCCAAAGAATCACCAAGAATTCACAATATGGGATGTAATCATGACATAAAAAAAAATTTCAATCAAATTTAGCACAAAGGTTCTTTCCCTACCCCCAAACTTGAATAAAGCATTGTCCTCAATGTAAAAACAAAAGAAATCAATAATAAAGAAGGAATAAGAAAACTCCCCTGATTGTAAGTTATGTCAATGTAGAGTTGTGAGGAAAATATGGTGACAAACTTCTAGCAAAAGACTAAAATGAAAATGCTTGGGTTGCCTCCCAAGAAGCGCTTGCTTTATAGTTTTCAGCCAAACTATCCAAGATGTCATTGCTCAAGGAGAATGAAACTGCAATAGTTTAGGAGACAGCTTGTGTTGTAAAACGGTTAAACATTCTTCAGCTAACCTCACTGTCTCATATACTTCCAACTTCCTTTTGTTCTCTAGTATCTCTTTCAAAAGTTCTGCATAATTGATCAATTGAACTAAAGCATCTGCAAAAGGAATGTTAATGTGCAATTTTAAAGATATATCAAGGAATTCCAAAAATTGTTCATCTCTTTCTTGTTGCTAGAATCTATAGGGAGATGGAGCTAAAGACATAAAGGGCATAGGATTTTCTGGAACAAGCTTGCTCCTAGGTGCCTCCTCAAGTTGTATGCTAACATCTTTATCATTATCTTTGAGACTCTCCTTGTCAACATCAACTTCTCCTACTTGCTTGCCACATGTTGGGGTTATTGCCTTTACGGTATCTTCAAGACTTTTCTCTATATCACTAGGCAAAGAACCCTCTTGATTTTCTGAGATCATACTAATGAGCTGACTCATCTGCACCTCTAATTTTCTAATTGAAGTTTCTTGTCTTCGAAAACTCTCTTCATTGTTTTGCATCATCTTGTTAATCATGTCCTCCAAGTTAGGCTTTATCTCTTTGATTTGCTCAAATGTTGGTGGTAATCTCATATCGTTTGGGTTACTCCATGAAAAAGTTTGATGGTTGTGCCATCCCAGATTGTACATGTTGGAGTAATAATCATTTTGTGACCTACTAGGAATCCCAACAAAATTAGCATAATCATTATATTGACCATAAGGATTACCTACTTGACATTCCATACTCTCATGTGCTCCACCACAAAATTCACATGATCTACTCTGATGTCTCACAATTGGAGTATTTAGGTTATCTATCTTCTCATTAAGCACTTCTAATTGTGTACACATTATGATGAAGATATCTACTTCATGGACTCCACTTGCTAGATGCATTGGTAGTCTCTCAGTAGACCATTGATAGCTATTGAATGCCATCTCCTCTAAAAGCTCATATGCCTCTTCTGGTGTTTTGTTGTGTAAGGACCCTCCTGCAGTTACATCAATTATGAAACAGAGATTTGTATTAGATCCATCATAAAAAATTTGTACCTGTAACCATATGGGTAGTCCATGATGTGGACATCTCCTAAAAAGTTCCTTGAATCTTTCCCAAGCTTCATATAGTGATTCATTATCTATCTACTCAAAAGTGAAAATGTTGTTACGCATTTTTACAGATCTTGCAAAAGGAAAGAACTTACCAAGAAATTTCTGAGCCAAATCATCCTATAAAGTAATCAATCCTGCAGGAAGAGAAAAGAACCAATTTTTAGTTGTATCTCTAAGAGAAAATGGAAATAGCCTTAACCTGATAACATCCTCTGTAACTTCATGATCTCCAATCATATCACAAAATTCAAGGAATACTTCAATGTGAGCTTTTGGATCCTCATTTGGTAGCCCACTATATTACACGAAGTTTTGAAGCATCTTGATGTGCATAGGTTTGATCTCAAAGTAGTTTGCCTGATTTGCAAGCCTAATATTTGATGTAGCATTCCAAAATGTTGGTGCAACATAGTCTTTTAAAAGTCTATATGTACCATCATATCTCTCCATCCTTGATACCTAATCTTTCAACAATAGCAACTTCACAAAGATTTTTTTTCTTTTTCTTTCTTTTTTTTAAGAAAAAAAATAATGAAACAAAATAAAAATAGAACAAAAAAAGGAATTTTTTTTAACAACTAAAACAAAAAAAATGATTTTTGTTTCAACAACTAAAAAAAATGATTTTTTTAAAAAGAAAATAAAAGCTAGATTAAACCTAGAAATTATTCAGTATTAATATTAATCAGTAGTAAAACAACCAATTCCCGGCAACGGCGCCAAAAACTTGTTCGATGAAATTTAGATGCAAGTGAACATGTCGAACAAGTAATATAATGATGAGAAAGATATCGTCCCACAAAGATTGGTGATTACTAGACTAATTAATTACTAACGGTGAATAACTCCTAGAATTTATCTAGCAAATCAAATTGATATATGATAAATTAACTAACTAAATCTAAGAAAACTAAATACAATAAATATGTTAGAGCATATGATTTTACCATAATTATTAGGTATTAATGTAGATTATATATGCTTGCAAAAGGGATAATATCTATGTGATGGCGGAACTTCATAATTTATTTACTATCCTATGTCTAGGTATAGCAAACCTATTTAGTTCATTAACTCACTATATCTCTATATGTGAATTGCAATAAACCAAATGCATTAGGATCTATAAACATTCCTAGTTTACACTAAAAGC
This sequence comes from Casuarina glauca, assembly GCA_028551395.1. NCBI lineage: Eukaryota > Viridiplantae > Streptophyta > Magnoliopsida > Fagales > Casuarinaceae > Casuarina > Casuarina glauca. The sequence continues at coordinate 25,851,088 of CM052352.1, read as the reverse complement.
CACACAAACAATATGGTATATGTCTATCCATATTTAATTTATGGTTACACATTACAAGAAGCAAGTGCATATCATCTCCTATCGATCTCAAACATGCAAATTAGATCATTCAAGTGGTAGCTAATCACTTAAAAGCATTAAACACAGTAATATGTAACTTCACATAAACAAAATATCTTGCAAAACATAATAATCATAAGATTCATACCATCATAATTAGGTTATATCATAGCTCTAACAAAAATAAACTAAAACATAAAGAAATAATGAGGAAGAATAGTAATAAGAAATAAAGAAGGCATCTTGAATCTAAGAACAAGAAGTCTGTCATCCTTTTTGTCTTCTCTTCAAGAAAACCTTGAATTGTTAGCCTCTTTCTTGAGTTGTGCTCAATTTCCTCCTATCTTCTTTTTTTTGCCTCTTCTCTTATCTTAAATAGGGTTTAGGTTTAGACCTATCTCCTATCCTAGTGTAACTACGTTTTAGAGACCTGAAACAATTAGATTTTGAACTCTTAAATTAATTGAGACTTGAATTCCTAACATGACTGGGTTTTCTAAATAAATAGAAAACCCAACAACAATAGAAAATCTAATAACAATCATCCAAAGCCCAAGCCCATCTTGACTCTCTTGATCTTGATATTACAGTTTTGCCACACAATAAGCATCAGGTTCTCCATGTTCATTCCTTCTCTCCTTGCTTCCTTGTGCTACATAAACAAGATAAATTTAGGTAGATAAAGAGGAGTTCAAATGTTTTATCACAAATAATAAATTTATTTATTGCCTAAAATAGGTAAAATAACTCTATAAAAATAGAGTTATCAGCTATCTCCGTTAAGAATATATAGCCTATTGATTATCCTCTTGTGAACTTGTAATCCAAAGGATTATTTGTATGAATTATCTTGCTACTAAAGGGACCTTTTAATGGTATGCTAAAAGAGGTGGGTTAGGACTAAAAGTAGTTAGTCCTAATCATTTAAAAAATTTCATGTTTATCTATTCTATGCTTATACTTTTTTTATTTGTTGTCTTAGTTTTTACTTTATAGTAATCACTATTATTCCATATTATGATATGATTTTCCTATTTGATACTTGTTGATATGATTCCTACGTTATTGTCATTAACTCGCAAACTTTTATCTATAGACTTAAAGGGCCCTAGGCGTATTTGAATTACACATCTCAGGGCAAATTAAATAAAAAAACTTATACCTCATATGCAGAATTAATAAGAAACATTAGAAACATAATTCATCCATCCCTCTCTCAGGTTGCCTTTGGGACTTTTTAACATATTGAGTGGATCTCTAACATGTGAGTTGTCATTAATAAGAATAGTTCCTGGATGCGGTGGGCTACTGCCAAGGTTAATGATTGAAAAGGTAAAGAACCAGGCTCTTCATCATCATAATAAAGAAATGGAGGTGATGATGAAGGAGGATTCCTTATTTCGGTGGTAGGAATGTTTAAATTCTCGATGATGGATGGGTCCAGTACTTGAATGATAGGTGGATCTATTAACTGAGTGGTATTTCTAATTACTCTTGGGTCAAAATGCTTAGGTGTCGTCCTAGTGATTTCTTGTGAAGGATGTGGCACTGACTATACATGAGAAAAAGAAGAAATAGTTTTAAGAAAATACACATTCCTATTTACAAAACCTATTCATACTTGAATATTGTATATCTTATATCCCTTCTATTTATAAATATATATCCAATAAATACACTAGATATAGCTTAAGAGGCAAATTCATCTTTGTGCATAACATATGTATGCTAGTGTTCGGTGAAATTTAGATGCAAGTGAACATGTTGAACAAGTAATATAATGATAAGAAAGATATCGTCCCACGAAGATTGGTGAATACTAAACTAATTAAGTACTAATGATGAATTAATCCTAAAATTTATCTAGCAAATCAAAATATTGTTGAAGATGAATTAAAATTTAAAATTTCTAAAACGAAAACTCAAGACTAATTAAAATTGAATCCAAGTAGGAAAAATCAAGATGAGCCATATGTTAGAGCTTCCGATTTCACCATAACTACTAAATATGAATTTCCATAGTTTATGCTTGCAAGAATGATATTATCTATGTGATGGCAGAATTTCCTAATTTATTTACTATCCTATGTCTAGTTATAGTAAACCTATTTAGTTCATTAATTCACTATATCTCTATATGTGAATTGAAACAAACCAAATGTATTAGGATATGTGAATATTCCTGGTTTACAATAAATCTTTCTATCATCTTATCACCAAAAGCCACACAAATAACATGGTATATGTCTATCCACATTTAATTCATGGTTATATATTATAAGAAGCAATTGCATATTATTACCTTTCAGTTTCTAACATGCACATTAAATTATTCAAGTGGTGGCCAATCACTTAAAAGCATTAAGCATAATAATATATAACTCACATAAATAAACTATCTTGTAAAACATAAAACTTATAGGATTCACATCATCATAGTTAGGCTACATCTTCGCTCTAACAAAAGAAGTTTAGAACATAATGAAATAATAAGGAAGAACAATAATAAGAAACAAAGAAGGCATCTTGAATCCAAGAACAAGAAGTCTGTCACCCTTTTTGTCTTCTCTTCAAGAAATCTTGAATTCTTGGCCTCTCTCTTGAGTTGTGCTTAATTTTCTCCTTGGTTTCAGCGGCACCCTCTTTTCTCTCTCTCTTTTCCTATCCTTCTATGCAGGGCTCCTCCTTTATATAGGGTATGAGATCTAGAACTTTCTCTTTATCCTAATAGCATTGGGTTTTAGACTTCTATATTAATTAGGCTTTGGACTCCTAATAGGACTAGGTTTTCTAATTATTTAAAAAACCAATAACAATAAAAATCTAATAACAATTATCCAAAGCTCAAGCCCAAGCCCATCTTGATTTCCTTCACCTTGATAATTTGACCATCTTCTGCCATATAATAAGTACCAGGTTTTCCATGCTTGTTCTTTTTCTTCATGCCTCCTTATGCTACATAAACAAGACAAATTTAAGTAAATAAAGAGGAATTCAAATATTTTTTCACAAACATTAGAGAATTTATTATTTAAATTAGGTAAAATAACTCTATAAAAATAGAGTTATCAGCTAGTAAAAACAACTAATTACTTAAGAATGAAAGAGGTCGAGAACTTCCCCAAAAAAACCTCTCATAGGGTGTGTGACCATTTAAATCAAAAGATGGAATTCTCTTTATAATATAAGTTTTTGTAAGTATAAATTCACCCTAAAATTTATTATGTATTTTATTTTGAAATTTTAGTATCCTTGTTACATAAAAAATGTGGCAATACTTATGTTAGACCATACCACTTTAATATACACCCACGAATTGTCATGTATGATACTCCATGATGAAATTTTTTTGTCACATTTAGGATTTAGAAGTCCTTTGCATTAGGTAATCTAACAAATTTAACATTAGTGCTAACTAATTTTCACCCTATTAAAAAATCACTCTTAGTGTTGCACAATCTTGGTCATTGAAAGAAATATGTAATATTAGGAGGTTTATTTTTTTAAAAAAAATAATAATTTATAAGGGAATAAAATACCTACCATATATAAGGGGCATAATAAGTCAATATATTAATAATATAAGATAGACATAAGATTTAAATATGTCCCATTGTTTTGCATGAAAAAATATTTTCAATGGAAATTTAGTACGAAATGGGAAGAGTTTCTCACTTAAAACATTAACTTTGAGATTATGATAAAATATCACTTACAAATAAAACTGAATTAAGAGTATGTGAGTCTTTTTCTTTTATAAAAAATATTTTCGTTAGGCTATAGGGTTTGTACATAGAGTGTGATATCTCTTATTTTAAGTTTTGATATGATATTAAAGATTTTTTTTTCTTTCAAAACTAGTTTGTAAGAGAGTGAAACGTTTTCACATTAAAAAATATAATATACCAATATATTAGTAATATGGTAAATAATCATAAAAGAAATGAACAACTCCACCTATCAAAAACATAATGAGCCAATATATTAATAATATGGTGGACACATCATCATGAAAGAGGTGAACAACTTTACATATCAAAAATATAGTGGGCCAGTATACTAACAATAAATATTTCCTTTTGCAGGTAAATTGAACAACTCCACATATAAGAAATATAATGAGCCAATATATCGACAATGTAAGACAAATATTTCCTTTTGCAGCCAGACATCTGGCATATAAGCTAGGCATCTAAGGATTTTAACATTAAAACATATATCATTCTTTACAAACTAATTTCTAAGAAGAAAATTGATTTGCTTAATAAATTAATATCAAAATTTAGGTTCAAGAGGTGACATTTCCGTACATATAAAAGATGTAATGTTCTCATAATTAAGTCTCTAACTTATGTTATCTACAAATTAGCGTGTTATAAGTGGTGAGAATTATTACCCATTTTCCAAATTATGCAAGAAAAAATTTTTTAAATAAGATTTATGTCCCTCCATTGACCTTTCTTAACAAAGAGGCACACATTGGTTGGATAATAGCGTGCGTTAACAGTCAAAAACATTTAAAATTGTATCGCACTCGCAGAATAGCCAATAGAAGATTCGAATCTGGCAAGAAAGGCGTCAATGTTGTAACGTCTCTGGGATTTTTTACTCAGTATTCAACCCAGGCGTTCTTCTAAACTTCTGCTCTGAAATACTTAATAATATCACAAATGCAGTGAATATCTAAAGCAGAAGACAGTATCTACAAATTTAGAGACACAATTAAGATTTCAGCAAATTGGGATATCGTTTATGTAATGGAAGCCGCTTGAGGACGACAGGTGTTGGTTCCCGGGAAAGCGTTTACTGTCCCTTGAATTGTCTCCTCGGTTTCGGCTCCACCTTTCTGTTTCAGATCTGAGCGATTTGTGCTGCTTGTCAAGTAAACCTGTTTGCTTCCGGTGGAGGCATCGACGGATATCAGAGGTTCTTGAACTTCAAACCTTTTCTTTTCCTTTCCTTTTTTCTTCTTTAGCTAGCTTTTTTCCTGTCTTAGTTGTAGATATATCTTTCTTTCGATCTAGTTTTTTGGGTAGTTCAACATTTAGTTGGTCAGGGATTTGGATTCTTGGTTGGATTATATAAATTCTATGGATCCTGCGTTCGCTGGGTTGCTGGATTTCGCAAAAGATGCCTCGGCTGATAATGACCATACCGTTTTCCTCAATTCCAATCAATGCCCATATACTCCAAACGAGTACAATTTCGATGGAACCTCCTCGAACCTCCTTAAGTTCCCTGACCTGGGTTACACTGATTCTGCTCCGACAATAGCTGTAGCTCCCGCGGCGGAACCATATGCACCGTCCGCTAGCGATGACTTTTTGGCACCGTCTGGGGGCAGGAGTCCGGAAGTATCGTCCTCGGACGACGGTGAATTCTCGGAAACGGTACTGAAGTATATAAGCCAGATACTTATGGAAGAGGACATAGAGAGCAAGCCAAGTATGTTTTACGACCCTCTGGGCCTCCGACTCACCGAGAAATCGTTCTATGACGCTCTGGGTGAGAAATACCCTCCTTCCCCCAATCCACAACAGGAAGAACCACCTTATATCAATCACAACTTGGGGAGCTCTGATGTTTTTTATAGAATCAGTGGTGATGATCATAGCATTAGCAGTAATTGTAGAACTAGCAATACTCCGGGTCCACACTTGACAGGTAACGTTGGGGAATACAATTCCACTTTTTCACAGGCTGCCATTCCTGTTGACAATGTTTCCCAGGCCAATCCGGAGCTCAGCAGGGGGTCACAGTTTTTAGCTCATCAGCTTAACAGCATGGGAGACATGGGTGAAAGCAGGGAGGCTTCGGCTCAGAACTTTTTTGCCGACGTTGAATCTGTGTTGCAGTTCAGGAGAGGTTTAGAAGAAGCTAGTAAGTTCCTTCCCAAGGGTAATCAACTGGTTATTGACTTGGATAGTTGCATTGTATCACCGGAGTTAAGAGGTGGGGATCAAAAGATGGCATTCATGGGGGAGGAGGGTGTGAGAGAGAACTCACTGGATGTGCTGAGGGGAAGGAGGAATCATAAGAGGGAAGATGGAGAAGTAGAAGAGGGAAGGAGGAGCAATAAGCAGTGTGCAGTTTATGTGGAAGAGTTTCAGTTATCAGAGAAATTTGACAAAGTGTTGCTTTCCACCGGAGCTCCTCCTCTGCTATGTGCTGACGATAGCAATGAACCCTTGCAGAACGAAGCAAGCAGGGTCTTGCAGCCAAATGGGGAACCACAAGGGGCTAATAGTGGGAAGAGTCGTGCTAAAAAACGGGGCCAAAAAAGGGAGACGTTTGATTTGAGCACTTCTTTGATTCTGTGTGCACAAGCTGTATCATCAGGTGACTGTAGAACTGGAAATGAGTTGCTGAAGCAGATTAGGCAACATTCTTCCCCACATGGTGATGGGTCTCAGAGGTTGGCGCATTTCTTTGCTAATGGCCTTGAGGCACGAATGGCTGGCACTAGGACTGGACCTCAAAGTTTTTATTGTACCTTGATTTCCCGTAAGATCCCAGCTTCTGAAATCTTGAAAGCTTATGCAGTTAATCTTTCGATCTGCCCTTTTAAGAGGGTCGCACAATTCATTGCTGGCAGAATGATACATAATGCAGCAGATAAAGCAACAAGTCTTCATATAATAGATTTTGGTATCCTATATGGTTTTCATTGGCCAATTCTGATCCAAAAACTCTCAGAAAGAGCTGGAGGACCTCCCAAGCTACGTATTACAGGGATAGAATTTCCCCAACCTGGATTACGCCCAGCTGAAAGAATTGAAGAAACAGGCCGTCGCTTGGCTAAGTATTGCAAACAATTTAACGTTCCTTTTGAGTACCATGCTTTAGCATCACAAAAATGGGAGAGCATCCAAATTGAGGACCTCAACATTGATAGCAATGAGATGCTTGCTGTGAACTGCCTTAGCCGGTTTGAGAACCTACTGGATGAGACAGATGAAGGGACAAGTCCACGGGATAGGGTTTTGAAATTAATCAGGAGGATGAATCCTGATATTTTTGCCCATTCTATTTTTAATGGAACCTATAGTGTCCCCTTCTTTGTCACACGGTTCCGAGAGGCTCTTTTCCACTACTCGGCGTTGTATGACATATTTGAAACTACTTTACCTCGTGACAACCCGGAGAGGTTGATGTATGAAAGAGAATTCTTAGGAAGGTCGGCCATGAACGTTATAGCATGCGAGGGCACTTCGAGGGTTGAGAGGCCGGAGACATACAAGCAGTGGCATGTCCGGAATACGAGGGCCGGTTTCAGGCTGCTCCCAGTGGAACGAGAGCTCTTGACCATGTTGAAGTCGAAGGTGAAGGAATGGTACCACAAGGATTTCTTAGTTGAGGAAGACAAGGGCTGGGTTCTTCAGGGATGGAAGGGCCGTATTATCCAGGCTTCCTCTTGTTGGGTGCCGGCAAAGGATCCCTGAACAGGATGCTTGTGAAACTCATCATGTCCGGTTATTTTTCTCAAGATGGTAGCAACTCTTGCAGCTCCATTGGTATGGAAACTTTGTTGTCTTGAGGTTGCTTGGTATCTGGGGTTGATTGTCATGACCAGCTGACGAGAAGAATCAATACTGATGATAGATAGTTTGAACTTATTTTAGAGAATGATGATCCGGCAAATAGTTAGCCTGTAGATGATCTTTTGTAGATATGGTATTAATCACTTCTAATCTGAATATTCGTATTTTCTAAATATGACATTAATCCCTTTTAATGGGTCTTTACCAATTTTAGATGTTTTAGTTGCACTAAGTTGGCTTTTAGCTTACTCATTTGGACTGTCCTGTTTTAATGAAATAAGACAAAAGAAAATATCTGAAGTGTATAATAAAAAGTTCTTACCACAAAGTATTAAAATGGTGATTGTCTTCTGTTCCTTACATTTTAGCGTACTATCTATTAAAATGGTGAGTACGGTGATTTTAGTGTACCACAAAGTAATAAACAGTTTGGCATCGATTGTCATGTATTAAAATGGTGATGAAAGAATAGAAAATATAATTTGGAAGAAAAAGTCATAGGTGACTTCGTGACCTAAACTAGTATTTTTTTTGTCCTTGTAATCAGAGCGTGATCTTCAAGGAGATCTGACAACCCCATGTTACCAACTAAATAAATTATATCTATGTAAAATTTAGGTAAAATGATTTCGTTTTACCAACTAAATAAATTAAAATCTTCTAAACACCAAATCTCTTTTAAGTTTTAATTTTCCGTAATTCATATACGTATATGTATATTTATTTTAAAATCACTTTCTGAAAGGTATCTTGTACACCTTTTAGCACTGAATTATTATACAGATTTCGTTTGGACTTTCATGTCTTGGATGAGACAGTGCGGGCTGTTGAGTTTTAACTTAAAAAGTATTATGTGGCTAGTTCTTTATTTCTTATATTTCTTATATTTCTATATAATAAAAGAAAATAAAAGGAATACAAGAAGTAAAAGCTGTCTTTGATTTGACTAGAGTTTATCGTAGACTCGTGCCTCAAGGTGTAGGCAACAGCGACAGAGAAGGGGCTGGCACCCCAAATTTCTCGCTGAATCGGCGGCTTCCGAGGTCACCGGCGGCGTCTCATATAGCTCGATCATGTGGGAAAGGCAGTAAAAGTCATTTGGCATCTGTCTCGACAGGTGGTCCCGGATTCTGCTACCTCGAAAAACATTTGTCAAATATGGGATGCCGCTGGTGCCATCGACCGTCTCTGGTTCCTTGCCGTGTGCCGTCGACAACTTTGTCTTGGTTCCTGCATCTACACTACAACGTAGACCGGCATCAGTGGGATGCACCAAAGAATCCACCAGAATAGCTGCAAAAGAGTGCTCCCGCTTTAGCATGGAAATATATTAAGAAATTCAAATACTCGTCTTAAAAAGTAGTTTATGGGTTTAAGGATTTACTTCTATTTAATTAAATATTTATATTCACACCTTAATAATATAAGATTATATATTCATATTACAATATATCTATTTATTATAACAATTTAACATAGATCATCTCGTGATGTTATTTTATATAAATTTATTTTAAAAATTAATTAGAGTAAATAAAAAATATTTAATATATATATATTCATATTTTAATAATGTAAAACTAGACATTTGCCATCCAATACCATTTAACTTTATCGGAAGTCGTAAGCTGCTTACCCATCCATAACTGTGGATAACACCAGGATTTTTCAGCCATTGTTGGTCGTTGAAAGAAACATTTGGTGCCGGGCATTATGGAATGCATACAAGTCTCCTCCTGATTCAGAAGAGGACTGGTTGTTCGTTGACAAATCAAAATGTTTAAAATTTTATCTCGCGGGTCAAGGGTGGCAATGTAGGTCCCAAGCGCAGCCATGCACCTGCTCGGAGTTTTGACTTACTCTTCGCCCCGGAGTTTAACGAAACTTTGTAAGAAAATTTTCTGACGTTTTCAATATTTTTTTGAGAGTTGGTATATCAAAGTCGAAGAATTCTATATTTTTCAATGGAGGGATAGGCAATAAGATTTCGACAACATGGGGACTGATAACCACTACAGAAATTGCCTTGCCGCTAGCAACGTAAGGAAGACGCGAACTGGGTGCGGATCCTGTTATTTCTTCAGTTTCAGCTGCAATCTCCTGTTCCACGTCTGAGCGAACTCTGCTACTTGTCATGGAAACCTGTTTGCTTCTCACCGATAAACAAGTGGAAGTCTGAGGTTTTTAGCTTTAAACCTTTACTTTTCTGTTTCTTTTTCTCCTTAGCTTTATTCGTATCTGTGTTTTCGATGTATCTTCGTCTTTGATTTGGTTTAGGTACTTCAAAAATTAGTTAGTCTGCGATTTGGTTTCTTTGTTTGGTACCATATATTCTATGGATCCTGGTTCTGCTGGGTTGCCGGATTTCGAAATAAATGTTATGGCCAATGATTACCATATCATTTCGCCGAATTCCGACCAGTACCCAGATCTTGTAAACGGCTACGAATTCAATATGCCCTCTCCAAACCTTCACTTCCTTGAGAGTTCATGGCTTTCCCCTGACCCGGGCCACGCCGATTTCGCTGCACCTACAGCTGTTGCCCCAGCAGCAGAGCCATATGCTCCGTTCGCTGGCGATAGCTTGAGCCCATCGCCTGAGGGAACAACAACTCCGGCACCGTCGTCCTCGGACGACAGTGAGTTCTCGGAGACGGTTCTCAAGTACATAGGTGAGATGCTTATGGAAGAGAAAGTGGAGGAGGAGCCCAGCATGTTTTACGACCCTTTGGGTCTCCGAGTCACCGAGAAATCGTTCTATGACGCTCTCGGTCAGAAGTACCCTGCTTCCCCAAAGCCATGCCTAGAAGAACCACCTTATGTCAGTCACAGTTCGGGCAGCTCTGATGATGTTTTCTTTGAAAGCAGTGGTGGAAATTATAGTCTTAGTTGTATTTCCAGCTCTAGCAATAGTTCTGATCTTCAGCGGGTGCTAAATATTGGGGAATACAAGGCGTCTTTTTCACAAGCTGCAGTTCCTTGTGCCAATAATTTCCAGTCGAAAAGCGGGGCTAAAATTGTTGATGACAAGGAGGTCTTGGCTCAGAACATTTTTACGGATAATGAGTCTGTGTTGCTGTTTAGAAGAGGCTTAGAGGAAGCTAGTAAGTTCCTCCCTAGGGATGATCAGTTAGTTATTGATTCGAGGACAAGCATGTTATCAGCAGGGTGGAATGGAAAGGAAGATGATGGGAGAAGGGTGGGTTTCAAGGGGGCGAAGGGTGTGAAAGCCAACTCAACGGAAAGGCAGAGGGGAAGGAAGAATCACGATAGGGAAGATGTTGAAGTAGCAGAAGGGAGGAACAGTAAACAGTCTGCGGTTTATGTAGACGAGAGTGAATCATCAGAGATGTTTGATAAGGTGCTGCTTTCCACAGAAGCTCTTTCACTAGCCGATAATAACAACAATGAACCCTTGCAAAATGAAGCAAGCAGTGCCTCGCAGCCAAATGGGCGAAAGCAAGGGTCTAATGTTGGGAAGAATCGTTCTAAGAAACAGGGCAAAGAGAAGGAAAGAGTTGATTTGAACAATCTTTTGATTTTTTGTGCACAAGCTGTCTCAACAGGTGATTATAAAACTGCAAATGATTTACTAAAGCAGATTAGGCAACATTCTTCCCCTCATGGTGATGGCTCTCAGAGGTTGGCGCATTACTTTGCTGATGGCCTTGAGGCTCGCATGTTTGGCACGGGGACTCGAAGTAAAAGTTCCTTTAGTTTCTTAACTTCCAATAGGATCTCAGCTTCTCAAGCATTAAAAGCTTACCAAGTTCATCTTTCGGTCTGCCCTTTCAAGAGGATATCTCTATTCTTTGCCCAATGCATGATTTGTAAAGTAGCAAAGAATGCAACAAGTCTTCATATTATCGATTTTGGTATTGGATATGGTTTCCATTGGCCAATTCTGATCAAGAAACTCTCAGAAAGAGCTGGAGGGCCTCCAAAACTACGTATTACAGCAATAGACTTTCCCCAACCTGGATTTCGTCCGACAGAAAGAATTGAGAAATCATGTCGTCAGTTGGCAGAGTATTGCGAGCGGTTTAATGTTCCTTTTGAGTATCATGCTCTAGCATCCCAGAACTGGGAGACTATCCAAATTGAGGATCTCAAGATTAAAAGGAATGAGACACTTGTTGTGAATTGTATGAACCGGTTTCATAACCTATCGGATGAGTTAGTTAAGGAGACAAGTCCACGAGATGCGTGTTTGAAGTTAATTAGGAGGATAAATCCGGTTATTTTCATCCAATCTATTTACAATGGATCCTACGATGTTCCCTTCTTTGTCACTCGGTTTCGAGAGGCACTTTTCTACTTCTCTGCATGCTATGACATATATGATGCTACCGTACCACGGGAGAACCTGGAAAGGTTGATGTTTGAGAGATTCTATGGGAGCTCGGTTTTGAATGTTGTAGCATGTGAGGGCTTAGAGAGGATTGAGAGGCCCGAAACATACAAGCAGTGGCATGTCCGGACTATGAGGGCCGGTTTCAGGCCGCTTCCACTGGACCGAGAGATGCTGACAATGTTCAGGTCTAAAATGAAGGAATGGTACCACAAGGATTTTGAACTCGAGGAAGACAACCATTGGATGCTGCATGGATGGAAGGGCCGAATTCTCAGTGCTTGCTCTTCATGGGCGCCCAATTAGGATCCTTGTACAGGATGTTCGAGAATATTTTTCATTTCATCGCTGTAAGCAGGTTGGACTGATTCTAAAATGAGAACTTTCAAAACATGAAGAAATAAGTTGAACCGTCGAGAGAATATGATTGTGTAAAAGATATATGTATTTCCTTAACTTGGTGGCTTCTACATAAGTGAGTATAAATAGGAAAGAAAGAAATGTTCTAAATCTACAAAAAGATGGCTACAAGTTTCAAGTGGTCAATCAACAATTTACAAGGGCTTGTGTTAATCTATTTCCAAGATACAACAAGCATCTCCCCGCAAGCGTGGCTGGAGATTGAACAGCAAGCTTGAACTTAAGATCACCAACACGAGCTAATGATTATTTCTTGGTTAGGAGATCTGCGAGCTGTTCTTGAGAGGGCAAGAAATGAACTGTGAGGAGACGCTGGGTTATAAGTTCACGAATAAAAAGTGACTATTAGTTTCAATTTGCTTAGTTCTAGCGTGAAATATAGGATTAAAGGTAAGATAACTAGCACAGAAGTTACTAAACCAGACGATGGGAGAAGTGGTTAGGCGAAAATACATTTCAGATTGTGATGGGAGAGGTCAGCGTACTTCAACAAGAGTAAGAACTATTACACCCTATTCAGTTTCACCATTAGAGCGACTCACAAAGGTTCGTTTTTCGAAGAGTCAAGGGAACAAGTTGAGATCAAGAAAGTCACCTCTTGGGCCATTTTCCTCGAACTACTCCAGGCGGTACAATTCTCACTTTTGGTCAATGGCTCAACAGTTAAAGAACATGCTCGTTTCCTATGATGCTGATAAAAAATATGACTCCCCATATTCAAACATGGGTGGATAAGTGTTTCGTTTCAACGAAAACGATGTCAACTGTACAGAGAGTTACAGAATCGGCTCAACAAAAACCTACGTTGGTGTCTCAATCATATACAATTAATCCATGAGGTTTCCTCAGGCTTCAGTCACCGCCCAGCACTACCATGCAACGCCCAAGTTCGTGAGCCTCAGTCATCCATCAATTGCGACTCTCAGACGTCTTCGAAAGCTTTGATAATTTGCTGCAGAGGCCAATACGATCTTTAATCCCAAAGCTGCTCACTGTATTCTAATACTATGTAACAAATCTAATCACTTAACCAAAGAGCTATGATTTGTTGGCATGATAATCTCAATTACTCTTGCATATTAAGCCATCATAAGCTTGGTGTGTCTCATAGCCGCATAAGTCTAATCACTATAACAGTTTCATTATGTTTGTAATCCGATATCACCTAGCAACTACTCCTATCCCCCACAAGGTTGGTGGCCCCTTCTAAGTTCTCTCTTGGATTCCTTTTGCCCACAAGTTAACAGGCCACTTTTGCTCTCCATTGTTCAGATTTAGTTTTGATACTTATTGTAACAAATTCAACCATTAAACTAAAAAATCATGACTTGTTTGAATGACAGATTCAATTACTCCTGTATTCTATTACCCTCTAGGGCCGACTTAAGGTTGGTGTGTCTTGGACACCCGTTAGCTTGTAAGCACTGTGTTTTAGTGAGATGACTGTCGTGTCATCTAAAACGAACAAAGTTCTACAATAGTCAACGAGATCACAGGGCTAAAATTCGAAATCTCGAAGCAAACAATCTCTATCGGTTTATCACTACACCCACTATTCAACAAAACTCACAAACTCATGCAACAGTGCTTCGTACTCTCGGCAAAACACGCACATGCAACAAAAGAGGAAAGTTAGAGCTTGTGTAGCGCATTTGGGACTCCGTCACCCACTCAAGCCCATCATGTCCAATGTTAAAGTTTTAGGTGGGTTTTAATCTTTAAAAAGAACCTGAGTAGTTCATTTTGCCTGAACAAAGACTGACATATGTTGGAAACACGAGACTTCACGAGAATGGTAGAAAAAGAGCACGCTCGCTTTAGCAGTGGAAGTCATATTGGTAGTATCATGGGCCGCATATGCCGCTTTCGCATTCCCCAATGTCTATGAACACATTGATTTTCATCGTTGTGTGACCTTGGAAGACCCATTTAGCTTTGGGCATCACGGAATAAATTAAGTGTAGTGCCCTCCCAGGAAACATTTAGTATTGTTTTGTACTACAGACAACCAATAGTGGAACAGGAGGTCCTTCAAAACTTTCTAAGCGTCCAATAGTTATGTGCAACGTGCTCTCGTCCGTTTTTTCTTTTTTTCTTTTCAACGTAGTACGACATTTGCCACTTACGGTTTCCTGTGAATTATTAGAAAATGGTGACGTATACTTTCTAGTTGAAGGATGGTTCTTAAGCTTTCCACAAACGTAGGATAGAGGAGCGAAAACTACTCTAGAATTGCCTTCAAGTACCAAACAGCTTGAAGAAGACGAGAATTGAATCGTAGAGAGTTGAGTGCCCATCCTAGTTTCTCGTCCGTTTCAGTCCCAGTCTTTCTCTTCCACATCCGAGCGATCTCTGCTGCTTCTCCCGGGCAAACTGGTGAATGTACGAGGTTCTTGAACTCTACACCTTATCTTTTCTTTTTCCTTTTTCCGTTAGCTTTATTCATATCTGTGTTGTAGACATATCTGTGTTTGATTTGGTTTAGGAAGTTCAAACTTTCCTTGGTTGGGGTCGGCGTCTTTGTTTGTTACTTTAAATTCTATGGATCCCAGGGCTATTGGGTGGCCGGATTTCGTAAAAGATGTGGTCGAAGATGACCAAACCATTTCACCGAACTTGGATCAATACCCATCACATTTAAACGAGTACATCAATCTGCCCTCCCCGAACCTTAACTTCCTCGAAAGTTCACGGCTTTCTCCTGACCTGGACCACACTGATTTCGCTCTACCAATAGCTGCGGCCCCAGTGGCGGAGCTATATGCTCCGTTCGCTGGCGATAGCTTGAGCACATCCTCTGTGGTTACGACCCCGGAGGGAGCATCGTCCTCCGACGACAGTGATTTCTCGGAAACGATTTTCAAGTACATAAGCGAGGTACTTATGGAAGAGAACGTGGAGGACAAGCCCAGCATGTTTTACGACCCTTTGGGTCTCCGAGTCACCGAGAAATCTTTCTATGACGCTCTCGGTCAGAAGTATCCTCCTTCCCCAAATCCATACCGAGAAGAACCATCTTATCTCCGTTGCAGTTCGGGGATCACTGATGATGCTTTCTTTGGAAGCAGGGGTACTGAATATCGTAGTAACGCTAGTTCCAGCACTAGCAATGGTCCTAGTCCCCAGTGGGTAACTGATGTTTGGGCATACAAGCCCTCTTCTTTGCAAGCTGCGGTTCCAGGCGGCTATGTTTTCCAGCCCAATTCGCAGTTCAGTAATGAGTTACAGTTCGGAGCCACACAGTCGACCAGCGTGGCCAACGTTCGTGATGGCAAGGAGCTTTTGTCTCGGGAAATTTTTACGGATCGTGAATCTGTGCTACAGTTTAGAAGAGGGTTAGAGGAAGCTAGTAAGTTCCTTCCTAGGGATAATCAATTAGTTATGGAGTTGGGGACTAACATGTTACCACCGGAGTGGAAAGAAAATGATCAAAAGGAGGAATTCATGGAGGACAAGGCCGAGAGAGCGAATTCAACGGATGGGCGGAGGGGAAGGAAGAGTCACAATAGGCAAGATGTAGATCTAGAAGAAGGGAGGAACAATAAGCAATCTGCGTTTTCTGTGGAACACAATGAATCATCAGAGTTGTTTGATAAGGTATTGCTATCTACTGAAGCCCTTTCTCTGGGCGATAACGACAGCAATGAGCCCTTGCAGATTGAAGCAAGCAGGGCCTCGCAGCCAAATGGGCAGTTACAAGGTGCTAATAGTCGGAAAAATCGTGCTAAGAAACAGGGCAAAAAGAAGGATACTGTTGATTTGAGGAATCTTTTGGTTTTATGTGCACAAGCTGTCTCAGCAGGAGACTATGCAGCTGGGAATGAATTACTGAAGCAGATTAGGCAACATTCTTCCCGTTACGGTGATGGATCTCAGAGGTTGGCGCATTACTTTGCTAATGGCCTTGAAGCTCGCATGGCTGGCACGGGGCCTGGACCCCAAAGTTTTTTTAGTTTCTTATTCTCCAATAGGGTCTCAGCTTTTGAAATATTGGAAGCTTATAAAGTTCATATGTCAGTCATGCCTTTCCCGAGAATCTCTGCATTCTTTGCTGACCAAGTGGTATACAAAGTAGCAGAAAAAACATCTAGCCTTCATGTTATAGACTTCGGTATCCAATATGGTTTTCACTGGCCACTTTTAATCAAGAAACTTTCAGAAAGAATTGGTGGACCTCTGAAACTACGCATTACAGGGATAGAGTTTCCACAACCTGGATTGCGCCCGACAGAAAGAATTGAAGAAACGGGTCGTCAGTTGGCCAAGTATTGCAAGCGGTTTAATGTTCCATTTAAGTACCATGCTCTAGCATCAAAGAATTGGGAGACCATCAAAATTGAGGACCTCAAGATTGACAAGAATGAAATGCTTGCTGTAAATTGTTTGAACCGGTTTAAGAACCTACAAGATGAGACAGTGGAAAAGACAAGTCCAAGAGATGGAGTTCTGAAATTAATTAGAAAGATAAACCCTGATATCTTTGTCGTATGTCTCGTTAATGGAGCCTTCGGTGCCCCCTTCTTTGTCACGCGGTTCCGAGAGGCACTTTTCCACTTTTCTGCATTCTATGACATATATGATGCCTCTTTACCACGTGACAACATGGAGAGGTTGATGCTTGAGAGAGAGTTCTATGGGAGGGAGGCTATGAATGCTATAGCATGTGAGGGCTTAGAGAGGATTGAGAGGCCCGAGACATACAAGCATTGGCACATCCGGAGTGTGAGGGCTGGTTTCAGGCCGCTCCCACTGGACCCAGAGCTGATGACCACAATCAGGTCTAAGCTGAAGGAATGGTACCACAAGGATTTTGTTGTCGATGAAGATAACCATTGGATGTTGCAGGGATGGAGGGGCCGTATTCTCTATGCTTGCTCTTGCTGGGTGCCAAATTAGGGTCCTTGTACATGTGTTCGTGGATATTTCTTTGCTTCTTCGCAATGATGGAGTATTAGTTTATATAGGTATGTTAGTTGTAGTGGAGAATCAGGCAGGTTGGGTGCTAAAGTTGTGTCCTCGTGATCTCTCTTTCCTTCATTCTAGAAAGCTTTGATATGCAGCCCCGTTATGTTAATGATGTTATTCAATACCCAATTATGGTCCTCCTGTTGTCAAATTCACCTTTGAATTTGTGATCCCATACAGCAGGATCACTTGTAGTCTTTCGTACCAAAATCGCACTCGACACCGCCGTTGCCAAGCTATAACTCTACGCCCCACGGCTCAAAATCCCAAACTAACTCCAAACTCCTTCGAAACAAGTGTTTTTAATGGCAAATGCATCAATAAGACATTGGGATGTTAATAGTACATTAAAAATTGGGCTTTTGGACAGATGTCTAATAAGAAATAAGAATATCTTTCTTATAAGTTCATTAGGAAGCTTTACCCCGTCCCATATAAGCTTGGACTTGCACTTAGAAATTCTTATGGCTTAAAAAAAGCCAGTGTAAATTTATTTTATTTTGGGAGGTTAAATAAGGCTGTCGGAAGCTCGGATGCCCTGCCCCTAAACAAAGACGAACAAGCTTCGTTAATTCCTATGCTTCTTTTGGATTTGTTTTTCTTTCTCTCATACATTCTAGAAAATCATCACAACAAGACATCATAGGATGATTAATGAGTTGAGTTCTAAGTTGGTTAATATCACTTTGTAATAAAATATATATTTACTAAAAGAACAAAAAATTATAATTTTAAAGTACACATTCACTTTTTCCTTGTCATGGACCTTATACACCACTTTCTCCTCCACCTTTTTTATGTCACTAGCATTTAGTATCATTTTAATATTTTTGTTGACTGAAAAGATTAGTAGCAATGAAGTTGCTTAGCATCTTCCTTCTTCTTTCGTTTCTTCCCTCGGGCCTACCACATTCATAGATAGTGCTCATTCCACACAAAAGAGGAAAAAAGAAGAGAAAAGACAATGAGTACGTCTATACAGGGAAGCCATTTGGTCTGACTGAACCAGAGACAATGAATGCTTTGACTCCCAAAGCTATCCCGTGGAGCCAAAGGGTGGCCGTTAGGAGCAACAGTGGCGGAAGATATTCCGAACCAAGTGATGCCTCCAAGTAAGTGCTTTGACCATTCGTCCCTACATAATAAGATATTAGATATATTATATGTTTATTTCAGTTTTAGTTAGTGCATCTCTGTATAGTTCGGCCTGTACAGTCTCTCTCCTGGTTTTTCTCTTGGCAATTGTAAATATAACGAAGCTGTGTGTTTCTCAAAGACCGTCCTGTTGTGCTTGTTTTCTACCTCCTCTAGTGTGCTACTTGGTGTAATGCCGAAATATGTGAGATGGAGTGAGATTTATTATTGTATCCGAGCATCTAAGGGTGTTTTATAGAGTTGCTCTCCATGCCCAGGGTATTTGACTTCCCCATTGTTGATTTGCTCATTTGAGGGCAAGTGAGGTATTGCTCAAACCTTTATATTGTCTTTTTGTCTTTGGAGTTATGCTGCCATTATCTTTCTATCGTTTTCCAACGATCCTTTTGGGCCGATGGTTTTTGTGGAAAAACAAGTCTTGCTTTATTGTAAATTTGCTATCATAGCCTTAAAAGGCGTTAACTTTATATTCCGAAACAATGTCCCCACTTTTGAATCCCTCAAACCTTTACCTTTTCTAGAAGAATACGAAATTGCACTTTCCATCCATGTCCAACAAAGAAGCTAAAAATTCCAGCCATAACCCATTGTTTTCATCATCTTCCTCCGCAACTTCAGCTAAAAACAGATAAAATTAATAATACTCACACCATCTCATATATTTCAACATTACAACAACCAGCACATCGAAGGAGGCAAAAAACAAGCAGAACACAATGTTCTTTGAGAAACACACAATTTTGTTGCATTTACAATTACCGAGATAAAAACCAATCTAGAGAGAGACTGTACGAAGCATATATATAGAACTAAAAAAAAAGAAAAAAAGAGAAGGATGTTGGACCAAACTATATATATACCCATTAACTAAAACTAAAATAAATACATATTATGTCCAATATCTTAATATTCCCCCTCAAGCATGGGGTTTATATAAATCAAAAGCCCCAAGCTTGAACAAAAGATATAAGTGTTGAGGACTCGCTAATGCCTTTGTGAGATGATTGGCTAGCAATTGCAATGTTCAAATAAGATGCAAGGAAATGAAACCCCATATTAATTTCTCCTATGTGAAATGACAATCAATTTTTGATATGTTTGGGCCACTAATGAAATACAAGATTGGCTGTTATATTTTGTGTGGGATCATTATCACAATAAAGAACTGGTAACCTAATATTGATCCCAAGATGATTGAGAATTTCACAAGCCAAACAAGCCCACAAAATATCATGGCCATGGCTTTATACTCTAATTCATTAGATGAATGAGAAACTATTTATTGTTTCTTTGTGTTTCAAGAAATAAGCAACTTACTGAGCTTTATGCAAAAACCAATAACAGAATGTTTGGTCCATGTGCAACAACCATAGCTAGCATCACAATATGCTACTAAATAAAAAATGATTAAGCTAGAAATAAAAGACCTAATCCTATAGTTGACTTAATATATCAAAATACTATTAGAGCTACATCCATGTGAGATTACTTCGGTACATTAACAAATTAGTTTAGCTATTGTACTAAGAATGTAATATTAAGACAAGTAATAGTGAGGTCCTCTAAGTTTTCAATCAATCTCTTATAAGGCTTAAGAACATGAAATTGTGAATCATCTAGTGGATCATTAACTATAGCATCATATTCTATGGTAATAAGTTTGGTATTTTGCTATTTAGGATTCATGACATGCTTGCTTTAGATATCAACTCCAAAGCATATTTATGCTAATTAATGAAAATTTCATCTTGTGAACGAGCTATCTCAACTTCAAAGAAATATTTGACTCCCCTCCATATCTTTCATACTAATATTAAAACTTAAATAAGATTTTAACTAAGAAATAACATGAGTAGTATGAAAAATATGGAGGAGTAAGGTTAAACACTTTCTATGGGTGAAAAATTCAGAAGATCATAAAACTCACAAGGTTGTTTAGCAAGTTGTTTATTCACCTAAAAATGAAAGAGGACTTGAGCTACTAGATCTTAAAGTATGGAATAAGGTTTTGTTAGGGAGGTCATTTTGGAATCTAATCAATTATCTTACTTATCTTTATGGAGTAGATGGATTTGTAGTACTAAATGTAGGAGAATTTTAGTTATGCACATCGACATCAAAGGAAATATGGCATGGAGTTGGAAATGTCTTCTTAAGTTATGACAGACTCTCTTATTTACGCTTTTTAACCCCTCTTATTGTTGTAAAAAGACATATAAAGAATTGCGCCAAACTAATACTGAAGTTGAATGCCATGACTTAATATGGTCAAGTAGAATCAGCAAACATAACTTTATTGGATGGCTCATATGCAGGGATAGACTTCCTACAACAAAAGTGGTATCTCGATGGCTTCCCTCTATTAACCTATATTGTAATTTCTATGACTCTCATTTGAAAACTAGGTCACATTTGTTTTGTTAGTGTACTTGGACTAGGCAAATTTGGTGAAGTATTCTTGCATAACTAGGCATTCGTAGGACCATTAATGATTGAAATTCTAAACTACAATTGGTGATTAAGGCAATGAAAGGAAAAGGTTTGGCTGCAAAACTTCTTAAACTTTCTTTCTTAGCTTACATGTATTGTTTGTGGTTTAAAGGAAATCATAGACATTTTCAAAATAAGACTTTTAAAATACCAATTGTATTGGCTAGAATCAAGAAAGTAGTTCATGGAAGAACATCTCTATTTAGGAACATTAAACATTCTCAAGTGAATACTTTATTATGTCATAGCTGGTGGATTGCAAACTTGATTTTTCTTAAATGAATTGTAATGCTAGGGTATGACACTGAGTTTTTGTATTTTTTCATTCTTCAATGAATAAACTCACATGCTCATAAAAATAAAATAAAATAAAATAAAATAAAAAAACATGAGTAGTATTACCTTTGAACAAAATGTCCTCCACATAGATAAGTAAGATTAAAAATGCATCTCCATTCTCTTAGTAAAAAGTGCATAATCATGGAATGATTGTTCAAAAATCAATTACCACAAAGTGCTTCTATAAACTTTGCAATCCATTATGCTTACTTTAACCCATATAATGACTTATGTAGTCTATACACTAGAACCTCCTTTTATCTATGAAGCCTATGTGAAATATCCATAAACCTTCTCCAATAAATCTCCATGTAAAAATGCATTTTGTAAACCTATCTAATAAAGAGGCTAATTACGAACTATGGATATGAAGATAATAATATGCAAAATTCTCAATTTCCCGTAAGGGTGTAGGTCTCTTAATAATTAATGCCCTTACATTGCTTATAACCTTTCACCACTCATCTGGGTTGATATCTTTTAACGTTGCCATCTACATTGTACTTTATTTTATAGTTTCACTAACATCTAATACCACGATGTCTTGGGGGCAAGGGCACTAAATCCACATATGATTATTAATTCGTGCTTGCAACTCCTTTTTCATGGTTGTCACCTAATGACGGTCCATGATAGCCTCTTGATATGAGGATGGTTCTCATGCAATTGAAATAAAGGCAACATAATGTTAATGATGTGAGGCTAGCCAATCATAAGTAATGTAATTAGATATAAGATATCTAGTCACATTGGATGTGGTGACCATCATAGAGCAAATGTAGTTAACTAACCATATCAATGGCTTTATTTCTCTCATTGAATAGTGTGGAGGATTTGATGCTAGAGGATCTAACATTGGAGATTGTATTATAGATAACAATGTAGAAGGCTCTTAAGTTAGTGGAGATAAGTCCACCAAAGAATCCCCTAGTGAATGCTCTTTAGTAGGCTGTGGTGTATGTTACATCCATGACTCATCGACTAGAGTTATAGGAGGATCAAGCTCAATCTGATTAGTAGTTGATTGACTTTGTTTGAAAAGAACTCCCACTTGAGAAATGTGATGTAACAATTAATAAATAAAAAACTTTTTGTGATTGGATCATATAATCTATACTCCTTCTAAGTAGAAGAGTAGCCCATAAACACACAAGAAACAACTCTAGAAGAAAACTTATCACCAGAAGTAAGAACAATAGCATAGCATTGATATCCAAATATCCTATGATGATTCTATAGTGATGCTCCATCATACAAGATCTTATAAAGAAGGAAATGAGAAAGAGTTTATGTTAGTAAACAATTTATTAAATACATCCCTATAAGGATGCACTTTCCTTAAAACTAATAAGGAATTTGGGCCTAAAACAATAAGGCTCATGCTATACTCAAAAGGTGTTAATGTTTGTGTTTTACTACCTCATTTTATTGGGGTTTGTAAACATATGTACTCTAAAAAATAATCCTTTGTGATGAAAGGTAAAAACTAAAATCATGAGAGAAAAACTTAGATCTATTGTCTAAATGGATACATTGTATCAATTGACCAAACTAGGTCATACCATGGAACAAAAGTTACATAACAATTGGAAAACTTAATTCCTAGAACAAAGGAGAAAAATCACCAACCGTTTTCAAAAAATATCTAGAAGAATCATGATTTAGGAACTGATATGGTCCCCACACAATCATGTAAACAAGCTAAAAAATATGATTTGTTCTAATCTAAATATGTGGGAAAATGGATAATGTATCCTTGGCAAGTGGACATTACATGACAAGAGAAATTTTAGGATATCCAACGTGTTTACCATTACTAAGAAAATATTTTACAAAAAAATGATCCAATCTCTAGTGCCTTAAAACATAGTACTAAAGGAAGCATTACACACAACATTATGCTTCTTAAGATTACAAAATAGTCTACAATTGCATAGTAAAAAATGAGACAATAATGCAAAAGCAATGTGTGTGCTGGGTGACAAATAATACAATCCATCTTAGCTCTATCCATTCCTATTAGAGCTCCAATTGTAAAGCCTTAAAAGACACAAAGGTCAAAAAAGAATTTGCCCACATAGTTATTGTCAATGGTTAATTTTGCAATGGAGATAAGATTGAAACAAAATTTTAGGGAATAAAGAACAAATTTTGAAGTTAAGGAAGGTGTAGGTTGAGCTATCCCTGTGTGTTACTAGGGTAAAGGACCCATTTGGAAACTTAATAAACATACATTGGGTAGCACATGAACTAAAAGTATGCAAACAACTTAATTCACATGTGACATGATCATTTGCCATTGAATTTAAAATTCGTTTATCATAATCATCAATATTAGTGGATCGAGAAATGGTACATGCAAAAGTAAACGAAGAGTCATTATTGGATGCACTACTCATGGCATTAATTGCTCCACTGAAAAATTTCTAAGTACTAAAAAACTTGGTGATGTGAAAGGTAAATAGTAGATTTTCTCTCACAAAATTACCATATGGATGCATTCAAAATACTATAAAGCCCACTCCATTTACTGCCTAATGCTACATATTGTGCTTCATGTCCACTGATATTGGGCTATGATGATAACCTAAAAATCATGGGATAATATACTGCGTTATGAGATGGGCCATGCACATAACCCACGTGTTATTGCTGATTTTGCACAATATTTAGGCTGAAAACTGGACTGGTTTCCACTTGCCCACAAAAGAGTGTACGATTTGGATTTGCCCATAATAGGAGCACTTGTACCTAACTCTATAATAGCATTATGGGCTTGCGTAGAAACTTAGGTAGGGGATTGCTACTAATTTTCACCACTACTGCCTTTTTTTCTAATTTGACCACTACAATTATCCCATCTTGATGGAAAATCAACCAATTGAAAGCACTTTCCTTTGCGTGTATTGGTTTACGATAGTGGGCACAAATTGACTTGCTCTGTCCTCTAGATAACCAAGAGCTAGTTTCTCCTTTGTGTTTGCCTAGTTTGAATGATTACAAAGGCCATGGATTCTTGGAGGATTTTTTAATTGAAGCTATTGTTCATCTTCTTTACACATATTGAAAGCTACATCCATGAACGACAAAGGGGATTTCATCGAAATGGTAGTCCTTAAGGTCTTGTAATTTTTCGATAAACCAAGCAAAAATTTCATAAGCCTGTTTTCTTGGTCCAATTGTTAGGCCTTTTTTAGGTTCTGTTTTGGTTGAGGAAGACTACCACCAGTGAATCCCAAATTATTTTTGGCTCCAAGATTGTTTATCATTAATATGGTTCTCTGTAAGGCTTTGTATATTCATTAACCTACAATTATTGGACAGAGATGTTCACGTTGAAAAGAAGAATAAGGAGGTAAATTAGGCTTTTAACTCTTGTTTTGATAAGTTTCTAGCAAGGAGGTTGCTTAGCATCTTCCTTCTTCTTTCATTTTTTTCCTTGGGCCTGCCCTGGATGGCTCTTCAGAATCAACATCCACTTTCAGCAGAGTAGGTTGAGAGAAACCTCGCCTTCAGTAAGTTAACAATTTGTGTGGAAAGAATGAAGGTTGACGTCGAAATTATCTCCAAAGAGATTATCAAGCCCTCTTCCCCAACCCCACACCATCTTCGCCATTACCAGCTCTCCTTTCTGGATCAGATATTGCCCCCTATCTTTTTGCCCTTGGTTCTCTTCTTCCCTAATGAGGATTGCAATCATCTGAGTAACCTAGAGCTAAGGAACCGGCTTAAGAAATCCTTGTCCGAGGCCTTAACCCGATTCTATCCGCTAGCAGGACGGGTTAAGGATAATCTTTATGTCGATTGCAATGATGAGGGCGTCCCCTTTGTGGAAGCCGAAGCCAGATGCAAACTTGATGACTTTCTTGAGGATCCAATCCCCGCTGAGATCAATAAATTTCTTCCATTTTCACTAGACGATGACAATGGATTACCTGTAGGCGTCAAAGTTACCTTCTTTAACTGCGGAGGAATGGCTGTAGGTCTTGCAATGTCACACAAGGTTGGGGATGGCTTGTCACTCTTCGTGTTTTCCAATGGTTGGGCTGCCACGGCTCGCGGTGATAGCGATATCCCGATCCCTCGGTTCGACGCCGCCAAGCTTTTCCCTCCAAGGAATTTGAAGGGCTTTGAACCAAGGACCGGAATCGTCAAGGAAAACATTGCGGCGAAGAGGTTTCTTTTCGATGCCTCCGCAATAGCTGCGCTTACAGCCAAATATGCTGACAAGACGGACATCGAACAACGAAGACTCGCTAGTCGCATCGAGGCCTTGTCGGCTTTCATATGGTGCCGGTTGATTGCTGCCACCGAACCAAAACCAGACCCAGAAAAGATCTACACTCTTCTCCATGCTGTTAACCTACGCACTAGGATGGATCCGCCTCTTCCGGAGAACTCATTTGGAAACATATGCCGAATAGCTATATCAGTTCCATCTATGCATACCAGTGATGGCTGTTATGGCATCATTAACCAAGTAAGGGACTCCATAAGTGAAGTGAATAACGATTTCGTGAAGAAACTTCAGGACAGTGATGCGCATTTGAATTTCATTAAAAAGCGCGCCGCAGAAATCAAAAAAGGAGAGGTAGTTTCTATCAGTTTCACCAGCTTGTGCAGATTTCCCATATACGACGCTGATTTTGGGTGGGGGAAGCCACTGTGGGTTGCCTCTGCGAGCTTGACGTTCAAAAATCTAGTTACCTTCTTTGACACCAAGTCCGGGAACGGAATAGAAGCGTGGGTTAACCTGAAAGAGGAAGACATGGCTAAATTTGAGCGCGATGAGGAGCTACTAGCGTATGTTTCACCCAACCCGGGCCCGAAAGTGAAAAATTCTGCGTTTTAGGAGCAGTGACACTGTTTTCGCCAAAATGGCTTTTATTTTACCAGTATTTTGTTATACGTGTGCGAGAGTATTTACTGGTTATTTGTAAATCTATTTCTGAATCTTTTGTCTCGTGTTTCAAATAAGTTTTATTAAAATGATTGGCCTAATAAGACTTTCTAGCTTTCATATTTCAAGGTAAAGAAAAAATATCACATTTAATGTCTATTTTTTGAACTTTTTGTTTTTATTTATTTATATATATATATATATATATAACTCATGCACTCTTAATATATACAACTTGGGACCAAGAAGTCTCAAGTAACATCTATTTATCACTAAGTTAAGGGACCAAATTCAATATCTATGGATGTAAGGATCATTAGTTTTAAACTTTGCTTGCTGTTTATGAAATCGTATTGCTTTTGGATTCCAAGAGTTAAAACCAAACCCCCTCTACGAAGGTGTTGTTGATTTCTTAATCTTAACATTAACTGGTCACCAAGGTGATGTTCTCTTCTCAAGTAAAAAAAAAAAAAAAAAGCAAAAGCGAACAAACTGGTCTTTGAAGAGGATTTCAAACTTTAAAGAATCTTAAGTCTATTATATTTTCCAGAACCGAAAAAATGCCGTGTCAAAATTGGCTTTCAGACGGATAAACACGCTTTCTTGTCTTCAACCACTTCAGTGTTGCTGCTGCGAGGAACAGTACACCCACGTTTTGTAGGTCCATTTTTCCGGCTAAGAAGCAGGTTCTGATAAGCCCAATAAACAAGTGGCTTGAAAATAAGGTCTTGGTTCACCGGGTGCTTCTTGTTTTCACGTTTGCCTAACAGAAAGACTTGGACTAGATATAGACAAAGTCACAATCAGTCACTTCAGCTGACTGATTGCAAGTCTGAAAATTCGGTGTTCAGATGATTCAAACATGCCATTTGGATATTCTTGCGTAAGAGAATGATATTTTTGCAATTATACCATTCCATTATTCATATTAAACTACCGTCCCACTTTATAAGTTTCTACTTCTTATTCACGATTTATACAATTTTGTGTTGAAGTGGAGGAAGAAAATTCAGAATTTCAACCTTCTTGTACGACAAGACAACGTCTTAAGCTGCAGAAAGGAGGGATGAGTGTGATAGAATATGACTTATTGGATGATGACGTTAGCAGTTAGAAAGACCACCATTAATAAATTGATTCAGGATAGCAACTGCTTAAGAAAATGAAAACCCATGTAGATTAGTCAAGCACCATGCTGCAATTGGGCGATGTACATTGTAACACGTCATGTATTTTGACAAACTGTGGACCATGCAAATTGTTTACGGAATTTTTGAACTGCGCATTCTTCCCTTGCTGCACTCCAACGCAAAATGGACCTTCATACCCGGACATCATTGAGTTGATAAAGCAGAAGCTCAGAACAAAATCTTCCATCTTGTTCAAGTTGTAATAGATATACTCGCCAATATCTTTCTTTATCTTTCAGTCAATATGTTTTCTATTTTATATTTGTCTGAATCTTGAACATTGTAATTGTAAAGGTGCCTAAACGCCTAAAGATTTTTCAACGACTTTGAATGAACGATTGACAATTGCTCTAAATGTTCCTTTACTTAAGGAGTCATCTCATCTGATTTCTGTTCCTTCCTTCTGTTCCATGTCTGAGCACTCTCTGCCACTTGTCCCGTAAGCCTATGTGGCTTCTCGGGAAGAAGCCGATGGATATCAGAGGTTCTTTAACTTCAAACCTTTCATTTACCTATTCCTTTGTTCACTTGCTTATTCATCCATCTTAGTTGTAGTTCATTATCAATTGGCTTGTGATTCGGCTTCTTTTTTGGTACCATGAACCCCATGGATCCTACGTTTGCCGGGTTGCTGGGCTTCGTAAAAGATGTTGTGACCGATACTGGGCATACCACTTCACCCAATTCCATTTATTACTCAGATCTTGTAAACGAGTGCGAGTTGAATATGCCCTCCCCGGACCTTAATTTCCTTGAAAGCTAATGGCTTTCACCTGACCTGTGTGGCACAGGTTTCGATCTGTCGATAGCTGTGGCCTCTGCGGCGGAGCCGTATGCTTCGTCTGTTGGCGATAGCTTGAGCACGCCGTCTGTTGGTACGAGTCCGAAGGGGTTATCGTCCTCCGACGACAGTGACTTCTCTGAAACCGTTCTCAAGTACCTAAACGATATACTTATGGAAGAGAACATAGAGGACAAGTCCACCATGTTTTTCGACCCTTTCAGTCTCCAAATCACCGAGAAATCATTCTGTGACGCTCTCGGTCAGAAATACTCCCCTTCCCCCAGTCTATGCCGGGAAGAGCCAACGTCTATCAGTCACAGCTTGGGGAGTCCTGATGATGTTTTAACTGGAAATTGTGGTGTTGATTATATTACTACTTGTAGTTCCAGCAATAGCAATAGTACTGATCCAAAGTGGGTAGGTGATTTTGGGGAAGACAAATCCCCTTATCCACAACCCACGGTTCCTGATGACTGTGTTTTCCAGTCCAGTTTGCAGCCTAGCAATCGGTCAGAGTTTTCAGCCAATCAATCGAACAGCGTAGCTTACATTCGTAACAGCAAGGAGGTTTTAGCTAAGAGCATTTTTACTGATAGTGAATCTGTGTTGCAGTTTAGGAGAGGGTTAGAGGAAGCTAGTAAGTTCCTTCCTAAGGGTAATCAGTTGATTATTGACGGAGACTGGTATGTTATCAACAGAGTTGAGACGGGAGGATCACAAGGTGGAAGATTTGGGGAAGGGCATGATAGAGAATTCGCCGGTTGGGTTGAAGGGAAGGAAGAATCATGAGAGGGAAGATGAAGATGTAGAAGAAGGGAGAAGCAACAAGCAATCTGCGGTTTATGAAGAAAAGAGTGAAGTATCAGAGATGTTTGATAAGATGTGGCTTATCAGTGAAGATATTTCTAGGTTATGTGGTGAAAAAAAATCTGGACCCTCACCCAATGAAGCAAGCAGGTCCTCGCAGCCAAATGGGCAACAGCAAGGTGCTAATGGTGGGGAGAATCGTGCGAAAAAACAGGACAAGAAGAAGGATTCGGTTGATTTGAGGGCTCTTTTGATGCTATGTGGACAAGCTGTCTCAGGAGGTGACTAAAGGACTGGAAATGAGTTACTGAAGCAGATTAGGCAACATTCTTCCCCTAATGGTGATGGGTTTGAGAGGTTGGCGCATTTCTTTGCTAATGGCCTTGAAGCTCGAATGGCTGGCTGTGGGACTGGATATCAACTTTTTTATAAGTCCAACAAGAAGATCTCAGCATATGAAATGTTGAAATCTTACATAGTTCATGTTTCAGCCTTCCACTTCAAGAAGATCACACCTTTCTTTGCTGGCAAAACCATATGTAAATTCACAGAAAAAGCAAAAAGTCTTCATATTATTGATTTTGGTATCCACTATGGCTTTCAATGGCCAATTCTAATAAGGAAACTCTCAGAAAGAGCTGGAGGACCCCCAAAATTACGTATTACAGGTATAGAGATTCCACAACCTGGTTTTCGACCAACAGAGACAATTGAAAAGACTGGTCTTCAGTTAGCTAAGTATTGCAGGCAGTTTAATGTGCCGTTTGAGTACCATGCTCTAGCATCACAGAATTGGGAGACCATCCAAATTGGGGACCTCAAGATTAACAGGAATGAGATGCTTGTTGTAAACTGTCTGTACCGATTTAAGAATCTAATGGATGACGAGAGAGTGGAGGGGACAAATCCACGCGATGTGGTCTTGAAGTTAATCAGAAGGATAAATCCTGATCTTTTTGTCCCATCTATTGTCAATGGATCCTACAATTCCCCCTTCTTTGTCACTCGGTTCCGAGAGGCACTCTTCCACTTCTCTGCATTGTATGATGTATTTGATAATGCTTTACCTCGTGAGAACGAGGAGAGGTTGTTTTTTGAGAGAGAGTTCGTGGGAAGGGATGCTATGAATGCTATAGCATGTGAGGGCCTTTCGAGAGTAGAGAGGCCTGAGACATACAAGCAGTGGCAGGTCCGGATTCAGAGGGACCAAGAGATCCTGAGCTTTTTAAGGTCTAAGATGAAGGAATGGTACCACAAGGATTTTGCTCTTGAGGAAGACAAGCACTGGATGCTTTAGAGATGGAGGGGCCGTACTCTCTTTGCTTCCTCTTGTTGGGTGCCCAATTAGAATCCTTGTGCAGGATGTTTTTTATTCCCATAATTATAGGCTAGGCCTATTATGCAAAAGTATAATTCTTGTTTAATTTTCCACTTTTTCTCTCTTTTATACATCCATGCATCTGCAGAAACTTATATAGATGCTTTATCTTGAGCTTTCTTTCACAACGGCCTCAACAATAAGATGATACTTCTTAGCACCTCAATTTTGTAAATCAGCAACTAGAGTGAAGCTAACCTTTTTAGTATCCTGTTCCAGATTTATTGTTCACAATGATCCTCAGAGAGCTTTGCTGCCAAAAGAAACAAAGTGGTTGGCAGCGGAACAGAGTGTCTGCAGTTTTAATGAGAAAACTGGAGAGAGATGGTGTCAAACCACTGCAAGTAAACCTGTATTAAATATGAAAGAAAAGGCATGTATGAATGTGTTCACGATCTACGTATTAATGAAACTGTAACTGAGAAGAAAAAGAACAATGGAAGGAGCAGTTGATCACTGTCTTGCGGTTTGATCTTCTGTCTTGCCGCGCCATCTCTGCTGTAATCCTCTTGTCGTAAGGTCCGTGGAGCCAGCAAACCGAACCCCAGGTGTTGATAGGTGTTGGATTTTAGGAGAGAGAAAGAAAGGTTACAGAGTTGATTCAGCGGAAGTGGATGAAAGGGGATTGTAAAAGTAGAGAGAGAAAATAAGATAAGTTGTAAAAGCAGAGTGAGAAGGGTTATAGAGTGGAGTTAGTGGTTCCACAATAGGCGAAGGAAAGGAAGAATGGAGCTTTTGTCTCCAAATTAATAATTGATACAATGGGGCTTGTTACCGTGGGCTTGCTACAACATGCACCCAGGCCTTAGGCGCCTTCTAACAATTTTCTAGACTTTTAAATTTTTTACTTTTCTACAAAATTAAGTCTTATCTTGAAAACAAGTGAGTTCTCTACAACATGCTGGAATTTACTGACAAATGCCTTAATTATCGACAGGGCTGACTAGCGTGACAAGTCCCGTGTCCGGATTGCACTCAGCCCATCATCTGCTTCATTTTTCATGCTGTATTTTGTATTTTGGATTGATTCCTATTGAGATTGGTTTCTATTCGAAAACAGAAGTTTTGGCATTATCAGTGGCTTCAAAAGCCACATTCCCATTCTCCTTTTTTTTTTTTTTTTTTCGATAAACGAAACAAAAATTTCCATAAGCCTATTTTCTTGGTCTCATTGTCGGGCCTTTTTTGGGTTTTGGTTTGGTTGAGGAAGACTACCACCAATGAATCCCAAATTAATTTTGGCTCCAAGATTGTTTAGCATTTATTTGCTCCAAAGATCAAAGTTAGAATCACTGAGTTTAATCGTGCCTAATACATCACTGGGGGCTGAATAGTATGGTTCTCTATAAGGCTTTGTACTTTGGTCTATAGCTTTTATTTGAAGAGAGGCGTTTTCTGTTTCCTCTTGAAAGAGTTGTTGAAGTTGTGATAATGTAAACGGCATGACATACAATTATTGGACCAGCATGTTCACGTTGAAAAGAATAATATTTATATTTTGCTAGGTCTTCGGACAACTTAAGGGGATACATTAGGTTTTTGACCCTTGTTTTAATAAATTCCGAGCAAGGAGGTTGCTTAGTATCGTCCTTCTTCTTTCATTTCTTCCTTTGGGCCTACCACATTCATAGACGGTGCCCATTCCCCACAAAAGAGGGGAGAAAAAAAGAAAAGACAATCAATATGTTTATATAAGTAAGCCATTTGGTTTGATGGAACCAAAGACTTGCTCCTTAAGGAATGGATAAAAACAATGAATGCCTTGGCTCCCAACGCTATCCCATGAAGCAAATGGCTGTTGGGGTCAATGATGGCAAAAGATATTCTAAACTAGGTAGTATCCCCAAATAAATGTTTTGACCATTTGTCCTTACAAATCCTTTAAAATTTTGTCTCCTCTCAATTTCAAACTAAGCAACACTTGCTCAATGCTAAACTAGGCATTTGTTGATTTCCTGAAAGAGTTGTTGAAGTTGTGATAATGTAAGTGGCACAATATATGGTTATTTTACAAAGAATTTTACCTTCAAAAAAGGAGTATTTAAATTTTTTTGAGTTAATGGAAACTTAAAGGGTCAAATTAGGTTTTTAATTTTCTTTAGACTTGTTCTGATAAGTTTGCTTTAATTTTATATGATGATAATATTTAATTAGAGATACTGTTTTCCTTTTTAATATGATATAATCTAATCCAAAAATGCTAGTTTTTTATTAATAAAAAAATTAAACTTAAACTATAAAAAAATATTAAATAAAAGAGTTTTACATTAAAAAATAAAACAATTACAACATAACTTATAAATTTAGATAGCCTTTCTTCTCATAGAACTTTTTTAAGAGAGGGACCTGAAACATTCATCAAACTAGATTGTCAATAGTGAGGTAACAATAAATTTGCTTATATTGTCACTTAGTTGGTTAGCTTTGTGATGAATTAGTAAAAACTTCAATTATAAGGTTTAGGATTTGATATCTTATGTGCATAAATTGAATGTTTGTGTAATAATATTAAAAATAAAAGAAATTTTTGAAAAAAAAAAGGAAAAAAGAAACGAAATTTGCTTATGTTATGTGTTGGTTCAACTTTAAGAACCCCTCTGGTAGCTTCTTCACTTTAAACTTGAGAAAGTACAAAAGAGCACGCGGTACTGGAAGACGTGGCTTTGGCACTACGAGGACCCCCGGAAGCCAACTTCCCATCCTACAACGTTGGTAACACCGACAGTTTTAGTTAGAATAGGATACTGCTTAAAACAGACACGCGCACAAACTGCTTCAGAAAAAAAAAAAAAAAAAAAATTCCCGGATCATTGAATCGTTTTTTACTTGTTTGAGCTCCCCGCAGGGGTTCAATACAACATAAGAGCAATACAACATAAGAGCAGTTGAGTAGGTTAGACGAGTCAATTCAAATAGAATTATGCCGAAAGAACCGACAAACCAAGAAGGGTATCATTATAAATTTATTAGAATCTACGTAGTCTGTGATTCTTAATATTTTAATGGTTGTATTCAATTTCATGCCTATATCTAAAGAGGATGTTTTATGACAAACCACGAAGGGTATCATCGTCGTCTGTGATTCTTAATATTTTAATGGTTGTCATGTATTCAATTTGATATCTATCTTAACAATGATACTTTATTTACGTAATTTAAGGAGGACAATGAAGATTTTTCAACGACTTTGAATGAACGATTGACAATTGCCCCCAATGTTCGTTTACTTAAGGAGTCATCGCATCTGGCTTCCGCTCCTTCCTCTGCTTGTTCCATGTCTGAGCACTCTCTGCTACTTGTCCAGTAAAGCCTATGTGGCTTCTCGGGAAGAAGCCGATGGATATCAGAGGTTCTTTAACTTCAAACCTTTCATTTACCGATTCCTTTCTTCACTTGCTTATTCATATATCTTAGTCTTTGTTCTGGTTTGGGTAGTTCGTTATCAAATTGGTTTTGTGATTCGGCTTCGTTTTTGGTACCATGAACCCCATGGATCCTACGTTTGCCGGGTTGCCGGACTTCATAAAAGATGTTGTGACCGATGCTGAGCATACCAGTTCACCCAATTCCATTCAGTACTCAGATCTTTTAAACGAGTGCAAGTTGAATATGCCCTCCCCGGACCTTAACTTCCTTGAAAGCTCATGGCTTTCACCTGACCTGGGTGCCACTGGTTTCGATCCGTCGATAGCTGTGGCCTCTTGGGCTGAGCCTATTGCTTTGTCCGCTAGCGATAGCTTGAGCACACCATCTGTGGGTACAAGCCCAGAGTTGTTATCGTCCTCCGACGACAGTGACTTCTCTGAAACCGTTCTCAAGTACTTAAACGATATACTTATGGAAGAGAACATAGAGGACAAGCCCACCATGTTTGTCGACCCTTTCAGTCTCCAAGTCACCGAGAAATCATTCTATGATGCTCTTGGTCAGAAATACTCCCCTTCCCCCGATCTATACCGGGAAGAGCCAACGTATATCAGTCACAGTTTGGGGAGCCCTGATGATGTTTTAACTGGAAGCTGTGGTGTTGATTACAGTACTACTTGTAGTTCCAGCAATAGCAATAGTACTGATCCAAAGTGGGTAGGTGATTTTGGGGAAGACAAATCCCCTTATCCACAACCCACGGTTCCTGATGACTGTGTTTTCCAGTCCAGTTTGCAGCCTAGCAATCGGTCAGAGTTTTTAGCCAATCAATCGAACAGCGCAGCTTCCATTCGTAACAGCACGAATGTTTTAGCTGAGAACATTTTTACTGATAGTGAATCTGTGTTGCAGTTTAGGAGAGGGTTAGAGGAAGCTAGTAAGTTCCTTCCTAAGGGTAATCAGTTGATCATTGATTCGGAGACTGGTATGTTATCACCAGAGTTGAGAAGGGAGGATCACAAGGTGGAAGGTATGGGGGAGAAGAGCGTGATAGAGAATTCACCGGTTGGGTTGAGGGGAAGGAAGAATCATGAGAGGGAAGATGAAGATGTAGAAGAAGGGAGGAGTAGCAAGCAATCTGCGGTTTATGAAGAAGAGAGAGAAGTATCAGAGATGTTTGATAAGATGTGGCTTACTAGTGAAGATCTTTCTACGTTATGTGGTGAAAAAAAATCTGGACCCTCGCCCAATGAAGCAAGGAGGTCCTCGCAGTCAAATGGGCAACAGCAAGGTGGTAATGGTGGGGAGAATCGTGCGAAAAAACAGGACTCGAAGAAGGATTCGGTTGATTTGAGGGCTCTTTTGATTCTCTGTGGAAAAGCTGTCTCAGGAGGTGACTTCAGAACTGGAAATGAGTTACTGAAGCAGATTAGGCAACATTCTTCCCCTAATGGTGATGGGTCTGAGAGGTTGGCGCATATCTTTGCTAATGGCCTTGAAGCTCGAATGGCTGGCAGTGGGACTGGATATCAACTTTTTTATAGCTCCTACAAGAAGATCTCAGCATATGAAATGTTGAAATCTTACATAGTTCATGTTTCAGCCTTCCCCTTTAAGAAGATCACACTTTTCTTTGCTGGCAAAACCATATGTAAATTCACAGAAAAAGCAAAAAGTCTTCATATTATTGATTTTGGTATCCACTATGGCTTTCAATGGCCAATTCTAATAAGGAAACTCTCAGAAAGAGCTGGAGGACCCCCAAAACTACGTATTACAGGTATAGAGATTCCACAACCTGGTTTTCGACCAACAGAGACAATTGAAAAGACTGGTCTTCAGTTAGCTAAGTATTGCAAGCGGTTTAGTGTGCCTTTTGAGTTCCATGCTCTAGCATCACAGAATTGGGAGACCATCCAAATTGAGGACCTCAAGATTAACAGGAATGAGATGCTTGTTGTAAACTGTCTGTATCGGTTGAAGAACCTATTGGATGATGAGATAGTGGAGGGGACAATTCCACGCGATGTGGTGTTGAAGTTAATCAGAAGGATAAATCCTGATCTTTTTGTCCCATCTATTGTCAATGGATCCTACAATTCCCCCTTCTTTGTCACTCGGTTCCGAGAGGCACTCTTCCACTTCTCTGCATTGTACGATGCATTTGATAATACTTTACCTCGTGAGAACGAGGAGAGGTTGTTTTTTGAGAGAGAGTTCATGGGAAGGGATGCTATGAATGCTATAGCATGTGAGGGCCTTTCGAGGGTAGAGAGGCCTGAGACATACAAGCAGTGGCACGTCCGGATTCAGAGGGCTGGTTTCGAAACGGTCCCTTTGGACCAAGAGATCCTGAACTTTTTAAGGTCTAAGATGAAGGAATGGTACCACAAGGACTTTGCTCTTGAGGAAGACAAGCACTGGATGCTCCAGGGATGGAGGGGCCGTACTCTCTTTGCTTCCTCTTGTTGGGTGCCTAATTAGAATCCTTGTGCAGGATGTTTTTTATTCTCATAATTCTAGGCTAGGCCTATTATGCAAAAGTATAATTCTTGTTTAATTTTCCACTTTTTCTCTCTTTTATACATCCATGCATCTGCAGAAACTTATATTGATGCTTTATCTTGAGCTTTCTTTTACAACGACCTCAACAATAAGATGATACTTCTTAGCACCTCAATTTTGTAGATCAGCAACTAGAGTGAAGCTAACCTTTTTAGTATCCTGTTCCAGATTTCCTGTTCACAATGATCCTCAGGGAGCTTTGCTGCCAAAAGAAACAAAGTGGTTGGCAGCGGAACAGAGTTTCTGCAGTTGTAATGAGAAGGGTTATAGAGTGGAGTTAGTGGTTCCACAATAGGCGAAGGAAAGGAAGAATGGAGCTTTTGTCTCCAAATTAATAATGGATACAATGGGGCATGTTACCGTGGGCTTGCTACAACATGCACCAAGGCCTTAAGGGCGTTTTATAGACTTAGTAACCCACTTACTCAACCGGCTAACAATTTCTAGACTTCTGAATTTTTTACTTTTCTACAAAATTCAAGTCTTAATCTTGAAAATAAGTGAGTTCTCTACAACATGCTGGAATTTACTGAAAAATGCATTAATTCTCAACAGGCTGACTAGGGTGACAAGTCCTGTGTCCGGATTGCACTCAGCCCATCATTTGCTTCATTTTTCATGCTGTATTTTGTATTTTGGAGGGATTCCTAAAACCAACGACCTAATGCTCTTATACCAAATGAAATGAATAAGGTTCTACCATATCGAATGAAACTACAGGATTAAAATTCGAATTATCTAAGCAAACAATCTCAACCGGTTCGTCACTATACCAGACCATTCAACAAAACAAAAGAGGGAAGTTAAAAGTACTAAAAAACTTGGTGATGTGAAAGGTAAATAGTAGATTTTCTATCACAAAATTACCATATGGATGCATTGAAAATACTATAAAGCCCACTCCATATACTGCCTAATACTACATAATTTGTGCTTCATGTCCACTGATATTGGGCTATGACGATGACCTAAAAATCATGGGATAATATACTGCGTTATGAGGTGGGCCATGCACATAACCCACGTGTTATTGCTGATTTTGCATAATATTTAGGCTGAAAACTGGACTGGGTTCCACTTGCCCAACAAAAGAATGTACGAATTGGATTCGGCCATAATAGGAGCAGCTGTACCTAACTCTATAATAGCACTATGAGCTTGCGTAGAAACTTAGGTAGGGGATCGCTACTAATTTTCACCACTACTGCCTTTTTTTCTAATTTGACCACTACAATTATTCCATGTTGATGGAAAATCAACCAATTGAAAGCACTTTTCTTTTGTGTCTTGGTTTACGATAGTGGGCACAAATTGATTTGCTCTGTCCTCTAGATAACCAAGACCTAGTTTCCCCTTTGTTTTGCCTAGTTTGAATGATTACAAAGCCCATGGATTCTTGAAAAGTTCGAGGATTTTTGAATTGAAGCTATTGTTCATCTTGTTTGCACGTATTGAAAGCTACATCCATGAACGACAAAGGGGATTTAATCAAAATGGTAGTCCTTAAGGTCTTGTAATTTTTCGATAAACCAAGCAAAAATTTCATAAGCCTGTTTTCTTGGTCCCATTGTTAGGCCTTTTTTAGGTTCTGGTTTGGTTGAGGAAGACTACCACCAGTGAATCCCAAATTATTTTTGGCTTCAAGATTGTTTATCATTAATATGGTTCTCTGTAAGGCTTTTTATATTCTAGTATGTAGTTTTCATTTCAAGAGAGGTGTTTTTCTGTTTCCTCTTGAAAGAGTTGTTGAAGTTATGATAATGTAAGCGGCATGACCTACAATTATTGGACAGAAATGTTCACGTTGAAAAGAAGAATAAGGAGGTAAATTAGGTTTTTAACTCTTGTTTTGATAAGTTTCTAGCAAGGAGGTTGCTTAGCATCTTCCTTCTTTCATTTCTTCCCTTGGGCCTGCCCTGGATGGGTGTCCAGAATCAACATCCACTTTCAGCAGAGTAGGTTGAGAGAAACCTCGCCTTCAGTAAGTTAACAATTTCTGTGGAAAGAATGAAGGTTGACGTTGAAATTATCTCCAAAGAGATTATCAAGCCCTCTTCCCCAACCCCACACCATCTTCGCCATTACCAGCTCTCCTTTCTCGATCAGATATCGCCCCCTGTCTTTTTGCCCTTGGTTCTCTTCTTCCCTAAAGAGGATTGCAATCATCTGAGTAATCTAGAGCTAAGCAACCGACTTAAGAAATCCTTGTCCGAGGCCTTAACCCGATTCTATCCGCTAGCAGGACGGGTTAAGGATAATCTTTATGTCGATTGCAATGATGAGGGCGTCCCCTTTGTGGAAGCCGAAGCCAGATGCAAACTTGATGACTTTCTTGAGGATCCAATCCCCGCTGAGATCAACAAATTTCTTCCATTTGCACTAGACGATGACAATGGATTACCTGTAGGCGTCAAAGTTACCTTCTTTAACTGCGGAGGAATGGCTGTAGGTCTTGCAATGTCACACAAGGTTGGGGACGGCTTGTCACTCTTCGTGTTTTCCAATGGTTGGGCTGCCACGGCTCGCGGTGATAGCGATATCCCGATCCCTCGGTTCGACGCCGCCAAGCTTTTCCCTCCAAGGAATTTGAAGGGCTTTGAACCAAGGACCGGAATCGTCAAGGAAAACATTGCGGCGAAGAGGTTTCTTTTCGATGCCTCCGCAATAGCTGCGCTTACAGCCAAATATGCTGACAAGACGGACATCGAACAACGAAGACTCCCTAGTCGCATCGAGGCTTTGTCGGCTTTCATATGGTGCCGGTTGATTGCTGCCACCGAACCAAAACCAGACCCAGAAAAGATCTACACTCTTCTCCATGCTGTTAACCTACGCACTAGGATGGATCCGCCTCTTCCGGAGAACTCATTTGGAAACATATGCCGAATAGCTATATCAGTTCCATCTATGCATACCAGTGATGGCTGTTATGGCATCATTAACCAAGTAAGGAACTCCATAAGTGAAGTGAAAACCGATTTCGTGAAGAAACTTCAGGACAGCGATGCGCATTTGAATTTCATCAAAAAGCGCGCCGCAGAAGTCAAAAAAGGAGAGGTGGTTTCTATCAGTTTCACCAGCTTGTGCAGATTTCCCATATACGACGCTGATTTTGGGTGGGGGAAGCCGCTGTGGGTTGCCTCTGCGAGCTTGACGTTCAAAAATCTAGTTACCTTCTTTGACACCAAGTCCGGGAAAGGAATAGAAGCGTGGGTTAACCTGAAAGAGGAAGACATGGCTAAATTTGAGCGCGATGAGGAGCTACTAGCGTATGTTTCACCCAACCCCGGCCCGAAATTGAAAAATTCTGCGTTTTAGGAGCAGTGACACTGTTTTCGCCAAAATGGCTTTTATTTTACCAGTATTTTGTTATACGAGGGCGAGAGTGTTTACTGGTTATTTGTAAATCTATTTCTGAATCTTTTGTCTCGTGTGTCAAATAAGTTTGTATTAAAATGATTGGCCTAATAAGACTTTCTAGCTATTATATTTGAAGGTAAAGAAAAAATATCACATTTAATGTCTACTTTTTGAACTTTTTGTTTTTATTTATATATATATAACTCATGCACCCTTAATATATACAACTTGGGACCAAAAAATCTCAAGTAACATCTATTTATCACTAAGTTAAGGGACCAAATTCAATATCTATGGATGTAAGGATCATTAGTTTTAAACTTTGCTTGCGGTATATGAAATCGTATTGCTTTTGGATTCCCAAGAGTTAAAACCAAACCCCTCTACCAAGGTGTTGTTGATTTCTCACCAAGGTGATGTTCTCTTCTCAAGTAAAAAGACAAAAAAGGCAAAAGCGAACAAACTGGTCTTTGAAGAGGATTTCAAACTTTGAATAATCTTTAGTCTATTATATTTTCCAGAACCGAAAAAATGCCGTGTCAAAATGGGCTTTCAGACGGATAAACACGCTTTCTTGTCCTCAACCACTACAGTGTTGCTTCTGCGAGGAATTGTACACCCACGTTTTGTAGGTCCCATTTTCCGGCTTAAGAAGCAGGTTCTGATAAGCCCAATAAACAAGTGGCTTGAAAATAAGGTCTTGGTTTACGGGGTGCTTGTTGTTATCACGTTTGACTGACAGAAAGATTTGGAATAGATATAGACAAAGTCACAACAGCTCGAATACATCAGCGACTAAGGCCCTATATATATCCCCAATCTTGGGCAAGCTATAAAAAAATAAAAAAGGATGGGTACACATCACTTCAACTGACTGATTGCAAGTCTGAAAATTCGGTGTTCAGACGATTCAATCATGCCATGTGGATATTCTTGGGTAAGAGAATGATATTTTTGCAATTATACCATTACATTGTTCATAGTAAACTACCGTCTCACTTTATAAGTTTCTCCTTCTGATTCACGATTTATACAATTTTGTGTTGCAAGTGGAGGAAAAAATTCAGAATTTCAACCTTCTTGTACGACAAGAGAAGCTGCAGAAAGGAAGGATGAGTGTGGTAGAATATGACTTACTGGATGATGACGTTAGCACTTAGAAAGACCACTGTTAATAAATTGATTCAGGATAGCAACTGCTTAAGAAAATGAAACCCATGTAGATTAGTCAAGCGCCATGCTGCAATTGGGCGATGTACATTGTAACACGTCATGTATTTTGACAAACTGTGTATCATGCAAATTGTTTACGGATTCTTTGAACTGCGCATTCTTCCCTTACTGCACTCCAACGCAAATTGGACCTTCATACCCGGATGTCATTGAGCTGATAAAGCAGAAGCTAAGCTAAGAACAAAATCTTCCATCTTATTCAAGTTGTAATGGATATACTCGCCAGTATCTTTCTTTATCTTACCAACATTTCAGTCAATATCTTTTCTATTTTATATTTGTCTGAATCTTGAACATTGTAATTGTAAAGGTGCCTAAACGCCTAACTAGAAAACAAACTTATGGACCAAGGAGTGATTTTATATTCCAATAGAAAAAGTTCTCTCTTAAATGATATCCTTGTGATGCTTACGAGAGAAATAACATCCTCTTTAAATACAATTTGTTGACCAAAACTTTTATAATAACTTCACTATCTAATCTTCATTGATCCAAAACTATTCTTACAAGCAAACAGGCTAATCTAATTATGATTCTAAGCTATTATAACCAATTGAATGATTAAACCAGTCAAGCCATTATAATTGCCTAATAACTGGAAAATACTTAGAATCGTTGTATTAACTAACTTACTAGAGGATCAAGGAAGTCACCGATTAAGGAGTCTATACAATGCATCCAAGGAGCTTGTGTTGGAGGGAAAAAGAGTCCAGGAGGTGAGGGGTCAAAGTCTTCAAGAGCAGCAATAGTTCCTAAACAATGAGTCTAGATTTAAGTCGCAAATTTTTTCTTTCTCAAGGAAGTCAAGAAACTACTTCTGTTGTAAACTAAATGCTTGTCTTGTTATCTAAGAGGCAGCAAACTCTCTTAGATAAAAACTATTGTATTTGTTGTGAATTGTAATTGTTCTGTTTCGAGTTGAAACAAGTCCGCCCATAACGTGTTCTACAAACTGTCCCAATAACCCTTCCTTGTTTGTCCATTCCACTAACATAATTTCATTCCTCTTCCATCCCATTATCAAACTCAACTCTATGTTTAGTGACGTAGAATCAACCACAAACAAAAGGAAAACATGACTAGCTCAAATGTCGCCCAAGTCTCGAAGGCTCAATAAAGATTTTCGCATTCCAATTGTTACTTTCGTCCGCCATAGTGTAACAACCCCTTTCGTTTTCTATCTTTATGCTTAGGAAAGGGACACGAAATGTGCAATCATAAAAGCCAAATGGACCACTCGTATTCAAATCCACCTATGAATTATGCAAGCGCAGCCCTACGTGGGTAAAACCGCATTACCTCAACTTCTAGTGCAAAAAGGAGTCCCCGCCCAATTTCTTTTAGATGATGAAATTATCACAAGTAATGGAGTATTAAGTGACTTGTCACAAGGGGCGTTGTCTTTTGTGTTAGCGAGTGGAAAAGCCGTCTATGTGCAAGTCATCACCAAGGCCTGTACGATTGACCTTCCTTTTTTGTGGTAGCTTGGGAAAAGAAAAAGGAAACGATGAAGTCTTTGGTCTCACATCTTGAAGCTCATAAAGGAAGCTGGCTAAGGGGGAAAAGACTAACCAAGAGCTCATAAGGTAGCATGGATGTCCAGTATTGTAGCTCTATGTATTTCAAGTTGTATTAGTTTATTAGTAAAATCCTGTATGCACTTTGGCTACTCTGTTATCTTTGGATCTGCTTTGTTTCTTTGTGCGTTCTATTTTGTGATTCTGTTAAACCTAGTAAGAGCTCTTTGTTCAATCGACCCCTCAAACCCTTTTGTGAGACCAAATAGTATTAGGGTTCTTTATTTATCAGTGTATTAAAGCCGTTCTGCTTTTTGACTGGGTGTTCCTGTTTCCTCAAAAATGGCTTCCCTTTCATCACCCATGACCCCGTCAAAAACAGTTTCTTTGGATTCCACTATCTTCATCCCCAACTCTCAGTTGCCTCATCCCATTTTCACAGGAGACAACCATTATTTCTGGACAATCCGAATGACTAGTTATCTTTGTTGCCAGGGAATGTGGACTTGATCAAATATAGTCTTCAACGAACTGCAGAGTGAAAAAAGATACCGGAAAAAGCAAGATCGAGAGATGCGGCGCGTATAGCAAAGAATGAGTCAGAAGCAATGAAGGAAGAAGTAGAGACTATAGCAAAGAGTCAAATCTCGACTCCAACTAATTTACCTCAAGGGAAGATTGTTGATGAAGTAAAATGGATCTACAAAGTGAATATGATGGAGAAGGGAATATACAAAGGCTGTCATAGGATGCCTCTTTAGGGCCATCCCTCGAATGCTCTAATCGAGCTTCATAATATGTGATTGCTAGCAAACTCTAACATATCTTAGCCTCCCGCCATGGTATGTGAAACCCGATAGAGCAAGGCGAACACCTACATCTTGGCTAGGTGCAACAAGCCTTCAAGATGCTTCACTGTCACATAGTCATTCGCAGGGATTTGCTGGCCAGAGCCATTGCGAGAGAGCCGTTACCTAACGGTAGGGAGGGTTATGTATGAAGGAGGCTCAGGTGAGAGGGTCGGAGGTTTGTTCGTTCCCTATTCTAGTTTTGGCTAGCCTTCTAATTGTGAGGTTGTATTATTTTTCTTGTGGAAAGAAAGCTCAATATTCTTGTTGAATTCCCGCCTTCTGTTGTTAACCTTCATTTATTGAAAGGTCGGTGACTGTTGGGAGAATTCAACAAAGTCGCATCATCCACATAGAGATTGAACACACAAATATAAGAATGCACACACCCAAACACAACAGATTTAAGAGGTTCGGAACATCACAATGTCCTACGTCTCCTGTAGTCTCTTCTCATTAGATTTTCTCATACATTCCCTTTCTTCAAATAGGTATCTCATGGATTCTCTCATTAACTAGAATCCATGAGAGGGGTCTTCTTCAACAATTAGTCCCCCATGAGGACTCTCTCAATTCGCCCACTAAGTTTGTCTATACTTCTCCTATTTATAGAGAAACCCTGAAGGAATCCTAGTTGAATGCTACTAGGAAAACTTACTTCCACATAAAGATAAGAATCCTAATCTAACACTATTAGGAATAAGGATAAGAATTCTAATCCAACATTACTAGGAATAAGGATAAGAATCCTAATCCAACACTACTAAGAAATCCACTACATTTAGAAGATATTTCTTAGTTCCATAATTATATAAAGACCCCTGATTGTAATGACAACCATACCCTTTAACTTAATTATTCCACCAATCCTAACAGTGACTTAGAGGCTGGCCGTGTTCTCTTTAGGACGTTACCACATTCATAGATAATGGTCATTCCCCACAAAAGATGAAGAAAAAGAAGAGAAAAAACAATAAGTATGTTTATACAAGGAAGCCATTTGGTTTGGCTGGACCTAAGACTTGCTCCACAAGAATTGGATAGAAACAATGAATGCTTTGGCTCCCAAAAGCTCTCGCGTGGAGCAAATGGCTATCAGGATTCAACGATGGCAAAAGATATTCCGAACTACGTGGTATCCCCAAATAAATGCTGTGACCATTTGTCCCTACAAGTGCTCTAAAATTCTTTCTCCTCTAAATTTTGAACCAAGCAGCTAAACTATGCGTTCGAAAGAGTCATTGAAGTTGTGATAGCATAAGTGGCGCAATATATAGCTTTTGTACAAAGAATTTCACCTTGAAAAGAAGAGTTCAACTTTGGTGGGTCTGTGGCCGACTTAAGGGGGTAAATTAGGTTTTTAACTCTTCTTTAGAAGAGTATTTAAGTTTGTTGAGCCAATGGCAACTTAAAGGGGTAAATTAGGTTTTTAATTTTTCTTTAGACTTGTTTTAGAAAGTTTGCTTTA
The DNA here is from genome assembly GCA_028551395.1 of Casuarina glauca. Taxonomy (NCBI): domain Eukaryota; kingdom Viridiplantae; phylum Streptophyta; class Magnoliopsida; order Fagales; family Casuarinaceae; genus Casuarina; species Casuarina glauca. Next base: position 25,806,351 of record CM052352.1, on the reverse strand, counting down.
GTTTTATATGACAATAATATTTAATTAAAGATACTCTTTTTTTTTATATGATATAATCCAATCCAAAAATGCTAGTTCTTTATTAATTAAAAATAAACTTAAATTATAAAGAAATATTAAATAAAGAGTTTTATATTAGAAAATAAAATAATTTCAATGTAACTTATAAATTTAGATAACCTCTCTTTTTATGAGACTTTTTAAGGGATGGATCTCAACCATTCCTTGAACCAAATTATTGGCAATGACCGAACAACAAATTTGTTTGTATTGTCACTTAACTAGTTAGTTTAGTAATAAATTAATATGGACTCTAACCATGAAATACGGGGTTTCACATTTTGTGTGAATGACTTAGATGTTTGTGTAATAATATTAAAAAAATAAAATAAAATAAAATAAAACAAGTTTTCTTGTGTTATGTGTTCGTTGAACTTTAAGAAGCCCTCTGATAGCTTAATCACTTTACTCTTGAGAAAGGCGGACATCAAAAAGCTTAGGAAATATCGATATTTACGGAAAACAAAAGAAATCATTGGAAAAGTACAAAAGAGCACGCGGTACTAGAAGACGTGGCTTTGGCACTGCGAGGAGAAGCCAATTTCCCATTCTACAACGTTGGTAACACCGACAGTTTGAGTTTGAAAAACAAATCCTCCGGACCACTGAATCGTTTTTCATTTGTCTGAGCTCACCGCAAGGGTTCAATACAACATAAGAAGCAGTTGAGTCGGTTGACCAGTCAATTCAAATTGACTTATCCCGAAAGAACAGACAAACCAAGAAGGGCATTAATGTAAGGTTATTACGATCGATGTAGTCTATGATTCTTAACACTTTAATGGTTGTCATGTATTCAATTTGATGCCTATATAAACAAGGATACTTTATTTATGTAATTTAAGGAGGACAATGAAGATCTTTCAACGACTTTGAATGAACGATTGACAATTGCTCCAAATGTTCATTTACTTAAGGAGTCATATCATCTGATTTCTGTTCCTTCCTGCTGTTCCATGTCTGAGCACTCTCTGCTACTTGTCCCGTAAGCCTATGTGGCTTCTCGGGATGAAGCCGATGGATATCAGAGATTCTTTAACTTCAAACCTTTCATTTACCTATTCCTTTCTTCTCTTGCTTATTTATCTATCTTAGTTGTTCATTATCAATTATTTTGTGATTCGGCTTCCTTTTTGGTACCTCGCCCAATGAAACAAGCAGGTCCTCGCAGCCAAATGGGCAACAGCAAGGTGCTAATGGTGGGGAGAATCGTGCCAAAAGACAGGACAAGAAGAAGGATTGGGTTGATTTGAGGTCTCTTTTGATTCTATGTGGACAAGCTGTCTCAGGAGGTGACTATAGAACTGGAAATGAGCTACTGAAGTAGATTAGGTAACATTCTTCCCCTAATGGCGACGGGTCTGAGAGGTTGGCGCATCTCTTTGCTAATGGCCTTGAAGCTCCAATGGCTGGCAGTGGGAATGGATATCAACTTTTTTATAACTCCTACAAGAAGATCTCAGCATATGAAATGTTGAAATCTTACATAGTTCATGTTTCAGCCTTCCCCTTCAAGAAGATTACACTTTTCTTTGCTGGCAAAACCATATGTAAATTCACAGAAAAAGCAAAAAGTCTTCATATTATTGATTTTGGTATCCAATATGGTTTTCAATGGCCAATTCTAATAAGGAAACTCTCAGAAAGAGCTGGAGGACCCCCAAAGCTACGTATTACAGGGATGGAGATTCCACAATCTGGTTTTCGACCAACAGAGACAATTGAAAAGACTGGTATTGCAAGCGGTTTAATGTGCCTTTTGAGTTCCATGCTCTAGCATCACAGAATTGGTAGGCCATCCAAATTGAGGACCTCAAAATTAACAGGAATGAGATGCTTGTTGTAAACTGTCTGTATCGGTTGAAGAACCTATTGGATGATGAGATAGTGGAGGGGACAAGTCCACGCGATGTGGTGTTGAAGTTAATCAGAAGGATAAATCCTGATCTTTTTGTCCCATCTATTGTTAATGGATGCTACAGTTCCCCCTTCTTTGTCACTCGGTTCAGAGAGGCACTCTTCCACTTCTCTGCATTGTATGATGTATTTGATAATACTTTACCTCGTGAGAACGAGGAGAGGTTGTTTTTTGAGAGAGAGTTCATGGGAAGGGATGCTATGAATGCTATAGCATGTGAGGGCCTTTCGAGGGTAGAGAGGCCTGAGACATACAAGCAATGGCAGGTCCGGATTCAGAGAGCTGGTTTCAAAACGGTCCCTTTGGACCAAGAGATCCTGAGCTTTTTAAGGTCTAAGATGAAGGAATGGTACCACAAGGATTTCGCTCTTGAGAAAGACAAGCACTGGATGCTCCAGGGATGGAAGGGCCGTACTCTCTTTGCTTCCTCTTGTTGGGTGCCCAATTAGAATCCTTGTGCAGGATGTTTTTTATTCTCATAATTCTAGGCTAGACCTATTATGCAAAAGTATACTTTTTGTTTAATTTTCCACTTTTTGTCTCTTTTATACATCCATGCATCTGCAGAAACTTATATTGATGCTTTATCTTGAGCTTTCTTTTACAACGGCTTCAGCAATAAGATGATACTTCTTAGTACCTCAATTTTGTAAATTAGCAACTGGAGTGAAGCTAACCTTTTTAGTATCCTGGTCCAGAATTATTGTTCACAATGATCCTCAGAGAGCTTTGCTGCCAAAAGAAACAAAGTGGTTGGCAGCGGAACAGAGTTTCTGCAGTTGTAATGAGAAGGGTTATAGAGTGGAGTTAGTGGTTCCACAATAGGCGAAGGAAAGGAAGAATGGAGCTTTTGTCTCCAAATTAATAATTGATACAATGGGGCTTGTTACCGGGGGCTTGCTACAACATTCACCCAGGCCTTAAGGGACTTCTAACAATTTTCTAGACTTTTAAATTTTTTACTTTTCTACAAAATTCAAGTCTTATCTTGAAAACAAGTGAGTTCTCTACAACATGCTGGAATTTAGTGAAAAATGCATTAATTCTCAACGGGGCTGACTAGCGTGACAAATCTCGTGTCCGGATTGCACTCAGTCCATCATCTGCTTCATTTTTCATGCTGTATTTTGTATTTTGAAGGGATTCCTAAAACCAACGAGCTAATGCTCTTACGCCAAATGAAATGAATAAGGTTCTATCATATCGAATGAAACTACAGGATTAAAATTCGAATTATCTAAGCAAATAATCTCAACCGGCTTGTCACTATACCAGACCATTTAACAAAACAAAAGCGGGAAAATAAGAGTTTGCGTTGCCCGTGTGGACTTTGTCACCCACACAAGCCCATCATGTCCAATGTTGAAGTTTCAGGTGTTTTTTAATCTTTAAGAAGAACCTGAGCGGCTTATATTGAAAGTCTTAGATATTCTCTAACATAGGTGTTGGAAACACGGGATTTCACGAGAATGTTAGAAAAAGAGCATGCTCCCTTTAGCAGTGGAACTGATGTTGGCATTACACTGGGCCGCGGATGCTGCCTTCGCGTCCCCCAGTGGGCATGACCACATGACTTTTTTGAGTCGTTAGTTCGTCATTGGACGAAACATTTTGGTTTGGGCATCACAGAATAAATAAAGGATATAGTACTCCCAGCAAACATATAAAATTGTTTCGTACAATAGACAACTCATAATGGATCCGGTGTTGTAATATAGGTCACTGACACGAGAGGCCGACCAGAATTCGACTAGCTGTTCATCAATGGTGTCATTCGAAACTTTTTAAGGGTCCAATACTTATTAGGAGCAACATACTCTGGTTACTTTTTCTTTTTTTCATCTTTTCAATTAGTACGACGTATGCGCCCGTTAAGGTTTACTGCGACTTTATTTAAAAAATAGAGAATGTCAGAATTTGGGACTTATTCTTTTTAACTGAAACACTGATAACGACTCCAGAACTGCCTTCAAGTAATCAAGCAGCTTAACGAAGACGAGAATGGAATCGGACAGAGTTGAGTGCCCTTTGTAGTTTCTCATCAGCTTCAGTCCCAAGTTTTCTCTTGCACGTCTGAGAGATCTCTGCTCCTTGTCCTGGAAAGCTGTTTGCTTCTCTCGGCCAAACTCGTGAACGTACGAAGTTCTTTAACTCTAAAACTTTTCTTTTCCACTTTCCCGTTAGCTTTATGCATATCTGTGTTAGGGACATATCTTTGTGTTTGATTTGCTTTAGGTAGTTCAAACTTCCATTGGTCTGGGGGTCGGCTTCTTTGTTTAGTACTATGGATCCTTCTTATTTTGGGTGGCCGGATTTCGTAAAAGATGTTGTGGTCGAAGATGAGCATAACATCTCGCCGAACTCTAATCAATATCCACCACCACTTCTAAACAAGTACAGATTTAATTTGCCCTCCTCAAACCTTAACCTCCTTGAGAGTTCGTGGCTTTCATCTCACCTGGGCCACTCCGATTTCGCTCCACCTATGGCTGTGGCCCCAGCGGCAGAGCCATGTGTTCCGTTAGCCGGCGATAGCTTGATCACACCATCTGGGGGCACGACTCCGGAGGGGTTATCGTCCTCGTACGACAGTGAGTTCTCGGAAACGGTTCTCAAGTACATAACCGAGATGCTTATGGAAGAGAACGTGGAGGACGAGCCCAGCATGTTTTATGACCGTTTGGGTCTCCAAGTCACCGAGAAATCATTCTATGACGCTCTTGGTCAGAAATACCCTCCTTCCCTAAATCCATGCCGAGAAGAACCACCTTATCTCAGTCGCAGTTCGGGGAGCACTGATGATGTTTTCTCTGGTAGCAGGGGCGGTGATTATGGCATTAGTAGTAGTACCAGTACTAGCAATGGTTCTAATCCACAGAGGATAGGTGATGTTTGGGCGCACAGGCCCCCTTCTGCACAAGCTGCGGTTGCTGGCGACTATGCTTTCCAGCCAAATCCACAGCCCAGTAATGGGTTACAGTTCCAGGTCGCACAGTCGAACAGTGAGACCAACATAGGTGATGCCAGGGAGCTTTTGTCTCGGAAAATTTTTACCGATAGTGAATCTGTGCTACAATTTAGAGCAGGGTTAGAGGAAGCTAGTAAATTCCTTCCTAGGGATAATCAATTATTTATGAAGTTGGGGACTAAAATGTTACCCCCAGAGTGGAAAGAAAATGATAAAAAGGTTGAATTCATGGAGGACAAGGGTGTGAGAGCGAATTCAACAAATGGATTGAAGGGAAGGAAGAATCCGAAGAGGCAAGATGTAGATGTGGAAGAAGGGAGGAAAAATAAGCAGTCTGCAGTTTATCTGGAAGACAACGAATCATCAGAGATGTTTGATAAGGTGTTGCTTTCTACTGGAGCTCTTTCTCTGCTGTGCGACAACGATAACAATGAACCCTTGCAGAATGAAGCAAGCAGCGCTGCTCACCCACATAATCGGAAAAAGCGTGCTAAGAGAAAGGGCAAAAAGAAGGATACGGTTGATTTGACGAATATTTTGATTTTATGTGCACAAGCTGTCTCTAGAGGCGACTATAGAACAGCAAATGGGATACTGAAGCAGATTAGGCAACACTCTTCCCCGTATGGTGATGGGTCTCAAAGGTTGGCACATTACTTTGCTAATGGCCTTGAGGCTCGCCTTGCTGGCACTGGGACTGGACCTCAAACTTTTTTTAGTTTCTTATTTTCCAATAGGGTCTCAGCTCTTGAATTATTGAAAGCTTATAAAGTTCTTCTTTCGGCGTCGCCTTTCGGGAGAATCGCTCCATTCTTTGCCAACCAAATGATATATAAAGTAGGAGAAAGAGCAACAAGTCTCCATATTATAGATTTTGGTATCCAATATGGTTTTCACTGGCCAATTTTGATCAAGAAATTCTCAGAAAGAGCTGGAGGACCTCCAAAACTATGCATTACAGGAATAGATTTTCCCCAACCTGGATTACGCCCAAGAGAAAGAATTGAGGAGACAGGTCGCCGGTTGGCTAAGTATTGTGAGCAATTTAATGTTCCTTTTGAGTACAATGCCCTAGCATCAAAGAATTGGGAGACCATCCAAATTGAGGATATCAAGATTGACAGGTACGAGATTCTTGCTGTGAACTGTCTGAACCGATTTAAGAACCTACTGGATGAGACAGTGGAAAAGACAAGTCCACGAGATAGAGTCTTGAAATTAATCAAGACTATAAATCCTGATATCTTTGTCACATGTCTTCTTAATGGAGCACACGGTGCCCCATTCTTTTTCACGCGGTTCCGAGAGGCCCTTTTCCACTTTTCTGCGTTCTATAACATGTTGGATGCTACTTTACCTCGTGACAGCAAGGAGAGGTTGATGTATGAGAGAGAGTTCTATGGGAGGGAGGCTATGAATGTTATAGCATGTGAGGGCTTAGAGCGGACTGAGAGGCCGGAGACATACAAGCGTTGGCATGTCCGGAGCGTGAGGGCTGGTTTCAGGCCGCTCCCACTAGACCAAGAGGTGCTGACAACGATCAGGTCTAAGCTGAAGGAATGGTACCACAAGGATTTTTTCATCGATGAAGACAACCATTGGATGCTGCAGGGCTGGAGGGGCCGTATTCTCTTGGGTTCTTCTTGTTGGGTGCCGAATTAGGTCCTTGTACAGGGTATTCCAGAGTAGTTCTTTGTTTTTTCACAATGATAGAGGTTTTAATTAATATAAGTATAGTAATTCTAATGAAGAATTAGGTCGGTTGGATACTAACGTTGTGTCCTCGTGATCTCTCTTTCCTAGTTGCTAGGTATCTCGGAATTTGTTATGAACCCTGTTAAGTTAGTGATGTTAAATATATCATAAATACATCCTCGTTTGTACAAAACGGTACTCCAATGGCCATTGCCAAGATAACTCGACATCCCACGGCTCAAAATCTCAAAATAAATCCAAACTCTTTAGAATCAAGTGTTTCTAATGGCAAATGCATTAAATAATAGTCGTCTTCTGAAATATGACATTGGGATGTTAATAGGATATCGGGAAGTGGGCTTTTGGATATATCCTTCCCAAAAGACGTCTTTTGTGAAATAAACTCCTCTCCCTAAAGTGGTATTATTGTTGAAGAATAGCAAACTAATTTCAGCACAAATTTGCTTGACTGTGATATTGGGAACAGGAATTGAGATCTTGGGCGGTTATTTCGAAAACATGCCGAGTTGTCTCCCAAAGTGATCGTGTTTCTTTATGTTAATTTTCGGGGTTTGGTAACCATCTTGTGGCCTTTTTTAGTTGTAAGATTCTTAGCAAACTAAAATCTGAGTTGTAGTCAGCTTCTTTTTCTTACAAGTCATGGATAGTGCGGAAAAAGTGTGCCCAAAATGTAGCAAGAGTAGGAACATCTCCTGTGGTATTAATACAAGATAATGAAGATCTGGTTCCCATTACGAATCAGGATTTTTTATTCAACTTAATTGGGTATTCAAAATATCATCATCTCATTATTAAATTGATCTATTTGGTGCAATCAAAACAACTTTTGTTGTTATTATAAATGAACATGAAAGTCTCCGTACAAGTTACGCAATTTTTTTCTAATAATGATTGAATAAGTAAGTGAACTTTTATCTCTATAAAAATCCAGCAAATTGCATAAATAAACAAAAAAAATGAAAATATTGCATCAATGATAAAAATTTATTACTTTCATTTAGGTCATAAACAGTCTGACGTTAACAAGTTTTATATTGTCATTTCAATGAGGGTGTGATCTTTATGGAGTCATACAATAGCATGTTCAGCAACTTAATCATTTAATTCCCTTTTTAATTCGAGAGGGCTCAGAGAATTAGTATATAAAAAAAGATAATTTATCAAATATTGAATCTTATTTTGATTACCAAAAAGAAAAAGAAAAATGTTTAAAGAAAATATGAACATGTGGAATTGGACAAAAGAAAAAGATTGGATGAACAATAATGAGTTTATTAAAAAAGATGTAAAATGCGTCATCTCATCTTTTGAGAGACAATTTTATATAATTATAATTTTTTATATTTTCTCGGACTGAATTATCGTTTGATTTTTAATAATCTTTTTGGGAAACCGTCGAGGGGGATGCTTGGATTTGCGCTTAAAATAATTCCCATGGCTTTAAAAAACCTCATGTAGAATTATTTTATGTTGGGTGGTTGAATAAGGCCATCGAGAGCCTAACCCCATCCCTGAAGAACGACCTTGCAACTTCGTCAGTTACCTCGCGTCTTCTTCTAGACATTTGTTATTCTTTTGTCTCATAGGTGCTAGAAAATTATCATATTACGTCATCATAAGATGATTAACAAATAGTAATAGGATGATTAACAAGTTGGGTTGAAAGCTGGTTTGTACCACTTTGTGGTAAAGCTTACAGAATTTGCAATTCGCATTGGTTGTTACGGGCTGGGTGGCAAAATTTTCATACCGATTAAATCTTATTAAAGAATCAGTTATATTGGGAAGAATTTTGTTTTTTCCTTTACGTTAACTTTTATTCAAGATTATTTTTTTTTTCTTTTACTTAACTAGATTTTAAGTTATTGCTAAATTTGTAATCATCTCTAATTAGAACTGTACACAATCGATGTACATATTAATAAAATAAATAAAAAAATTCTCTTCCCAATTCAAGCGAGCTCATTAAAAGAGCAAAGAAAAGAAAAGACAATGAATACGTTTACAAAGAAGCCGTTTGGTTTGACTGAATTGGAGACTTGCTCCTAAAGAATTAAACAGAAACAATGAATGTCTTGGCTTCCAAGCTATCCTATGGAAGTGGTAGCTGTTAGTGTCAACCATGGTGTTAGATATTCTAACCAAGTGGTTCTTATAGGCTTATTAAGGCTAAGGTTATGGATGGTATTCAAATAAAATGATACACAGTTAGCCAACCGGCTTATTGTTACGTGCTAGCTTAGTTGAGATAGCCAAGTGTGATGAGTGGGGGAAGCAATAGGATGATGAAAACATGCAAGAGGGATAAACTTGTATGGAGAGATTAGTGCAACAGGCGGCTAGAGAGCAAGATGCTCGGGTGCCCTGTTGTGAGGAGCAGTGTGATGAAGAGTGCACGAGAGTGGATGTGGACTGAAGCTCAAAGATAAGGGTCAAGGCTTAAGGAGTACGTGGGGCATGCATGTGAAGTGCCAAGGCCAAGAGATGGCCAAGGTGGGTGAGCACAACGGACACACAAGGAAGAAAAGGTCAAGGTTTGAATGAAGCAGTCAGGACTAAAAGAGAGGTGTGGGAGTGCATGGGATGAGAGGAGCCTCGAGTGCACACTTGAGTGAGCAACTTTAGAGGCATCGACAAGCATGGGGGTGAGGTGAAGTGTTACAAGCTCTGACTAAGCCAACGTGGAACTGGGAGACGTCCTTTTGAAACATTGCTTACGTCTTCTACAAGTTGCTTGTGTTTGAGACTTTCATTAATGTTTGCGTTGCTTGTTTGTCTTTAAGCCATTGTGCGTCTAGTTGCTTTTCTGTTTGTAAGTCATTATGGGTCTAGTTCTAAGAGGCTGTTCGGTGAAATTCTAAATGCAAGTGAACATGTCGAACAAGTAATATAATGATAAGAAAGATATCGTCCCACAGAGATTGGTGATTACTAGACCAACTAATTACTAACGGTGAATAACTCCTAGAATTTATCTAGCAAATCTAATGATAGATGGTAGATTAATTAACTAAATTTAAGAAAACTTAATAAAAGAAATATGTTAGAGCATATGACTTCACCATAATTACTAGGTATTAATATTGATTATTTATGCTTGTAAGAGAGATAATATCTATGTGATGGCGGAATTTCTTAATTTATTTACTATCCTATGTCTAGGTGTAGCAAACCTACTTAGTTCATTAATTCACTATATCTCTATATGTGAATTGAAATAAACCAAATGCATTAGGATCTTTGAACATTCCCAGTTTACACCGAAAGCCACACAAACAATATAGTATATGTCTATCCATATTTAATCTATGGTTGCATATTACAAGAAGCAACTGCATGCTATTTCCTGTTGGTCTCTAACATGCAAATCAAGTCATCTAAGTGGTAGCTAATCACCTAAAAGCATTAAACTCCGTAATATGTAACTTCACATAAATAAAATATCTTGCAAAACATAATAATCATAAGATTCATACCATTATAATTAGGTTACATCGTAGCTCTAACAAAAATAAACTAAAACATAAAGAAATAATGAGGAAGAATGGTAATAAGAAATAAAGAAGGCATCTTGAATCCAAGAACAAGAAGTCTGTCACCCTTTTTATCTTCTCTTCAAGAAAGCCTTGAATTCTTGGCCTCTTTCTTGAGTTGTGCTCAATTTCCTCCTCCCCCTTCTTTTGCCTCTTCTCTTCTCTTAAATAGGGTTTAGGTTTAGACCTACCTCCTATCCTAGTAGAATTGGGTTTTAGAGATCTAAAACCATTGGGTTTTAGAGATCTAAAACCATTGGGTTTTGAACTTATAAATCAATTAGGATTTGAATTCCTAACATGATTGGGTTTTCTAAATAAATAGAAAACCTAATAACAATAGAAAATCTAAAGTCCAAGCCCATCATGACTCTCTTGATCTTGATATTACGATTTTGCCACACAATAAGCATCAGGTTCTCCTTATTCATCCTTTTTCTCCATGCCTCCTTACGCTACATAAACAAGACAAATTTAGGTAAATAAAGAGGAATTCAAATATTTTCTCATAAGCATTGCATTGTTTATTGCCTAAAAATAGGTCAAATAACTCTATAAAAATAGAGTTATCAGAGGCATACTACAGTATCCATTAAGGCAGTACGGGGGTGATTAGATAGGGCGTTGCCTTGCTTTTGTAAGCTACTAGAAATGTTGGTCTTTATAAAGGCCTAACGAAGAAGGTTGTAAGTATTGAAAAAGTAATGAACTAGAGGCATGCTATCCTTATTAGCAAATCCTATCCCACCACCATAGGTTCTAAAAAGAAGCGGTTTGTCGACCTTTCCAGGTTGATCAACCCGTTTCCAGGCCAAACACCCGGTCAGTTACGTATCTTCGTAACAAACTGGCATCAATCCAGGTTCCACCTATGTCTAAACCACGAAGTGATCTTGGAAACACTGAAATGGAGCGGAGGTTTCGAGAGCTCACCAAAACCATGCAGCAAATGTTTGCTGCCCTTAATGCTAAGATTAAAGGAAGGAAGCAGCATGATGACGAAGGTGCAGGCTCTTTTAACAATGAAGGAGGCAGGGTGCAACCACCAGAAGGAAACTTGGATGCCACTAAAGCCAACATGAAGATGGAGTTTCCTTCCTATAACGAGGAGGAAGATCCAATGGACTGGATTTGTAGGGCTAAACAATTCTTTGACTTCCACGGCACTCCTGACGGGGACAAGGTGAGGATCGCTTCTTAGAATTTTCAAGGCGGAGCGCAAGTATGGTTTAAAATGTTTAAGGAAGAGCACGAAGGGCAAGAAGTCTCATGGGCAATGCTGACAGAGGACCTCCTTGACAGCAATGGTCCAAACGAGTATAACGACTACTTTGGTGATCTCACTAAGTTACAACAAATTGGAGATATGGAGGACTACCAGAAGAAATTCTCTAGGCTCATGCTTCGTACTGAGCGCATGACTGCGAGACAAAAAATTAGCTGCTTTGTTAATAGGCTCCAAGAAGACCTCTGAGCTGATGTTCGCATGGCTAGGCCAGTTACCTTGTCGTCCACCTTTAGGATGGCAAAGATGTATGAAGCCAAGGCAGACTCCTTGCATCTCAACCTTTTTCCTGGCCGAAGGGTGATGGCCCAAGCTACCAACACCTCGTTGTCCGGAAACACAACACACGAAGGACCATCAAGGCCGATCAAGAGACTCTCCCCTACGGAAATGGCAAAAAGAAGAGCCAAAGGGCTCTGCTTCAACTGTAATGAGTGCTTTACCCTGGCCCATAGATGCAAGTGGCTATTCCTAATGGAGCTTATCAACCTAGACGAAGAGCTTGCTGAAGCTATGACCCTCACTGTTAACAATGTAACAGAGCCGCCAACCACAACCTTGGAAGAAGCACTATTAGAAACAACACAACCATCCCAGGCGTCACATGTTTGTCTAGGGTCGCTCTCCGGGATGTTAGGTCCCCAAACTATGAAGGTATGCGGTACCATTGGAACTAATCCCCAGACGGTAACTTGCCTCATGGACTCGGGGTCCAGCCATAATTTTATAGATGAAGGTCACCAACGATAACATAATCATCGGCAAAGGTCTCTGTAAGAAAATTGAACTTTTTCTCAATAAAGTTTGCTTCATGTTTGATCTTATTGTGTTGCCGTTAGATGGTGCAGAAGTGATTTTGGGTACACAATGGTTAAGTCAGCTGGGCCCCATCATCTGGGACTTGTCCACTCATGTGATGAAATTCTATCATGGGGGAGAATGTGTGGAGTTGCACGAACAGGAGAACTTGCCAAGTGTTGTAGTTGATGGTGAACGGATGTCCAAGACTGTTTTGAAGCAAAAGGAGGGAATCATCCTCTGCCTTCTCTCTCTCTAAGAAGAATCCCAAGACTCTACCCCGCAACCAACCATGGAAAATGCCGATTTACAAGCCTTGTTAAAACAATTTTTGGATGTTTTTCAGGACCCAAAAGGTATGCTGCCACCACGTGTTCAGGACCATCATATTCCACTAAAAGATGAAGGCCAGCTTGTTGTTGTGCGCCCGTATCGGTACCCGTTCTTCCAAAAGACGAAAATTGAATGTATTGTGCAGGATCTTCTCTCTTTGGGCATCATTCAGCCTAGTAATAGTGCCTTCTCCTCCCCTATTATATTGGTCAAAAAGAAAGATGGCTCGTGGCGCATGTGCGTGGACTACCGAGCTCTAAACCTCCAAACAGTACGTGATCGGTTTCCCATTCCTAATGTAGATGAACTGATAGACGAACTTCACGGAGCCGTTGTGTTCTCCAAACTTGACTTGAGTTCTGGCTACCATCAAATTCGTGTAACCTCTAAAGATGTCCACAACATAGCATTTCGGACACACCAAGGCCATTACGAATGGCTTGTCATGCCATTCGGCCTTTCTAATGCACTGGCTTCATTTCAGGCATTAATGAACTCTGCATTTCAGACACAACTGCGTAAGTTTGTCTTAGTTTTTTTTTATGACATTTTAATCTTTAGTAACAGCTGGGCAGATCATGTAAAGCATTTGGTTGAAGTGTTGAGCACACTCTGAAGACATCGGCTATTTGCAAGGCTAAAAAAATGTGAATTTGGCAAAGACCGAATGGGTTTTCTCAGACACATCATTGGCAAAGAGGGTGTTAGTGTTGATACCGAAAAGATCCAAGCAATTCAAGATTGACCAAAACCCAGATCCTTGAAGGCGCTTTGAGGCTTTCTCGGGTTGACTGGCTATTATAGGTGGTTCGTTCAAAATTACGGTACTATTGCTTGACCCCTCACGGCATTGCTTAAGAAGGGCCCTCAACCTTGGACCGTGGAAGTAGATTGGCATTTGACATGCTAAAAACTACATTAACCACTACGCCCGTACTGGCCTTCCCAGACTTTTCACAACAATTTGTAATTGAGACCGACGCCTCTGCCACTAGTCTTGAGGGTGTATTATCTCAAAATGGGCGTCCCATAGCCTTTTTCAGTAAGGCTCTCAAAGGCACCGGACCACTACTTTCTACCTACGAATGGGAAATGCAAGCCCTTATTTTGTCTGTTCAGAAATGGCACCACTACCTTTTAGGGAGACCATTTGTGGTACAAACTGATCAAGAAAGCCTGTAATATCTTTGGGATCAATGGATCACCACTCCAGCACAACAGTGTTGGTTGGTTAAATTAGTTGGATATGATTTTCGCATTGAATTCCATCTTGGACGTGAAAATCGTGTAGTAGATGCTTTGTCACGATGTTTAGAGCATGGTGAGAATCCTTCATGGGCACTCATGCCACCAAATCCTGCAGGCTGGTCAGAGCATGGTTTCTGTCCTTCTCACAATGACCCACGTAAGTCAAACTCTAGCTCTAGCTTTGAACCCATGGTCACCTCACCGCTCACTTTGTCTCTCACTTCAGGGGTCCCACTTCCTCATAACACCATCGCATCTCTCTTGGCTCTTTCTTCCCCAGTACCCCTTTGGGTTGAACCCATTCGTGCCGAAACACAAACCATGCACCAAGAACTTATCCACAGAGTCCTTGCTGATGAAGCAGTAGGGCCTTGGCGCTTTTTAAAAGGCCTTCTTAGCCTATGACTCCCCATTAATCCCAACAATTTTGCAAGAATTCCATGGGAGTACCTATGAGGGCTTTGCCAAGTCCCTACAATGGTTGAAGCGTGTGTTCTATTGGCGTCGTATGAACCATAGTTTAAAAACCTTCATCCGCCATTGCCGCACATGTAAAGAGGAAAAAGCTGAAAACAATTCTTCGGCCAGATTATTGCAACTGTTGCCATTCCTTGAGCACATCTGAACCAATATTTCAATGGATTTCATTGACGGTCTTCTATCTTCTGTGGCAAGAATTCCCTCTTCGTGGTCGTGGATTGACTCTCCAAATATGCAAGATTCATTCCCCTTAAAAATCCATACTCAGCTGTCTCGGTGGCCTAGGTCTTCTTCAACAAGATCTTTAAATTATATGGTCTTCCTTAATCCATTATTTGCGACCGTGGAGCCATCTTCACCAGTCAATTTTGGACTGAACTTTTTCGACATCAAGGCACTCAATTTCGCTTCTTCTCTGCTTACCACCCACAAACCAACGAACAAACCAAGGCCGCTAATCATTGTATCGAAATGTATCTCTATTGTTTTGTCGGTGAAGATCCCAAATCGTGGATAGATTGGCTGGCTTGGGCCGAATTTTGCCATAACACCAGTGTCAACATCAGTTCCGGCCTTTCTCCCTATCAAGTTGTTTATGGAAGGCCGCCTCCTGCACTCCTTCCTTATGTGCCCAGTACTGCTCTTCTCGAATCAGTAGACTGCCTTCTCCACACACGGGATGACACCCTTAGGCTCTTCAAAGAGCACCTTCATCATGCTCAAGAGTGCATGAAGACCCAATATGATAAAGGGCATCGTGAGGTCACATACAATGTGGGCGATTGGGTTTACTTACATCTTCATCCTTATCGGCAAATGTCTATGGCCTTTCACCGCTTCACCAAGCTGTTTCCACGCTACTATGGTCCATTCCAGATATTGTCCAAGTTCGGTCCAGTGGCCTACACCTTGAAGCTTCCATCAAATTCTCGAATTCATCCCACCTTCCATGTTTCCAAACTAAAGTGGTTCCTTGATGACGGCGTTCAGGTTCAGTCTGATTTGCCTAAAATTCTTGAGCCCTAAGGGCACCTCACTACCACCCCCAAGCCATCTTGGATCAGCACGTCCATGATAAGATTGTCCAACTCTTGGTCCATTGGCACCGCCTCTCACCTGCAGAAGCCACATGGGAATCCCGTGATATGCTGATGGCTTGTTTTCCTGAATATGACCTTGGGGGCAAGGTCTTCCCGGGGAAATGAGGAACTATTACAAGCTTTGACTAAGCCAACGTGGAACTGGGAGACGTCTTTTTGAAACACTGCTTACGTCTTCTACAAGTTGCTTGTGTTTGAGACTTTCATTAATGTTTGCGTTGCTTGTTTGTCTTTAAGTCATTATGGGTCTAGTTGCTTTTCTGTTTGTAAGTCATTATGGGTCTAGTTCTAAAAGGTGTACTGCAGTATCCATTAAGGTAGCATGGGGGTGATTAGACAGGGCGCTGCCCTGCTTTTGTAAGCTGGTCTTCATAAAGGCCTAACAAAGAAGGTTATAAGTATTGAAAAAGTAATGAACTAAAGGTCTGCTATCCTTATTAGCAAATCCTGTCCCACCACCATAGGTGCTAAAAAGAAGCAGTTTGTCGACCTCTTCAAGGTTGATCAACCAGTTTCTAGACCAAACACCTGGTCAGTTACGTATCTTCGTAACATGAAGGCACCTTGGAGCGGTAAACAGGTAGCAAGTGTGTGTATGGAATTGGCACGTGTACACGTATCGTGGTGCATAAACACATCCTTGTGCATGGGCTAAAAGTCAACCGAGGTGACTTATTAGGACGGGAAAACCTCATTAATAACGGATTGTTGGGACTTAAAGGCACATGGATTTAATGCTGCCTGGACCATTTGAGATTTAAATGGGAAGAAATGGGGAGTTAACACATGCCGCACAAGGGGGAACTACTCAAGATAGGAGAGAAGGCTATTTAAAGCCTATTTTGAAGAAGGAATGGGGTTGGTTGGAAGCGTTTAATAAGAGTGCCCTCAAAAATGGGTGTTTAGTAAATGAGCTCCACAAGGAATGTAAGGGATGAGAATGTTTGAAGACATTTTCCCTAATTCATTGTAAAAGATCTATAGGGGAGCTATAAGAGGGATTTGGTTTGTTGATTAAGGTTGGCCTTGCTTGCATTAAAAGGGGCTGGTCTATAAGATAGAACTATAATGAACAACAAGCATAGACATAGAAGTTTATCACGATGGTTCAGCATTCAGTTTTGTGTCCACCCTATTGTTTCTTCAACTTAACCAATTAAAGTCCACTTTACTCACTTATTAGGAGAAAATGTTCTCCTAATCCTCCTAATTCCTCCTTAAAGGAATCATAGATTTTTAGGTTACAATAAAAGGTTGTCTCAACCTTATTACAACAGCAAATCCCCAAATGATGAATACTTTATGAGTGATATTGCTAATTAAAGAGCTTATTTAAGATATTGAATGTAAATCTAAGCTCTAATGACAAAACTCCCAAATTTTAGCAAATTAGGGTTTCGGATTTACAACAGAATTTATGTGCAAATAATAATTAGAGTTCAATAAGCACATAAATAAGTATATACAAGTGAGTATGATCATGAATAAATGATCTTTAAAGAATAACACCGAATATCACAAAATATCACCAAAGTTGTTTGAAATCTCAATGCTTGAATGACTTGAATTCTTTCTCTTGATTTTTCATAAATAATTCATGCGGAGACTATGTTTGAACCGTAGAGAAGAGCCTTTATATGATATTCAAATAATAAGAGTTGATTAGGGTTCTCTGTCAAACTTGACACCAACAAAGCCTTCTTCCCATTAAGAGACTGAGAGATTTCCATCAATCTACAATTGAAGCTTTGATTTGAACTCTTAATCATCACAATTGGCCGTTCTAACACTCAATCGCTTATCAAATCTTCCCGTTAGGCGATCAGTTGTGGAGAAGAGAGGAGGTCGCTTAGTTTGATAGAAGCTAGGGCTTTTAACCAATGAGTCGTGAATTTGGGGGCGGCTTGCTTAATGAAACAGTGCGTATTGAATAGGACCTCTTATCGGGCTTAGACTAAATGCGGGCTTGGATAAGTTCACATTGATATGAACATATTCATAAGATTAGTTTGCATGACATAAGCTTGAACTTATAAATTTGTGTTTGCAGTGATATAAAGTCGAACATCACTTTTTCTTTATTAGAAATTGTTATGCAACTAATATTTCTTTATTCTCCATTTTTTATTGCATAAAAAATATGCCTTTAAAACTTATATGAGGTTGCAATATATATGAATGTATGAAATCGGCTACTTTATAATATCATTGATTGGTATTATAATTTGCACACCTTTTACTTCCTATAATTCAATTTTGCACATCAATATATGAAAAACATTTATATACTATAATCAACCAAAATTTGTTACAACAAAACATATCTTTTTCCAACAATTTATCCTTTTGACATAATGACAGTAGATCGTAATAGTGATATTCTCAAGTAAATGCTTTGACCATTTACCCTTACACATTACTCTTAAATTCTACCTCATGTGTAAAGATTTATCCAACATGCAAAAAAAATTGTGGCATTGGCATGGGGTTAGGTTAGGTTAGATGATAGGAATCATGGTTGTTTTTTAGGAAATGGCATAGGTGATCAACCTTTGAAGGAAGAAATCTTCCTACGGCAAAAAGTAGAACACTTTTATAGCTTAGTGGCATCAAAGCTACGTTATAGCTCTTCTAACTAGATTTAGTTAGAAATTAGTGAGATTCGCTTAACAACCAGTATGATTATCATCTTAGCTTTCAATAGACCACCTATATTCGATAATACAAGCTATAACAATTGGAGAAACATGATGAAAATGTACATAATGGGACAAAATGTTAAGTCTTAGAAAATTGTCAATAAGAAAATAAAAATACCTAAATAATCACCTTTACTTTGATTAGATGAAGTGTCTAAAGCAGTTGAGAAAAATGGTAAAGTTATGCTATATTATTCTTTAATTGCTAAATACAACAAAATCTCAACTTACAAAATTGCAAAAAAGATTTTGGATAAAGTAGAACTCTTGCATGAAGGAAGTGAAAAGGTTAAAGACTCTAAGATTGACATTAGTTTATAATTACAAATTGCTTATGATAAAACTAGGCGAAAAATTTTCTTACATGCATACTAGATTTTCTAATATAGTTACTAAACTTTCATTGCCAATTATCTGAATTAGTCAAAAGATCTTGGCATGCTTAGATGAAAGTTGGAATGCTAAGAAAATTGTCACATAGAAGAAGTCAATGATCTAAATAAAAATGGTAAAGTTGTAATAATAAAATTATTCCTCTAGTTCCACTATGGGATATAGGCTTGAATTACGTCGAACCATATAGATTTCGTGTTTCTCTAATTTTTTTAATTGTCATATCTTACTTTTTTAAATATCTTGAATTTAATTTATACCGATCACTTTACTGAGAAACTATTCATGTGAATGGAATTTTAACGTGGATAGTAGTTTGTCATAACAATACTACACTAGTCAACGAAACCTCGCACACACATGAAACAAAAGAAGAAAGTTGGAGCTTGTGCAGCAAGTGCGGACTTCGTCACCCACTTAAGCCCATCGTGTCCAATGTTAAAAGTTTTAGATGCTTTTTAATCTTTAAGAAGAACCTAAGTAGCTCATATTGAAAGTTTTAGGTGTTTTCTAACTTGGAAACACGGGAATTCACGAGAATGGCAGAAAAAGAGCATGCTCGCTTTAGCAGTGGAATTCATATTGGTCGGCCGCGTATGCCGCTTTCGCATCCACCAATCCCGATGACGAGGTAACTTTGTTCGTCATTGGAAGAAAAAATTAGGTTTGGGCATCACAGAATAAACAAAGTGTGCAGTCCTCCCACTAGACATTAGAACTGTTTCGTACTTCAGACAACCAATAATTGAATCCAGCGTTGAAATATAGTATCCAATCACTGAAATGAGAACCTGACCGGAATTTGAGTCACTGTCCGTCGCTGGAAGTGTTTGAACTTTCTAATCGTCCAATACTTTATTAGGATCAACGTACTTTGGTTCCCTTTTTTTTTTTTTCGCTCTTCTTTATTTATTTATTTATTTTTTTAATATAGTTTCGACGTATGCCCGTTAAGGTTTCCTGCGAGTTCATTTAAAAAATGATGAATATCAGATCTCGAGACTTTTTCTTTTAAATTGAAGGAGCGATGACCACTCCAGAATTGCCTTCAAGTAACACAAGCAGCTTAACGAAGACAAGATTGAATCGGGCAGAGTTGAGTGCCCCTCCTAGTTTCTCTTCAGCTTCAGTTCCATTCTTTTTCTTACACGTCCGAGAGATCTCTGCTACTTGTCCCGGAAAGCTTTCCGACAAACAAGTGAATGTACGAGATTCCTGAACTCTACCCCTTGTCTTTTGTTTTCCATTTTCTCGTCAGCTTTATTGATATATGTGTTATAGAAATATACCTTTGTGTTTGATTTGGTTTACGTTGTTCAAACTTTCATTAGTCTGGGGGTCGGCTTCTTTGTTTGGTACTATAAATTCTATGGATCCTACTTCCGTTGCGTGGCCGGATTTCGTAAAAGATGTTGTGGTCGAAGATGACCACAACATTTCACCGAACTCCGATCAATACCCACCACTTTTAAACAAGTAGAGATTCAACTTGCCCACCCAAAACCTTAACTTCCTTGACAGTTCATGGCTTTCACCTGACCCGGGCCACGCCGATTTGGCCCCACCTATAGTTTTGGCCCCAGCGGCAGAGCCATACGCTCAGTTTGGCGGCTATAGCTCAGAGCCATCTAGGGGTACGATTCCGGAGGGAGTATCGTCCTCTGACGACATTGAGTTCTCGGAAACGGTTCTCAAGTACATAAGCGAGATGCTTATGGAAGAGAACGTAGAGAAGAAGACTAGCATATTATACGACCCTTTGGGTCTCCGAGTCACCGAGAAACCGTTCTATGACGCTCTAGGTCAGAAATACCCTCCTTCCCCAAATCCATACCGAGAAGAACCACCTTATCTCAGTCACTG
The DNA here is from genome assembly GCA_028551395.1 of Casuarina glauca. Taxonomy (NCBI): domain Eukaryota; kingdom Viridiplantae; phylum Streptophyta; class Magnoliopsida; order Fagales; family Casuarinaceae; genus Casuarina; species Casuarina glauca. The sequence goes on along the minus strand of CM052352.1, from coordinate 25,785,957 downwards.
TTCGGGAAGCGCTGATGATGTTTACTCCGGAAGCTGGGGCGGTGATTTTCGCATTAGTAGTAGTTCCAGCACTAGCAATGGTACTGATCCACAGTGGATAGATGACTTTTGGGCATACAGGCCCTCTTCTTCACAAGCTGCGGTCCCTCGCGATAATGTGTACCAGCCAAACTCGCAGCCCAGTAATGGATTGCAGTTCCAGGTCACACAGTCGAACAGCGTGACCAACATAGGTGATGGCAAGGAGATTTTTTCTCGGAAATTTTTTACCTATAGTGAATCTGTGCTGCAATTTAGAACAGGGTTAGAGGAAGCTAGTAAGTTCCTTCCTATGGATAATCAATTAGTTATGGAGTTGGGGACTAGCATGTTACCACCAGAGTGGAAAGAAAAGGATCAGAAGGTGGAACTCATTGAGGACGAGGGTGTGAGAGCGAATTCAACAGATGGGTTCAGGGGAAGGAAGAATCAGAAGAGGCAAGATGTGGCTGTAGATGTAGATGTAGATGTAGATATTGACGTAGAAGAAGGAAGCGACAATAAGCAGTCTGCAGTTTATGTCGAAGACAATAAATTATCAGAGATGTTTGATAAGGTGTTGCTTTCTACTGAAGCTCTTTCTCTGCTATGCGATGACGATAACAATGAACCCTTGAATGAAACAAGCTGGGCCTCCCATCCAAGTGGGCAGCAAGGGGCTGGTAGTCGGAAGAATCGTACTAAGAGACAGGGTAAAAAAAAGGATACAGTTGATTTGAGGAATCTTTTGATTTTATGTGCACAAGCTGTCTCAACAGGCGACAATAGAACTGCAAATGGGGTACTGAAGCAGATTAGGCAACACTCTTCCCCTTGTGGTGATGGGTCTCAGAGGTTGGCTCATTACTTTGCTAATGCCCTTGAGGCTCGCATGGCTGGCACTAGGACTAGCCCTCAAGCTTATTTTTGTTTCTTATTTTCCAATAGGGTCTCAGCTTTTCAAGTATTGAAAGCTCATACAGTCATCTTTCAATCTTGCCTTTCTGGAGATTCTCTCCATGTTTTGGTAACCAAATGATATATAAAGTAGCAGGGAGAGCAACAAGCCTTCATATTATAGACTTCGGTATCCAATATGGTTTTCATTGGCCAATTTTGATCAAGAAACTCTCTGAAAGAGCCGGAGGACCTCCGAAACTACGTATTACAGGAATAGAATTTCCACAACCTGGATTACGCCCGACAGAGAGAATGGAGGAAACGGGTCGCCAGTTAACTAGATATTGCGAGCAGTTTAATGTTCCTTTTGAGTTCCATTCGCTAGTATCAAAGAATTGGGAGACCATCCAAATTGAAGACCTGAAGATCGATGGATATGAGGTTCTTGCTGTGAATTGTTTTAAACGGTTCAAGAACCTACTGGGTGAAACAGTAGTTTAAAAAAGAAAAGACAAGTCCACGAGACGGAGTTTTGAAATTAATCAGGAGCATAAATCCTGATATCTTTGTCATAGGTCTTCTTAATGGAGCCCATGATGCCCCCTTCTTTGTCACGCGGTTCCGAGAGGCACTTTTCCACTTCTCTGCGTTCTATAGCATATTGGATGCTACTTTACCACGTAACAACATGGAGAGGTTGATGTATGAGAGAGAGTTCTATGGGAGGGAGGTTATGAATGTTATAGCATATGAGGGCTTAGAGAGGATTGAGAGGCCGGAGACATACAAGCATTGGCATGTCCGGAGTGTGAGGGCTGGTTTCAAGCCGCTTCCACTGGCCCAGGAGCTGCTGACCATGTTCAGGTCTAAGCTGAAGGAATGGTACCACAGGGATTTTTTTATCCATGAAGACAACCATTGGATGCTGCAGGGATGGAGGGGCCGTATTCTCTTTGCTTGCTCCTGTTGGGTGCCGAATTAGGTCCCTGTACAGGGTGTTCCAGGATATTTCTTTGTTTCTTCACAATGATGGAGGTTTTAGTTAATACAAGTATATTAATTGTAATGAAGACCTAGGTAAGTAGGGTGCTAGGGTTGTGTTCTCGTGATCTCTCTTTCCTCCATTGTTACAAATCTCAAAATTTGATATGATTCCCTATTACGTGATTGATGTTAAATATATTCTTGTCTGTGCCCTTTTCAAACCCATGATGTATCACCTGGTGGCATGTCGTATCACACTGAAGATGCGGACATCAGGATACCACAAACCCACCCCCTTTCTTTTTCCTTCCTAAGATATCATTATCTCATTATTAAATTGATCTATCTGGTACAAACAAAGCAACCCTTGTTATTTTAAATGAACATGAAAGTCTCGGTACAAGTAAAGCAATTTTTTTGTTTTTGAGAAAGAACTGAATAAGTAAGTGATTTTTTTATCTCTACAAATATCCAGAAAATTACATGAATAACAAAAAAAATGAAAATAATACATCAATGGTCAATATAATATGTGAAAAGAAACCAAAACCACGAACAAAATTTTATTACTTTCATTTTATTCATAGACAATCTAACGTTAACAAGTTTTATAATGTCCTATGAATGAGATTGTGATCTTTATGGGGACTTTCAACAGCACGTTGACAACTAAAACATTTAATTCTATTTTTAATTTCAATGAAATAACACAATTCGACATCATTAACCGAGAGGATGAAAATTATAATTAGTTAAAAAAGAAGATAATTTATCAAATATTGAATCTTCTTCTGCTTACAATAAAAAATAAAAAAATAAAAAGAAGAAGAAGAAAGACTAAAGAAATCATGAACATGTTGAATTGGACAAAAGAAAAAAACTTGGACGAACAACAATGAGTATTAAAAAAATGTAAAAGGCGTCGTATCATCTTTTGAAAGACAATTATATATAGTTATATTTTCCAAGGGCTATCAACGCTATATTTTACTAATTAAAGAATTAGAATGTAAGTTAGAGTTCTTGGTTAAATATATATTTTTTTATATTTTCTAGGACTGAATTGAGATTTTGAGTTTTTAATAATTTTCTGGGGAAGTGGGTAGGGTTTGCTTGGATTTGCACTTAAAAAATTGAATTATTTTATTTTTGCTGGTTGAATAAGGCCGTCGGAAGCTCCGATGCCCCGCCCATGAGCAACGACGTACTAGCTTTGTCGGTTACCTCATGTCTTCTTCTACATGTGTTTTTCTTTTGTCTCATAAGTGCTACAAAATTATTGTACTACGTCATCATTGGATGATTAACATGCTGGGTTGAAAGTTGGTTAACACCACGATGTTGCACAATTTTTTTTTTTTTTTTAAATTTTTTTATTATAAACTCACACACCCGGGGGAAGGGGAGGGACGGGATTCGAACCCCTGACCGGTGGGACGGCCGGTCAGGGTTAAGCTCAGAGAACACGATGTTGCACAATTGAGGTGCACATTCATAGAAAGAAAATTCTCTTCCCAATCCACAATCGATTCACGCGAGAGCACTAAAAGAGCAAATGATGATGATTTTAAAGCACATGTTCACTTTAGCACTAGAAAACATCTTGGCCTTGCCATGGGTCTTCTACAGTACTTTCTCATCCACTTTTTGATGCCACTAGTATGTATTTTCACTTTGTTTATGCTAACTTTATGACTATTCTTTGTTTATTGAAAAGATTAGTAGCAAGGAACCTGCTTAGCATCTTCCTTCTTTCATTTCTTCCCTTGGGCCTACCACATTCACAGGCAGTGCTCATTCCACATAAAAGAGAGAAGAAAAGACAATGAATGCGTCGTAGAAATTTGACCGAAGTAGACTGTAGACTTGCTCCTGAAGAATTGATCAGAAACAATGAACGCCTTGGCTCCCAAGCTAACTCGTGGAACCGGTGGCTGCCAGGGTCAACGGTGGGGTCAGATATTCCGACCAGGTAGTGGCCCAGGTAAATGCTTTGACAATCTGCCCCCACACGGTGCTCTCAAATCCTTTCTCCTGTCCAAAGAGCCTTGGCATGTGGTTAGGGTAGACGCCGGCATCGTAGACTGGACCAAATTCGCTTGAGACTGATGGACATAAAAAAGCCAGGGAAAAGACCGATCTCCGAGGAAAACACATAAGAAATCATGGGAAGACGACAAAAATAGCACGCAGAATAGAAGTGGTGGTTTTGCCATTGCCAAGGGGCCTCAAAAGCCACTCTCCCATCCTCCAACGTTGTTATCAACGACATTTTCAGCCATTGTTGTTGCTCTATCTGGGAATCCCCTTAGTTGTTGGAAGAAAGGATCTTTTCCAATTGGGTACTGCTGAAAGCAGACAAGCGCACAGTTAGCTTCAGAAAAGTCAAGTCCTCCTAATTTGCATACAATCATTTTCCGTTGTTCTGGACTCAAGACAATGATTCAATACAACATGGGAGAAGTTGAGTCCCGTTGACGAGTCAATCCATGCTAAATTATACCAACGGACTAACCAAGAAGGGCTCGAATCTGGAGAGACATGTCCCTGTCAAGGGTATGTGGGAGCCACTCCCACTTTGACCTGCTCTTCACACCAGCGTTCTTTGAAACTTCACAAGCTTTTCGGATCAACACAGTCTGTGATTCTTAACATTTGAATGGTTGCTGTATACATTAGTCAATTTCACTGTAGATAAGCATATTTTATTTGATGCTCATCTAGGCCAGATTACTTTATTTATTTATTTTAAGGAGAATAATTAAGATTTTTCTGCAACATTAGGTAAATTATATGAGAGTTGCCTTCCCAGATTAGAGTGCCCCCCTGAAGTCATCTCATCTGGTTTCAGTTCCTTCCTGCCGTTCTATGTCTGAGGACTCTCTGCTCCTTGTCATATAAGCATATGTTGCTTCTCGGGAAGAAACCGATGGATATCTGAGGTTCTTTAACTTCAAACCTCTTCTTTTTCGTTTCCTTTCTTCTCTTATTCATATATGTGTGATAGATGTATGTTAGTGTTTGATCTAGTTGGGGCAGTTCCATATTCAATTAGTTTGTGATTCGGCTTCTAAGTTGGAACTATGAATCATACGGATCCTACGTTTGCCGGGTTGCCGGACTTCGTAAAAGATGTTTTGGTCGATGATGATCATACCATTTCACCCAATTCCAATCAATACTCAGATCTTTTAAACGATTACAAACTGAATGTGCCCTCCCCGGACCTTCACTTCCTTGAAAGTTCATGGCTTTCACCTGACCTGGGTGGCACTGATTTCGATCCGTCGATAGCTGTAGCCACCGCGGCGGAGCCCTATGCTCTGTCCGTTAGCGATAGCTTGAGCACACCGTCTGTGGTTACGAGTCCGGAGGGACTATCCTCCTCGGACGACAGTGAGTTCTCGGAAACCGTTCTCAAGTACCTACATGATGTACTTATGGAAGAGAACAAAGAGGACAAGCCCACCATGTTTTACGACCCTTTCGGCCTCCAAGCCACCGAGAAATCGTTCTATGATGCTCTCGGTCAGAAATACCCTCCTTCCCCCAATCTATACCGGGAGGAACCAACGTATATCAGTCACAGCTCGGGGAGCCCTGATGATGTTTTAACTGGAAGCAGTGGTGTTGATCATAGTATTACTAGTAGTTCCAGCAATAGCAATGGTACTAATCCGCAGTGGGTAGGTGATTTTGGGGAATACAAATCCTTTTTTCCTCAAGCTGCGGTTCCTGGTGATTATGTTTTCCAATCCAGTTTTCAGCCCAGGAATGGGTCACAGTTTCCGACCAAGCAGTCGGACAGCGTAATCAGTGTTGGTAACAGCATGGAGGTTTTAGCTCAGAATATTTTTACTGATAGTGAATCTGTGTTGCAGTTTAATAGAGGGTTAGAGGAAGCGAGTAAGTTCCTTCCTAAGGGTAATCAGTTGGTTATTAATTCGGAGACTAGTATGTTATCACCAGAGTTGAGAAGAGAGGATCACGAGGCGGAATTTGTGGGGGAGAAGAGCGTGATAGAGAATTCATCGGTTGGGTTGAGGGGAAGGAAGAATCATGAGAGGGAAGATGAAGATGTAGAAGAAGGGAGGAGCAATAAGCAATCTGCGGTTTATGAAGAAGAGAGTGATGTATCAGAGATGTTTGATAAGATGTTGCTTACCACTGGAGATCTTTCTATGTTATGTGGTAACATAAGCACTGGACCCTTGCAGAAAGAAGCAAGCAGGTCCTCGCAGCCAAATAGACAGCCGCAAGGGGCTAATGGTGGGAAGAGTCGTGCTAAAAAACAGGATGAAACGATAGACACGGTTGATTTGAGAGCTCTTTTGCTTCTTTGTGCACAAGCTGTCTCAGGAGGTGACTATAGAACAGCCAATGAGTTACTGAAGCAGATTAGGCAACACTCGTCCCCTTGTGGTGATGGGTCTCAGAGGCTGGCGCATTTCTTTGCTAATGGCCTTGAGGCTCGCATGGCTGGCCCTGGGACTGGGTATCAACTTTTTTACAACTCCTCCAAGAAGATCTCAGCTTTTGAAATGTTGAAAGCATACACAGTTCATCTTTCATCCACCCCCTTCAAGAAGATCTCACTTTTCTTTGCAGGCAAAATGATATGTAAATTAGCAGAGAAAGCAACAAGTCTTCATATTATCGACTTTGGTATTGGATATGGTTTTCACTGGCCAATTCTGATTAAGAAATTCTCATTAAGAGCAGGAGGACCCCCAAAATTACGTATTACAGGGATAGAGCATCCACAAGCTGGATTTCGTCCAACAGAGAGGCTTGAGGAGACTGGTCATCAGTTGGCAAAGTATTGCGAGCAGCATAATGTTCCCTTTGAGTATCATGCTCTAGCATCACAGAATTGGGAGACCATCCAAATTGAGGACCTAAAGATTGACAAGAATGAGATGCTTGCTGTGAACTGTATGTACCGGTTTGAGAACCTATTAGATGAGACAGTGGAAGAAACAAGTCCACGAGATGCTGTTCTGAAGCTAATCAGGAGGATAAACCCCGATATTTTTCTCCATTCTGTTGTTAATGGATCCTACAATGCCCCCTTCTTTCTCACACGATTCCGTGAGGCACTTTTTCACTACTCGGCATCTTTTGATGTACTTGATATTACTATGCCCCGTGAGAGCCAGGAGAGGTTGTTGTGTGAGAGAGAGTTATTGGGAAAGGCGGCTATGAATGTTATAGCATGTGAGGGCTTTTCGAGGGTTGAGCGGCCTGAGACTTACAAGAAGTGGCAGGTCCGAACTCTGAAGGCCGGTTTCAAAAAGCTCCCTTTGAACCGAGAGATCCTGACCTTTTTAAGATCTAAGATGAAGGAATGGTACCACAAGGATTTTGTTCTTGATGAAGACAACAACTGGATGCTTCAGGGATGGAAGGGTCGTATTCTCTATGCTTCCACTTGTTGGGTGCCAAATTAGTATCCTTGTACAGGATGCTTCTGACACTCATAATTCTGGGATCGGCCTGCAAGGATACTCTAGGTACTATGCAAAATTATATTCTTGTTCAATTTTCAATCTTTTTCTCTTTTTTGTACATGCATGTATCTGTATAACTTATCTAGATGCTAAATCAGGAAGTAGAATGAAGCTAACTTTTTGAGCATCTTGTTCCATGTTGCTTATGATAAAGCAACTTTTCGACAAGAAACTTAGGTAATTTTGGTGATCATAACCAAGTACTCAGGTGTCACAAGAACATTAGGGAATTTTGGTGATCACAGCCACGTACCCTTCATCAGATGTTTGATACATTATCTCGACTGTTCCTATAGATGATGGTTCAAAGACTTATTGATCCTTGGGTGAGTCGTCAAGAATAAAGGCTTGGAACATACGGACCTGTTGAAGATGCTGTAATCACTAATAACTGTCTACTCGCTTGCTTCTTGGGACTTTCGGAGTAAAATAGGTTTGTTTCTTAGATGAACTCCAAGTTACCGGAGCTTACTAATCAGAGGGCTTTGCCCTTTTTCTTGTGTATCTTCCTATGGATTGGGAGTTGTGTTAGTTTTATCAGATGTACTAAATAGTGAGATTCTATGATATTGTGTCTTTTATGATTTGTCAATCATTTCATTTCTTATTGGGTTTTATATATATTTAGTGACAGCATTCAAACGAATACTTACGGAGTGATCTCAAGAATGTTTGATGTGGGAAACATATTTCGAGTTGTTAAGGAGGTGAATTGAAAAATTGATTGTTTTGGGGTGATGAATTCTTGAGAGAAGGAAGAAGGCTAAAGTCTCTTCTAACCATGATATCCCTATTTTGCTCTTGCAAATCGTGACTATCACTATTCTATGCCTGCCAATGCTCCAGACAAGTCCCTCCCAAATTTCCTGCATACCAAGACACGTTTTTTTTTCCTGCAACATTGCCCCTCTGACGGTCCCAGTCATGGTTTGGTTCACCGCTAAGGGGTGCAATGTCATGATGATTTCAGGATCCAAATTTCAGCTGCCCCTGGATCTTTATAACTGTTGAAGGTCAAAATGCTGATTCGTTTGAAAAAAAATCGAGAATTCTGGCAGTTTCGTTTGTTCGGTGGTCCCTCAGTCGGTCAAAATCAAACCTGCCATTGTCATGCGTCTGGAGAAAACCTCCTCTGTTGAAGACCCTAACATTGAGGGAGAACGCTACTCACTACGAATCACATCCTTGTACAACAAATGTATCCTTAAGAGAAGAGACTCTTTGTTAAGTTTGAGAGTTGTCCCACTTTACTTTAATAATGGCTCAACTATTCTTCCAACATCTTTAAGATTTACGGTCTTCCTAAATCCATCATTTGCGATTGAGATCCCCTCTTTATAGGAAATTTTTGGAAGGGACTGTTTTTCACTACTTGCCATCTCCAAATGGAAAGTGAAACAGAGGTGGTTAACTGGACAGTGGAAATGTATTTGCAATGTTTCACAATTGAAGAGCTAGGCTAAGTGGTTTCCATGGTCAGAATTTAGCTATAATAAAATGTCTTCATTCGGCCATTAAAATGTCTCTGTATGAAGCTGTTTTTGGCAAACATCCTCCTATTCTATTATCCTTTCTTCCAGGAACTACCCATTTCGAAGCAATTGATTTTGAATTGTAGACCCATGATCGTGTCGTGGCCAAATTGCACATTCACCTCACTAGAGCTCAGGAGAGAATGCATCGCCAACACAACAAACGATGCCGCAATGTTGCTTCAAGCTTATCAACAGCTTTCTTTGGTGCATCGAGTTAACCACAAACTTGGTCTCCCTTTTTCAGGCCTTATCCCATTCTAAAGAAAGTAGGGCAAGCGGCTTATCAGTTACAATTACCTACTGGATCTAGATACCATCCGATTTTCATGCTTTCGTTCTCAAGAAATTCGTGGGTCCTTAACTGCTGACTCAACAAGGTATCCCACCAAAATTTATTCCCACTAAGGATGATTCCGCTCCTTTCCCTCAAGCAATAATGGACTTCCGAAAGATTGGTTCCTTCCCTGAAGTGCTTATCCACTAGAAAGTTGCCTCCCCTGCTAATGCTACTTGCGAGGATGCCCATTTTCCTAACCTTGTGAACAAGGTTTTTCAGGGTGGAAATAGTGTGATACAAGATAGTGCCACATTAGCCAAGTAGTTTCATTATTAAGGGGTGGTTAGTAACTAATCTTTTATTAACCGCTTTCAGTTAAGACCTTGACAATAGTTTAAACAGAATCTGGTCGAGAGGTTACTATAGCATAGTAACATGATGGGCTTCTTGGCCAGAATCTATAAATAGAAGTGAGGAACAAGTAAAGAGGCATTGAATGATTTGTACTTGTAGTACTTGTAAACCCAGGGAGTTTTCCTGAATTGAATGAAGTTCAGTTGCACTTTTACTTCAATTCTTGTTTGTCTCTCTTGTCACTTTCAAGATAGTTAATAGTAAAAGAACGGCAAAGCAATCTCAAAGGAGGATTTTCCTCTTCTTGGTCTAGTAACTCATTTAGTAGCACAAAGGTTCATCAATTGACGTCGGTAATGCTGAGATCTCACCGGTGGCCATTGGTTCACATGAAGTCCAGCATGGTCTTGAAGGTGCCGCACCCATTCCATTCTAGCAAAATTTCCATTCCAACCCTTAAAAAACCTAGCCTTCACTACAACTGTAGCATATTATTCCTCCTAAGATAGAGGTCATGTCCCTTACCAACATTCCTTACCCATATTCAAGCTCCCAAATGACTTTCTTACCTTTCTTACCTTTCTTACCTTTTTTCCCTCACAAATAAGGCATGTAATGTGATAGCAATGATTTCTCCTATTCCTCTCTTTCCAAAAGAAACCATAACTTATGAGGGAGAGTTGGAATTTTGCACATCTCCTCCAACATACTAACATGCTCTAGAGTTTTATCAATTCCTAATCATCGCTAATTTTAAGTTAGTTTGCCATTTTAGTGTTTCTTTTAGGCATCATGTCAACTCCTTATGGGGCTTAGCCATATTGCACCTCGAAGTATTTAGATTCATTTATTCTTAAAGGAGGATATTAGGTAGCAAAATCCTAAGTGTTTAAGAATCACATATTCCCTATCACTAGGTAGTTTAGAAATTTGAGTAATCAATCCCACTAGGTAGTGATATGGCTTAGATTACTAGGTTTGCCTTTGTTCTTTTATAATCTTTCATACTTCTAAGGTATAAGAGACATCTTTGGTTGATATTTGATAGTAGATTACTTTTTTTTTTGGTTGAAATGTAAGTTTGCATTAATATAAAGTAATGTACAAAAGCAGAGGGGCATACCCCAGCATTACAATTTTCAACAACTATGAAAAGATTGAGGTTGGATGCCTCCAAATCTCGCTCAAAATGACATTTCCCTATGAGGATTTTACATTTTGAAACAAAGAAGCTCTCCCTCGTATAGTTTTTCTTACTTTAGCCAAGAGGATGGGAATGTCGACTATTCTATTTTAGACAGTAGATTACTTTATTTTTGAAAAATTCTCTATTTGCAAGAATTTATGTAGAAATGGATGTTAGGACTTTTCCTGACACAAACCTTAGTGACAATATAACTACGAAACTACTCCTAAGAAAGCGATAAGAATACTAGGACTAAGACTAAGGAATTATTAAGAAAAAATAAGGAATTCTCTGATGGTGTTCCTTCTAAAGTCTCAAACTGCCTTATATAAGCATATTGAAAATTCTACTTTAACCTAGACTAGACTTATCTAAAAATTATATCTTATCTTATTTAAAAACTATATCGTATCTTATTCAAAAACTATATCTTCTCTTTAGTCTTTCAAAAGCCTAGTCCTAACAATGCTCGTCCTTTTAAACAACCTTTATCCTTAAGGGTTAACTTAGGCTAGACCAGGCTCTGACAATCCACACATCATTAAATAACCTTTGTCCTTAAGGATGATGTTTGATGCATGTGATGATGTTTGTTCAAACTCGAGTGGTCACCTTAATGGGTGAAGAATCCTTAGTGCGATTCACCTCATAACTCCATTATGTTGGAGGGGAATGTCACTTTTCCACCTTTTCTAGTAATGGCTCATCCATCTTCTTTAGTAGTAGTAGCTCTTTCTTTTCTTCCAACAATGGCTTTAACACCTTTTCAAATGGTGACTTAATTTTTTTCTACTAATAGCTCTTGTCTCTTCTAGCACTAGCTCCACCACCTTTTTGAGTGGTGGCTCTTCAATCTTTTTTGGTGGTTGGTCTTCCATCTCTCTAATGGTTGTTCCTTTGTCTTTTCTAATGATGATTGCTTAACCTCTTTTAGTGGTTACTCCTTTATCTCCTTAAGCAATGGTTCCACCATCATTTCAAAGTTGTGACCCTTTCATTTTTTTTAGTAGCAACTCCCCTACCTCCTTGTTCAATGAATTTTATATACAAGTGAACATGTCGAATAAGTAATATAATGATAAGAAAGTATATCATCTCATAGAGATTGGTGAACACTAGACTAATTAAGTACCAACAATGAACTAATCCTAAAATTTATCTAACAAATTAAAAGACAGTTAATGATGAATTAAACTTCAAAATTGCTAAAATAAAATTTTAAGACTAATTGAAATTGAATCTAAGTAAGAAAAATCAATATGAGAAACATGTTAGAGCATTTGATTTCACCATAACTATTAGATATGAATTTTCATAGTTTATGCCCGTAAGAATGATAATACCTATGTGATGGCATAATTTCTTAATTTATTTATTATTCTATGTCTAGGTATAGTAAACCTACTCCATTTATTAATCTTTCGATCATCTTATCACAAAAGGCCACACAAACAACACGACTTACATCTATCCATATTTAATTTATGGTTATATATTATAATAAGCAATTACATATTATTACCTCTCAATCTCAAACATACACAATAAATCATTTAAGTGGTATCCAACCACTTAAAAGTATTAATAACTCACATAAATAAAATATCTTGCAAAATATAAAAACTTATAAAATTCACATAATCATAGTTAAGTTACATTATTGCTCTAACAAAAAAAAGTTAGAATATAATGAAATAATAAACCAAAACAATAGTAGAAATTAAGCAAAACATTTTAAATGAAAAATGAGAAAGTTGTCACCACACTGTCTTCTCTTTAAGAATTCTTTGCAAAACTTCTACAAATCGAACTAAAATCAGGAATTGTATAAAGTAGAGGTAAGTTATTGTGCCTATCCTTTTCCATTTTTTCCCCCCTTTTTCTCCTTGGTCTTGGTTCCTACGGCACCTTTTCTATCTTTCTTCTCCTTTTTTTTTTCTTTTTCTTTTATGCAACACCTTTGACATTTTCTCTCTCCCTATATTGTTGTGAGGTTGCCCTAGATTCTCTCTTGATAATTCAGGCCTCTACCTTCTCTTTTTACTTTTTTGTCATTTTTGCCTTTTTCCTTCTCTTTTACGCGTTGCTTTCTATTCTTCTCTTTTTCTTTTTTCTTTTATTCCTTGCGTGCTTACTTCTTTTCTTCATATCTCCTTTGCTTTTCATGCTCTTTTGGGGTTTGCTACATAAATAACAAATATTTGAATAAATATATAAAAACTTAAATGTTATCTCACAAAACTTGTATTATTTATATTCTAAAATAATCAAAATAACTTTATAAAAATAGAGTTATCAAGACCCCCGAACTTAACATTTTGCTAGTCCTCGAGCAAAAGTAAGAGATCACATATGTTTTAAACAAAACCTCTTCATGAAATTCTCTCAAAATTGCTCAACTTAACAATTCAAAGAAAAATATAACTTTCATCCAAACACCACAATTGTTTTATAAGATAACATAAACTCTTAACTATGTTGACTACATGTGTATGTGTGAGTCCTCGTCTTTTTAACTATATGCACTCCAAATAGATTCACATTGGTATACAACTTCTCAAAAGCTCTAACCAAATCTCATGGGTTTTCTTTTCATTTCTCTTTCCACTAATGTAAGCTAATTATCTAACTAAGAATCAATAGAACTTTCATTAGCTTGTAATGTTAGGCTAGGCTAGGGATACGATGAAAGTCATTTAGGCTTAATCCACCCATGAAAACATTGCTTTCTAGGATCTAATTGAGCTTTTTTCACTTTCTACTTTTTTTCGCTCCTTACAAATGATCTTTCTATCACTACTTCTCTCATTCTTTTGTTTCTAAAAATGCTTGATTTCACTTGGATTATGATACTCACAAAAGCCAAAATCATGCTTATAACCATAAAGCAAGTAACAGGACTAGAAATGTAATCACTACAATCTTATCCTTCTAATAATATCCAACTACTATACTTAATAGCCAATTTTAGAATATTGAGTGGCTTGAATCTGACAAGGAATGATAAGAGAATTTCATTCTTGGGCAAATGTTACACTACCTTCGTTCTTTCTTCTTCTTTTTTTTTTTTAGCTTTTGCTTTGCTCTTTTTTCTTTTTTCATTGTAGACATTAGATACTATGCCTCATAAAATTATTACAATCAATTTCTTCCCATGCTTCATCTTTCTCTCAACTTTTACTTAACTCAAATAGACTTATATATATGTGGGTGTGAAACAAAAAAAATGGATATGAATCAAGCTCAATGGGGTGACTAGTGATAAATAAATAAGGTTGGCTTGAAAGGCTCAAACGATCAAAAGATAGCCTAAATCATTTTCTTAGTTAGATGCAGCCTAGGATTTTGCCTCAAGAGAAAATTAAACAAATTATAAAATTCAAGTGAGATCTAAGATAATTGCATACTTCACTAAAATTTTCTTTAAGATATACACAATTTAAAAAACAAAGGACTTTTAGTGCTCAATAAGTGGATTAACATAATTAGAATCACAGTTAACTTACATCACAATTGCAGGTATGAACAAAATCTACATCTTCCTAAGAATCGCTAAGAATTCATAATAAGGGATTTAATCATGACATAAGAAAATTTTAAAAATTAGATTTAACATAATTTCTTTGCCCAGCCCCAAACTTGAATGAAGTGTTGTCCTTAATGCAAAAATAAAGAAAGCAAAAATAAAGGTGAAATAGGAACGAGAAAACTCCCCTGATTATAGGTCATATCCACGTAGAGCTATAACGAGAATGTGATGACAAAAATAAAGAATCAAGGCTCAGTGGGGTGACTAGTGATAAATAAATAAGGTTGGCTTGAAAGGCTCAAACAATCAAAAGATAGCCTAAATCATTTTCTTAGTTAGATGTAGCCTAGGATTTTGCCTCAAGAGAAAATCAAACAAATTCTAAAATCAGAGTAAGATCTAAGATAATTGCATACTTCACTTAAATTTTCTTTAGAAATACACACAATTTAAAAAATGAAGGACTTTTAGTGCTCAATAAGTGGATCAACATAATTAGAATCACACTTAACTCACATCACAATTGTAGGTGTGAACAAAATCTACACCTTCCTAAGAATCACTAAGAATTCACAATGGATTATTAGGGAATAATGTTCTCTTGGTTACCTTATCAGGCTGCATGCTAACATCTTCTTCCTTATCCCTAATACTTTCCTTCTCAACATCATTTTTTCCTACTTATTTGCCATTTTTCAGGATTATTAACTTTGCATCTTCTATAGGGTTCTTCTCTGTGCTACTAGGCAAAGAACTCTGTTGTCTTGCTGAGATCATATTAGTTAATTGACCTATTTACACCTCTAAATTTCTAATTGAAGTTTCTTCGTTTTGCAATCTTGTTTCATTGTTTTGTAACATCTTGTCAACCATTTCCTTTAAATTAGGCTTCTTTTCTTTTGGTTGCTTGAATCTTGGTGGTGGCCTCATTGCATTAGAATTACTCTATAAAAATTTAAATGGTTACGCCATCCTAGATTGTAAGTGTTGGAATATGGGTTATGATGTGACCTACTTGAATTTCCAACAAAATTAACATTTTCACTACTGTGAGCAAAGGTGTCACCTACTTGACACTCTATGCTTGCATGTCTTCCACCACAATGATTACATACTATGTTCTAATTCCTCATGATTGAAGCACTTAAGTTATCTATCTTCTTATTGAGTTTATGAAACTGTGCATATATTATAGTGACAACATCCACTTTATGAACTACACTTGCTTTTTGCATTGGTAGCCTCTCAATAGGCCATTGATAACCATTGGATGTCATTTCTTCCAAAAGGTCATATGCTTCTTTTGGTGTCTTATTCTTTAAGGCCCCTTTTGTAGCTGCATCAAGCATAAAACAAAGATTTGTACTAAACCTATTATAGAAAATTTGTACTTATAACCATATAGGTAGTCCATGATGTGGACATCTTTTCAAAAGCTCCTTGAATCTTTCTCAAGCTTCATACAATGATTCATTATCCATCTGCATAAAAGTCATAATATTGTTATGCATTTTGGCAAACTGTGCTAGAGGAAAGAACTTACTGAGAAATTTTTAAGCCAAATCATCCCATATTATAATTGATTCTGCAAGAAGAGAAGAAAGCCAATTTTTAGCTTTGTTTCTATGAGTAAATGGAAATAGCCTTAACCTAACATCATCATTTGTCACTCTATTGTATTTGATCATGTCACAGGTTTTCAAGAGCAATGTGAGCATTTGGATCATCGTTTCATTCAAATACTTGAAAATCTGTGACATCATCCTAAATGATGATTCAAATGCTCATATCTAATAATACTTGGATGCTCTAACATGTTTCTTATATTGTATTTGATCATGCCTCAATGTAAGCATTCAGATCATCGTTTAGTAGCCCACTAAGTTGCACATAATTATAAAGCATTTGGATGAATGTTGGCTTGATTTCAAAGTTTTTAGCTTGAATTACAAGCCTTTTGATGCTTGATGTGGCACCCTGAACTGTTAGTGCAACATATTCTTTCAGAAGTTTGTGTGGACCATCATTGTCCACCATTCTTCTAGCTTCACTTCTTTGTTCTCTTAGCTGTTTTTGTTGCTTTTTGAATGTGCATTCAATTTCTAGATCAAGATTAACAAGTTGTCCTCCTTAGCTATGGGTCATACACATCTATAACACTCTTGAACAATTACAATTGAATAATTTTTTTTATTTTTTATTTACATTTTTTGCAAAGAAAAAGTAAAAATAATAAAGCAAAATAAAAATAAAATCTAACAAAAAAATTGACTTGTTTTTTTATATAAATTAAAGCTAGATTAAACGTAGAATTATTTGGTATTAATATTAATCAGTAGTAAAAAAACCAATCCCCATCAACAAGGCTAAAAACTTGTTTAGTGAATTTTAGATACAAGTGAACATGTTGAATAAATAATATAATGATAAGAAAATATATTGTCCCACAAAGATTGGTGAATACTACACTAATTAAGTACCAATAATGAACTAATCCTAAAATTTATCTAGCAAATCAAAAAACCGTTGATAATGAATTAAACTTCAAAATTGCTAAAACAAAATTTCAAGATTAATTGAAATTGAATCCAAGTAAGAAAAATCAATATGAGAAAAATGTTAGAGCATCTGATTTTACCATAACTATTGTCTATGAATTTTCATAGTTTATGCCTGCAAGAATGATAATACCTATGTGATGGCAGAATTTTTTAATTTATTTTCTATTATATGTCTAGGTATAGTAAGCCTACTCCATTTATTAATTCACTATATCTCTATGTGAATTGAAATAAATAAAGTACATTAGGATCTATGAACATTCCTAGTTTATAATAAATCTTTCAATTATCTTATTACCAAAAGCCATATAAACAACATGACTTATGTCTATCCATATTTAATTTATGGTTATATATTATAAAAAGGAACTACATATTATTACCTTTTAGTCTCAAACATGCACATTAAATTAGTCAAGTGGTGGCCAATTACTTAAAAACATTATACACCATAATATATAACTCACTTAAATAAAATATCTTGCAAAGCATAGAAACTTATAAAGTTCATATCATCATAGTTAGGTTACATTGTTGCTATTATAAAGGAAATTCATAATATAATGAAATAATAAACCAAAAAAATAGTAGAAATTAAGTAAAATATCTTAAATAAAAAATAAGAAAGTTGTTCTCACACTGTCTTCTCTTTAAGAATTCTTTGCAAAACTCCTATAAATCAACCAAAATGAAGAATTGCATAAAGTAGAGGTAAGCTGTTGCACCTCTCTTTTCTCTCACTTTGTTTTTTTTTTCTCTTCTCCTTGGTCTTGGTTCCGACGACACCTTTTCTCTCTTTCTTCTCCTTTTTTTTTCTTTTATGCGGCACCTCCTTCTTTTGACGTTTTCTCTCTCCTTTTATTGTTGTGTAGCAACCCTAGATTCTCTCTTAATAATTCATGCCTCTCCCTTTTCTTTTTACTTTTTTGTCCTTTTTGCCTTTTTCCCTCTCTTTTACACGTTGCTTTCTCTTCTTCTCTCGTTTTTTTTTTCTTTTTCTTTTATTCTCACATGCCTTGCTAGTTTTCTTCATGTTTCATTTGCTTATCATGCTCTTTTGGGGTTTGCTACATAAATAACAAAGATTTAAATAAATATATAAAAACTTAAATGTCATTTCACAGAACTTGTATTATTTGTATCATAAAATAATCAAAATAACTCTATAAAAATAAAGTTATCACTCCTTTAATGGTGGCTCTTATGTCTCATTTGGTAGTGGCTCTACCACCTTTTCTAATGTTGATTTCTCCATCCCTTCTTGTGGTGACTTCTTGGCCTTTAATAGCTTTTTCAACACAAGGAGGATTTCTTCTTGGGTTTTACTTAGCATTTTAAATTTTTTAACTTGATTTTTGCATAATGTATTAAATTCTGAGGAAACAGAATTAGACATAGCCTAGAATATTTCCACCATGCTCCGCATTCTCGCCTTGCTCTCTACCATAACTTGTGCTCGTATCTTGATTCCATTTTTGGTTACTAAATCAATGGTTAAGAAGAAACTCAAGCAGTTGAATATCAACTTGAGATTGTTTTGTCATTTCCTTTTTTATTTGACTTACTAATGTGGGTCCATGGCTGGTGGTACACCTTTATGCCTTAGAGTCCCACATTAGGCAACTAAAGGATATTATGAGGCTTGTAAGGGCATGGGTTCCCTCACCCGACAAGCTAGTTTTCTCAAATGAGTTCTCCCACCCCTAAAACGCATCGAGTGGTATTAGAGCCACCCCTTGGGCTTGCTACAGTCAGGTTACCTCTGGGTTCATGGCTAGTGGTCCACCTTTACGCCTTGGAGTCCCACATCAAGCAACTAAAGGGATATTCTAGGGCTTATAAAGGCATGGGTTCCCTTACTTGGATAGCCGGTTTTCTGGGATGAGTTCCCCCACCCTTGAAATGCATCACTTACCAAAAGTTGTTATGAGACAACAAACTAAGTTAATTGTGTGAAAAAATGAAAAAAGGGCAAATGGAAACCAAATAAGGGACGAGAAAAAACTAATTAAGTTAAGGTGAGTAAGCAAATTGATGATGAGTTAATAGAGGAACTTTATGATATTATGATTGTTTTAAGATTCAAAATGGAGAGCTTATTTCTAGAGTGAGAAGAAATGTAATGACTAGATCTGTCAAAGATCAAGATTTAATCGTTGATGTTAGAGTAGAGATTTCTAGCAAGGAAGTTGTGATTTGTAAGACTAGAGCCAAAAGTTTCACTAACACTACATTTAATGAGCATTTGATTCCAAATAATTAGTTTGAGGAAGAAGACTTGCTCACTTGCTCATTCCCTCCATGAAGAATTGATGACTTTAAAGGTGACACTTTTAATTCTAATCAAGATTATTTTCCAGAGTTCTTTTTAGGACCAAAAAATTGACTATTGATTTATATTTTGGACACTACGATTGATTTTAGCGATTCTAATATGAACTTATCTTTTTCTTTTTCTTCTTTGAGGACCTGTAATTGTTGGATTAGGGTATATTGTGTTCGACTTTTCATGATTTAAACTAAATAAATAAGATTTTTTTTTTTAAAAAAAGAAATTTAGGGGTTGGAAATATTTATTTTTAAGAAAAATATATGGAGGCGTGTCGTGTATGGAGCATTTATAAGGTGTCAGGTGCGAACATGCATGGTGAAATCCCGTACAAGATTGGATACTACAGGGAAGAAACTGTGCGTTATGGGCCGTTGACTAGACCGTACAAGGTTTAGGCTTGTAATAAGGAATTTTACAAACGTGATTGAACGAAACAAAATACCTTTTTGTCTGTCAATCTCTCGTCACGTTCTTCCTCTATTGATGTCAAAATTCTAACATAAACTAATGAAAATTCTCAACTCGGTTAATTTGTTCCTAAAACAACATGAGAAAGACAATATTCTAAGAAATGATCAAAGCCTCGTAGAACAAAATATATTTAAGCCCGTTTTAATCTTTGAACAATTGCGTAATAGACTAATATGTACTTTGAACGCCACCAAAAAGGGTAATAAAAAAAAAAAGAGTTCAAGAGGGTACGGTACTTCACATTTTGTTCTATGCTTGTTGAACTAAAATGATGCTTGCCCTATTGCTCGCTGCCTTGAATGAAACGTGCACCATTCTTGCCTTTGTTGATACCAAAAGGACTGCCTAAATGCCTGGCACTATCGCACTAACGTGTTTATTACGCAGAAAAAGACTAGTGATTAATGGGTAGCAAACAACCAATCTTAATTAATTTTCCGTCATTCCAACATCAAAATAGCAAGGTTCTTAGTGAATATTAACGGAAAGCTTGTTGATTGCTTCTCCATGAGCAGGGGACTTGGACAAAGGGACTTATTATCCTTGTACCTATTCATACTTGCTATGAAAGCATTATCAAGTTGTTTGGTAGACTTCATAGATGTTCTAGGGCTTCAATATCATTGGTAATGTTCTAAGGAAGGTATAGTACATTTGAGTTTTATTGATGACGTATTCCTTTTTAGCAAAGAGACAAATATTTTATCCATGCCTTCATGTTTGGTCTCCAAAGGTTTTAACTAATATTAGGACTCAACTTAATCTAAGGAAAAGCAATGCATATATTCATAATGTGGCCCGAGAAGTGTGAGATTTCATTATATCATTAGATACATCATTGAAGAGCTTCCTTCAAAATGCCTAAGGGTCTATTTGTCATTTAATATTTTTTTTTGAAGAAGCATTACCCTAAATTTCTAGTGGAAAGGATTCTTGCCAAAATTCAGCTTTGAACTAGCAAACTCTTATCATATGCAAGTAGAGTCCAGATAATCAAAATAGTTTTGTTCTCATTGCAAGCATACTAGGCTTCTCTATTCATCATTCCAAGTAAAATATCAAAGCAAATAAACCAAATGATGGAAGATTCCTATGTTTGGGATTAGAATTGAATATGTATAATGTCAAAGTTGCTTGGAATCCAGTATTTACGAGTAAGTTGAAGGTGACTTAGCTATACAAAAAGTCAAGGGTTCAAACAAAATTACACAAAGAAATTACATTTGAAATCTTTTAACTTCTAAATCTATGTGGTCATCATAGGTGAACCCTTAACTAGTTAAAACATGATACATTTAGAGTATAAAGTTGTGGAATAGCTCTTGGACATGGGGGAAGATTCTGAAGGTTAGATCTCTAGCTAGCTAGCGAATGAAATAGAAGAGTGGTAATTTAAAATCCATACTCTTTGGGATAATTATTGTTAGCATGATTACCTTTTTTGTTTTTGGAATTTCAAGGGATGCTAAGATTTTTGTGATAATAGGCAAGTAGGAGTTGAAATTTCTTACCAATAGGAGTTGCAGTCTATGCTTATAGATAATATCAATTTCATACCAATGATATTATAAAAGACAAGCTTACTTGGATTGTAGTCATGGATGAAAAATTTTCAATGAACTCAACTTGGAAAACTATTATTCCTTAAGGGCCTAAAGTTAGTTGATAAGGAATAGCATGGTTTAAGTATGTAATCCCATGATGTAATCCCTTGTGTGGAAAGAAGGAGTTCTAAAGCATAATTTTATCTGTTGGATCACTTTAAGAGACAAATTATCCACAGCAGATCGGGTGGCTAAATAGAACAGTTCAGTGGATCTACAATGCAACCTCTGCCAACAAGAAGAAGAATCACAGGAACATTTGTTTTTTAAGTGCAGGTTCACAAACTACATCTGGAAGGTTTTGTTAGGCATGAATGGATTAACTCGAAGAATTGAACACTGGAGAGATGAAATATGTTGGATAATCAAGACTGTTAAGAGGAAGAGCTTCACAGCAACTTTACTTAGTATATCTTTCAAGGCCGTATTGTATCACATTTGGAGCGAAAGGAATAGAAGAAGATTCAGCAATACAAGTCTAGAAAACTTAACCATTATTGCTAAAATCAAGAAGGATGTGAGAGGGAAGATTTCATCTACCAGAGGAGTCAAACTTACAAATTGTAATAAATTTTTACAAGAGCTTTGGAATTTGCCAAGTGCAATATTTGAGCTTAGATGATGATATCTTGTAATCGAACAATCTTGTAAATTTTTTTACGGGTGATATATAATTTGACCTTTCGCCAAAAAAAAAAAAAAAAAAAGTAATTGTCTGGCTATGCAAAATTGATATTCGATACATTTGATAATGGTATAACTCCACTATGTAAAAGATACTAAAGATAAATGTTGTTGTTTGTGAATGCAATTGATGAATATTGAAACCCCTTTCTTAGAGTATCCATATTGTTGGGTTATGTAACGTAATACAATTTTAATGAAAATTTAATTAGGCTAATTTCATGCAACATTCCTATGGCTTTATAATTGTTTTTATGGCGGACCAAGTTATGAAAAAAAAGTCCAAAACAAAAACCTGGTCTAGTATATAGTAATTAATGAGCTTACCAATGTGATGTCTAGCACATATTCTATTTTTCCATACTTCTAGTTAGGGGAGGCTATTTAACATTGACTTCTTCATAATTATCTTCTACTTATTATACCTAACATGTTCAAGTCTAACAAGCCATAAATTTGCCGTTTTATTTATTTATTTATTTATTTATTTTTGTCTTTTTTTTATGTAAGCTATTTAAGCAAAAATTATGTAGATTGAATCCACCTTTTTTTTCATCCTTTAACATTCTTTGGACCAAATACAACATAATTTCTAGATTCAATTATTTGATATATAAATAATAAATTCTTTTCATAGATGGGACATGATAGAAATTTTGTAGTTGGGCTTCTCTTGGGCTAAAGAGTGAAATGCAAACTGTTTTGTCTAAAATAGGTGATGGGAAGTTTTGCATTGTTTCATGTTTGTTCTCTGCTTTGTGGAAAGAAAAAGAGAACTAAAAAGCAAAAAAATCAAGACGGAGCTTCTTGAACTAGAAATTGAAACTCGGAGCGTCACTCATTCAAATCTCAGTCTGTTCCATTTTAAGATTCATAGTTCTGTTGTCTGCCTATTTGTGAATCGATTTGAATATCTACTGACTTCATTTATGCTGCGGATTGGTTCTGACCCTGCCGGTTCTTGAGAATTTTGGACAGCTAATTCCCTACTTGGCGCGGCAGGTACTGATGTGTAATCAGGGAGAGTGGTTTCGCTAGATATACTATGTGTGCAGAGCTGTCAATAAGTGTTACATGAGGCTGTTTGGACTGTGTCAACATCACCTCTCTCTTTTCTTCTCGAGCGGCTCATATGTCGACGTTGAATTTTTTCTTCATGATCATTGCAGGTGAATACCGGTGACTAAAAACAAAACTCGTATATATGTAAAACTAATCTTCTTGCACGAGCCTTTTTGTTCAAACTTTTTCAATAATTCGTGTGTACTTAAGTCAGTCCCATACAGGAGTGAATTGCGTGTGAAATAAGCCAGGTTAAATTTATTTATGATTTAGTACCATCCGGATGTTGATGTTCTGACTAATCGTTTCTACAACCACTGAGGCACTGGTACTGTTATGCGAAGCTGACAGCGACGCTCTCCATCCAGTCAAACTTGGTGGCGACATCCTTCCTTTTAAATGAGAGCCATGTTTCTAATAGCGTCAGCATATGGGCCATATCCTCTGGTTTCCCTATAGTATACCCCTCTCTTTGTTTCCGATGTTCACTTTTATTTTCTGTCTGTATTCTTGTTAAAGCGTCGATGCTCAACTTTTTATTTAGAAGTGTTTTGTTGATAGGTGACTCTTCGACAGAGGAATTAGTTGAAAGAGACAAGTTAGCGAAAAGGTATCTTCAATGGTGTTATGCATGTTATACGTCTCTAATTACAGATTTCTCTTTCCTCCAAGCTTTTGGTGATACTTCAATTCTTTATTTCCAAGTTGGGCTTTTATAATATTTCTGATCTAGGAGATCAATAATTCAGACATTTTATCATCGTTGTCTCTGTAATATGCTAGAGTAGATCTCTAGAAGGCCATCTTGTTTCAATAGATGATGTTTGTTCCTCATAGTGTTAAATTTTGATACTGCCGAATCATAAGAATTAGGATCTTGAGAAGCAGAAGCATCAAACCCTAACATTGCGTACCCTTACATTCTTGAGTGGGCTCTGATCTTTGTATCCTACACCTTAACAATTTGTATTTCATGGCATTTCCGTACGAAAATATTCTCATGAAACACGGTCATTTGTCTTTCTCAGTGCGTAGTCATCTTTTTAGGATCAATAATAACTTTAAGGATCTTTATTTCCTTGACACAGGCCCAAGAAATTTCTCTAGCTTCAGCTATGAGCTCAAAGGGAGCGAATCCTTCAGAAGAAAGTGGCTCTTCAGACATTGATCTGAGTTACATAAGCCAGATTCTTATGGATGAAAGCATGGAGAATACGACGTTCGTGTTTCCAGAGCATGCACTTGAAGCAGTTGAAAGGTCGTTTTACGGTGTACTTGGTGAGAAATATCCATCCTTAATCAATCAAAATGTAGATTACCCAGCCAACAACTGCTCCACCTATTGCAATAATTGTGGTTGTGAGAGCGTTCCCAATACTGACAACACTATGGAATCCAGCGGTGTTTCTGGGGTCTTTGAACAGAAATCCTATTGTGCTCAGGCTACATCCGCTGACCAGGAAACTCTCTTCTCCAACTCACCGTCCAGTCTGCCGTCGTTCAGCCCTCCAAACGGCTCTGGCAACACTTTGAATGGCCTGGCGAACCCTCCTATGTATACGCCTCTAGTTCCAGGTTCGGTTAGTGAGAGCGAATCGTTTCTGCGACGTATGGCTGTGATAAAGGAAAGCCGTGGATTGCTTCCACATGGCATTCATGGGAATTTAAATCTGGAAAGCAATAGATTAGTCCCCCTTGCGCCCCTAGGAAAAGATGTAGGGGTGACTACTACAGAGGAGGAAGACACGATGCATCAATCACCTAGTGGACTCATGGAAAGAAAAAACTGCACCAATATTGTCAACTTGAGTGTTGAGCCACAAAGGCGGAATAAGCATTTGGCAATACATGATGAAGCGCCTAAGCGCTTTCAGATGTTTGATAAAGGATTACTACCTAAGGGCGAAGGCGATGTGTCAGCAATGTGTAGGACGATCCACTGTAGTGGACAGCATGACGTAGCCAGTGGCAAAGCAACCCGCAGGAAGGAACGGGTTAACAATGGGGATTTAGTTGACATTAGAACTCTCCTCATGCACTGCGCAGAAGCAGTAGGAGGCAACGACCTCAAGTGTGCCAATGAACTGCTATGGCGGATAAGGCAGCTCTCTTCTCCCTTTGGTGACAGCTCCCAGCGGCTGGCCCATTGCTTTGCCAACGCTCTTCAGGCACGGTTGGCTGGTACTGAAAGTAAGTTCTATGAAGCGCTTGTTGCCAAAAGGGTGTCATCCATTCATATCTTCAAAGCCTCTAAGTTGTTTATTAAATCATGCCCTTTCATGAGCGTCACTAATTTCTTTGTGAACCAAACAATCATGGAAGTAGCAAAGAAAGCAACAAGGCTCCACATCATCCATTTTGGTGTCCTGTATGGTGGCGTTTGGCCTGAGCTTATCCAGAGTCTCTCAGGAAGACCAGGTGGGCCTCCATCGCTACGCATCACGGGAATAGACCTTCCTCAACCTGGTTTAGAGCCGGCAGCAAGGATCGATGAAACCAGGCGTGGACTAGAAAGTTATTGTGAGAGATTCAATGTCTCTATCGAATACAATGGCATAGTACAGGAATGGGAAACTATCCAATTCGAAGATCTCAAGATTTTCGAGGATGAGATGGTTATTGTTAACTGTTCATACCTGTTTAGATACCTACATGATGACACAGTAGTGTCGAGCAGCCCCAGGGACAGTGTTCTGCACTTGATTAAGATGATTAATCCAGATGTTTTTATTCACGGGATCATTAATGGGTCCTACAGTTCCCCCTTTTTCACTTCCCGGTTCCGAGATGCACTATTCTACTACTCTTCAGTGTTTGATATGTTTGAAGCGAATGTACCCGGTGAAGATCAGGATAGGATAGTGTTCGAGCAAGAGATATATGGAAAACAGGTTTTGAACGTCATCGCTTGCGAAGGGTTAAAGAGAATTGAAAGGCCAGAGACATGTCGGCAGTGGCAGTTCCGGAACCAGAGGGCTGGGTTGAGGCAACTTCCCCTGAACCAGGAGATCCTGAAGGAGGTGAAGGAGCAAGTGAAGTTATGTTACAACAAGGATTTCTTGGCAGACGAAGGGGGCCACTGGCTGCTACTGGGATGGAAGGGGCGAACCCTCTTCGCTCTCTCCTGTTGGAAAACTGCCTGACACAGGAACTCATGTCGATTCCTAAAGAGGAAAGTTCGTTCTTCTTGCGGGGGCTGCTATTCTGTGGCTTGGAGTTTTCCTTCTATTAATCTGTGTATAGCATGGCATCTTGTACGTCGCTTCAGCTCAGCCTCGTAGACTCTCAGTTCTTACAAGCTTCGACATTTTCTTCTTTGGTACTGATTCTATTTTCCACTAGAAATGATGTTCTTTTGCTGGGATTAAAATAGGTCATTTCTCTAAAATTTTTTATATTGTATATCTAATTTCATACTGAATATGAGAGCTAGTACAAGCTTAAAAGTTATTTCTATAATTCAAATACCACCAAGCATCAGGTATTAAACCAAGAGGACAGGAGAGGTTATTTATTCAAAAGTTTGTATCAATATAGGTGAAAACTCTTTGATCAAGATTCAACTTCAAGGGTTATTTGCATTATTGTGCCTTCAAATGTTTCTGAAAATAGATTCTTATATGAACAATCTGTTGGTATTTATACACCAATCACTTAGCAAATTTATAACTTACGATATTTAGGATTATAATTATTTTACTTGCATCAAATAAGTCTTATAGCAGTTATGCTTCAAATGACATTGGAACATATAAATGATCATAAAGGATAGTATGTACTCATAATATGTAATTAATCATTTTAGGGTACAGGATATGGTAAACATTATTCCCATACCATGACATACTATTTCAGCAAGGACACAATAGATTTCTTTAATGTTCAAATCACTACTACACTAAATCTCAATACACATATGTTTGAATTGAGTGCATATGTTGTAATATGAAAAATAATTTTTTTTTAAAAAAATACATATGAAAAATATTCATTTTCCAGTGGTCCCTGCAAGTTGCCACTTGGTATGTTGACGACTGCTTTGGCAATGATTTTCTTTTGAGCTATCAGGTTGTCAAAGATAAGTATAGGGTGGCGGCTGAGTTTGTATGGCTTTTAGGACGTTTCAAAGGTTCACTACTACACTAGTTGTAATTGATTAGTAGTGAATTAGTAGGGACTTTAATCATGAGATTTAGGATTCAACATCCATATGCTTGAATTGAGTGCATATGTTGTAATATGAAAAATAATTAAAAAAAATACATATGAAAACTAAATTATATGAAAAATATTCACTTTCCAGTGGTCCTGCGAGTTGCCACTTAGTATGTTGACGACTGCTTTGGCAATGATTTTCTTTTGAGTTATCAGGTTGTCAAAGATAATTATAGGGTGGCGGCTGAGTTTGTACGGCTTTTAGGACGTTTCGAAGGTTCGGTACCATGAAGACCCTTCTCTCCCACCATCTTTAAGAATGTATCTGAAAGGTCGGGTTCTTTTTGTTTCGATGTAAATGAAAATTAGGGTTTTTTTTTCATTTTAAACAATATTTTCAGGCATACTTTAGCTAACACTTTTTCTATCTTATTCTTAATACATTCTCTTACAACTAATGTGAGTAAGGAATTTTGTGCTAGCAATATATATTCATTACAAACCCTCTATTAAATATAAACTCTAGTATCAAGATAAAAAAACTCATTTTTACTAAAACGTTAGTTAAAAAGTAAATGCTTTTTCCTTTTCTATAAAAAAAAGTTCTCAAAAAGGAATTTAAAAATAATATTAAATTTTATGCACACATTTATAACCAATATGAAAATAAATCTTGTGTCGAGCGATAAATAAAATTCATTAGTATAGCGTAATTAGCTTTAAAGTATCAAACTTAGGTTTTTAGACTAGTGGATTGAAAGATTTCAAGATCCTTTTCAAATTTGACATTAATTGACAGTTTGAATAGCCGGACAGCGTTCACTTCCGATTGTTAAGATCAGATTAAGACGCCATGGTACTTATTTCTTCCTTACTAAAATAATCAAGTAGAACCTTAATATTTTTGATAAAGATCCAGTAAAAAATCTTGCAAAACATCTATCTTTGACAACAAGAAAGAGTAACTCACTTTCACCCCAAATTCGCTGGACTTGGCCATGTAACGAGGACTCTTTCACCCCAGTGAATTGTTGTTGTCTTTTACTTTTGTGATAACCATTGTAGATCTAAATCTTACTCCCCCCTAGACCATCCTCCTGTGGCAGGCGGCTAGATAGCCCTTGTCCAGAGCTTTCAAGATTATTAAATAGAAAACCAACGTCGGTGGTAGAAAATTCTCTTTGGCTTGAAGTTTTTAAATTGACGGGCAAGACCCAGATGGGATGAACCTGGTCAGTGATAAGACATACAAACTCTATCGCCTGACTGTTAGCAAGCATGCTAGTTTTTTTTTTATTGCTGGTGCAGGCCAGCAGCCATCTACTGTATCAAAACCTAATTAGTGGATGTTACTTTCCGAGTTTCGAGGCTAGGAAAAACAACGTTATTAGTCTTCTATGCAATGTATTCTCCAAAAGGGGAACGGCAGCCAGGGTCTAAGTGAATGGACAGGGACAAAAAGGACACCAAATCCAGATGTATAGACTCTTGGTGACTCGTTAAATGAAAAGGCAGAAACTCTGTGCAGTTTTCACTCGAGCTTGTCATTATAGTTGTTTAACCGTTTGTGTGTATCTTTTGTTTGATCCCTATTAAAGTCGAAAAAAAAAATTTGGTTAATCTCATGCGTGCCACGTCATTATGCCATGTCTGCTGCGTCATCATCCTATCTTAGCATCAACTGCACACATTGTCAATCCACCTGAGACGAGCTACCACGTCAGCCCTCGAAGACATGATGCTCACTAGTGACTCCCAGCTCTTGCGCGCTGCACAATCACCTATTGGCAACAACCAATCAACTGGAAATGGAGATGAAATCACTCACGTGAATGTTTGCATACATAAAATGAAAACTTCTTCAAGAATCACCAACCTTCATTGGAGAATATTAAATACAAATATTATCTCACATCAAAAGTGTGAGAAAAATCTCATCACTTATAAAGCTCATAACCAATTCTTATGCTTCTAATATAAGATAATATTTATCTTTAAAACTCTCTCTCATATGTATGCTAACATAACTATTGTACATGAATAGAAACCCAACTATGAGACCTAGGAAATTATAAAGTAAAGGCTTAAACTTGGCTCTAATACTATATTAGAGTATAAAAACTAATTTCAAAACTCAAAACATTATATTAGAAATCTCATCATTTATAGGGTCAAAAGCTCATTCTTATACTTCTGATATAGGATAATACCCACCTTAAATAGGAAAATTGACCATTATAATAAAAAATTTCCTAATTTATCAACTTGAGATTTTATTGTGATTATTGCTTTTGATTTTATATTCATTGGTATTCGTTGTACATTAATTAGCTTAGGCTTATAAACCCTGATTGATATGTACATCTTAGATATATTGCCTCTTGCAAATGCCTGCATCACAACGACCTTTTGCATTGATGGTGTTATTAACAAATAAATTAGATTGTTAGTATCGTAGAAAGCAACCATGTATATTCCAAAAAAAAAAAAAAAAAATTGCAAGTTTTTTCCACTCTCATCATGTAATGTGTCATATAAGCAAAAGTACATGCCGGCCACACCTCCCAACCAAAACAAAATCACGGGCTTCCTTGGACTTAATCTATATTGACTTATAGGGGTCCATTCGTATAAATTTTTCTTCTGAGAAAAAGTAGTATATTTGTTTCATTTCAGATTTTCCAAATTTACATTGACTTATGGTCTCTCTTCGCACGATCAATTTCTCTCAACCTTTGAAAATTGTGATAGAGTGATAGAAAAATCAAGACAATGGTATCGTGGAATATTTATCATCTAACTTTTGGCAAACACTCACCAAAGTGGACATCCATCGATACATTTCAAGCCCATATGCGCCAATATTGACCAGTTGAAAGAAAACATTGATACATTATCAAAATAAGCTTGGCCATGTTACATCATTTGCCCACATCCCTCTACATGTTTTGGATTTTGCTTTTGAGACAACCACACACCGTTGATAGGCTTTCCATTGAGGTGCTTGATATTATTTCACCATAGAAAAGTTTTTCCAAATTTTTTCAACATTTACACTAGTATCTGTCCCTAAGATTTAATAAGTATATGTCTTTTCTAATTATTTTCTCAAACAAATATACCTATCTAAGAAAAGAAAAGCAGGATGTGAGTCTCTGTTACGTGCACAAATTTGGGTACATGCAACTGGGGCCAAAAGGGTACCATTTGAACGGGCATTTGGATTATTTCGATGGTTCTTTGGATGTGCTGGAGCCTTGAACTCCATCTCTACCGCAAACATAAGAACAGAGACATATTAGGGGTTTTGGGTTAACTTTCTTGCGTACTTTCCATTTCATTCGGTGGCCTTTAGTGTAAGAAAAGGAGATAATGGGGACGAGTGAGCTGAATTCGTGTATATTGCTGTGTCTCAATTACAAAGGTGATGATGTACATATATAGGGACGTAGCCCAATCTAGGAAAGGAAAACTAATATACACAATAAATACAATAATATTGACCCTTAATCATAGGCATCAATATGGCAAGTAATTAAGTAAGGCAGCTGGATATTAACACTCCCCCTCAAGCTGGAGATTTGAACAGGTCAAATACTCCGAGCTTGGAGAGAAGATGCCAATGTTGTTTGCTGTTGAGTGCCTTAGTAAGAAGATCAGCAGGTTGTTCTTTGGTTGGCACATGTCGTGTTGTGATGACCCCTTGTTGCATCTTTTCTCGTACGTAGTGACATTCGACTTCAATATGCTTCGTGCGTTCATGAAATGTAGGATTGGCCGCTATCTTCTCTGCAGCCTCATTATCACAATGTAGCAACGCTGGGCGCTTCATGTGAAAACCAAAATCCTTAAGTAGCCCAATGATCCAGACTATTTCACAAGTGGTGAGTTGCATAGCTCTGTATTTTGCTTCAGCTGAGGATAGAGATACAGTGGGTTGTTTCTTGGAGCGCCATGAGATCAGAGAGTTTCCCAACATGATGCAGAAACCTGTGGTGGATCGTCTTGTCATAGGGCATGTGCTATAGTCTGAGTCGCAGTACGCTCGTAGCTCAAAAGGTGAGGATGATGGGAACATGAGACCTAGGCCTGGACAACTCTTAAGATATCTGATTATCTTTAGAGTTGCTTCCATGTGGGATTGTTTTGGATCATGCATGAATTGACTAAGAAGTTGTACCGGGAATGTGATGTCAGGCCTAGTCAGGGTCAGGTAGATCAGTCGTCCAACCAATCGTTGGTAAATCGATGGATCATCGAGAGGGGGATCATTTTGTGGTTTATCTTATCCAGCATCATATTCAATGCTAGTGAATTTTTTGTTTTGCTCCATAGGAATAAGTGAGGGTTTCGAACCAGCTAAACCAGCTTCAGAGATAAGTTCCAGAGCATATTTGCGCTGACATAGTGAAATCCCATATGGAGAACGAGCGATTTCGAGTCCTAAGAAGAATTTGGAGAGGCCAAGATCCTTCATGAAGAAGGTACTGTGCAAGTATTTTTTGAGATCTGAGATGGCCTCTTGACTATTTCCTGTGATCAATATGTCATCAACATAGATAAGTAATGCCACAAAAGAGTTACCTCTCTTCTTGGTGAATAAGGAGTAGTCGTGATAAGACTGGTTGAAACCATGCGCAATAAGGGCGCTAGTGAACTTGGCATTCCATTGCCGGGAAGCTTGCTTCAACCCATAAAGGGATTTCCGCAATCGACATACACGAGGCTCCCCCTGATTGGGAAATCCGGGGGGAAGCTCCATGTAGACCTCTTCAGAAAGATCACCGTGGAGAAAAGCATTCTGAACATCCATATGATAAAGTGGCCAATGATGGGCGGCAGCAATAGTGATGAGGAGGCGAACAGTGACATGTTTGGCAGTGGGAGAGAAAGTGTCCTGATAGTCAATTCCTTCACGTTGGTTGAAGCCCTTGGCAACTAAACGAGCTTTGTAACGTTCAATGGAGCCATCAGCACAATATTTCACCTTGTATATCCATTTACAGCCAATAGGACGACGACCTGGGGGCAAAGGAACAATATCCCAAGTGTGGTTGGCCGCAAGGGCCTGAAGTTCAGTATCCATGGCTACAATCCAGTTGGGATTTTGGGTGGCTTCAAGATAGGTGGTGGGTTCGGTAAGGGCAGAGATAGAGGCAATAAAGTGATGGTGAGGGGGATAGCAGTGGTGTAAGGAGACATAGTTGGAAATGGGGTATAAGGAAGTGTTGTTAGCGGAGGAAAGGGTGGGACATATGTAGTCAGCGGTCCAAATGGGAGGATGGGAACTGCGGCTAGAACGACGCAGGGGGGGAATGAGAGTCAGCAGAAGGGGTGGAGGGAGTGGTATCAGGAAGGATCGGGGTAGGAGTAGGATCAAGGGAAGAGGTTGGGGGAGAGGGAGGCAAGACCGGTGCAGGGGGGTCAGACATAGGGCCAGAGATAATGGGTGGAGCAGGTGGGGGCGGGGAAGAAGTGTCGGGGGTGGAGAAATGAGGAAGATCCACTGGTAGTGATGAAGAAGTGTATGTATCAGGATCCGGCTCCGCTGGGGATGACGAGGCGATCAGGCTGTCCGAAGAAGAGGAGGAAGAAAAAGGAAAAATTGTTTCTTAAAAAACAACGTCACGACTGACAAAATTTTTTTTTGATTGGGGATCATAGACACGATAACCTTTTTGAGATGGGGGATAACCCATGAAAATGCAAGGAGTAGCACGAGGACTAAATTTCTCACGAGGTCCTAAAGTGGTGGCATAACAGCGGCAACCAAAGACACGAAGATGGTCGAGAATGGGAGGTTTGCCAAATAAGAGTTGAAAAGGACTAAGACCATGAAGGGAGGAAGAGGGAAGGCGATTGATTAAATATGTGGCCGTGAGGATGCAATCACCCCAAAAGGAAGAAGGAATATGTGCCTGAAACATTAGAGCATGAGCAACATCTAATAAATGGCGATGTTTGCGTTCAACAACTCCATTTTGTTGGGGAGTGTGAACACAGGAAGATTCATGGGAGATTCCCTTGGAAGAAAGAAAAGAGCGACATTCAGAGGAAAAAAATTCGGAGCCATTGTCGGAGCGAATGCGGCGGACAGGAACATTGAATTGGGTTTGAACCAAGGAGAGAAAATATTGAATTTTTGAAAAAACTTGACTTTTAAATTGAAGAAGAAATGTCCAAGTGGCACGTGAAAAATCGTCTACAATTGTGAGAAAATAACGAGCACCATCTTGGGTAGGGGTGCGATGAGGACCCCAAACGTCCATGTGAACGAGTTCGAAAAGGGATTGAGTAATAGTTTGACGAGTGGGAAAAGGGTGACGTGTTTGTTTGGCGAGGGGGCAAATGGGGCAAGAAAAAGAAGAAGGGCAAGAGATAGATTTACCAGAGGAAGGAAAAGTTTTTAAGGAAGAATGACCAAAACGTTGATGTAAGAGATCATAACTAATATTATTAATAAAAACTGGATTACAATCTTGACGCTGTTGGGAAGTACAATCAGCGGATTGAAGGGAATTTAAATAATTGGAGAAAACAGAATGAAAATTTTTTGGAAAATTAGAACAAAGATAGTAAAGTCCTCGATCAGCCTTGCCGAGCCCGATCAGAGCCCCAGTCGTACGGTCCTGAAAAACACAGAAATCATCGAAAAAAATTGCCACACAATTGTTGTCATGGGTGAGTTTTTGAATGGATAATAAATTGTGTTGAAAACGAGGAGCATATAAAATATTGGTAAGATGTAAATTTGGATAAGGTTGACATCGACCAATGTGGGTGACTGGACTGAGTGAACGATCAGGTAATGTGATGTGTATGGGTGCAGCACATGGTGAGAAAAAATCGAGAATTGATAAATTGCAAGTGATATGATCGCTAGCCCCAGAGTCGATAATCCATAATGACGAAATAGGAGAGGTGGATGAGGCCGTACCAGAGAATGGGTCAGAAGATCCCATTTGGTTGATGAGAGTCATGAGTTTATGCTGTTGGTCCGCATTGAGGTTGAGCCCAGTGGAGCCGCCATAAATACTGCCTGGGCTTGGGGGGTGATGGCCCAATAAACCCGGGCTAGGGGTGGGCGGATAACCTGAAAAAGAAGATCCCCTAGTGAAGTCCAGAGTTGGGGGACCATACCCAGGAGGCTGATAAGGCCCAATGGGAAGATGGGCTGACTGATCAGAGGTGGCCTGGTGGGCAATGGGCTTCCTTTTAGGGTTCCCGCGTGGTCTGGGCTTATTTCCGGGTGGATAGCCCACCAGGAGATAGCAGGCCTCGCGTAAGTGGCCTGGGCGCTTGCAGTGAGTGCAAGTGGGCCGAGGCGTGAGGGAGGCCTGCTGGGTCGAATGCGGGTGACTCCCGCGTGACCCAGCGGGTGAAGGGTCCGGGTCAGGAGACCAACCCGGGTTGGTGAGAGCGGAGCCCGACCCGTCTGATATGCGGCTGGAGCGGTGAATCTGGAAGGCCCGATTATCGCCGACGAAGGTGCTTCGGCCGTCACGGGAGGAGCTCTGGTGGAGTTCCTGTTTGGCGAGGCTGTAAATCTTCTCCAGGTTGGGAAGAACTTCGCGGGAGAGAATGTTGGAGCGGAGGTTGTGAAATTCCTCTGGGAGAGCGAGGAGAATTTTAGGGCTCGATCTTCTTCCTCGCGTTCACGGACCATTTGGTGAAGTCGGGCACCGCAGAAGCAGGTCAGAGGAGGTTGCTGCACATCAAGATCATTCCAGAGCGACTTGAGGGGGAGAAAAAAAGAGGTGAGCTCTTCGGCGGAGGCGTCGAAAGGGACGTGGAGATCGCTAATCGCCTGCTTCAGAGAATATTTTTGGGTGCCACTGATTTTGTCGAAGCTGTCGGTGAAGAGGGCCCAGATTTCGGCCACCGTCGGAGCTGTCGAAACCATGTGCTCCAGCGTCTGAGTAACCGAGTGGGTCAGCCAGGTCTTGACGGCGGCGTGGCATTGGTCCCATCGAGCGGTGGCAGCGGCATCGTCAGAGGGGCGGGGAAGTTTCCCCGTGAGGAACCCCATCTTGTTGCGAGCGGTGAAGACTGTCTGGATTTGCTCCTTCCAGACGTTCCAGTTCGCCTCGCCGGTGAGTTTTTGAGAAACGATACAAGATGGTTGTAGATCGGCGGCTGTGAGGTGGTAAGGATCTTGAAGAGGAGAAACGGGGGTGGAAGGAGGGGCAGAATTCGGGTTTCCGGTGGGAGAATCAGTGTTGGTGGTGGCGGAATTAGGATTCACGGCGGCCATCGGAGGTATGGATTGTGGCGGCTAGGGATTTGCCGCGGCGGCTAGGGTTTCAGGGTAATTGGGTAATTAGGAAAGAGGGCAAAGGGTAAGAGGGTAATCTGTGCTAGGGTACGAGGGCAATGATGGAAAAAAGAAAGAAATGGCACGATGGTGAATGGATGAAAAATAAAGGGCAGCGATGGAAGAAAGAGAGAAAAGGTGGGGTTAGGTGGGGAAAAAGGGCACAAACGGAGGTCGTGCGTAAAAAAACAGCAAAAGCTTGAAGCTCGATCCCGAGGAGAATAGCGGAAGCGAAAAAAATGGTCTCAGAAAACGATTGGCTCAGGTAGCATGTAAGAAAAGGAGATAATGGGGACGAGTGAGCTGAATTCGTGTATATTGCTGTGTCTCAATTACAAAGGTGATGATGTACATATATAGGGACGTAGCCCAATCTAGGAAAGGAAAACTAATATACATAATAAATACAATAATATTGACCCTTAATCATAGGCATCAATATGGCAAGTAATTAGGTAAGGCAGCTGGATATTAACATTTAGAGCCTTTAAATAGTCATTTTGCGGAGAACCAGGGAGTGACGTGCCATATCAAAGACGTCTGAGGCTACAAGGTCCTAGACCAGCTTTTAACACACCCCAGTAAGGTGTTTTGCAGGTTTAGTGAAACCTGCAAGTAACAGTCTCTGCCTTGAATTGTTCTCCCATCAGTTCAAATGGCTGCCATTGTCAGTTACGACCACTTCTTTGAAGTGAAGGATCAGTAGAATGAAAATTTTCCATAGGATGGTATAATTTTTGGATAATATTTAAATGTAAAAAAAAATTAATTAATAAGTTAAGTTTTTGATTAAATTTTAAACTTTTTAATATAGTATCATATCTCAGTTTGATCTCTTTTGATTTATTTAATTTGAAAACATTGAAAATATGTTCAATTTGTAAGAAAGTATTTATTTCATCTCACTCAATCTTAAACCTATCATATCTCAGTTAATGAGTTAAGGACGAGGGTTTCAAATGAAAATAATATAATTCTTAGATAATGTTCAAACATATATATATATATATATCTCCTAACTCATTAACTAATTTTTAGATTAAATTTTGAACTTTTTAATAGAGGAACTTACGTGGGTGTTGAAAATTCAGAAACCACATTTAGGGATCTACATACGTCCCCATAAAGAAAAATAGCTGTTGAGATACAAACAACAGCTATTTTCTCGGTTATTTCCGAACGAACAAGTTGCTCCTTAACATTATAAAACATTTGGGTACCCGTGCTAGCCTGCTCATCATATTATGTACCGACAATTTTTGACGTTCTACTGAACAGTAAGATTCTTGCCCAGATACAGGAAAAGACTGCAGGATATGTAATAAATGAGGTAAAATTACTAATATAGAAGGATAGCAAGTCTAGTAAATAGAACAAGTTCATAGATGTGTGGTAAAATGGATTATGTCTAGTCATTTTCGGGATGTATTTTCATTTCTTCTCCTTTTAATTTAATATATGATTAAAATGATCTCCGATTTCTTTTAGTGTTCTTTTATTGTTCTCGTTTGTTACCTGTAAAGGTAGAACAAGCATATCTTTCAATCACAAAGAAGAGAACATAGTAATTGATCAATCCCTCTACCACTTCTGAATGATAATGTGAACAACGGGGGATAATAATATAAAATAAAATAAAAAGGGGGAAACTGAGATGACGTTAACATTATCATAAAAAAGCAAAGATCTTAATGGGATCATTGAGGAAAGTTTTTCTTATGGCGATTGTTTCTTGTCTCTACTCTCCAGCTGTGCGAAGGAAGCATTCAATCTGGACCTGGGTAAGGCTTCTCGTAAAGGCTCGGTGGTGAGTCATATCTAATTTATATTATTACAGAACCCACGGGGCATGAGGTCGAGGACTGGACTCAACTTCAATCAGCTAAACCTTTGTCCTAATGTCTAAAGAACATAAAAATAATCTTAGGAGTCCTTAACACAGACCACCCACTGTAGAAGACAAAATAATAGCAAATTTGCGACAGATTGAGGTTACATGTGGTTGAAATAATGCAACTTATCATAAAAGATTTTATGGCATAGAATTAAAGAGACCTCTTCAAATTGAGGTCTGTTATTACTTTAGTTCTTTATAGGTTTATCCATTGTTACAAAGAAATTTATAAAGACCTATGACCAATTAATGAAGAGGTAAATTGATATAATTTAATTTGAATTGGCAGTATCAATAAACATAATTTCATTATGTGATCATTTTGTCAAGATAAACTTTTTATAGTAAAAGAAGTTATACAATGGTTCTATTTAGTTAACTTTTGTTATGATTTATGTTAATCTCAAATAAAAAATAGTCATTTCCTTTTTAAATATACATGTACAAGGATGATTTGGAAGACTATTTTTGCTCAAAATGACTCTCTAACAAATCTTATATCTCTTTGGCCCCCCTTTCTACCACTAGTTAGGGGGCCTCACCACTTGCTGCTGCCTTCAACTCATTTGGGTGGCATGGCACCAAAGAAATCTGAGCCACCTTTGTAAGTACTGTCTCATATCTAAATGACTTCTAACAAATCTTATCTTTCTATCCTTACCAATCAAGCAAAAGCTCCTCCTTTCTATCACCCTGGCCAATTCTACCTATTCCATTCTCTCTAAAAGAACCTAGGACATATAAAAGGAAACTAAAAGTTGCATACTTCCTTTTAAATATCAACAAGCTGTAGAATTTCACAAATTCACACGTATAGGAAACTTTGGATTAGGTTGTTCCTCTGTGAAATCCTTTAAGCATCATATCAACTCTTTTTAGGGTTTAAGTCATCTTACCATTGTTAGATTAATCAATCCTTAAAGTATTCAGATTCTTTCTTTTTTTTTCTTTTTTTTTTTTTTAGAGGAGGATCTCACCACAACTTGGTCACGTGAATCACAAGTTTTTGAAAACCACTATTTTCTCCTTAACAAATGGTTAAGGGTGATAAACAAAAGCAATCAATCCAAATACAGAATGATTTGGCTTTGATTACCAGGTTTGTGTTTACCTTTTTACAATCCTTCAACTTTATGTGGAATAGGTAATAGGCTTGGTCATTTTTTAAAGGTAGATGATCACACTTTATTCGTAGAAAATTTCATGCTTGCAAGAATATGTGTAAAGATAGATATTTCTAATCCTTTATCTACCAAGATTCACCTTAATGCTTTCAAGGAGGGTGGGAAGAGACAACAAATCATTTATGAGCTAAATATTGGTTTTGGTAATTATTGCCACATATAAGGACATGACAAGTCCATATGTAAAATGGAATTGCACAAGTATGAAAAATCCAAACCCTAGCATTTAGGTGATGGGAAAGGAAGACAAATTCAAGTAGCTAAGGAGTCCAAGGTGTAGAAAATAAAAGAAAATACAAAAAAGTTAGAAGCAATGATAACCTTTACATAGGAAGTTAATCCCATTGTGTCTAATGATAAGGTTGTTGTTCCCTACAACCTAAAGCAAATTGATGAAGATGTTATATATGGATGAAGATTGAGATGAAGTGATTTTTGATAAATCTTATCATGCCATTCGGGTAGAAGAAGTAGAAGTAACGAAAAATATAAAGAATACAATCCATTAAAAGGAAATGCAATGGGAAAATTATTATGATCATAGTCCATTAAATGAAATTAAGTTAAAAATGATTATGAGAAACTTGAAGTAAACCTAAAATGTTCTAGTGAACAAGCAATAACGAAAGAAAAGCACCAAATAAAGCTATTGAGTATGCTAATGTAAGATTTAAGGTAAAGTCTAACTTCAAACGCTAGACACACAATGTGATATTTCTTGCACAAGATGTTTCCAATAGCATCTCATAGATAGGAAAAATTCCAATTGGTAGAAGATAAAAGCAAAATAATTGAGGATCAAAAAGAAACTTGGACACTTGAACATTGACTTAAGATTATTTTGCCCTTTCCATTTATATTTGACTCGCCAAGAGTTCTTATGAGACAACATACTATGTTGAGAGATAAGATGGGCTTAGAGTTTCAATCTATAGGGGTAGAAGAGAAAAAGTTCTTGGCTAATGTTTGGTGAAATTCTACATGCAAGTGTATATGTCAAATAAGTAATATAATGATGAGAATAAGTATCGTCCTATAGGGACTGGTGCTTACTAAACTAACTAACTACTAATGATTAATAGACCTCAGAGTTTATCTAGTAAATTGAAAAGGTAAAACATGGATTAACTAACAAATTTAACCTAAACTTGATAATTGAAACATGCTAAAGCCTCCAATTTCACCTAATTACTAGATACAAATGTTGATCATTCATGCTAGCAAAATTAATTCTACTTATATAATAGTGGAATTTTTTAATTTATTCATTATCTTATGTCTAGATATAGCGAACCTACTTAGCTCATTAACTAACTGTATTTCTACCCATGAATTAAATAAACTAAGTGCATTAAGATATGTGAATATTCTAGTTTACACCTAAAGCTACACAAATTATATGGTATATGTCTATTCATATTAATTTATGGTTGCATATTACAAGAAACAACTGCATGTTGTTTCTTATCAGCCTTTAACATGCAAATCAGTTCATCTAAGTGGTAACTAATTACTCAAAAGCATTAAGCTCAGTAACACGCAACTTCACATTCATAAAATATCTCACATAACATAAATAATCATACTATTCATACCATTACAATCAAGTTACTTCACAGCTCTAACACAATAAACTAAAACATGCTATTTAAAAACACCAAAACAGTGCAAACACTTTAACAAAACATTCTTTAAACTAAAAACATCAAAGCTGTCATTAAAATGTCTTCAATTTAGAGAAAGTTTGGACAAATTTGCACATTAGAAAGAGGGGGAGGAGCTAGCTGGAAAACAGGAAGAAAATGAGCAAAACTGCACCTTCATGTGCCACCACCACATACCGCCATGCACTATCACGCACCACCATGCGCCATCACTGTTCTTCACAAAAACTGCCAAAAATTGTAGATCATGGTCCTTGGAATGCTGATCTGCTAAGAAATCACCCAAAGATGCAGCAGAAGCACATAGATCTAGTAGAGAAGGCTCAAATAGTGTTCACCATTCTTCGCCGAAAACCGCCATAAACCGCAGCAAAACTAGCACAGAAACGTTGGAAATTGTACTGTGAGGGTAGATATGCTTTCTTCATGCCAAAAATCACCCAAAAATGGTGGAAAAATGGAAAAGAATGGCCAGAAGTGTGGTGGGTCTCTCACCGAATGTTAGAAAAAGCCACGTAGGCATGTGATCAAGCTGGTGGGAGAAGATATCTTAGAGGGGTGGGCGCTGTAGTCAAGAAAGGAATGAATGGGATTCGGGAAAGGAAAGAAGGTTGGTGATTGATTTGGACTACGTGGAAGGAAAAAAGATGGTAACATGAAAAGCAACAATTCGAATTTGAATTCAAGTGTAGCGGGCATAGGATATCTTTCAAAGTCAGCTTCCTTATTTTACAACCATTAATCAGGGGTGGTTGGGACTTCTTTATTTAAAGAAATTTGAATAAATTGCATTATTTAATACTTCCTAGTTTTTCAAATTTAATTACGTAATGTGAGAACTTTCCTTTAGAAGGGAGAGTAGACGGATAGAAATAAGAGCGAGGACAATCAAAGAAAGCAGTGAGAAATTTGTAATCTGTTTTCCAATTTTGTAACTTATCCTTGTGATTCAATGGAATTATCTTCCCAACTCTTCCTATTTTGAATTACATTGTAACCATAGGTCATCCACGTAAGAGCAAGAATAGGAAAATGTGGAATGACTTTCCAGTAGTCAGTCCAGTTACTCGTTCATTTACTTGAGCATGTAACATAGTGGTATTAGAGCTGGTTGTCGAGCCATCCATGGAGGACGCTCGACTTGAAAGGATTGAAGCTGACATGGCTCGGAAGGACATAGAGAACAATCAACGTTAAGATTGACAAAGACTATTCGTCCTAACAACAACCGAGAACGTGACGGTGAATCATCACACCATTCTGGAGGTAATGGTGGACGTGGTGGCAATGGAGGACATCGTGCAGACGAGGGAAATCACTCCCAAGGGATGCGATTTGATTTTCCACATTATGATGGTAGTGATGAACCATCTGACTAGATCTGTAAGGCAGAACAATACTTTGAATTCTATGAGGTTCAAGAGGAAGAGAAAGTGAAGCTTGCTGCATGGAATCTAGAAGACAATGCTCTGATATGGTATAAAGTGCAGAAGGTGGAACACGGAGGACAAGATCTTTCTTGTGATACCTTTACCCAAGAGATTGAAGAGCGATTTGGCCTTACGGGGTACCAGAACCACTTTGGTGAGTTGATCAAATTAAAGCAAAGTGGTTCCTTTGAGGACTACTATGCTAAATTCTCAAAGTTGGTATTGAGGGCTGGACAGTTAACTCCTGAACAACAAATCGTGTGCTTCATCAACGGCCTGAGGGAAGCCGTACGGGTGGATGTACAAGCAGGTAGACCTTTGACCTTATCTTATGTTGTGGGATTAGCTTGTTTGTATGATCACAGGCACCAACCCAGTAGAGTGGGAACATCTTTCAAAAAGATAGAATCGCAAACAAATGGAGGAGAGAGATATGGAACTGTGGTGAGAAAGATGACGCCTAATGAGTTGGCAGATTGAAGAGCACGAGGTCTTTGCTTTCATTGTGATGAAAGATTCACGCTGGGCCACTAATGCAAGCGGTTGTTCGTGATAAAAGGATCATGGGAATCGGAGAATCCAGAGGAGGAAGATGAGCAAGAAGAGGTGATGAGAAGAGAAGAACCAGAAATTTCCCTTAATGCTATCAATGGGGAAGAGTCTCCTCAAACCATGCACTTTATGGGGAGTATGGGGAACCACCGAGCGAGAGTCCGTGTGTTGGTGGATTCCGGAAGCTCCTATAGTTTTGTTAGTGAAAAACTAGCAAAATGTTTGGGGTTACGAGTAGATCGGAGATGGAGCTTCAACGTAAGAGTGGCCAATGGGGGAAAGATGTATAGTCCTGGATTATGAAACAGCTTAATGGTGAAGGTACAAGGAGTTGTTTTTACATTAGATTTGTATTTACTTCCTTTTCAGGGGGTGGATGCGGTTCTAGGCATTCATTGGCTTAGAACCTTAGGACCTATTGTGTGGGACTTTGATAAGCTCACCATGGAGTTTATTGTTAAGGATCAGCCCATCAAACTCCAAGGAGGGCTATCTCAAGAAGATCAGGTGATCAAGATCAACAAGATGGAGAAAATACTTGATAAGGAAAAGATGGGGATGCTCTTATGCATAAACCATGTCCATACGATGGAAATAGAGGGAGATTGTGGGGTGATTGGAGATCCAGATATTCAGGAGGTTCTTGAATCCTTTGGAGACGTTTTTGTGAACCCACGGGATTACCACCCATGCGAGATCATGACCATGGGATCCACCTTCAACATCCTGATCGTCCGGTGTCAGTGCGGCCTTATAGGTATCGTTTTTCTCAAAAGATGGAAATAGAAATGGTGGTAAGGAACTCCTAAAGGCAGGGATCATTCACTCTAGTATGAGTCCTTTTTCTTTTCCGGTACTTTTGGTTAAGAAGAAAGACGGATCATGGAGGCTTTGTGTGGACTATCGAGAGTTGAATAAGGGCACCATTAAAGATAAGTTCCCCATGCCAACAGTGGACAAGCTATTAGACGAGTTACATGGAGCCACTCTCTTTTCCAAACTGGATTTGAGGGAGGGGTATTATCAAATTCGAATCAAACCAGAGGATATCTCCAAGACGGTGTTCCGAACTCATAATGGTCATTATGAATTCTTGGTAATGCCATTTGGGCTTTCCAATGCTCCGTCGACTTTTCAATCGTTGATGAATTCAGTATTTCGCCCTTTCCTTTGGAAATTTGTTTTAATATTCTTTGATGATATTATGGTTTATAGTAAA
The DNA here is from genome assembly GCA_028551395.1 of Casuarina glauca. NCBI lineage: Eukaryota > Viridiplantae > Streptophyta > Magnoliopsida > Fagales > Casuarinaceae > Casuarina > Casuarina glauca. The sequence goes on along the minus strand of CM052352.1, from coordinate 25,742,538 downwards.
AATCATAGTGAGCATATTGATCATTTAAAACAAGTTTTGATGGTATTACGGGAGTATAAATTGTATGTTAAAGGGTCTAAGTGCGACTTTGCCAAGGAAGAGATCCAATTTTTGGGTCATGTTGTTAAAGCCGGTGGAGTTACGGTAGATATAGAAAAGGTTAAGGCCATTAATGATTGACCGAAACCTAAAAATGTAAAAGAATTACGTGGTTCTCTTGATTTGGCAGGTTATTATAGGCGTTTTGTTAAGGATTTTGGAAAGATTTCGGGGCCCTTAAATGAGTTGTTAAAAAAAAGATGGATTCAAATGGGGAAAAGCAGCAGAGGAAGCTTTCAAACGACTGAAACAAGCACTCACGGATGCCCTAGTTCTAGCCTTGCCTGACTTTACCTAGCCATTTACGGTATGGTGTGATGCATCAGGTAACGGCGTGGGTGTTGTTCTATCACAGGGGAGGCAACTAGTGGCATTCTTCAGCCGAGCACTACATGGGAAACACCTCATTCTTTCTACCTATGAGAAGGAGATGATGGCCCTTGTCTTAGCTGTTCAAAGGTGGTGACACTACTTGCTAGGCCACAAATTTGTTGTAAAGTCCAATCAACAAAGCTTGCGGTTCCTTTGGGAGCAATGACTCACAACACCGGCACAACACCGGTGGCTCTCAAAGTTAATGGGCTTTGACTTTACTGTCGAATATACCCCCGGAGCGGCCAACACAGTGGCTGATGCATTGTTTGGAAAACGGGAAGTAGAGGAGATGGGACGTGAGGAAGAGGCCACGGTTAAGAAAAATTTGGAAGTTATAGAATCCCAAAATGGTTGGCAGAAGAGCGAGATTCTTTCCTCAAAATTAGGATGGTTAGGTGATAAGCCAGTCTTAAAATCAAGGGAGACAACCTAAATGGAAAAAGAAGGAAAGGAGTTAGCGGAAAGAGAAACTTATGCGATCTTCTTTCCTATTCCACAATGGTTGGATACAATTAAGGCAGAAAATTTTTCTAATCCTATTTTGCAGGAAATAGTCAAAAGAATTAAAGATGAAGAGTTCATAGATCCGTGGGAGTTAAGAGATGGAGTGATATTATTTAAAGGAAGGATATATTTAGCAAAATATTCGGAGCTCATCCCAACACTATTATCGAAAATTCACGGCGGGTTTCATGAAGGAGTCTTTAAAACTCTTCAAAGAGTTAAGTCAAATTTCTTTTGGCCAAATATGAAGGAAGACGTGGCTAATCTTGTCCGTCAATGTGATATTTGTCAACGCCAAAAAAGGGAAAGCACGTCGCCCCCAGGGCTACTTTATCCTTTAAATATTCCTGAGAGAATATGGGAAGAAGTATCCATGGATTTCGTAGAGGGTTTGCCGAGATCAGAAGGAAAAAATGCCATTATGGTAGTAGTGGACCGTCTTTCAAAATTTGCTCATTTTGTGGCCATGGCTCACCCTTTCACGGCTTCAATAGTGGTACAACTTTTTTTCGATCATGTGATGAAAATTTATAGGCTGCCAAAGAAGATTATTTGTGATCGAGACCCTCTTTTCATGGGAAAATTTTAGAAGGAGCTTTTCAATCGACAGGGAACTAGCTTTAATTTTTCTTCGGCATATCACCCATAAACAGATGGTTAAATTGAAGTGGTTAATCGCACATTGGAGATGTACCTTCGATGTTTTGTAGGTGAGGAGCCAAAGACTTGGTCATGATGGTTATCATGGGCTAAGTATGGATACAATACTAGTATTCATTCGGCCATTGGAATGTCCCCATATAAAGCCATTTTCGGAAGGAGTCCACGTACATTAATTGATTATATTCCAGGATCTTCTCCAACGGAAGCAATGGATCAAGCATTAAAGAGTCGAGATTGCATCCTTAAAGATCTCAAATTCCATTTGCAGAAAGCTCAAAACAAGATGAAGAAATTTTATGAATTGAAGCATCGTGAGTTGCAATTTGAGGAAGGGGAAAGGGTTTTTGTGAAACTCTGACCTTATCAACAGACCATAATTGTAGTTCGACAATCATTGAAGTTATCACCACGGTATTTTGGGCCATATGAGATAATCAAGAAGATTAGCCCGGTAGCTTATCAACTCCAATTGCCTAAAGACTCAAGGGTGCATCTAGCTTTTCATATTTCTGCCCTCAAAAGATTCATCAGAACAGGAACACCGGTGCAAACGGATCTACCAAAATTGTCTAATGAAGATGACAAGTTATTGCCATTCCCACAAGCTATTCTTGATAAAAGGATTCAAAAGAAGAAACCCCAAGTCTTAGTTCATTGGCATAGACTTTCTCCAGCAGATGCCACATAGGTGGAGGAGAAATTATTACGAGAACAATTTCCTAAGAAGACCTTGTGGGCAAGGTCTTCTCCAATAGGGATGGAATGTTACAAGAAGCCACATAGGCATGTGATCAAGCTGGTAGGAGAAGATATCTTAGAGGGGTGGGCACTCTAGTCAAGAAAGGAATGAATGGGAGTCGGGAAAGGAAAGAAGGTTGGTGATTGACTTGGACTATGTGGAAGGAAAGAAGGTGGTAACGTGAAGAGTAACAATTCGAATTTGAATACAAGTGCAGCGAGCATAGGATATCTTTCAAAGTCAGCTTCCCTATTTTACAACCATTAATCAGGGGTGGTTGGGATTTCTTTATTTAAAGAAATTTGAATAAATTGTATTATTTAATATTTCCTAGTTTTTCAAATTTAATTACGTAATGTGAGAACTTTCCTTTAGAAAGGAGAGTAGACGGCTAGAAATAAGGGCGAGGACAATCAAAGAAGGCAGTGAGAAATTTGTAATCTGTTTTCCAATTTTGTAACTTATCCTTGCGATTCAATGGAATTATCTTCCCAACTCTTCCTATTTTGAATTACGTTGCAACCATAGGTCATCCACGTAAGAGCAAGAATAGGAAAACATGGGATGACTTTTCAGTAGTCAGTCCAGTTACTCGCTCATTTACTCGAGCACGTAACACCAAAAGAGAATGTTTGTGGTTGGGCTCGCACTATCGCATGCGGCCGACTTCTAATGAGTAACCCCCACCACTGCTTCCCTCTCTCGTTGGTCACTCCTCGGTCCTCCTCTCTTTCTTAACAAAAGCCCTCACAAGAATAGCCTCTCTGACCGCTTTTATTACACAATAATCACTCGCGTGAATGCATGTTCTCTATTTTGCTCCACTATTTGGTCCTTTTTCTCTCCACACTAAGCTTGATAATTCCTCCACAATTCCCCCAGTTAATTGCTTCCTTTGTCTCTTTCTTTTTCCTCGTGTAAGTTCCATATGCGTACCCTAGCTTCCACTTTGCTTGTTTTCCTTTCTATTCTTTTTTCATGGTTTTCTACTTCTTTTTCTTCATTTTCTTCTTTTTCTTTTATTTTGGGTTTGCTACATGAATTAACAAAAGTTACATAAATATAGATAAATGTGCATGTAGTTTAACAAATACTGTATTAGATATTACCTAAAACAATCACAATAACTCTATAAAATATAGAGTTATCAACTAACAAGACAAAAGAGGAAAAAGAAAACTATTAAAGAAAAGAAATGCTAGTAAGGTTGAGAAGGATAAATGAAGTGAGGATTGCCTTATTGAGGAAATTTAAGATGTCTCTAACCACCTTGAGGTGATGAATGAATGCCTTTAACTTGAAATGAGAAGAAAAATGATAGCTAACATCATTAAGGATGACAATTTTCATGTTTCAAGTATAGCGGAGCCCTTTAATGAGAAACAATAGCCTGAAAGACTATAGGTCAGTGCTTCATCAACATTAAATCCACTAAGTCCTCAATTCCAAAGCATGACTATGATCAATCATTATCATATTTCTTAGGTGATATACTTGATTTCAATTCGGATTATTCTTCATTATCTTCTTTTGGATAAGAAACTAATTGTAGAACTTAATGTATTTGACTCTATCTTGAGAACTTTTCTTTTCTTTGCTTTTCTCTTGGTTAATGGCATGTAATGTTGGGTTTGGATTAGACTTATACCCTGCCATTAGTCTCAACAAGGTATGATTTTTTAGCTTACTCTTTATTAATAGAATATATCAGGATGATAAAAAGTAAAAAAGAAAGGAAGGAATCTAACATCATATTGGAAGATGATCAAAACAACTAAAAGAAAGGACTTGGCTCAAACAATTCTTAAAATAACTTTTTTAGCAAGTATTTATTACATATAAGTTGAATGCAATAAAAGACAATTCTAGAATAAAATAATTGAGATCCTAAATAAGAAAAATTGTACAAAGGAGGTTTTTTTTTTCTGAAATATAAAATTCTTATAGGAAAATTATTTTAAGTGAGATCTAAAGAATTCTAACCTCAATTTTTTTTTTTTATAGTTTCATAATTCTTGTAATGTTGGGTATGCCCTTATGCTTTTACACACTAGCGTTTATTAATACAAACTTATATTTTTACCCAGAAAAAGAAAAAAAAAAAAGGTCATCAAGTTAATCTATTAGAGACCAACCATAATCATGTTGCATCATTTAAAATTATTTAGGACCTCGTTGGCAAAATGAGGCTCAAACCTCACTAACTCAAAAAGTTGCGTAGCCATTCTGCACTGATGAAAATGTTTAAATCAAGAACATCATAAATATCTATTTATAGAGTTTTTTCTTTTTTTCTTTTTTTCTTTTTATAGGTAACAGGATGGAAATTTTGGTATCTGAAACCTAAGACCTCTTTGTTTCTAACTTATGTTGATTTCAACTGAATCAAAATCTTCGTGACTTGTTGATAGAGTTTTTAAATATTTCTTCAATAGGAAGTGGGTATCAAAGTGAAAGGTTCCTCAAGAGGACTGATTCTCCAATTATTTGTTCTCAGATTGACAAAACGAATAATTCCAGCGGGCTTTGTGTCGGCTGATGTATGTATAGCAACGGTAGAGAGATACATCTTTCTGTGACTGACATATTGGTTACGAGCATGAGGGTTCTACAGCAGGTGGTGATGGTGATGGCAGGTAGCCTCATTCTAGAAACCTTTTTGAGGTATTCGGAGTCAACATGTTCAAAGAAGAGATCAATTTTACGTGAAATGAATCTGGTCCATTGCAGAAGCAATTTCAGACCTCGGGACAGTCTGTCTTTACAAAACAATATAATTGATCGAACCAATCTTTTATTAGCTAATGATAAGGTTTTCAAGTTACAGGTATCGTTGACTGGTAAGGCGTCGCCCACTACACCGAAAAGTAGCACATTTATGATCTTTTTCTGTGGTTGACGGTTTCAAACAAACAATCCATCTTCCAAATAAGTACTCCATCGAAGGTTTAAGTCAGGCCAAGAGGCTATTTGTTATTTTCTTTATCCTAATTAAAGAGTGCATTTTATATGTTCAAACCTCTTCATTTTCCTTTTAATTTTCTAATTCAGATTACCTTATTTCCAGTTCAAGCACAAGTGGGTGACCCTTATTTTCATCCCTAACAATAGGAGTTTTCCAATTCAACGACTGCCTTATGGAACTGATGCGTAAGATCCGGAAGAATATATGTTACGTGCCTGTGAAACAGAACACGTAGTAGGTCCGACTACTGGAAAGTCATCCCCAGTTCGCCTGTTTTTGCCTTTACGTGGATGACCTGTGATCGCTATGCAAAATCAAAACAAGAACTTTAGGAGAATATTTCCATTGAATCGCAAGAAACTTACAAAACTAGAAAGCAAATACAAGGTCTGTTTCAGAAAACTGGTCATGTTTCCACTCTTCATCATCCCAAGACTTTTCTATCATAAACAATCTTTTGCATTGATGACCTGGAGTAAATTTTTCATTGCAATGAAAACAAAGGCCTCGAGCCTTCCTATCCGTTAATTCTGTTGAGATCATATGCCTTACTGGTGGTCCTGGTCATACCCCCAAGCTTGGTGATGAATTTGACTTCCACACATCTGGTTCAAGCTCATTGAAGTGGTGCCTAGCATCATACAAACGAGCTAATCCAACTGCAAAGGATAAAGTTAAAGGTCTACCTGCTTGTACATTTACCCGAACTGCTTCTTTTAAACCGTTGGTGAAGCACATAATTTGTTGTTCCGATGTTAGCTTGCCGGCTCTCAGCACCAACCTTGAGAACTTTGCATAGTAGTCCTCAAATGAACCATTCTACTTCAATTGGATTAGTTCTCCAAAGTGATTTTGAAACCTTGTGAGGCCGAAACGCTCCCCGATCTCTTAGGTAAATGTTTCCCATGAGAGATCTTGGCCTCCATGCTCAGCTTTTTGCACTTTATACCAAACTAGTGCATTACTTTCAAGGTTCCATGCAGCAAGCTTCATCTTTTCCTCTTCTCGTACCTCATAGAATTCAAAATATTACTCCACTTTGCATAACCAATTTGACGGTTCATCGCCACCGTTGTAGCGAGGGAAATCAAACTGCATCCCTTTGGAACGATTTCCACCATCTACATTTGGCCCACCATTACGATTGCCATTGCCTCCGGTTCGGTGTGATGACTCCTCATCTCGCTCCTGATTATTGTTACAAGGAGTGTTCTCCGTCAATCTTCGCAGCATTTCCATGATCTCATCGAAGCGTTTTTTGTCCTCCGCAGCCTTTTGAGCCATATCTACTTCGATCTTTTCAATTCGTGCATCCGCCATGGGTGGTTCAATAACCAGCTCTAATGCCACTATGTTACGTGCCTGTGAAACAGAACGCGTAATAGGTCCGATTACTATAAAGTCGTCCCAAGTTCGCCTATTTTTGCCTTTACGTGGATGACCTATGATCTCTATGCAAAATCAAAACAAGAACTTTAGGAGAATATTTTCATTGAATTGCAAGAAACTTACAAAACTAGAAAGCAAATACAATATCTTCTCTACCTTCTTTGATTATCCTTGCCTCTATTTCTACCCGTACTCCTCTCCTCTTCTAAAGGAAAGTTCTCCCATTACATAATTAAATCCAAAAAACTGGAAAACTATTAAATACTGTAATTTATTCAAATTAATTTTAAATAAAGAAATCCCAGCCACCTTTGAATAATAGTCCTAAAATAGGAAAGCTAACTTTGGAAGATATCCTATGCTTATTGTATTCAAATTCAAATTCAAATTGTTGCCAAGATGCCATCAAATCCTTTTATTTTCTTGCCATTCACATCCCTTCCTTACAATGCCCGCCCTTCTAAGATATCCTCTTTTGCTAGCTTGCTTGATTGTCTACGTGGCTCCCACGTTTCGTATCAATATAGCTCAAAGAAAAAAAAAAAGAAGAGACGTTAACCTAAAAGACAATGATGAAAGTGGTAAGAGTCAGCTAGCCATATCATTGACCCAAAACCCTTTTTTTAGCTTGCTGGACTATATAGGTGAACCACCTGTAATAACAATCATGCATTTTAATTCTCCTCAGCTCGGTCAACATCAAGACTCATCAACTAGTTAGCAATGTGCATCTTATCAATTTCTCAAACACTCCACGCAAGCTATCACTCCCTAATCTGCGTGCTCACATACTCAATTGTTGGTACACCTCACCTTTTCGCAGGTAATAAATATAGACCCAAGTTAACAAAAGCATTGTTTGCCCACCTAACCATCTCCGTACACTATTTTTTACTAACTCATTTTATAAATAGATAGGATACATGTTTTACTCTTTTAAGTTTTTCATGCTATACAAACTCACATTCAGTACGGCCCAAACACTAGTATCTTTCCTTCACTTTCAAGTTATTATGAGAGCCACCACTCCCATGCTAAAAAAGACTTCTCCTTTAAAACTCTCTTCACTAAGAAAACCACCGACTATTTCCAACTTCCTAAATGTTTTGGAATTTTGTCATCCTAAAAACTCATAAAGAGCAATTACTTACCCTCGATTGCCCCTAGTGAAGTCACTCATTTGGACTCAGAAAGTATATAGTTTCTATTGAAGATGCTTATCCCACATCAAAAGTTGAAATATGTGAGCCTAGTCTTAAATTAGATAATAATATACCTCTTATTTCCTATGAGTTTTAGGATAGGTCTTTTTGCTTTAACAGTTCCATTACTACAAAAACAATAATTCCCTCTAAAGTCATCATTGTGGAAGGAATGGAGCAAAGGAACCTAAACTTTGAGTCCTAGGTTCGAATTGACAGCTTAGTGAAGCAATGGGTCACTAATACATTGCTTGAAGCGGCTTTAGGACATGTATTTGAATTGGAGACTTCTACAAAATTTTGGGAAGCTTTGGTTAAGCCATTTGCATAAAAATCCAAGGCTAGGGAGTTTGATCTTCCCTTCCCCATCCACCACCTCTAAAAAGGGACCAAGTCACTAGTTGTGTAGCTTATAAATTTCAGGGCCTGCTCAATCACTTGAGCTCAATAGGCTAACCTCTCAATGACTTTCCAAATACATTCTATCTCTTCAAGGGCCTAGGATGTGAATAGAGACCTTCTACATAGTGATGTGCAAGAACTCGGTTCCTTTTTGCATTTGATGTTTTGTCCTAGCTACAAACATATGAAATCTGGCTAAATTGGTGTATAACCTCAAAGAATATGAACACTACCTTTATTGCACAACGAAACATAGAGAGATAGGAATGGCAGTCATGGATGTGGAACATCTGCCACATTTACTTCTTAAGGAAAGGTATCTTTCCTTCCCCTATATCAAGTAAGATCAAGAGTAAAACTAGCAACAATGAAGCTTAATTATCTCATCAGCTCCAAACTAGAACACTCAATAAACGACTAATTGCAACCCAATGACATGTCCAAGTTTCTCTAAGAGGGATCACACAACCTTATAATGCTTTTGAATGTTTGATCATAGCTATCAATTTACGAAAGTCCCAAAAGCCCTTTTTGCACTGCAAATTTTAAAGCTAACAAAAGATGAATGGATCCCCAATACCTACACAACATCACACATGGTCACCTTAAAGAGTAAGCTTCATATCACTCACCTCCCTATTATAACACTTATAGCATTTAGGTTGGCGACAAGGAACATGTTCCCATAACATATTAAGAATACTTCCTTACAAAAATAACTTCTCCCTTTTGAAGCCCATTAAGCTTGCCCTAAATGTGAAAAAGAATCTCTTATTAGTCTCAAAGCTTGCCACTTACTATCCATACTTTGTTAAGTTTTAAAAAAAAGGTACTCTCTTGCTAAAAAGTTGGTGAGCAAGGAAATCCTATTAAAAGGGTTTAGAAAAGGTGACTTGTATATACTACCTTTCAGTTGAAATCACGTCTATTATTCTCACCAAAAAAAAAAAGATTGATAATGACACGTAGCATCGATTGTTGGGCCATCCCCATTTAGTTATTTTAAAGACATTACTTGGACAATGTCGATCTTGGTGGAAAAGGATAGTGAAAACATTTGTTCACGTTGCCAAATATCTAGAAGTCATTGGTTACCTTTTGTTTCTTATCAAAACAAGTTAATAATTCCACTTGTAAGGTGCATAGTGACATTTGAGGTCCCTTATCTATTCCTTCGTGTCAAGACTTTTGGTTTTATGAATCTTTGTCGATGTTTGCACGTGATTCATATGTTTTTACCCTATATAAAAATAATAATAATAAGGCTTGTGATAGATTCTTATTACATTTAAAAGTATACTTTACAAATCCTATATCTAGTAATGGTTGAGAGTTAGTAGTAAAGAACTCTTTGAATATAACGTCTCTCATAGAATACTACAAGAAACTTTTTACCCATATGCCTTCTAACAAACTAGCTTAGCAAAATGTAAGCACCACCATATTGTTGAGTTAGGAAGGGCCATGATGACTTAAACTAGCACCCCCTCAAAATGGTTTTCTTATACATCACATGCCTTCCTTGTGCTAGATAACAAGCCTCCCTTTAAGATGTTTTATGATAAGGCACCCAATTATTTTTTGTTATACAACTTTGGTAACAAGTGCTACTTTTCTCTCAAAGACAAACTGCATGAAAACTTCCCCTTACTTCTTCGCACACATTTTTATGGGGTACAACACAAGGCACAAAGGCTATTAGTGCTTTCATCTTCAAACTGACAAGATATGTGTATCTTAACAAGTTATTTTCAATGATGATGTGTTTCCATTTGTGCCTCTAAGAATTAAAGTTACACCCTATGTGAAAACCTCATCAACTCCACACCAACCACTAAAGATGCAATTAGTCGAACCCCATAACTTGCTAATCCATCCCATCTCACCTTACTTGTTGGTCCACATCAATCCCTAAACCATCTAATTATTACCCCTTTGTCCATTCTCATTGACCCAATCTCAAACCACATTAAGCCCGCTTTTAACTTGACACCACTCAGCTCACTACATGAGACCATGATCTCTAACCTCGTGCTAGATTAGACTAGTGGGACCCTTCAATACCTATAAGAGCACCCTTTGACCAAGTCAACAAATACAATATTCTCTTCATACAAGTTTTCCTTCATCCTTAAGCCCACTCGCTTTTTTAACTCCCATAGCCAACTTTCACTTATAGGCCTTTATAGGAGCAAGACAAATTAAATTCCTTTGATTACAATTAGGACAAACCTAATGGTAACTAAAAGTTACTTTAGAAATAAAAGCCCAATCCAAGATATGCCCATCATGTTATGCAATTTGTTTTACAAGTTCTTGTCTTGATCACCTCTACTTTGAATCAGCATTTGGCCATGGAAGCTAAGATGTCAACACTCTAGCAAAATCAAAGTTGGACCTTGGTCCCTTATCACACTTTGATGAATATTCAAACTAAAGCTAAACTTTGATAGGTCTTTGGATCAGCTTAAGGCAAGATTAGTTACCAAAGGCTTTCATGAGGAGCCCTAACTAGATTTCTTGACAACTTTCAATTTGTTGTTTGGCCAACAAAATTCAATTGGTTGTCACTATTATTGCTATTTGATGTTGGTCTTTACATTTGTATAATATTAGTTTAGTCTAAACAATATTACAATGTTTACATCTTGTGGTTTCATTAGTGGATTAGTTTTTATTGGATACCTAAACCAAATCTAAACTTTGACAAGTGTTTGGATCAGCTTAAAGCAAGATTAGTTGCCAAAGGCTTCTACTAGAAGCCTTAGCTAGATTTTTTGGAACTTTCAATTTGTTGTTTGGCTAATAAAAATTCAATTGGTTCTCACCATTATTGCTATTTTACAGTGGTTTATGCATATATGTAACATTAGTTTGGTCTCAACAATATTGTAATGTTTACACCCGGTGGTCTCATTCTAAAATGGGAAATAAATGATGGAAGGTAGAGTACTTAAATTTGATAGGATAGATTCTAGTATTATACATAGCTACAGCTATAGTGGATCGAGTGAGATTAGTTTCATCATAAAATGGTGCATCTTTTGTTCCTAAACATTGGCACATATCAATTTCTATCCATTTGACCTATACTAAACATATTAGAGCTTGACTTAGGCACCCATAAAGTATACCTAACAATTTGTTCACCTTTCAATGTTTGGATTGTTATATTTCTTTTCTCTATAACCTTAATGAAGTCACCATTCCCTAGCTTTACTCTTATCTTAGCTAGCCTATCTAGATAGGAATAGATCTGTTCTTCTTACATCACATGACTAGTATAACCATTATCTAAATACCACATATTAGCATCATTGGAAATACCAGTGCAAGAGGCATAGAAAAAAAAAAGGTTCAAATTAGTTTCTTTCTAAAAGATTTGATTATTGGAATTCTCTCAATCTAAAACTCTTTTCAAGCTGTCCAAACTTAGAACAATGTTTGCATTAAAGCTTATCTCTCATCAAGCAAAATTTCTTAAGATTGGTTTTCTTACACACCTCACAAGGAGGGTAGCATCCTTTGTTGTCTAGTTTCGACTCTAGTTCTTTTCGATGTTCATTAAATTTTGATTCTAGTAAGAGCTTGACTCAATGGGAACTAGCTCATTATTCTTAGTGGTCCTTCTCTCAAAAGCCTCAAGAGAACCCATTAGCTCACTAACTGGCATTGTAGTAAAATTAACCAAAGATATGACAATAGAATAAAATTTCTCAATTAGAATTATGAGGATTTTTTCAACAACTCTCCTATCAGGCATTTTCTAACTTAGGGACCAAATTTGATTGACTATAGCATTAATTCTACAATAATAGTTTATGATAGTTTAATTTTCTTCATCTTAAGTAACTTAAGATCTTTTTCAAGAGTTTGTTTACATACGTGGTGTACCTCTAGGATGCCAAGGAGCTCGTTCTTCAACAACACCTAGGCCTCATGCATTGTAGTTACATGAGCGATCCTTTCAAATGTGTCCTCTACCATTGATAGCTAAGGAACCATTAGACTTTAACTCATGGTCTTGGTCCCTTTTATGTCTTTCTTTTTAAGAAGGAGACAACTGCTTATTTGTTACTCTAGGAAAACTCTTATCAACCAAGTCTCAAACTCCCCAGACTTTAAAGTAAGTAGTCCATATGGATAAACTAATAGAGATAGGTTTTCTATTAAATATTGGTAGAGATAGATGACAATTCAAAAATAATTGACTCGAAAGGAAGAGGATGATGATAACAAAGTGAGTGAGGAAGCCATGTTACTGGAAACCTTGAATATATGTTGGTCAAGCTATAGCGAAATTACCTTTCTAATACTTGATGAATTCCTTTGTAGGGCTAGTGTGTGAAAATCAAGGATTTTAAGATTAAAATAGAGGAGCTAAAAAATTTTTTATTGACAGTATATCTATTGTGATATGTGGATGTTATGGGCCTCATGTGTGCGTGCCTGTGGGGGTTTTTTTTTTCTTCTTTTAAATGTTCCTTTCTTGTATGCTGAACAGCCTATTCTTTATTTTTTGTGTTCTACTTAAGTTCAAAGATGAACTTATTTTGTTTGTTAATAGTGAATAGATTTTCAAGCCTGCGACCGTTCCATAGTTTCCTTGCATTCCATCCTTCACGCTTTCTTGTTTGCTCTTGTTCCGCAGTTAGTTGTACTCAATTGACCATTTATCAAAATACTCTTGCAATTCTAACATGTCATCGGAGTGGGATTGCACTGAGAAATCATTTAGTTCTCACATCTTGGGATTTTACTACTAAAGCAGTCTATTTTTTGGCTTTCCAAAAGTGTTGCTTGAGAGTTTGTTTCTAATTTATTTGAAGTTTTTGATCGCTGGAAATTAGTATTTGAGATAAGGATTTTTGTTCTTTCAACTTAACTTCAACTCCCCATATGACTTTCGATTTATTTTTGGCCAGAAAAGCCTGATCTCATCGAAAAATTGGCTAGGGTATTTTCGGAATACTATTCACCTAAGTTGCCAAAAGGAAAATCCAAAATATTTCTCTTGTTGGACCATTTTGTAAAGAAAATATATAGTCTATAGATTTGCTGTGACTTGATCTTTTGGTTCATATATCAGTTTGGCCGGGAGTGCCGTACAACTGCATAAAAGGTCGAAAAGCTATCAATGGAGTAAATGGGTTTGTTTTTACCTGATTTCGAACTGTTGACCCAACACAACAGTTTATCAATATTCAAGATTCAACCCAGTCCAGTAGTGGCCCAATCAGGTCTTATCCACCCAGCTAAGCTACGATTTCGATTCAGTTTCTGTGCCCAACTTAGTATGGGCGGAGTTAAGCACGCCTTGTTCCACTCAATACTGTTCACCCGTGAGGTGCACATGCAAAATAGTGTTCTGGTAGAATTTTTGCGCAAAATTAGAAGGGTATTGACCAATTATTTTGGTAATTTTTATAGAAAGATTTATTATGAGGCAATTTTAGAAAATGTTGTCCATACTTGATAGTGTCATTGCAACATGCTCTAGTTTACATTTTGTAGTTGGGCAGCACATTGCACAACCTTGCTAGCTATTCCTAACATGGACAATAGGACGTTCACTTGTTTGGTTCAACCAACCCACATCAACTTATGGGACAATAGGCTTAATCTAATGGCAACCTTTTGCTAGGTTTGTGATGCAACCCATGGGTCCACAACCAGGAGTCTTAAGCCCAAGATTAACTTTAGATCAACTTAAGACAATGTTATTTATGCTCATATAGTTCCCCATCATATGGTCCTTGAAACTTTACTTGTATGTCATATGCGATTTAAATTCTTTATATTCATATCATGCCTCTTCAAATATAATCTTTGTTTTGTCTATGCCTCTTCAAATATAATCTTTTTATATTTGAAGAGGCATATCATGCACAATCACTAGTCATAACATTGCCTAGTCAAATACAAGTCCTAGCCGCACATATTGGCAAAGCCAAATTGACCCTTTTTTTGGTTCTAACAATTGTTTTGTCTATGCCTCTTCAAATATAATCTTTTATCTACAAAAAAAAAAAAAAATAGCCTCACTGTGTGATTACGTTATTTTTTTTTTCAATAGCTTTTACATCTTTCATGATCACACGATTAGGCAAGTGATTGCACCAGGTAAAACTGTACGAGGATTGTAGTTTGTTGAATTGCCACATTGTATCAATCGTACTTCATTGTTTGTTCATTCACTTCTATGTTGTTTGCATGTGAATAATTATCATAAAGATACTTTTAGTACGAACCATATTTTGTTGTAAGTGCTTAAATTTTATTGCATAAGTAACAAACAAAAACACTTTTTTTTTTTCGCAGCATTGCCCTTCTAATAGTCTCCATCATGGTTTGGTTTAATTGCCAATGGTGCAATGGCATAATGATTGCAAGAATGATAATTGTCATTCATATTTTTGCAAAACCTTTGAAAATTTTCAAATAGAGTTTTTGAACCTGGATGATAATATTATAACTGGATAATTTTACATTTTATTTAGTAATATATAATACTTGACATTTTACCAAAAAAAAATATATCATTCAAATTTCAACAACCTAGATCTTGATAAATGTTGAAGTTCAAAATGCTAATTCACCTAAAAGATATTGAAACTTTTGGTAATTTCATTTGTAGGATGATCCCTGGGAAATAGGCAGCACAAACTCACCAATGTTGTACGTATTGAGACAGCCTACTTTGTGGACGACAGTACTAGTGAGGGACAAAGCTACCAGCTACAAGCCACATCCTTGCACAACAAACATTTCCTTAAGAGAAGCAACAATAATTAATCTATTTGATGTGGGAAACATATTTCAACTTATTAGGTAGGTCAATTGGAAAATTGATCGATTTGGGGTTTGAATTCTTAAGAAGGTTCTAGCCACCAAAGTCTTCACTAATCATGACATCTTCAGTTTCCTCTTGCAAGTCATGATTATCACCGTTCTACACTGGCCAATACCTAAGCCAAGTCCTCAAATTTTCTTGCATAACGAACAAACACGTTTTCTTTTCCTGCAACATTACCTTTCTGATAGTCTTATTCATGGTTTGGTTGAATTATCAGTGGTGGAATGTCATTATGATCGCAAGAGTGATAAATTTCATTCAAATTTAAGCAGCCTATATTTTGATAAATGCTAAAGTTCAAAATGATGATTCACCTGAAAGAAATTGAAAACTCTAGTAATTTCATTTGTACAAGATCCCTATGAATGAGGCAAAACCAAACTTTTCAATGTTATATACATATAGAGATAGCCTACTTTGTGGACGGCACTAGTGGTAAGGGACAAGGCTGCCTAGTACAAACCTTTCTCTTGTGCAACGAACATTTCCTTAAAAGAAGCACAATCTTTAATCTACGCTGAGAGTTTGCATTTCGAGTTTGTTCTTCTTTTTCTTTTTTAAAAATTTATATTTTTTATTACAAGATGCACACACCCAAGGAAGGAAGGGAGTGTTGAACCCCTAACTTGGGGGACAAGTAGGTCATGGGTGCTTGAACTTTTGACACTAGGCCAAGGGGTATCCAAAAAATGGATTTGTAACCTCGGGAAAAGAATTCACACAATGTGGTGATAGGATGTAGGCATGATTTTCTAAACCGCTCTAAACAAATTGTGCCTCTCTTACCTCTATTCTTAGTTCTTAGCTCGTTGTTCTACAATTATTAACATGCTCTGATACCAATTTGTTGGGACAAGATATCATTAACTATTATTTCTTAAGATTAGCTCAAAAACCCTCCGATGGACATTTATTTCGGAAGGATACCATGGCTTGTGGTCAATAGGTGTTTCAAATATATTGATTTTTATCTCTCTATGTTAGAAAACCAATTTTCAATGGACATTTATTTCGGAAAGATACCATGGCTTGTGGTCAATAGGTGTTTCAATTATATTGGTTTTTATCTCTCTATGTTTGTTTGTGAGGAGAATGCACGTATATGTTTTAAAAATGACTTCCAGCGCGATTTTAACAATGCCAGACATTCCACATTTTTCTTAAGATTTTCACTGAAGCCAACATAAGTTGTAAGTATTGTTAT
The DNA here is from genome assembly GCA_028551395.1 of Casuarina glauca. NCBI lineage: Eukaryota > Viridiplantae > Streptophyta > Magnoliopsida > Fagales > Casuarinaceae > Casuarina > Casuarina glauca. The sequence goes on along the minus strand of CM052352.1, from coordinate 25,726,140 downwards.
GAGGATGGCAGTTTTCCTTTCATATGCATGATACCACCTAATTTTATTAAACCTCATTTTTTGTTATAAACTAGTTTATAAGGAGGGACATTTTATTTTAAAGATTATCAAACAAATTTTCAGTAATATAAATCATGTTTAAATTATTCTTTTAACACATATGAGTGAAAACCTATCTCAATCACGGTTAACAAACGATTCACTTAAGTCGTGGTTGAAGCATTAACAGTGGAGATTATATGTAACTGCTTTTTTCGGCCATAGTACAGTTTATGTACGAAGTCAGAAGGATGATTCTGGTTTTACAATTTGTAGAGAAAGCTGAGTGGGAAGAACTGGATTGTATTTCATCATTAATTACGGTATACAAACTAAATGGACTTGAAGTCAAAGTGAAAACATGATTTTATCCCATTTTTCAAAGGATATGAATTTTGCTTCTCAATGAGAAATTTGTAGATTGAAAATATGGAGACATGTCGTGCATGAAGCATTTATCATGTGTTTGGTGCATTAAATGAATGGAGAAATTCGGTACAAGAATGGATGCTAAATTTTCAAATTTGGATGTTGACTAAATCGTACAAGATTTAGGTTTGTACAAGAATGGATGCTAAATTCAATCTCTGATCATGTTCTTTCTCTAATTATGACAAAATTCTCAATTCAATTAATTTGTTCTTGTGTTTGCTAGAAGCTATGGAATAATTTGAGAAATTTACAAGAATAAATATGCATCCTTATAAATGTCAAATTTTTCTCTCTAGAATACCTAAAGTAGATTTAGCTTTAATATTGGATTATATTTCATTCCAAGATGCTTAGCTTCTCATAAAGTACCTAGGAATGTCCTTGATCTCTAAAAGACTCACTAACTTAGATTGCAAAATGCTAAGTGAGGAAGTGCTAAGGAAAATTGAAGACTAGGAGACAAAGCATTTATCATGTGTTGGTGCATGACATGAATGGAGAAATTCCGTACAAGAATGGAGGCTAATTTCCACTTTTGGACGTTGACTAAATCGTGCAAGATTTAGGTTTGTACAAGAACGGATGCTAAATTCAATCTCTCATCATGTTTTTTGTCTAACTTATGAAAAAATTCTCAACTTAGTTAATTTATACTTGTGTTTGCTAGAAGCTATGGAAGAATTTGAGAAATTTAGAAGATTAAAGATGCATCCCCATAAATGTCAAATATTTCTCTCTAGAAAACCAAAAGTAGGGAAGCTTTAATGTTGGACTATATTCCTTTCCAAGATGACTAGTTTCTTATAAAGTACCTAGGAATGTCCTTGATCTCTAAAAGATGCACTAACCTAGATTGCAAAATGCTAAGTGAGAAAGTGCTAAGGAATATTAAAGGCTAGAAGACAAAGCATATCAACTATAGGGAAAGGCTACAACTAACAAATACTATCTTCTTTTCTATGCAAACATACTAACCATAAATTTTTCTTTGACCTAAATAGACTATATATGAATTGAACATAGGATTAGGTTATTCTTGTAGGTAGGTACATCAATTAGGGGGTGTATAACAAGAGTGACTTGAAAAGAAATTTGTTACTCAAAAGTTTAAAACTTTTGGAAGATTTTATTTGATAGACATACACGCATGGAATAAGGCATCAATTAGTGAACTTATTTGGTCTCCAATGAATAACCATTTAAGTTCTCTATGGGCTAGATAGATGATCATAGAAAGATATAGAGGAAGCAATATGTTAGAAGTGGAAATGCGAAGGAAAATAAAGAAGAACTTAAGTGCACAAGACTAATATCGAAAGGAATTATACTAAGTAAAAATTTATTTGTAGGATTATTATGAAAGATAGATTTACCATTGCAAACAAAGTAACTACATGGAACAACTCAATGGATAACCATGCAGGTTCAATAAATACATATGGAGTGCAATCCTAGATAAGAGTGGAATTTTACAATGGATTTAACAATGGAGGAAAAAAGTCAACTAGATGATCAAAGCTATGAAAAGTAAAGGCTTTGTAGCAACATTGCTAAGTGTCTTTTAAAGCTACAATCTATCATATCTAGAATTCATAAAACAAAAGAACTTTTAGAAATCAAAGTCTTGAGAGTACAATCATTGTTATCAAGATCAAAAAAAATGTGAGAGGTAATATCTCATCAAATAAGAGAGTAAAACCTATAAATTGTAACAAATATTTGCAAGAGCATTGAAATTTTTTAAAGTTTATTTTTTAGCCTTGGTGATAAATGTATTTGTTTGAACTATTTGTCACATTATTTCATGATATATATAAATACATAATAATTTACCAAAAAACAAAAAGAAACATATCACTTTAAGAGATGAACAAAATATCATAGAACCAAATATCTATAAGTTCAATTTAATCTTTGGGCTATCATTGAGCAATAGACTAATATGCACTTTGAATACAACCAAAAAGAAAAAAAAGAGTTCGATAGTGTACGGAACCTCACACTTTGCGCTATGGTTTATGAACTAAAATGATACTTGCCCCTCTCCTAGCAGGCTATAGTGAAACGTGAACCACTATCGTTTTGATTAATACCTGAAGGACTGCCTTAACTGCCTGGTACTACTGAACTTCCGAGTTTGTTATATAGAAAGGAAATGTTAATTTATTCTCCGTCATTGTTAGTTGCTATTTGTCGAGCTATTATGTCAATTTCATCTTGTAAAAATCAATTTGTTAAAATGAGAATAGATAAACTTATAAGGAATATAACAGAAAGTATGTAGACAATGTGGAACATAAAATTGGATTTCATCACGTTTCCTCATCCTAATGTGAAATAATAATAATAATAATACTTTGCATGAGAATCTACCGATCCATGAGTGAAAGGGTAATTAAGTTGAAATCTAGACTCTGATATATGTTAGAAAGCATATTTTCTCCCTCTTACCAGCTTACAAGGGAGCAAAATGCTTTCACATATAAGCAGGTTAGTAGATTAACAACATAAAATACATTGAATTTCAACAATAATTTATCAATGGCGGAACCTGTCTTAGCTCTATATTTGAAGCTTTCTTGTTTCCAAGAAGAACAATAACACCAATGATGATAATAAGATACTCACACATCATCTTGGTTCCATAAGATAATGGTTAGAGGCTTATATTGCCATAGTATGACATACTATTCCTTAAATGGAGTAATTACTTTTGGCATATAAGTACTCTCATTTTTTTAATTTTTTTAATTTCTTTTTAATAACCTATGCACCTTTAAGGTGTCTAACCTAGAATCTCTTGACCCTAAGCATTTATCACTAAGCTGGACATTTGTCAATCATATAATTGTTTTAACTAAATAAAAGAAGAGGCAAATCTGCAAATCCTTTTATATTGAAGAGGTTGTTAATTGCAGTAACCCTTCTTGTTGTAAAAAATGTGGGAGGAAATTTCCAACAAGTTTTCGAGTTATTAGTAATAAAACCACATTACCCATTTTCGTGTATGCTTTTCCATGAGCTGAACGTTTTTTTTGGGTTCTCTTCAACCGTTTTGACATTACTGATGTGAAACCATTGAATTCTACGCTCTTGACTTTTGGATGGCCGTAGGGAAAAATGGTAACGGGTACTCAGCCCTTGGGTTGAAGCATCTTTGAATTATTAAGGCAGCCGCCCACTTGTCTCCCCAAATGAGTTTAATAATAATTTGCGTGTCCACAAAATTCAAAGATTTTGGCTTCGCATCTAGCTGGCCCTTGGACGCCTGAGGGGTTCCACACAAAGTTTTGATATTAGAATGAGACTAGTGTTGAAAGTAGTTAATTTATGGTTTAAATTTTATTTTGGTATTTTTAAATAAAGATATACTTATTTTCTCATAAGTTAACTTTAAAGAAGATATGAAGTTTGTAATATTATATTAGAACATAAGTTTAAATACAATTATGTATTTAAAACAATGTATGTCAAATATTGCCGAAACGTTTTTTATAGACTAATTTCTTTTCTAACAAAGAAACTTGTTCAACTGGAGCACGCCTGAAGGTGAAAGAATTCAGTTTCAAGACAAGACATGAGGCTTGTCCACGAGACGCCAGCCGGCAGTGTCAGATGGGGACAGCAGTTTCTTGCGTTTGATTGTATTACACGACAACCTATCCGGACGACCTTTGAATACCAGGTGACCAAGATGTTTGCAAATAGAAGATTTATACTTCTGACAGATTGACAATGAGGGTTGAGTACATGCATGCGTTTATTGGCCTTAGATTTGTCATGAGGTCAATATTATGTATGTAAACCTTCTAGACATGGAGGATGAACTTTTATTGGCGGGCCTGTCAAATCTTACTTTTCACGTGTGCACTCACGAGTAAAACAAATTGTATTAAGTATCTACATGACCTTGGTCCTCTGATGATCAGGTCAATTTTTTGAAAGAGTACTTTTAGGGAGCTCATAGTAGAATAATTTATATTAACTTTTCATTTTGATAATATCTTTTTAATATGAGATATAAGTTTTGTTCATTCAAATGTGTATATAAATAGTCTTTTCTTCATATATAAGTTCATTGCTAATGATTACGCTCTTCAATATTTAAAATTCTTTTGTCTCTCATGCAATGTCCTATGTTGTTATTGTCGCAAAGTTAACTTTTTTTTTAAAATTGAATTTTAAGAACAAATATCAACTCTTCCTATTAAGAGGATTTTGTAGCAAGTTGTATCAATGTAGAACTAGGAGATGAAATTGCATGCTTCACGAAGAACAGATAAGAGAGGCCTTGCATCTAAACAACGAGGTCCAACATCATGGAAAAAATTAATTTCTTTCTAAATACCAGCTCGTGAGAAAATTATTAATTATTGTCATGTAAAGGATGACACCAAAGAATTGCAACTAATAGAAAATATCTATCAACAGGCTACTTAGCAAAGTAGTTTGCTATTGGTTGTCCAAGACTTAAGTCCTAGGCTAACACTCCATACCCTTAGATCCTCTTATATATATAATTTTCTAATAATTGACAAAAGATCAATTTATCATAATTATGCACACAAGTCATGAGCTTCGTGTGCCATAGATGACAATTAAAATCCTCATGAGAGTTTAATATAAAGGTGTTGGGAGATTAACTATTTGCCAGATGTAAAACTAATCGTGCTGAATAAGCTATTTATGTGAAAAAAAAAATTTCAATGAACTTTTTCAAAAGCACGTGTGTACACAAATTATTCCCATACCAAAATCAACTGCGTGTGAAACAAGCCCGGTAAACATTTTTTACCGATCTGAGATTCATCCTGTTGTTGATGTTCTGACATAACGTTTCCGCAGCCAGCGGGGCACCGGTACTGTTCTGTACAGCTGAAAGCGACGTTCTTTCCAGTCAAATTTGATGGCGGACTACTTCCTTTTAAATGAGAGCAATGCTTCTGATAGCCTGAGCGAACCGGCCATATCCTCAGGTTAATCTAGAGTATGGTGTTCTCTTTTTTCTGATGTTCACTTTTACTTTCTGTTGGTATTCATGTTAAAAGCTCAGCTTCTTATTCGAAGATGTTTCCTGAAAAGAGATTTCAGAGAGAGGAAATAGTATCGAAGAGACAAGTTAGCAAAAAGAAAGTGCTCAATGATGTTATTCATGTTATACGCCTCTAGTTACAGATTTCTCTTTTCTCCAAGTTTTATAATGCGGTACTTCAATTCTTTATTTCCGAGTTGAGCTTTTATAATATTTCTGGTCTTGAAGGTCTATGATTTAGAGATTTTTTCCCCGTTTTCTCCGTAATATATTAGTGTAGATTTCCTAGAGGGCCATGTTGTTTCAATACATAAGAGTTCTTCCTCAAAGTTTTAATTTTGAGACTGCCAATCCTTGGCTGTTAGGATTTTTGAGAAGTAGAAGCTTCCTTACGGCAATGAAACTAACGTTACGTATCTTAGCATTCTGCCGTTGGTTTTCCATGCTATGGAAAGCATATGCATTTAACACACTGTGCATAGTCAGCCTCTTAGGATCGATAATAACTTCACGGATCTTTATTTCCTTGACACAGGCCCAAGAAATTTCTTCGCCTTCAGATATGAGTTACGCAAGCCATTCCTTAGAAGAAAGGGGCTCTCCAGATGTTGTTCTGAGTTACATAAGCCAGATTCTTATGGATGAAAGCATGGAGAGTGCAACCCTTATGTTTCCTGACCAAACGCTTGAAGCTGCTGAAAGATCCCTTCAGGATGTACTTGGTGGGAAGCATCCATCCTTGATCAATCAAGCCCCGTCTCTTCAAAATGTAGATAGCCCAGATAACAAGTGCACTAGTTTTTGCAGTTGTCACGATTGTAAGAGCATTCCCAATGCTAACAACGCTATTGAATCCAGTTTGGTCTCTTATCTTCCTAAACAGAAATCCTGTTGTATTCAAGGTCCGCAGGCTGATCAGTACACTTCCCCCCCCAAGTTACGGTCCAATATGCCGTTCTTCAGCCATCCAAACGGCTCTGGCAACACTGTGGATAGGCTGGCGGACCCTCCGATATATACGCCTCTGGTTCCAGGCTCGGTTGGTGATAGCCAAAGGTTTCTGCAACGTATGGGAGTGAGGAAGTTTAGACATAGAAATCATGGGAATTTAAATCTCGAGAGCAGTATATTAATCCCCCTTGAGCCCAAGGAAAAACATCTACTGGTGTTTGCTGCAGTGGGACAAGCAAAGACGTATCAATCAAGTAGCGGACTGGTGGAAAGAAAAAACTTCACCAATATTGTCAACTTGATTGCCGAGCCCCAAAGGCGAAATGAACATTTGGCAGTATATGATGAAGTACCTGAGCCCTCGGAGGTGTTTAATGAAGGATTACTATTTAACAGGGAAGTCGATGCGTCCGCAATGCGTAGGATGTTCCCTTGGCCTGGACAGCATGACGGAGCCAATGGCAAAGCAACCCGCAGGAAGAAACGGGTTAACGATGGGGATTTAATTGACATCAGGACTCTCCTCATGCACTGCGCAGAAGTAGTGGAAGGTAACGATCTCAAGAATGCCAATGAACTGCTATGGCAGATAAGGCAGCACTCTTCTCCCTTTGGTGACGGCTCCCAGCGACTGGCCCATTGCTTTGCCAACGCCCTTCAGGCACGCTTGGCTGGAACTGAAAGTGATTTCTACGAAGCGCTTGTTGCTAAAAAGGTGTCATCCAGTGATATCTTCAAAGCTTTCAGGTTGTTTATTACAGCGTGCCCTTTCACGAGGGTCACAAATTTCTTTGTTACCCAAACGATCATGGAAGTAGCAAAGAAAGCAACTAGGCTTCACATCATCCATTTTGGTGTCCTGTATAGTTCCCTATGGCCTGAGCTTATCCAGACTCTCTTAGGAAAGCCAGGGGGGCCTCCTTCTCTACGGATCACTGGAATAGACCTTCCCCAACCTGGTTTAGAGCCGGCAGCAAGGATCGATGAAACGAGGCGTCGGCTAGCATGTTATTGTGAGAGATTCAGTGTCTCTGTCGAGTACAATGGCATAGTACAGAAATGGGAAACCATCCAACTGAAAGACCTCAAGATTTTGGAAGATGAGATGGTTATTGTTAACTGTTCATACCTGTTTAGATACCTATATGATGACACATTAGTGTCGAGCAGCCCCAGGGACCGTGTTTTGCAGTTGATTAAGAAGATAAATCCAAATGTTTTCATTCACGGGATCATTAATGGGTCCTACAATTCTCCCTTTTTCACTTCCCGGTTTCGAGAGGCACTGTACTACTACTCTGCCGTGTTTGATATGTTTGAAGCGAATGTACCCCGAGAAGATCAGGACAGGATGATGCTTGAGCAAGAGATATATGGAAAACAGGCTTTGAACGTCATCTCTTGCGAAGGGTTTAAGAGAATCGAAAGGCCGGAGACATATCGGCAGTGGCAGTTTCGGAACCAGAGGGCTGGGTTGAGGCAACTTCCCCTGAACCAGGAGATCCTGAAGAAGGTGAAGGAGCAAGTGAACTTATGTTACAACAAGGATTTCTTGGCAGATGAAGCCAACCAGTGGCTGCTACAGGGATGGAAGGGGCGAATTCTCTTCGCTCTCTCCTGTTGGAAAACTGCCTGAAAAGGACGGCGATTCCTAACAAGGAAAGTTTTTTTCTTTCTTTTTACTGGGGCTGCTATTCTATGGCTTAGATTTTTGCTTCCCTTAATCTGTGTGTATGGCGTGGGATCTTGTCCATCGCTTCCGCTCACTCTCGTAGACTTTCAGCTCTCATAGGGTTTGACAATTTTTTTTGTACCGAGTCTACTTTCTACTAGAAATTTTGTGCTTTTGCTGCTATTAAAATACAACGTCATTCTCCATAATAATTTATATAGCAATCTAATTTCATAGTAAATATGGTAAGAAGCTATTTCTATAATTCAAAGATCACTAAGTATCAAGTATAGAACCAAGAGGTCAGAAGAGGTGATTTATCCAAAAACTTGTACCAATAGGTAAAAACGCTTTGATCAAGATTCAACTTCAGGAGTTATTTGCAGTATCATGCCTTGAAAGATTTCTAAAAATAAAATCATAGATGAACAATCCGTTAGTATGTATACACCAATCAGTTAGTAATTTATACCATGCAATATTTTGGGTTATAATTATTATGCTTGCATCAAATAAGGCGCTCATAAAGAGGTACATACTAGGTCTACATCAATTATGCATTAAATGACAGTGGAACATATAAATGATAAATAAAAATTGCGTGTATTTGAATAGTTATAATATTTACTAATCAATTTTACGTTGAATAAGTATATTCAATTTGATGCCTACCTAAACCGTAGATTTTTGAACGACTTTGGATGAATTATTGATAAGGCCAGACGCAGCCATAGTTTTAGTGCTCCTCTGCGTCATCTCATCTGATTTCAGTTCCTTCCTGCTACTTGTCATGTAAGCTTATGTTGCTTCTCGGGAAGAAACCGATGGATCTCTGAGGTTCTTTAAATTCAAACCTTTCCTTTCCTTTTTCTTTCTTCACTTGCTTGGTCGTATATGTGGGATTTGGTTTGGGTAGTTCAATATTCAATTGGTTTGTGATTTGACTTCTTCGTTGCAACTACGAATCCTATGGATCCTACGTTTGCCAGGTTGTGGTCGAAGACCACACTGCTTCAACCAATTCGAATCAATACTCAGATCTTTTAAACGATTACAAATTGAATGTTCCCCCCGGTACCCTAATTTACATGAAGTTCATGGCTTTCACCCGACCTGGGTGGCACTGATTTTGTCGCATGTCTCTTGTTGTGTTGTAAATATTATTAGAAATGTTGCTGGTTTGGGCATATGTGTGGGCATATGTGTCCAAAGACCATGTTTTGTAATAGTAAGGGTAAAAAAGTAATAGCGTTGATGTTTTGTAAAAGGTAGATCCCGATCAGGAAATCCCATACTTTATGCAAAAAGCTAATGCTTTGTATTCGGTGTTGTGTCCCCTTGAAGATGTAGAGGTATTATTTCCCTTTGATGCAAGTATGTTGTGTCCACTCTGATGCAATTTAATTATTATTGTATTAGTATTGTGTAGTAGAAAAATAGCTAGAAAGAAAAGTAGTAAGCCCAATCATGGAGCAAATTGGCCATTACAGTTCCTACATTCAAATTCTCTGAGGTATAAAGTTATTTGTGAAAATTTGATATTAGAGCCAACCCCACGTCTCAAGTTCAAACCATAGCAACTTGCAAAAAGAGCTATAAAAAAAAGGCTATCTAGCAAAAAATGTCATAAGCTAAAAGAGCGCCTAAATGCATGAGGCCAAAGTGAAGCTTCTTAATGGAGCTGCCGTAGAGTGGGTTGCTAGGGTGTCAGTTGTAGAGCATGGTGATTTGTCACGTGCTTATAAAAATATAGCAAAATATTAGTTATGGTAAAATGACCATTATGTCCTTAATCCTCTCAAAGATCTACCACAAGCCTAATCCAATGCACATATCATTGGTTAGGGGGGACTTAGCCATTTAAACTAATTATATGCTCAATCAAATAGTCCCGATCTATCACAATCCTTTAAGGTGTATTGTAGTCTACACTAGCTAACACTATATTGGCAATCAATGGCAATATTTGTCTTATTATACTAAACCAACATTGTTTACATCAACATACCATTATAGGAGAATTAATTGATGTTCATTAATGTAAGCTCACAAAATGAGATAACACAAATATCTAGAACCTCAATTTAATCTTTGGGCCATCATTGAACAATAGATTAATAAACATTTTGAATACAACCAAAAAAATAGAAGAAGAAGAAGAAAAAGAGAGAGAGAGATAGAGAGTTCAAAATTGTAGGGAGCCTCACATTTTGTGCTATGTTTGATGAACAAAATTGATGCTTGCCCATTGCTTACTACCTTGAGTGAAACGTGAACCATTATCGTTTTGCTTGATACCAAGTTTATTGCGTAGAAAGGAAATGTTAATTTATTTTCTATCGTTGCTAGTTGCATATGCCAATGCCATTTTGTTTCCTTAAAATCAGTTTGTAAAAAGGAGAATAATTTTTTTTTATGAATGTGTGAGTTTATTTATCAAAAAATAAGAAAATACAAAACTTAAGAGCATACCCTAGTATTACAATTCATCTAAGAGAAAATAAAATTTGGAATTCTTCAATTATGATACAATAAAATATTTACATGAGAGAGTTTAATGTTCCTAAATAAATATGTTCTTCCATAAACTATTTTCCTAATTCTAGCTAGCAAAAAAGGAGAATATATTTACATATGAGGAATATAACAAAGATTGCATAGACAATGTGGAGCGTACATGGGATTCCATCATCTTCCCTCATCCTAATATGAAAAAAATATTTTTTCACGAGAATTAACTGATCCATGAGAGAAAGGGTATATATGTTGGAAAGTAAATTTTTCTCCTTAAAATTAACTTACAAGGGAAGAAAATACTTTCACATATAAATAAGTCAGTACATTGACAATATAAAATACATTAAATTTCAACAATAATTTATTCATGGGGACCTGTCCCAGCTCTATAATTAGTCGAGTAATTACTTTAGGCATAGAACTGCTCCGATTGAATAAATGTGACAAATCTGCAAACACTTTTATATTGAAGAGGTTGTTGATTGCAGTAACCCCTTCTTGCTGTCAAAAACGTCGGAGGCAATTTCAAAGAAGTTTTTAGGATATTAGTAATTAGCTGGACATTTCCCATTTCCGTGTACGCTTTTCCATGAGCTGGAAGTTTTTGTTGGGTTCTTTCTACCATTCTGAAGAGAGTAAAACGTCGGAAGGTCGCTGCCTTGCCAATCTTCGTAGTTACCTTGGTATTTACTGATGTGAAACCATTGAATTCGACGTTTTTGACTTTTGTATGGCTGTGGGCAACCGGTTACTCAGCCTTTGGGTGAAACATCTTTGAATTATTAGGGCAGCCACCCACTTGTCTACCTAAATGAATTTAAAAATAATTTGTCTGTCCACAACATTCAATTATTTTGGCTTTGCATCTAGCTGGCCCTTCCGAGGCTTAAGAGGTTTCACACGAAGTTTTGATATTAGCATAAGACTAGTGTTGAAAGTACTGTAACTTACGGTTTCTTAAATTTTATTTTGGTATTTTTATTAAAAAAGATGTACTTCTTTTTTTATAAGTTAATTTTAAAGAAGATTTGAATTTTTAGTATTATATTAAAACTTAAGTTTAAATGCAATATTCCTCCATCAATAAATAACGATTCCAATGGGTAAAAAATTTATATTTAGAATAAAATTATAACTTTAAAACAATGTATATCATTTATTGGCAAATCATTATTTTGGTATCTTCTTTTAAATGAATGATGTGTCTTCTTTTTTATAGACCAATTTCTTTTAAAGGAAAGAAAAAGAAATTTCTTTCAACTGTGAGACGCCGAAAGGTGAAAGAATTCAATTTCAGGACGAGACATGAAGCTCGTCCACGAGACGCTGCTAGCTGGCACTGTCATTCCCTTCGTTCACATCAGCAGCTTCATAGAATGGATGTCAAATTCTGCCCTCTGGTTTCTTGATAGTAGGGCCGATCAGAGTCAGATAAGGACGGCAGTTCCTCGGATTTTATTGCATTACACAACAACCTGTCCCGAAGACTTTGAATCCCAGATTGGCAATGAGGGTTGAGTCCATGCAAATGTAAGGTCTGCATATTCGTCAGACCGCGCCTCCATATGATCTCTTCATGATGTCAATATTATGTATGTAAAACCTTTTAGACATGTAGGCTGAACATTTCTTGGTGTAGTGTAACAAATCTTACTCGTCACATGTATATGTATGCAAGATGAAAATATTACATAAAAAATATAATCCTCTGTGTGAAATTTAAATGGAAGAAGTGTTTTTTTAACTTGAGCTGAGCTTTAATCTTTTAATATGTTATAGGAGCCCATGTTGAATCTGCCCCACCATGTGCAACCTGTTTGGTGTGTAGTGGTGCTTAATGTGCAAGATGTGTACAAGACAAAAGTCTCACATCAGAAGTATAACTCCCTTGTAATAAAATTTAAATAAAAAAAGTATTTTTTTTTCAACTTTTAAATTACCTTTTGGGTTAGGCTTGACATTTTAACAATACATTTACTAATGAGTAAAACTAATTGTTTAGAAAGTAGTATAAGAAAGAGTTTCTTTATTTAGAAATATAAAATCATCTCCTAGAAATATTATTTTAAGTGAAATTTAGAGACTTCTAACTTTATCTTTTTATAAATATAATAACTTTTATAATATAAAGGTATACCCATGTGCTTTTGTATTTTAATATTTATTAATACAATTTATCTTTCCACCAAAAAAAAAAAACAAAACTAAATGTTGAGGAGTGCCATAAACTTGGTCCTTTATGGTCAGGTCCATTTTTGGGAAGAGTATTTTTAGAGAGACTATAGTAGAATTAATTTTATTAACTATTCATTTTGATAATATCTTTTAGTCATATCTAAGTTTTATTCATTCACATGTGTATATAAATAGTCATTTTTTCTTGTCTTTTGTTTTTCACGTAATGTCATAAGTTATTATTGTTACAAAGTTCATTTTTTCTTTGAAATTGTCTTTAAAGAAGAAATATCCACTCTTGCTATTAAGAGAATTCCATAGCAAGTTGTAATTAATCTAGAACCGCGAGGTAAAGTGCACACTTCATGAATAATAGATAGGAGGGGCCTTGCATCTAAATAATAGGGTGTACCAAAATTTTATTCATGAACAATGAGATTCAAATATCATGTTAAAAAATTAATTTCTTTCTAAGAACCAGCTTGTAAGAAAATAATTAATTATTCTCATAAAAAAGATTGCACTACAAATTGCAAGTAACAGGGCATATTCTATCAATATTTCAACAACCCAGTATTTAACTACAGGCTATCTGAGACCTATGTCCTATGTTAACACTCCATACCCCCAAAATCCTCATTTTCTAACCAAAAAAAATGAAGTATTCTAATAATTACCAAAAAATCAATTATCATAATCCGCATTATCTAACAAAAAAATTGATATTCTAATAATTACCAAAAATCAATTATCATAATTATGCATATAAGTTAATGAGATTCGTGTGCCGTCGATGACAATTAAAATCGTCATAAGTGTTTACTACAAAGGTGTTGGGAGATTAACTATTTTTACCATAATCGTGTTGCACGTGTGTACTTAAATTATTACCATACAAAAATGACTGCATGTGAAAGAAGTTCGGTAAGCATTTTGTTACGATCTGAATTTCATCCAGATGTTGATGTTCCGACATAACTTCTCTGTAACCAGTGGGCTACCGGTACTGTTCTGTACAGCTGAAAGCGACGTTCTCTATCCGGTCAATTTTGGTGGCGGCTTCTTTCCTTTAAAATGAGAGTAATGCTTCTGATAGCCCCAGCGTACTGGCCACATCCTCAGGTTTCTCTAAAGGATGAGGTTCTCTCTGCTCCCATAGCACTTTTACTTCCCGTTGGTATTCATGTTAAAAGCTCAGCTTCCTATTCGAAGAGAGAAGTTAGCAAAAAGAACCGTTCAATGATGTTATACGCCTCTAGTTACAGATTTCTCTTTTCTCCAAGTTTTATAATGTGGTACCTCAATTCTTTATTTCCAAGTTGGGCTTTTATAATATTTCTGATCTTGAAGGTCGACGATTTAGCGATTTTATCCCTATTGTCTCTGTAATATATTAGGGTAGATTTCAATAGATAAGGGTTGTTCCTCACAGTTTTCAATTTTGATATTGCCAACCATAGCAGTTAGGATGTTGAGACGTAGAAGCTTCCATTAGGCAATGAACCTAACATTACGCATCTTTGCATTCTGCAGTTGGTTTTGTATGGCACTTCTGTATGAAAACATACGAATTCAAACAGAGTCATTTGTATATCTCAGTACATAGTCAGCCTGTTAGGATCGATAATAACTTCATGGACCTCTATTTTCTTGATGCAGGCCGAAGAAATTCCTCCTCCGTCAGACATGAGTTACATAAGCCATCCCTTGGAGGAAAGTGGCTCTGCAGATTTTGTTCTGAGTTACATAAGCCAGACTCTTATGGAAGAAACCGTGGAGAATGCGACCTTCATGTTTGCTGAACATACGCTTGAAGCTGCTGAAAGGTCCTTCTACGATGTACTTGGTGAGAAGCATCCACCCTTGATCAATCAAAACCTTTCACATCAAAATGTAGGTAGCCCAGCCAACAATCATGATTGTAAGAGCGTTCCCAATCTTGACAACGGTACTGAATCCAGGTTGGTTTCTGGTCTCTCTATACAGAAATCCTGTTCTATTCAAGCGCCGTGCGCTGATCAGTACACTTTTGTCTCCGACTCACTGTCCAGTCTGGCGTCGTTCAGCCCTCCAAACGGCTCTGGCAACACTGTGGATGGCCTGGCTGACCCTCCTGTACGAACGCCTCTAGTTCCAGGCTTGGTTTGTGAGAGACAAACGTTTCTGCAAGGTATGAGTGTGATAAAGGAAACCCGTCCATTGCTTCCATATAGCAACCGTGGGAATTTAAATCACGAGAGCAATAGATTAATCCCCCGTGCGCCCAAGGGAAAACATCCACTGGTGGTTGCTGCAGTCGAACAAGGCAAGACGCCCCAATCAACTAGTGGACTAGTGGAAAGGAAAACACCGCCAATATTATCAACTTGAGTGTTGAACCACAAAGGAGAAATAAACATTTGGCAGTACATGCTGAAATACCTGAGTCCTCGGAGGGATTTAATAAAGGATTACTATTTGACAGCGAAGAGGACGCGTCCGCAATGTGTAGGATGTTCCACCGGCGTGGACAACATGTCGGAGCCAGTGGCAAAGCAACCCGCAGGAAGAAACGGGTTAACAATGGGGATTTAGTTGACCTCAGGACTCTCCTCATGCACTGCGCAGAAGCAGTGGGAAGTAACGATCTCAAGAGTGCAAATGAACTGCTATGGCAGGTAAGGCAGCACTCTTCTCCCTTTGGTGACGGCTCTCAGCGACTAGCCCATTGCTTTGCCAACGCCCTTCAGGCACGCTTGGCTGGTACTGGAAGTGATTTCTATCAAGCGCTTGCTGCTAAAAAGGTATCATCCACTGATATCTTCAAAGCTTTCAGGTTGTTTACTACAGTATGCCCTTTCATGAGGATCACAAATTTCTTTGTGATCCAAATGATCATGGAAGTAGCAAAGAAAGCAAGTAGGCTCCACATCATCCATTTTGGTATCCTGTATGGTTCCCTATGGCCTGAGCTTATCCAGAGTCTCTCAGAAGGCCCAGGTGGGCCTTTTTTGCTACGCATCACAAGTATAGATCTTCCTCAACCTGGCTTAGAGCCGGCAGCAAGGATCGTTGAAACAAGGCGTCGATTAGCGAGATATTGTGAGAGCTTTAATGTCTCTGTCGAGTACAATGGCATAGTACAGAAGTGGGAGACTATCCGATTGAAAGACCTCAAGATTTTGGAAGATGAGATGGTTATTGTTAACTGCTCGCAC
Source organism: Casuarina glauca (assembly GCA_028551395.1). Taxonomy (NCBI): domain Eukaryota; kingdom Viridiplantae; phylum Streptophyta; class Magnoliopsida; order Fagales; family Casuarinaceae; genus Casuarina; species Casuarina glauca. The sequence continues at coordinate 25,710,125 of CM052352.1, read as the reverse complement.
CAGTTTAGATACCTATATGAGGACACAGTAGCATCAAGCAGCCCCAGGGACACTGTTTTGCAGTTGATTAAGATGATTAATCCAGAGGTTTTTATTCATGGGATAATTAATGGATCCTACAATTCCCCCTTTTTCACTTCGCGGTTCCGAGAGGCACTATACTACTTCTCTAACGTGTTCGATATGTTTGAAGCGAATCAACCTCTAGAAGATCAGGCCAGGATGGTGTTTGAGCAAGAGATATATGGAAAACAGGTCTTGAACGTCATCGCTTGTGAAGGGGTAAAGAGATTTGATAGGCCAGAGACATATCGGCAGTGGCAGGTCCGGAACCAGAGGGCTGGGTTGAGGCAACTTCCCCTGAACCAGGAGATCCTAAAGAAGGTGAAGGAGCAAGTGAAGTTATTTTACAACAAGGATTTCTTGGCAGACGAAGGGGGCCAGTGGCTGCTACAGGGATGGAAGGGGCGAAGCCTCTCTGCTCTCTCCTGTTGGAAAGCTGCCTGAAAAGGGAAATCATGTTGATTCGTAAAAAGGAAAGTTCTTGTTCTTCTTTTTGCTGACCTGCTAGTCTACGACTTCGGTCTTGCTTCGCTTATTTTTATGGCATGGCATATTGTACGTCGCTCCCCCTTCTTTGACCGCCTGTAACTGCAAGAAATTAGGAACGAAACATAGATGTTCAGTTCTTATAGGCTTTGATTTTATTTTATTTTTCCTTTTTTGGGTACTGATTCTATTTTCAACTAGACATGTTGTGCTGATATTAAAATACAACGTTATTTCTCCATGATTATTATGTACCAATCTAATTTCATGCTGATATAGGATCTAGTCAAGCTTGAAACTTACTTCTATGACTCCAAATCACCAAATATCAGGTATGGAACCAAGAGTTCAAGAGATGTGATTTATCCAAAAACTTGTATCAACAGGTAAAAATTCTTTGATTTTGTTTTTTCTTTTATTTCTCTTTTTTATCTTTCTCAACTTATGCACTTTTTGAGTGTCAAATCTGAGACCAAAAGGTCTCAGGTAAAACCTGTTCATCACTAAGTTAAGCACTTGTTAACTAAAAATGTTTTAACCAAAATTCAACTTCAAGAGTTATTTGCAGTATCATGTCTTCAAAGCTTTCTATAAGATGAGTAATACATTAGTATGTATACATCAAATCAGTTAGCAATTCATACCTTACGATATTTTGGGTTATAATTATTTATACTTGCATCAAATAAGTCGCTCATAGAGATGTGTCCATACTAAGTCTTGCATCAGTTATGCATTAAATGACAATTAAACATATAAAGGATCATAAAAAATAGTATGCACTCATAACATCAAATTAGTTATTTATACTATAGACGAAAATTTATCCATGTCGATGGCAATAAATAAGAATTCTGAGAGGAAATTTTTGTAGTTACGACATTCAACATTCTCCAAATGCACCTATACAATTACAATTACTCAACGTTTAAAGAAAAACAGGCGATTGATAAAGCTACCGCAGCTACGAGTCTAACTCATGTTCTACTATGCTTGAAGAACAGGGAGTCGGCCCCTCAGTTTTCTTGGAGGGAGCAACCGGCTCAGTGCTTCAACTTCTGCAATCTGCTTTTCTTGGTCTCTTTACCCGCTGTTTGGTCCAGCTGATCGTTCCTGTTCCTTTTCTTTGTAAGAAAGTGTTGAGAAACAAGTATCCAGGAAGTGAGGCATGAAGGGCTCCTGCCAAGGAATGCAAATAAATTCATGTTTTGGATGTGGGGTTTGCCCATCTGGTGAGCCCCTCCCTTCCACGTGAATCAAATCATGTTCTTCCTTTCGGTGCAAGCTTTTGAAATGTCGCTCTCCGCATTATCTGCAATTAGCAGCCATTTATTTCACTACTTTACTACTCGAAAGTCATTATGTAGAACTTTTTTCTTTCACGCGATCCAGCAGAAGCCAATTCTGTCTTCTCCAACCTTGGTTCAGTCCAAGTATGGATTCTAAGGAAATCTCCATCCCATTACGGACGATTCGATCGAACACAACTCCTCGCCGACATCACCGACATATGTGTTCGTTTTGATTTGTATTTGCCGGACTTATCGGTGCTCTTCGTTTATGTCTGCTTGCCAGAGAAAGGCCACCTACTATCTCATCTAGGTTTTGGCAGTCAGCTGCTCGATTTTGGATTGTGAGATACATATTTTGTTTTTTCAAACATATACATGTGCATATGCTTTGTGTTAAACTTAAGATTAAGAAGTCCCAGTGTTTACTTTCAACAAAACTAAACACTTGCCATCGGGAAAACATATTTACTCTCCACATTCATGTCGTTTTTAAATAAAATTATTTGAGATTTTTTCTTCTTTTCTCTCGGAAGATTCAATGCCGTGGACTAGACATTTACTTACCTAGCTGCTTCTCCACTAGGTTGAGAGTAAAACCGCCTACGTTTTCCATCGCGTGGACCTCTGAATGACAAATACAATTATTTCGGATTACCACTGAGTGCGCAGGGGACCTCTTGACGACTTCTTTGGCAATGTCTTTCTTTTGAGCTGTCCGGTAGCGAAAGATAATTATAGGGTGGCGGCTGAGTATGTAATTTTAGGAGGTTTCGGAGGCTGTCCAACCATCTTTAGGATTCTGGTACTGCACCAGCTTGTTTAATTTCTCCGAGGTACTACGCAAGGTGCATTTTCCTGCTGCCTTTTTTTTTTTATTCCTTTCTCTTTTTTTCTTTTTGGTTTCAAGGGCCTTCTATGTTTTCGTGGAGGGAGGGTTTATCAATATCAGTGCTTCAATTTTTGGGACCTATTTTGTTCTGCTTTTTGGTTCGTTCGTTTTGGTCCTGTTGAGTGTGTTTTCCTACAAAGAAACCAACAAAGAGGAAGCTAAAAAGGTAAAATGTATTACAAGACATTCAAGTATTGGAATGTACACATGGAATTTGAGAGGTCTATGTCCTTCAGTTTAATCCTAAAGTTTATTCTTATCCAAAACTATAATTAAGAATATGATTTTTTTTAAGAGAAAATTTTCAAACATAATTTGAAAAATGTAAGATTTCTCATATATTATCTTAAACACATCTTCTTGAAATTAATGTGAATTAAGAGCTTTGTGTCAAGGATATATATCCCATTACAAACCATTTTATATTATAAATTCAATATAGGAGCGCTGTCTCCTAAATCTAAATTCTGACACATATCAAAAAATTTATTTTTATTTAAAAGTTAGCTCACAACATAGACTTTGACACATATCAAAAAACTTATTTTTACTTAAAAGTTACCTCTTTTTTATAGAATAATTCCCTAATTAGATTTAGGTAATGTGTGACTTTGTCCACACCATTTGTTTAATAAATGTAAAGTACATTTGTCTAGTCATAAATATAGGTCATGTATGTAACATAATTAGCTTTGAAGTCTAAAACTTTATGTTTTTTTTTTTCCCCCTAATGGATTGGAAGATTTCAAGATATTTTTCAAGTTGGGCATTGATTGACAGTTTGAATGATCAAAAAGAGTTTACTTCTATTTGTTAAGCTCTGATTAAGACACCAACGTACATATTTCTTCCATACCAAAATAATCAAATAGAAAATTAATATTTTAGTTAAAGATCCCATTGAAAAATCTTACAAAACTTATGTTTCCTTTACAACAATAAAGAATAAACCACTTTCGCACCAAGTTCGCTGGACTTGCCCCTGTCATGAAGGCTAGTGAATTATTGTTGTCTTTATAGAAGATGAACCTGAGTGGTTGGAAATTCTCTTTTGTTAAAAGTTTAAACGGACGGAGCAGACCCAGCATAGATGGGATGTGATAAGACATCTACATTTTGGATCATCTTACTGTTTGCAATCGTGACTACATTTTTTATTGCTTATCCTGGCCAGCAGCCATCCACTGTATCAAAACGTAATCATTAGAGGTTATTTTCCGGGTTTGGAGGTTATGAAAAACAAGATTATACGCATGCTATACAAGGTACTCTCCAAAAGTGGGGCCGCAGCGCTCGACATGTGTGGATGGGGACAAAAAGGATGCCAAGTCCAAATGTAGGGACTCGTGCTGACTAATTACATAAAAAAGCATAACTCCAGTAAATAATCTAGAATTATGCCATGATTGCTTAAAGACTGAATAAGATGACAAGTAAACTTGGCATAATATTTTCGCAGCACTTATTTCACGCCATATAATGGCTTAAGTAACTAGCATACCTTTGATGGACCTCCTGCCAAGCAATAGATCCCAAGCAATAGTGACATATATACCTTCATATGAAAATCTACATAGAAACGCATTATAGATGATCATTTGATAAAGTAGCTAATGAAACATGAACACTGAAACAAGAACACATCAAGCAATGACCATCTTGGTCACAAGAGAGAATATCTCCTGATAATCAATCTCATATGGCTAAGTGTAACCTTTCACCATAAGATAAGTTTCATACCTGTTAATTGAACCATCAACACAATACTTTACTTTATAAACTCACCATCAACCAATTGGCTCACACCCAAGGAAAAGATCAACCAACACCCATGTGTTATTAGTCTCCAATGGATGGATCTTAGTGGTCATAGTGTTAGCCCATCTATGGTCATGAGCAACCTCATGATAATAAGGTGGCTTCTTGATGGAGAAAATGAAAACAATAAAAGACCTATTGAGGGGAGATAGTCGATTAAGATAAACAAAATTTGAGACAAAATACTATATACCACACGGCCAAAAGGAAGGACTAGAGGGTAGTGAACTCGATGAGACAACAAGAATGGTGGGACAATGGTAATCCTAAGTCCAGATTGGTGGCCTTGAGATATGTGTCAATTGTCGAATAGGAGGTGATAGCGCATGGGTAAGGAAAGCTCCATGCAGGTGGAACCATCGTGGGTGGTTTCCTAAATAGAAGCTCACATGGTGTCTTGCCACATAAAACATGAGTAGGTAGACAATTTATGATGTGTGTTGTTGTGATAGTGATTTGCAATACATTCCTAAAGAGGGAGAGCTTATGCCACATCAAGAATGTATCAGTATTTTTTTCCACCATCCCATTTTGAAGTGTATAAATGCAAAAAGTTATCATGATGGAGGTAATGAAAATGAAAAAGGGGGTGCATTTATGACTAAAACATTTTGAACCATAATCAAACCTAACTCTACAAATATTAGTATGAATTGAATCTCCTCCATGGCAAGGAATGACCACAAGAAATTCAAAGCCTTACTTTTGCACCTAAGTGTCATGGATGAAATCATTAATTAAAATAAAATAATAATGAGATCCAATAAGATTAAGTGTTAAATGAAAATCTCATATATCAATATGTAAGAGTTCAAAAATGAAACTCGTATGTGATATAAATGACAGAATGGAAAATTGCCTTGGCTATGTTGAGGGGCAAATAGGAAAAAACATTTTAGGAAATGAATGATGTAGAGTAACTACAACAACAATGTCAAAAATTTTATTCATTAATTGAAATATTGATTTTAGACTAAGCAAAAAAATATTATTCTTGTACATATTTGCCAACCTAAGAGCATCACATACAAAGCTTTCAAAATATTAGAATAAACATTAATTATTGCATCCGTTGGTGACATTAGGTGACAAAGATGATTTGCCTAGGCTCAAGTTTCTCCTCATGAAACAATCCTAAAAGAGACAAAAGTATGGATGAAATAATGTCCAATAGTAACTATCAAAGGAAAAATTAGCTATCAACAATGAGTTATATTTAAACTCTGGAACAATGTGCATTATATAATATGATATAAACTAATTAAGAAGTATCTCAATGTGGGTGACGGCTACTAAACTACACTTAGTAGCTTGACCAAAATGAGGTTTGACATAAATGACCTAATTTTTTAACATGTGTGAAATCAAATGTAAAGTGATTACTAACTCCTATATTAGTGAGACAATTATTAGTTGAAGATGTGTTTTGTAAAGTAAAAGTCATACTTACAAAGTTTTTAAGATATTTTATAGGCCTAAAGTGCTCAAAAGCTGCATGACCTATTGATGCCACTTAAGTGTAAAGGCAAGTCCAAGATTGATAGCCATCTCTGCAACTGCAATGCTTATATGTGAGCCTTGACCCACTACAACAACTGCAATGCTTATATGTGAAACTGTTATATTCTTTAGTGTGGTCCAATCTTTTCAACGCTTATATGTGAGCCTTCACCCACTACAACCCGGCCCACCACCAATCGACTGACTGTTGGGGCTAGCCAACCAGAAGCTTAACCCGCCCCATAAAGTTCGCCCAGCAGAGCTCTTGTTTAAGGGATATCCTCCAAAAAATAGCAAATAGACAGCAAAAGTGGCGGCATCAATTCTCTGACCATTAGCCTCTCGAAGCATCCGTTGATTCTTCTCATCGCACACCATTGGGTAAACTTCATTTAGTGATGGAAGTGGCGAATGGAAGGTGATATCTGAATGGATGGTTGCATAAGCTCGCTGCAATCCAAGCAAAGCCAACGGACTTTGGTGGAATCACGTTTAGTCGCCAACTAAGCCCCCGTCTCGCACTTGGAGCAATTGCATTTACACATGATTGTGGGAAGGCAATTCTCCAGATCTGACCATAAATCAAAAGGTCGGGAGAAGTATTTTACCATTAGATTTCTTGGCTTGTCACTTTGTTTTTGCAATCTACTATTCTAGAACGTAGCGGCGAGTTCTAGTCAACTGGCAATAGCATTTCTCCTACAATTTCCATGTCTCAAGTGCAATATTGCAAAGAGATAGGGTACTGGTAGAGACCCCACATTCATCAGCCATGATATTGCAACGAAGTTACATTCAACCAAAACTCGAGATGGTAGCTCGGATGACACATGGAGATCCGTAAATAGGGACCCATACCAGCAAACCCAAAATCGATGCATTTTGCACCTGAAAATTGAAGCTCATTAGCAAGGGTAGCATGGTAAAAAAAAAGTCACTTGGCTTACTATCACAGTGATATACTAATGGGACATCTCACTGTACAAATTTGAATGCGTCAATTATAATATTAAATAAATAATGTCACAACTAGGAGTGAGGGATACCGGAAGTCACAACTACAACCGGTAGAAGCCTGTACCTCGACCCTGGAAATTTTCTTAAACACAAGCAGGAGTTCCGGCTTCACTACGATAAGAAGACAGTGGCGAGGGACTTGGAATCATCAGCTGGGAAAACGATTGGGCTGCTAAACAATTCAGGAATGCTTCAATACACATCCAAGATTCAGTCACCCAGATACACATTTGAGAAACATTGAACTTGTATTGACCAATCTCAGAAAAGAAAATAAAATTAAAAATAAAAATTTACAAGCCGAAAAAGCACAACCTGACGTGACTCCGGTTGATGAGAAAAGACCAACCTGCATGAGAATGGGAACCCAGGCAATTGGTTCAGGTTCTCTTCACAACAATATGCTCCACATTGTGTGAAGCCCAATGGAAAAAAGACCAAAATAGATAAACAACTATATATCTTAACAGAAGGAAAATGTGTCAGAATTTATGACCAGATTATTTGTATATGTTTAATCTTTTCATTTCCCCTTTCATTCATCTAGATTCCCTTGAACTATTTGAAGGCTTCTTCTGAATTTGGAACCCTTTGTTTGGTCCGCATCTGATGTGCATCCTGTTTGTAGAGTATTTATGAGTTCAAAACTGGTACTGTCCACTGCAAGATGAGAATCTTCCCTGTTTAGGCAAAAAAAAAGTCTTGAGTTGAACATCCACCAGTTTCCAAAGAAGAAATTTTAAGTCTTTTTCTTTGTAATCTTTTCTTTTTTTAATCATAACCAAAACAAAACTTATATCAACAAGTAAATCCCGAAAAGGACGGCACGATCCACATTATAACCTACTATATTGGAATTTCCTATCCTACTATATTGGAATTTCTACCTCATTTATCACGTATCCTGTAGCCTTTCCTGCATGAGGACATGATTCTTATTGTTGAGAAAGCTGTCTTGACGTTGAAAGTTGTCAAGAATGTGGGGCTGCGGAGCATGATACGGTCATCAAGCGTGCACTGACATCGAAATATTGTATAATGCCAACGATCAACTATTCGTTTGGAAAAGAACCGAGAAAAGAGTCTAGTCTGTCTCAACAGCCATCTTCCTTTATAGGGACGTTATTTAGATACCCATCTGTGGGTTCTGAATCGAACAAGTTTTCAATACCAACTTGTGGGTCCTCCCCTTCAAAGAAATGGCCCTAACCGGTCATGGCAGCCATTTGAATAGCCAGAAAAATGGATTGAAGCAGGAGACTTACATCCTGCCGTTCTTTTACTTCTTTCGGGATAAGGATAACTTTTCTGAGGAAAAATAAACCCAGCGAATAAACCTTAGGGATCAAATACAATCTATAAACGAACCCCTCCGAAAATTCTACAAAGTTCTGATGGTGAATCTGGGCATGTAGGCCCTGGCTGTCGTTTCACTTTTCGGAGAGTGCATGTAATGACGACATTTTGATTGCCTCCAACGCGGAAAATAACAAAGAGTGATCAGGTTTTTAATACTGGGAATAGCTGCAGGCCTGCATGAGCAATCAACAGGATGCACGCGTGCAAATCGTATTATGATCCGACAAATAGATATCTTATCACGGACCGTAATCATCCCATTAATGATGGGTCTTATCCGTCCATTTTTAACTTTGAATAGAAAAATTTCCACCAACGAGGTTAATTCTGTTAATTCTCTTGAACGCTCTTGTCAAGAGCCGTCCAGTCGCCTGCTACAAGTGTATGGCCCAGAGGCAGTGTAGATTCAGATCGACAATGATGGTCACCAAACATAAGGACAGCAATAATTCACGAGAACGAGGAGACAAGCCATGATTTTCAGATGTCAACAAAACAGAGACTTTGGAAGATCTTTCATTAGATCTTCACGTAAAATCAAGGTCTTATTTGATTGTTTTTGCTATGACGAAATAAGTACTCTGGAGAGTTTAATCAATCCTTAACATACTATATTGAACACTGTCCCGTTATTCGAACCGTAAATAAATGTTATCCTTGAAATCTTTCATTGTACCAGAGTCTACTTCGGAAAACAAAATCATTGATGAAAAACCTTAACGAGAAAAAGACTTTTAACCACATGATTGGATAAATCATGACTCGAGACCGAACTCTTGTTCGGCCGGTGGCTCTTGTTATACAACTTTGTTGGATAAATCACATCTCCGGCCCTATTGCTTTTGCGCCTGATCCTTGTCATATTTGACTGATGGTAGTATGGTCTGAGTTTTTACTGCATCTCATATTCAAGGTAAAACTAGATTCGTATATATAGAATACTACGATAAGGGCATGTATGCTTAGTTGTGACAGCACTTTTCTTTTCTTTTTCCTCGGCAAATAAAAACAGTTCCAACAATACCTAAACCAATGAAAATGACTATTCTTTTGGGTAGAATCTTCCAATACAGCTTTCATTATCCTTTGAACTTTTTCAAAACCTAGCGAGAAACTACCAAAATGGAAAGAAGATGAAGGATCTGCTACCTTGATGTAAAAGAAAAGACTGAAGATTTGATGTAAGTTATTTTTGTAATGCTTAATTTTGAATTGATTGATAAATCAAAAAGAACCATAAATAGAATCAAAATGGCATCTCACCAAGCCATTCAACAAGAATCATTTTTGCCACGATTTGTGAACAATATTTACGATTTATCAAAATAAAAATATTTGTTAAACTAGCTAGAATCCTTATATGTCAGTGACCTACATGTGTAATGAAAAATTTAAAAACCAAATAAGAAGTTTTTTTTTCTATTAATCTTTCTTTGGATTCTTTCTTAGCTTGAAACCTTTTTGTTTTTATGTATTTTAACTTTCTTCTTCTCTTTTTCTTTTTTGGCAAAAAGATAAGTTTGCATTAGTAAAACTTAATGTACAAAAATATAAGGACATATTCAAGTATTACAAAGTTACTAAAGTTATTAAACAATAGAGATTAGAAGTCTCAAAATTAGTAATTTTCCCACTTCGATCTCATTTTTTCACGAAAGAAAAAGAACTTATAAGGAATCAACGTGACTCCCCTCGTCATGCAGTTTTCCAACAGGAGAGGGCAAAGATGATTCGCCCCTTCCATCCCTGTAGCAACCACTGGTCATCTTCATCAGCTAAGAAATCCTTATGGTAACATAACTTTACGTGCTCCTTCACCTTCTTCAGGATCTCCTGGTTCAGGGGAAGTTGCCTCAACCCAGCCCTCTGGTTCCGAAACTGCCACTGAAGATATGTCTCTGGTCTTTCAAATCTCTTTATCCCTTCACACGCGATCACGTTCAAAACCTGTTTTCCATATACCTCTTGCTCGAACACCATCCTGTCCTGATCTTCACGGTGTACATTCACTTCAAACATATCAAAAACTGTAGAGTAGTAGTATAGTGCCTCTAGGAATCGTGAAGTGAAGAAGGGGGAATTGTGGGAACCGTTAATGATCCCGTGAATAAAAACATCTGGATTAATTGTCTTAATCAACTGCAAAACAGTGTCCCTGGGGCTGCTCGACACTACTGTGTCATCACTTAGGTATCTAAAAAGGTATGAACAGTTAACAACAACCATCTCATCTCCGAAAATCTTGAGGTCTTTGAATTGAATAGTTTCCCATTCCTGTGCTATACCACTGAACTCAAAATGGACATTGAATCTCTCACAACAACTTGCTAATCGACGCCCCATTTCCTCGACTTTAGCTGCCGGCTGGAGACCAGGTTGGGGAAGGTCTATTCTTGTGATGCGTAGCAAAGGAGGGCCCCCTGGTCTTTCTGAGAGACTCTGGATAAGGTCGGACCATGGAGAACCATACTGGACACCAAAATTGATGATATGGAGCCTAGTTGCCTTCTTGGCTACGTCCATGATCGTTTGGGTCACAAAGAAATTCGAGATCCTCAGGGAAGGGCATACTGAAAAAAATAACCTGAAAGCTTTCAAGATATGAATGGATGGCACCTTTTGAGCAGAAAGCACTGCATACAACACACTTTCAGAGCAAATCAAGCGTGCCTCAAGGGCATTGGCAAAGAAATGGGCCAGCCGCTGGGAGCCGTCACCAAAAGGAGAAGAGTACCACCTAATCTGCCATAGTAGTTTTGTAAATTGGTATGAAATTGAAAGAATCATATTGATTTGAGCAAACCGAATACAAGAAGAAGAACGGGAGAAGTGGTTCCCGAGTTGTTTCTAAACTATTGAACATGAACATGTATTTATAGAAGAAAAGGAAGCATTGGGTAGGTGTCAATTGTCACGCGTGCTTTATTGTGTGAAGCCGCAGACAATGTGGGCGCCGCATATGGAGACCATTTAGGTGGGCACCGAATATTTATGGCAATATTCACGTGCAAGCAAACAAGGTGGGTGCCGCATATGGAGATAATGTAGGTGGGGTGGGCACCGCATTGTCGGTAATGCACGTGAATATTGACTAGCTCATATTCCAACAGGCCCCCTCAAGCTAGTGGTTGGTATGTGTTAACAACACCTAGCTTGGAAAGAAGATGAGTGTGCTGATTTGCTCCCAAAGCTTTTGTAAGGAGGTCAGCTGGTTGGTCCTTAGTACCAACATGCTTGGTCTTGATAATCTTCCGGCGTATCTTTTCACGGATGAAGTGGCAATCTACATCTATGTGCTTGGTGCGTTGATGAACCATAGGATTAGCTGCAAGTTCCATCGCAGCCTTGTTATCACAAAAAAGAGTCACAGGACGGGGAACATCAACTCCCATGTCGCCAAGAAGGCCAAGTATCCAAAGTATCTCACAAGAGGTGACTGCCATCGCCCGATATTCAGCCTCGGTGGATGATCTAGATACAACCCCTTGTTTCTTGCTTTTCCAAGAAATCAATGCATCTCCGAGCATGATGCAAAAACCGGTCACTGATTTTCTACCAATCTTGCATGTGGCATAATCTGAGTCACAATAAGCTGTCATGTGGTAACCTCCTGAAGAAGGAATGAATAAACCTGTACCAGGGCAACTCTTCAGGTATTTGACCAATCTAACAGCTGCTTCCCAATGGGATTTCTTAGGTTTGTGCATGAACTGTGCGAGGTTATGAACTGTGTAAGATATGTCTGGTCGAGTAACAGTGAGGTAGTTTAGTTTTCCTATGAGTTGTTGATACTTGAGAGGATCTAGCAATAACGGATCATCATCCCGTGGGATACGGGCTCCTTGATCATGTTTGGCTGTCGTCAATGATAAATTTGTATCCATAGGATTGTCTACCGGTTTGGCACCTCCAAGTCCCATATTATCGATCAACTCAAGAATATACTTTCTTTGGCTTAAATGAAGTCCCTTCTCATCTCTCAAGACCTCAACCCCAAGAAAAAACTTGAGATCTCCCAAGTCTTTGATGTGAAAGGAAGAATGTAAATATGTCTTTAACTCCTTGATGCCCTCGATATCACTTCCAGTAATGAGAATATCGTCTACATAAATCATAAGAATGACGATGAGGTTACCTCGTTTTTTCACGAAGAGGGAGGTGTCATGCATGGAGTCTTGATAACTAGCTTCTAGTAAAGCGTTGGTGAACTTTTCATACCATTGTCGAGCAGCTTGCTTTAGGCCGTAGATGGACCTCTTTAAGCGACATACTTTTCCAGTGTGCTCATGTCGATTACAAGGTGGAAGATGCATGTATACTTCCTCATGGAGATCGCCTTGTAGAAAGGCATTACTTACATCCATCTGATAAATATCCCAATGGTTTTGAACTGCTAGTGAAAGGGCGCACCGAACTGTGATATGTTTAACAATTGGTGCAAAAATGTCATGATAATCAACGCCAGCTTTTTGGCTGAAACCTTTCGCCACTAACCGAGCCTTGTACCTCTCCACTGTCCTATCTGCATTATACTTGATCTTATAAACCCATTTACATCCAATGGCTTTTCTCCCAGGTGGAAGGTCCACAATATCCCAAGTGTTATTTGCCTCTAATGCTTTGATCTCTTGTGTCATGGCATCTTGCCATCTAGGATCGCAAACTGCCTCATGGTGATAGGTAGGTTCTATTTCTAATGAAATGGAGGCAATGAAGTTTTGAGTGATGGTTGGGAGATGATCATAGGAAATAAAAGCTGAAATTGGATACTCAGAAGATATGCTTTCAAGAGCGTTGATAGTGGGACATACGTAATCACTGGACCAAAGTGGTGGTCGTGACACTCGAGTAGAGCGTCGCGGGATCACAGTGGTTGGGGGAGCAGGAGATGATGATGAAGTGTTGGGTTCATCATCATCAGAGAAAAAATCATATGGATCAGCTGAAGGTGGCAAAGGTATGAGTGGTTGATTTAAAGAAGAAGGTTCAGATGGAGTAGGAATCGACACATCAGCAGTGGGCGATGAGTCTGAGCTTTTATGGAGTGGCATTGAAGGTCGATGTATTTCTGGAATCTCTGCAACGGGAACTGTCAGTGGAACCGATCGAGTAGAATGTGGCTTGGACTCCATAGATGAAAAAGGAAAATTATCTTCATGAAATTTCACATCCCGACTGACAAAGAAGCGACGACTCTCAGGATTGTAGAGTCTATATCCCTTCTGACTGGATGCATATCCCATGAAAATGCAAAGTATTGCTCGTGGAGCAAATTTGTCTCTAGGTCCCACGGTGGTGGCAAAGCAGAGACAACCGAAAACCCTAAGATGAGAAATTTTGGGTGGTTTTCCAAATAACTTTTCATAAGGGGTTACACCATTCAAAACAGATGATGGCATTCTATTAATAAGATATATTGCTGTGAGAATGCATTCTCCCCAAAACTTGGTAGGAAAGTGGCTCTGAAATTTGAGCGCTCGTGCCACATCTAAGATGTGGCGATGTTTTCGCTCAACGACACCATTTTGTTGGGGAGTGTGTACACATGAACTTTCATGCTTAATTCCCCGTGATGAAAAGAGGTGTTTGGTGTTGTGATTGAAGAAATCTAGAGCATTGTTAGTCCTGATCCGTTTGACTTCTGTGTCAAACTGTGTTTTTATCAAGATGAGAAATTCTTCTAATTTGTGAAAAGTCTCATCCTTACCCTTCATGAGAAACGTCCATGTTCCTCGTGAAAAATCATCTACAATGGTGAGAAAGTACCGTGATCCGTCATGATTGGGGGTCCGATATGGTCCCCAAACATCAACATGTATCAGGTCAAAAAATCGTTGTGCTGTATGATCCCGTGTTGGAAAAGGATTGCGAGTTTGTTTCGCAAGAGGGCAAGTGGCACAACAATCTTGAAATGAGGCATTTTGAAAAGGAAGTTCTTTAATAAACTTGAACTTTGAATTAGACATATGGCCAAAACGACAATGCCAAAGTTTGAAATCAGAGTTGGTACAACTCAATAAAGAGTTTACAAAATGTGGACTCGAGGAAATTGATAAATCTTTGCTAGTAGGTCGTGTAACAAAAAAATAGAGTCCATTCCTCATTCTACCCAGTCCCTTGACATCACTCGTCGAGAGGTCCTGAAATACACAAAAATCGGTGTAGAGGATGATACGACAATTGTTGTCCATGCAAAATTTTGAGACAGAGATTAAATTGAATTTGAAATCAGGTGAGTATAAGACAGTATTTAAGGTGAGATGTTTGGATATGTGGGTGTTGCCAGTATGAGTAACCAATGCACTATCACCATTAGGAAATTTAACTTTCCTAGATCTAGATGCACATGATATAATTGAATTTAAGCAATTTAAGTTGGCAGTAATATGATCACTCGCACCCGAATCAATTATCCAAACTCTATTGAGATAATCAGACATACCTTCTGTCAAATAAGCATGGCTAGAAGATGAGTCATCCTTGATGAACTTCATGAAGCGCTGATAATCGGTCTTAGTGATAAAGACTGAATCTGAATTATCAGCAACAAGGTTGGCCTTTGCATCTCCTTTGTAATACTTGTGCCCAGGAGGAAAACCATTCAATTTGTAGCATTCCTTGTGCTCATGCCCATAATTCTTGCAGTACTCACATTGAGGACCAGTAATTCGGTAGCAATTCTCACTTTTGTGGCCTTTTTTTCCGCAATGTTGACATTTTTCACTCGGGGTAGTGTCGTTGGACCGAAACGCTCGGGAGTTTTGAGCGGCCTTGAATGTGAACGACGAGTCATTTTCGATCAGTGCTGACTGTGCTAAAGTCGCCCCGATAGGTCTGCCCGTCGTAACAGTTCCAGGACTAGCGACCAGGTTTGTTGTGTCAGACGAATATTTCGCCGCAACAAACACAGATTCTCCGGTCGTCTTCCCTACTTCCGTTCGGCGATATTCAACCTTGCTGAGCATGGAGTAGGCCTTAATCACGTCTGGAAGTGGTTGCATCAAAAAAATCTGGTCCCGAAGAATCGAATAAACATCATCAAGGCCGTGCACGAACTGATAGAATTTGAGGGTTTCGTGATGAACCCTCCACGGCTGAAAAGTGAGTATTTCCGGTGAGACGAGCTCCATTATGGACTCGTATTCCTCCCAGAGCTGTCGGAGGTGGCCGAAATAAGCGGCAATGGTCTTTCCCGCTTGCCGAATATGCCATAATTGAGTGATTAGGTCATAGATTCGTGATGGGTCAACCTGGTTATAGCGGGCCTAGAGCTCCGCCCACATTTTCGCGGCGGAACGGGTGTAGATGAGCCCGTCGTGGAGTTCCTCGGAGACGGAATTCAAGATCCATCCTCGGCAAACCTGGTTGCAACGCTCCCAGAGTGGTAGGAGCGGTGATTCGGGTTGGGGTTTTGGAAATTCGCCATTAACGAAGACCAATTTGTTCTTAATGGATAGAGCAATGGTCATCGTTTCATACCAGACGGCATAGTTGGAGCTTCCGGTCAGCTTCACGGTCACCAAATTGAGCGAATTTGTGTCTCCGATGGGTAGATAGAGTGGGTCAGTGAAGTCAGGTTCGATTCGGACCCTAGA
Organism: Casuarina glauca; assembly: GCA_028551395.1. Lineage (NCBI taxonomy): Eukaryota > Viridiplantae > Streptophyta > Magnoliopsida > Fagales > Casuarinaceae > Casuarina > Casuarina glauca. Next base: position 25,694,106 of record CM052352.1, on the reverse strand, counting down.
CTCTGTTTCATCATGATTCCGGTGCGGTGGAGTGTCTGTGCGCGGCGGGTGGCGAAGGATTGTGACCGGGGAAAGAGGACGATCATTTTCCCCAACTCTGCTTCGGTGCGGCGAAACATAGCGGGGTCCGCTGGAGATGCTGCCGGAGCGGATGGAACGATCGTCGGCCATGGCTACGGCAAAGCTTCTGACGACGTCGTGTAGAGAAATGGGGACGGCTTCGTTTTGCGTTAGATGAGCAAAAAATGATGCCGTACAGGTTCAAGATGTTGGTCTTGGTATGTGGGATATTGGAGAATGATCGGGAAAGTTGCAGAGAGTTCTGCAACTACCGGAGTGGGTAGATAAAGCCGATAAAACCAAAATAAGAGGTTTTAGGGCGATTTGCGGAAGTGTTGGGTGTGGATTGATAAACCAACAGGTATGGAGTGCGATTTTTCAAAAAAATTGCAACTTCTCACGACCTGGGCTCTTGATACCATGTAAATTGGTATGAAATTGAAAGAATCATATTGATTTGAGCAAACCGAATACAAGAAGAAGAACAGGAGAAGTGGTTCCCGAGTTGTTTCTAAACTATTGAACATGAACATGTATTTATAGAAGGAAAGGAAGCATCGGGTAGGTGTCAATTGTCACGCGTGCTTTATTGTGTGAAGCCGCAAACAGTGTGGGCGCCGCATATGGAGACCATTTAGGTGGGCACCGAATATTTATGGCAATATTCACGTGCAAGCAGACAAGGTGGGCGCCGAATATGGAGATAATGTAGGTGGGGTGGGCACCGCATTGTCGGTAATGCACGTGAACATTGACTAGCTCATATTCTAACAAGTTTGTTGGCACTCTTCAGATCGTTACCAGCCTCTGCTTCTGCGCAGTGCATGAGGAGAGTCCTGATGTCAACTAAAACCCAATTTTTAACGCCTTTGCCGATGGCTTCTTCGTGGGGTCTACTGCGGGGGTACATCCCGCATACTGAGGGCACATCGTCTTCCCCGTTAAATAGAAATGCTTTATTGAACACCTCCGAGGAATCATGTGCTTCGTCATACATTACTCAACGCTCATTCTGCCTTTGTGACTCAACACTCAAGTTGTCAATCTCGGTGATGTTTCTTCTTCCCACTAGTCCACTAGGTGCTTGATGCGTCTTATCGTGATCCACCACAGCAACCACCACCGGATTTTTTTCAATGGGCGGAGCTTGAACATAACAGGATTTCTGCTGAGAAAGATTAGAAACTAAGCCGGATCAAATAGAATATGCTTTTACAACCATAATAATTGCAAAAGAAAGTGGATTATGTACTTTTTTAGGTGACGGGGTGTGATTGGTTAAGGATGGATATCTATCTCCAAGGACATCGGAAAAGGACTTTTCAGCAGCCTCAACTGTGTCTTCAGGAAACATGAAGTTCGCATTCTCCATGCCGTCATCCATAAGAATCTAGTTTATGTAACTCAGAACAACATCTGGAGAACCATTTTCTTCTAAGGGGCGGCTTTTGTGACTTATATCTGAACGTGGAGATATTTCTTGGGCCTGTATCAAGGAAATAAAGATCCATGAAGTTATTGTCGATCCTAACAGACTGACTATGCACTGAGAAAAACAAATGAGTTTGAATTCGTCTAGTTTCATAGAGGAATGACATGAAAAACCAACTGCAGAATGGAAAGATATGTACTGCTAGGTTCATTGACTCATGAAAGTTTCTACGTCTCAGGATCCTAACTTACAAGCATAACCTAGAAACAGAGAATTAAAGTACCACCAAAAAACGTAGAGAAAAGAGAAATCTGTAATTAAAGACTTATATCATGCATAACATCATTTAACAGATCTTTTTTTCTAACTTGTAACTCTGATACAAATTCCTCATAGTCTGCAGTCACGTATCTGAAATAATAAAAAACTAAAATAAAAAAAATTGAATAAGAAGTTGAGCATGAATTTTTAACTTGATTGCAAACAAGAAGTAAAAGTGAAAGAAAGAATAAAGAGAATGCCATACTCGGAGAAACCCTTCCGTAATGATCCGTATGCCGAAGCTCTGAGACGCATTTCTATAATGTAATGAGAAGGAATTGGCCACAGAAATTGACTGGCTGGAGAATGTCACTTTCAGGTCTAAAACTGTACCTGTGCCTCGCTGGTTGCAGAAACAGTAGGTCAGAAGATCGGCGTGGGGATGGAACCAAGGTCCAAAATAAGATGTTTACCGACAAGATATTTAACCACAAAATGTTTATGATACATGCCCGCGTTAAATTAATCTTAGGATCCTTTTAATTGTAAAAGACGTTTTGCATGCCTATTTTTGAAGCCATGCAGACGCGTCTTACCAAGGCGTCAGCCCTAGGTTAAACTCAAGTGGGCTCTTTAAAAGGAACCCTTGTACCCATAAAAAAAGGAATCAATGAAAAATGCTATTTTGTAACTCGTCCTTTAGTCTTCCTTTATGTGTTTCTACACTTGAGGTTAAGGAGAATCATGCCTTCTTGAACTTCCAAAACCTTTCTTCATCCTACACGTGAAGCCCACTAGGCAGTAATGCACAAGTATTTCAAATGGTATTAGAGCCATCCACATTTAAAGTTGGAATCATGAAAGGAGTAACCCATGGAAAAGGCCACCTAAATTAGATTTGAGTAAAGGCCATCAAAGAGCGAGAGATACCCTAGCATTGGTCGTTAAAATGTCAACTACAAAGCATGGTAGATTAATATGATCCTAGACCATAGTGGACCTCAACTTAGGTGAGCCCACATAAGGAATAATATTTAAATGAACTTTTATGGTACTACTCTTCTCCAAGGTCTTTTAGCTTAATGGTTAAAGAATATAACAATTTCACACAAGTAATTTTTGTGTAAAATTAAGAATTTGTGGAATTAGGTAATCGAAAAGCTGGCCTTCTAATTTGTTGCTTTAAGAATTGTTCGAGCCAGCGGTGAGAGAAACTGTGAAAATGTGGGTTGCCCAAGCCATTTGCTCTACTAAAGGCAGATCAACATCTCTGTGGGGTGGACCTGGTAAAACCATGTGAACTTGGTGGCGAACAGTGGCGAGCAGTGGCGAGCAGTGGCGAGCGGTAGCACGCAGGTATGAACCTGTGGTGGCACAAGGTTGAACAAGTAGATTTGGAAGGAGTTCCACACAACATTGGGAGAGAAACCTGAGAGTCGACTTCTTTCTCATCAAGGAAAAAAAAAAAAAAAACTAGAGCCAAAATCTGGGTAGGACAGGGTTGAGATTTCCTCCCCCTTTTATATAGATTGGTGTGTTTGGTTTTGGAGAATCAAAAGAGGGAAGTCTTTTCTAGCTGCAGTGTTGTCAAAGTTTATTGATTTGAATGGTGGAGGGATGACAAAAGAGGTGACAAAAAGATAAAAGAGCCCACAAAGATTCTGAAGACAAAAAAAAATATAGGAAAAGGTGGTCACAGACATCAATTTAGTCTTCTTTTTAAATCTATCTATGGTCAAATTGGTGGACCATATCAATCTCGAGTTACTCTCTATCAATTGAAAACGAGTTTCTGGAACAATTAATTCTATAAAAGCAGAACTGATGGCACATACTCAAAGTGATAAAGTTCCTATGACTAGGGAAGTGCCTCAAATGCTACAAACTCTGATTTCGCAGCAGAAATTGCAGCTTCACTTTTCAAATCAAGCATTGATGATTCAAGTAAAAGTATTGATACTCATACTTTAGATAACATTAGTGAAATTGAAACTAGTAAAGGATTATCTTAAGCAAAAATTGTTAGTGTTGTTGACAAAGTTCAAGAGAATATCTCTATAGTTGCAACAAATAGTCAAAAAACTAATGCACCTATGATGGAGCTAGGGTGTCCTAGAAGCATATTGCAATGGGTAATCTTATGAAAATAACTAAATTAGACCATCATCCTCCTTCCATGAAGGGAAATAAACTTATTGCAAAGCCTCCACCAGAGGCTATTGATAAAGGTAAAAGTCACTTTGAAAATTGTCTTATGAGTTATTTCTTAACTGAAAATATCTCTTATTATTTAGTGAAGGGACTTGTGAAAAAATTATGGGGAAAAGAAAACTTATCTAAAGTTTTAGCAACTGGAAACAATTTCTTTTTCCTTCACTTCTCAAATATTAAGAAAATGGAAGAGGTTATAGAAGTAGGAGTATGAGATGTTACAAGTTAACCAATTTTCCTTCAGAAATGACATCCCTTTATTAGATTGGAAAAGGCAAAAACTTCTATAGTTCCCATTTGGTTGTGATTATAGAATGCCCTTCATATGCTATGGACCAATACAGGAATGAGTTATGTAAGCAATGTGTTAGGAAAACCGTTATACATGGATAAACCAATAAAACAAAAGCTTCAATTATCGTATGCAAAAGTTTGTATTTTGATAGACATTAATAATGAATTCCTTGGAAAATTTGAAATAGACATGGGTAAAGAGGAACCATCTGAAGTACAAGTTAATTACCATAAGGTCCCTATGAAATATAAAGTATGCAATTGCTTTGGACACAAAAAATGTAATCCGAAAAATAAAGAAGTTTAGATTCCTAAAAAGAATGTGAATCCTCCAGTTCAAACTACTTGGAATGGAACTCAGAATGTCTGGCCCAATACAAAGGTTCTTGGAAAGGATACCCAAACCATTCAAAATGATTCTCAAGATGTAAGGCCAACTCCTATTTTAGAGGATACTAAAACATGTTTTGTTGTCCAACCAAAAGAAATAGTAGGAATCTTTGACTCTTCCCTAGGTACTGCAAAGTCAAAATCTTCTGGTAAGAAAAAGGAAAGAAGCAAAAGGTCATCTCTGAAAATAAGTTTGTTGTACTAGCAGAGGACACACCTTCCACTACCATAGGTCCTGTTAGAGATTTTGGGTTAATGGGGGATGAGCATCAACCACCCAATAAATGAAAGTACTTTCATAGAATGTAAGGGGCTTAAAAAAAAGCCCTAAAATAAATGAAGTAGCAAAATTTGTTTTCTCCCATTCCCCCCACATTATTATTTTGATTGAAAATAGAATTAAAGAAGAAAATGCATATGCACTCTTGAAGTTTAAATTTGCAGATTGGAAGTATATTTATAACTATAGTTCTAGTAATCTTGGTAGAATTTGGGTTTTCTAGAAAGCCTCAAAACTACAACTTACAATTAAAGGTTCCTCATCTCAAGTCATCAATTGCCTAATTGAAAAGCCAAGTATGCACCCTTACTTGTTGTCTGCCATATATGCAAATAACTTGAAAGTTGAACATAAAGAGTTATAAACCGAACTTACAAGTTTCTCTCATCTTAATGTGAAAAATGTTCATTAGTTACTCATGGGAGATTTCAATTAAATATGGGATATCAATGAACGAATTGGCCTAATCATTAGATGGACACGAGTAATAGAGAATTTAAATGAAATGATTAAAAATATAACATTAATTGAACCTCCATTTTATGGTTCTTTATTCACATGGACAAATAAAGGCTTAGGACCTAGTCTTTGAACTAGTAAAATTGATAGGGTCCTTACCAATGTAGAATGGGTGCTTCATTTTGATATATTCACAATTGAATTTTTACTTCCTCATGTATCATATCACTCTCCATGTTTAATACAATTTGGAAATGTCACAAGCAAGAAGAAATTTCCATTAAGATTCTTTAATTTTTGAACCAATTACTCAGATTTTATGAATACAATAAGTTCAATATAGCAACAAGAAATAAATGGCTCAAAAATGTTTTAAGTTGTGCAAAAATTGAAAGCTTTAAGGTCTCCTTTCAAGAAACTCAATGCCACCCATTTTAGAGATTTGCACCGAAAGGTGAAGGATACAAGAGAAAATTTAAAGCAAATTCAAAATAAGTTAGAAATTAATCCTTATTGTCCATATGCACATTCTAAAGAGAAATCACAACTTAAGCAACTCCTTGCTATGAGTAAACATGAATAAATCTTTCCTAAACAAAAATCAAGGAACATATAAATAAAAAAGAGGAGATAACAACAGTAAAATTTTCTATGTCATTGATGCAAAAGAGAACTCAAAACAAGATCAATAATTGGTACTAGCGGATGGCTCAATTATTACAAACAAGTAGGAATTGCGGTTTGCTAGTATTTCCTATTATCGATCAATCCTTGGCAACTTTGGAAGTATTCCTACCAACTTTGAAAGGTATGCTTCTCTATTCCAAAAGGACATTAGTATGTTGCTTAATTTGCCAAATTTTGAATGTTCTGATGTCATTAAAGCACTTTGTGGCATTCATGATTTTAAAGCTCCTAAGCCTTATGGGTATAATAGTTTGTTTTATAAAAAAGCATGGCCTATCATTGGAAGAGATATAGAAGATGTTGTACTAAAGTTCTTCCCTTCCAAAAACTGGTTGAAAGCTACTAATTCTACACTACTTTTTTTAGTCCCTAAGGTTCCCAATCCAAGTTGCACTAAGGATTATTGAACAATAGCATGTGGTAATGTTATATATAAAATAATTTCTAAAATGATTGCTGAAAGGATAAGCCTAATTCTACCTTCAATGGTCAGCCATAATTAAACAACCTTCATTATAGGACAACAAATTTCAGAGAATATTATGTTTTGCCAAAAACTTTTGCATAACTATCACAAGGGAGACAAAGATAAACATGTGGCCATAAAAATTAATCTTACAAAAGCATGTGACATAGTCAAATGGGATGTAATATTAGGAGTTCTAAAAGCCATCAAAACTCCCCAGTACTTGGTTGATCTTATAAGTGAATATATTACTGTAATAAAATTTTCAATTAATTTCAATAAAGAACATGCATGATACTTTAAAGATATTAATGGATTGTGATAAGATGATCCCTTATCCCCATATTTGTTTGTATTGGTCATGAAGATACTTAATAGAACCATTATTTCAAAGACCTCTACAATGGTGTTTAAATTTCATTGGCACTATAAATTTGAAAAAATCACTCATTTATGTTTTGCTGATGATTTATTTATCTTCTCTCATTATGATGTGAACTCAGTTCTATGTTTTATAGAAGCTTTGGAGAAATTTGCTAACCTTTCAAGTTTAAAGCATAACCTAAGCAAATGTCAAGTTTTTTTTTTTTACAGGTTATCGAAGCAAGAACAACTTCTTATATTTGATCATACTAATTTCCCTAAGGGTTCACTCCCCATTAGATATATTGGAGTTCCCTTTATCACTAAAAGACTAACTCAAGCTAATTGTAAAAGTCAAACAGATAAAATATTTGGAAGAATAGAAGGTTAAGGAATGAAACATCTAAACTATGCAAGAAGATTGCAAGTGGCCAAATTTGTCCTCATTTCTATATGTATATTTTGGATGCAAGTCTTCCTACTATCAAAGTAAACAATTTATGAGATTGAGAAAAAGAAATTCTTATCAGTGGGTAATATAGATACACACATTTTCACGAAATAGCTTGACAAACTATTTGCTTACCAAAAAAAGAAGAGGGATTAGGTTTACTAAGTCCTAAAATTTGGAATAAAGTCTTTTTAAGATATATGCTTTGGAATCTCATAAATTTCCTAGAAACCTCATGGAGTAAATGGATTCGCAATATAATGTATAAAATAACTTCAATAATGCAGTTGGACATAAAAGATACCATGGCTTGGAGTTGACAAGCTCTCCTCAAGTTAAGGCCCACACTTACCTCTATTCTCTCGAGTCCTACATATTGTTGTCAAAAGATTTATAATGATCTTCAACAAGTTGATGAAATGGTTGATTGATATGATTTAATTTAGATTGATGGCATTAGTAAACATAATTTCATTGCATTGCTTGTTTGTAAGGATAGACTTTCTATAGCAACAAAAATTGTATGGTGACTTTCTTTGGTAAACATATATTGTGATTTATACCAGTCTCACATAGAAAATAGGATTCATTTCTATTTTTAATGTGGATGAACAAGGATGATTTGAAAAAGTATTCTCACTCATAATGGAATTTGATGTGACATTGAAGGATGGAATGAAGAACTATCATGAATGATCAAAGCAATTAAAAGAAAGGATTTAGCTGCTAAACTTCTCATGATATCTTTCTTAGCTTGTAATTATTGTATATGGGATGAACGAAATAAAAGACAATTTCAGGGGAAAATAATTGATATCATTATTCTTTTAGTGAAAATAAATAAGATAGTACAAGGAATAACTACTTTGTTTAAAAATATAAAATCCTTTCAAGATAATATTATTTTGAGTGAGATTTGGAGGCTTCCAACTTCCATCCTTTTATACATATAATGACTTATGTAATGTTGGAGTATGTCTCTGTGCTTCTGTACTTTAATATTTATTAATACAATTTACCTTTCCACAAAAAAAATAAATATATATATATAAATATTTTATGTAAAAGGTGGAAATGAAAGCAAAAAATGTGTTTGTTTTTTGTAAATTAACTCTTTTTGTTTTGTGAATGCTTAAATATTATATATCACTAAAGGAAATACAAAATTTTTTTAATTACAATATCAATTATTTAGGCTCAAAAATTGCATTTGGAAAATTTCAAAGCTCTTACAAAAATTTATTACAATTTGTAGACTTCACTCTTTTAATTGATAAAATATTGTCTCTCTTGTCCTTCTTGATTTTTGCAATAATAATCAAGCTATCTAGACTTTTATCATTGAATATTCATCTATTCATTTCACTCCAAATGTTATACAATGCAACTTCAACGGATATACGAAGCAAGGTTGTTGCAAAACTTTTACGTTTAACAATCTTGATCATCTAGCGTATTTCCTCACTCTATTGTTCAATTTTTCAAGATAGTTTATTTATACCTAGTAGAGCCCTCCAAATGTAATTTGTGAACTTGCAATTAAAGAATAAATATTCATATGATTTTTCTTATTGTTGGTAAAAGTTGTACTGTAAGTCCACTAAGTTATTTCATATAGCCACTCAATCTGTTATTATTAGCTTATCTTTCAAAATGGTCCAATCTTAAAACTTGTATTATTAACATGTATTATCACTCCTCTAGTGGTGGCTCCTGTGTATCATTTGGTAATGGCTCTACCACCTTTTCTAGTGGTGATTTCTCTATCCCTTCTTGTGGTGACTCATTGGCCTTTTATAGCTCCTTCAACACAGGGAGGATTTCTTCTTAGGTTTTACTTAGCATTTTAAATTTTTAACTTGATTTTTGATAATGTTTTAAATTCCAAGGAAATAGAATTAGACATGGCCTAGAATATTTCCACCATGCTCTGCATTCTCGCCTTGCTCTTTGCCATAACTTATGATTATATCTTGATTCCACTTTTGATTACTAGATCAATGCTGAAGAAGAAACTTAAGTAGTTGAATATCAACTAGAGATTTTTTTGTCATTTCCATTTTTATTTGACTTATTGATGTGGGTCCATGGTTGGTGGTACACCTTTATGCCTTGGAGTCTCACATCAGGCAACTAAAGGGATATTTTAAGGCTTATAAGGGCATAGGTTCCCTCATCTGGCAAGCCGGTTTTCTAGGATGAGTTCTCCCACCCGAAAATGCATTAAGTGGTATCAGAGCCACCCTTTGGGCATGCTGTAGTTAGGTTGCCTCTGGTTATGGCCAAGGTCTCCTATGTGTGGGTTAATGATTGAGTTGACACCCTTCAGCAAGGTTGCGGAGGCTTAAGGGGGGGGGGGGGGGGGGGGGGGGGGCGCGGGGAAGATTGATGTGGGTCCATGGCTAGTTCTCCCACCCCTGAAATGCACCACTTACCAAGAGTTCTTATAAGACAACATACTAAGTTAATAATGTGAAAAAAAAAAGGCAAAAGGAAACCAAATCAGGGACAAGAAAAAACTAATTAAGTTGAGGTGAGCAAGCAAATTGATGATGAGTTAATAGAGGAACTTTATGATATTTATGATTGTTTGAAGATTCAAAATGGAGAGCTCATTTCTAGAGTGAGAAGAACTGTAATGATCAAGATTTAATCATTAATGTTAGAGTGGAGCTTTCTAGCAAGGAAGTGGTGATTTGTAAGACTAGAGCCAAAAGTTTCACTAACACTACAATTAATGAGCATTTGATTCCAAATAATTAGTTTGAGGAAGAAGACTTGCTCACTTGCTCATTCCCTCCATGAAGAATTGATGACTTTAAAGGTGGCATTTTTAATTTTAATCAAGATTATTTTCCACAGTTCTTTTTAGGACCAAAAATTTGACTATCGATTTATACTTTGGACACTACGATTGATTATAACTATTCTAATATGAACTTATCTTTTTCTTTTTCTTCTTTGAGGACATGTAATTGTTGGATTAGGATATACTATGTTCGACTTTTCATGATTTCAACTAAATAAATGAGATTTTTTTAAAAAAAAATAAATTTAGGGGTTGGAAATATTTTTTTTAAGAAAAGTATATGGAGGCATGTCGTGTATGGAGCATTTATAAGGTTTCAGGTGCGAACATGCATGGTGAAATCCCGTACAAGATTGGATACTACACGGAAGAAACTGTGCGTTATGGGATGTTGACTAGACCGTACAAGGTTTAGGCTTGTAATAAGGAATTTGAAAAACGTGATTGAACGAAACAAAATACCTTTTTGTGTGTCAATCTCTCGTCACGTTCTTCCTCTATTGATGTCAAAATTATAACATAAACTAATGAAAATTCTTAATTCGGTTAATTTGTTCCTAAAACAACATGAGAAAGACAATATTCTAAGAAATGATCAAAGCCTCGTAGAACAAAATATATGGAAGCTCGATTTAATGTTTGAACCATCATTGCGTAATAGACTAATATGTACTTTGAACGCCACCAAAAGGGGTAATATGAAAAAAAAAAAAAAAAGAGTTCAAGAGGGTACGGTACTTCACATTTTGTTCTATGCTTGTTGAACTAAAATGATGCTTGCCCTATTGCTCGCCGCCTTGAACGAAACGTGACCATTCTTGCCTTTGTTGATACCAAAAGGACTGCCTAAATGCCTGGCACTATTGCACTAAAGTGTTTATTATGCAGAAAAAGACTAGTGATTAATGGGTAGCAAACAACCAATCTTAATTAATTTTCTGTCGTTCCAACATCAAAATAGCAAGGTTCTTAGTGACTATTAATGGAAAGCTTGTTGATTGCTTCTCCATGGGCAGAGGACTTAGACAAAGGGACTTATTATCCCTGTACCTATTCATAATTGTTATGAAAGCATTATCAAGTTCTTTGGTAGACTTCATAGATGTTTCAGGGCTTCAATATCATCGGTAATGTTCTAAGGAAGGTATAGTACATTTAAGTTTTATTGATGACGTATTCCTTTTTAGCAAAGAGACAAATTTTTTATCCATGCCTTCATGTTTGGTCTCCAAAGGTTTTAACTAATATTAGGATTCAACTTAATCTAAGGAAGAGCAATGCATATATTCACAATGTGGCCCTAGAAGTGTGAGATTTCATTATATCATTAGATACACCGTTGAAGAGCTTCCTTCAAAATGCCTAAGGGTCTATTTGTCATTTAATATTTTTTTTGAAGAAGCATTACCCTAAATATCTAGTGGAAAGGATCCTTGCCAAAATTCAGCTTTGAACTCGCAAACTCTTATCATACGCAAGTAGAGTCCAGCTAATCAAAATAGTTTTGTTCTCAATGCAAACATACTAGGCTTCTCTATTCATCATTGCAAGTAAAATATCAAAGCAAATAAACCAAATGATGGAAGATTCCTATGTTTGGGATTAGAATTGAATATGCATAATGCCAAAGTTGCTTGGAATCCAATTTTTACAAGTAAGTTGAAGGTGACTTAGCTATACAAAAGTCAAGGGTTCAAGCAAAATTACACATTTGAAATCTTTTAACTTCTAAATCTATGTGGTCATCATAGGTGAACTCTTAACTAGTTAAAACATGATAAATTTGGAGTATAAAGTTGTGGAATAGCTCTTGGACATGGGGGAAGATTCTAAAGGTTAGATCTCCAACTAGCTAGCGAATGAAATAGAAGAGTGATAATTTAAAATCCATACTCTTTGGGATAATTATTGGCTACTTTAAAGGACCTATTGTTAGCATGATTACCTTATTTGCTTTTGGAATTTCAAGGGATGCTAAGATTTTTGCAATAATAAGCAAGTAGGAGTTGAAATTGCTTACCAATAGGAGTTGTAGTCTATGCTGATAGATAATATCAATTTCATACCAATGATATTAAAGAAGACAAGCTTATTTGGATTGTAGTCATGGATGAAAAATTTTCAATGAACTCAACTTGGAAAACTATTATTCCCTAAGGGCCTAAAGTTAGTTGATAAGGAATAGCATGGTTTAAGTATGTAATCCCATGACGTTTGATAGTAGTATGTCTGGCTATGCAAAATTGACATTCGATACATTTGATAATAGTATAACTCCACTATGTAAAAGATCCTAAAAATAAATGTTGTTGTTTGTGAATGCAATTGATGAATATTGAAACCCCTTTCTTAGAGTATCCATATTGTTGGGTTATGTAACCTAATACAATTTTAATGACAATTTAATTAGGCTAATTTCATGCAACATTCCTATGGCTTTATAATTGTTTTTATGGCGGACCAAGTTATGCAAAAAAGTCCAAAACATAAACTTGGTCTAGTGTATAGTAACTAATGAGCTTACCAATGTGATGTCTAGCACATATTCTATTTGTCCATACTTCTAGTTAGGGGGGGCTATTTAACATTGACTTCTTCATAATTATCTTCAACTTATTATACCTAACATGTCCAAGTCGAACAAGCCATAAATTTGCAGTTTTACTTTCTTTTTTCTCTCTTTTTTTTTTTTTTGGTCTTTTTTATGTAAGCTATTTAAGCAGACATTATGTAGATAGAGTCCACCTTTTTGGCCCACCTTTTTAAGCAAACATTGACTTCGTCCCACATGTTGTAGATAAGCAGCTTATGCTAATTCTTGTTGGCCCGCATTTGGTTGTGGCCTACTGAACTTAAAGAAACTGTGCATTTCGTTTAAGTAACCTTTAGTTGTCTTGCGAGCAAAGCTGTGTTTTTAGAAAGTTCTTCAGCTGCCATCTCTCTGCACATCCTCTGATCTGCCGGAGGACAGCACAGGCCTACGCGTAACAGTCCAACGGGAATATTTGAGGTTGGCAACAGTTTATCTTCTATAGGTTATCTAAACGGAGCTTCCTGAACTAGAAATTGAAACTGGGAGCATCACTCATTCAAATCTCAGTCTGTTCCATTTTAAGATTCATAGTTCTGTTGTCAGCCTATTTGTGAATCGATTTGAATATCTACTGACTTCGTTTATGCTGCAGATTGGTCCTGACCCGGCCGGTTCTTGAGAATTTTGGACAGCTAATTCCCTACTTGGCGCGGTAGGTACTGATGTGTGGACAGGAAGAGTGGTTTAGCCAGATATCCATGTGTGGAGTTGTCAACGAGTGTTACGTGTGGCTGTTTGGACTGTGTCAACATCACCTCTCTCTTTTCTTCTCGAGGGGCTCACATGTCGAGTTGAAGTTTTTCTTCATGATCATTGCAGGTGAATACCAGTGACTAAAAACAAAATTCGTATAGATGTAAAACTAATCTTGTGGCACGAACTTTTTTGTTCAAACCTTTTCAATAATACGTGCGTACTTAAATCACTCGCATACAGAAGTGAATTGCGTGTGAAACAAGCCAGGTTAAATTTATTTAGCATTTAGTACCGTCCGGATGTTGATGTTCTGACTAATCGTTTCTACAACCACTGAGGGACTGGCACTGTTACGTAGCTGGCAGCGACGCTCTCCATCCAGTCAATCTCGGTGGCGATTTGCTTCTTTTTAAATTAGAGCCATGCTTCTAATAGCCTCAGCATATGGGCCATCTCCTCTGTTTCTCTATAGTACGCCCTTCTCTTTGTTTCTGATGTTCACTTTTATTTTCTGTCTGTATTCTTGTTAAAGCGTCCATGCTCAACTTCTTATTTAGAAGTGTTTTATTGATAGGTGACTCTTCGACAGAGGAATTAGTTGAAAGAGACAAGTTAGTAAAAAGGTATCTTCAATGGTGTTATGCATGTTATACGCCTCTAATTACAGATTTCTCTTTCCTCCAAATTTTTGGTGATACTTCAATTCTTTATTTCCAAGTTGGGCTTTTGTAATATTTCTGATCTAGGAGGCCAATAATTTAGACATTTTATCATCTTTGTCTCTGTAATATGCTAGAGTAGATCTCTAGAAGGCCATCTTCTTTCAATAGATGATGTTTGTTCCTCATAGTGTTAAATTTTGATACTGCCGAACCATGAGAATTAGGATCTTGAGAAGTAGAAGCATCAAACCCTAACATTGCGTACCCTTGCATTCTTCAGTGGGCTCTGATATTTGTATCCTACACCTTAACAATTTGTATTTCATGGCATTTCCGTACGAAAATATTCTCATGAAACACGGTCATTTGTCTTTCTCAGTGCGTAGTCATCTTTTTATGATCAATAATAACTTCATGGATCTTTATTTCTCTGACACAGGCCCAAGAAATTTCTCTGACTTCAGCTATGAGCTCAAAGGGAGCGAATCCTTCAGAAGAAAGTGGCTCTTCAGACATTGTTCTGAGTTACATAAGCCAGATTCTTATGGATGAAAGCATGGAGAATACGACGTTCGTGTTTCCTGACCATGCACTTGAAGCAGTTGAAAGGTCGTTTTACGGTGTGCTTGGTGAGAGATATCCATCCTTAATCAATCAAAATGTAGATTACCCAGCCAACAACTGCTCCACCTATTGCAATAATTGTGGTTGTGAGAGCGTTCCCAATACTGACAACACTATGGAATCCAGCGGTGTTTCTGGGGTCTTTAAACAGAAATCCTATTGTGCTCAGGCTACATCCGCTGACCAGGAAACTCTCTTCTCCAACTCACCGTCCAGTCTGCCGTCGTTCAGCCCTCCAAACGGCTCTGGCAACACCCTGAATGGCCTGGCGAACCCTCCTATATATGCGCCTCTAGTTCCAGGTTCGGTTAGTGAGAGCGAATCGTTTCTGCAACGTATGGCTGTGATAAAGGAAAGAGGTGGATTGCTTCCACATGGCAATCATGGGAATTTAAATCTGGAAAGCAATAGATTAGTCCCCCTTGCGCCCCTAGGAAAAAATGGAGGGGTGGTTACTACAGAGGAGGAAGACACGATGCATCAATCACCTAGTGGACTCATGGAAAGAAAAAACTGCACCGATAGTGTCAACTTGAGTGTTGAGCGACAAAGGCGGAATAAGCATTTGGCAATATATGATGAAGCACCTAAGCGCTTTCAGATGTTTGATAAAGGATTACTACTTAATGGGGAAGGCGATGTGTCAGCAATGTGTAGGACGATCCACTGTAGTGGACAGCATGACGTAGCCAGTGGCAAAGCAACCTGCAGGAAGAAACGGGTTGACAATGGGGATTTAGTTGACGTAAGGACTCTCCTCATGCACTGCGCAGAAGCAGTAGGAGGTAACGACCTCAAGTGTGCCAATGAACTGCTATGGCGGATAAGGCAGCACTCTTCTCCCTTTGGTGACAGCTCCCAGCGGCTGGCCCATTGCTTTGCCAACGCTCTTCAGGCACGGTTGGCTGGTACTGAAAGTAAGTTCTATGAAGCGCTTGTTGCCAAAAGGGTGTCATCCATTCATATCTTCAAAGCCTCTAAGTTGTTTATTAAATCATGCCCTTTCATGAGCGTCACGAATTTCTTTGTGAACAAAACAATCATGGAAGTAGCAAAGAAAGCAACAAGGCTCCACATCATCCATTTTGGTGTCCTGTATGGTTCCGTTTGGCCTGAGCTTATCCAGAGTCTCTCAGGAAGACCAGGTGGGCCTCCATCGTTACGCATCACGGGAATAGACCTTCCTCAACCTGGTTTAGAGCCGGCAGCAAGGATCGATGAAACCAGGCGTGGACTAGAAAGTTATTGTGAGAGGTTCAATGTCTCTATCGAATACAATGGCATAGTACAGGAATGGGAAACTATACATTTCGCAGATCTCAAGATTTTCGAGGATGAGATGGTTATTGTTAACTGTTCATACCTGTTTAGATACCTACATGATGAGACAGTAGTGTTGAGCAGCCCCAGGGACAGTGTTCTGCACTTGATTAAGATGATTAATCCAGATGTTTTTATTCACGGGATCATTAATGGGTCCTACAGTTCCCCCTTTTTCACTTCCCGGTTCCGAGATGCACTATTCTACTACTCTTCAGTGTTTGATATGTTTGAAGCGAATGTACCCGGTGAAGATCAGGATAGGATAGTGTTCGAGCAAGAGATATATGGAAAACAGGTTTTGAACGTCATCGCTTGCGAAGGGTTTAAGAGAATTGAAAGGCCGGAGACATGTCGGCAGTGGCAGTTCCGGAACCAGAGGGCTGGGTTGAGGCAACTTCCCCTGAACCAGGAGATCCTGAAGAAGGTGAAGGAGCAAGTGAAGTTATGTTACAACAAGGATTTCTTGGCAGACGAAGGGGGCCACTGGCTGCTACTGGGATGGAAGGGGCGAACCCTCTTCGCTCTCTCCTGTTGGAAAACTGCCTGACACAGGAAGTCATGTCGATTCCTAAAGAGGAAAGTTCTTTCTTCTTGCTGGGGCTGCTATTCTGTGGCTTGGAGTTTTCCTTCTATTAATATCTGTGTATAGCATGGCATCTTGTACGTCGCTTCAGCTCAGCCTCGTAGACTCAGTTCTTACAAGCTTCGACATTTTCTTCTTTGGTACTGATTCTATTTTCCACTAGAAATGATGTGCTTTTGCTGGGATTAAAATAGGTCATTTCTCTACAATTTTTTATATTGTATTTCTAATTTCATACTGAATATGGGAGCTAGTACAAGCTTAAAAGTTATTTCTATAATTCAAATACCACCAAGCATCAGGTATGAAACCAAGAGGACAGGAGAGGTTACTTATTCAAAAATTTGTATCAATATAGGTGAAAACTCTTTGATCAAGATTCAACTTCAAGAGTTATTTGCAATATCGTGCCTTCAAATATTTCTAAAAATAGATTCTTATATGAACAATCTGTCGGTATTTATACACCAATCAGTTATCAAATTTATACCTTACGATATTTAGGATTATAATTATTTTACTTGCATCAAATAAGTCTTACTGCAGTTATGCTTCATATGACATTGGAACATATAAATGATCATAAAGGGTAGTATGTACTCATAAAATTTAATTAATCATTTTAGGGTACAGGATATGGTAAACATTATTCCCATACCATGACATACTATTTCAGCAAGGACACAATAAATTTCTTTAATGTTCAAATCACTACTATACTAGTTGTAACTGATTAGTGGTGAATTAGTAGGGATTTTAATTGTGAGATTTAGGATTCAACACCCATACGCTTGAATTAAGTGCATATGTTGTAATATCAAAAATAATTTTTTTTTAAAAAAATACATATGAAAACTAAATTATATGAAAAATATTCATTTTCCAGTGGTCCCTGCAAGTTGCCAGTTAGTATGTTGACGACTGCCTTGGCAATGATTTTCTTTTGAGCTATCGGGTTGTCAAAGATAATTATAGGGTGGCGGCTGATTTTGTACGGCTTTTAGGACGTTTCGAAGGTTCGGTACCATGAAGACCCTTCTCTCCTACCATCTTTAAGAATGTATCTGAAAGATCAGGTTCTTTTTGTTTGGATGCAAACAAAATTAGGGTTTTTTTCATTTTAAACAATATTTTCAAGCATAATTTAGCTAAGACTTTTTATATCTTATTTTTAATACATTCTCTTACAACTAATGTGAGTAAGGAATTTTGTGCTAGCAATATATATTCATTACAAACCCTCTATTAAATATAAACTCTAGTATCAAGATAAAAAAAAAAACTCATTTTTACTAAAAAGTTAGTTAAAAAGTAAATGCTTTTTCCTTTTTTATAAAAACAGTTTTCAAAAAGGAATTTAAAAATAATGTGAAATTTTATGTTAAACATTTATAACCAATATGAAAATAAATCTTGTGTCGAGCGATAAATAAAACTCATTAGTATAACGTAATTATCTTTAAAGTATCAAACTTAGGTTTTTAGACTAGTGGATTGAAAGATTTCAAGTTCCTTTTCAAATTTGAAATTAATTGACAGTTTGAATAGTGGGACAGCGTTCACTTCCAATTGTTAAGATCAGATTAAGACGCCATGGTACTTATTTCTTCCTTACCAAAATAATCAAGTAGAATCTTAATATTTTTGATAAATATCCAGTAAAAAATCTTGCAAAACATCTATCTTTGACAACAAGAAAGAGTAACTCACTTTCACCCCAAATTCGCTGGACTTGGCCATGTAACGATGACTCTTTCACCCCAGTGAATTGTTGTTGTCTTTTACTTTTGTGATAACTATTGCAGATCTAAATTACTTCCCCCTAGACCATCCTCCTGTGGCAGGCGACTAGATAGCCCTTGTCCAGAGCTTTCAAGATTATTAAATAGAAAACCAACGTCGGTGGTAGAAAATTCTCTTTGGCTTGCAGTTTTTAAATTGACGGGCAAGACCCAGATGGGATGAACTCGGTCAGTGATAAGACATACAAACTCTATCGCCTCACTGTCAGCAAGCATGCTAGTTTTTTTATTGCTGGTGCAGGCCAGCAGCCATCTACTGTATCAAAACCTAATTATTGGATGTTACCTTTCGAATTTCGAGGGTAGGAAAAACAACGTTATTAGTGTTCTATTCTCCAAAAGGGGAACGGCAGCCAGGGTCTACGTGAATGAACAGGGACAAAAAGGACTCCAAATCCAGATGTATAGACTCTTGGTGACTAGCTAAATGAAAAAGCGGAAACTCTCTGCAGTTTTCACTCGAGCTTGTCATTATAGTTGTTTAGCCGTTTGTGTGTACCTTTTGTTTGATCCCTATTAAAGTTTAAAAAAAAAAAAAAAAAGTGGTTAATCTCATACGTGCCACGTCATTGTGCCATGTCTGCTGCGTCATCATCCTATCTTAGCATCAACTGCACACATCGTCAATCCACCTGAGACGAGCTACCACGTTAGCCCTCGAAGACATGATGCTCACTCGTGACTCCCAGCTTCTCTTGCGCGCTGCACAATCGCCTATTGGCAACAACCAATCAACTGGAAACGGAGACGAAATCACTCACGTTAATGTTTGCATACATAAAATGAAAACTTCTTCAAGAATCAGCAACCTTCATTGGAGAATATTAAATACAAATATTATCTCACATCAAAAGTGTAAGAAAAATCTCATCACTTATAAAGCTAATAACCAATTCTTATGCTTTTGATGTAAGATAATATTTATCTTTAACACTATCTCTCATATATATGCTAACATAACCATTGTACATGAATAGAAACCTAACTATGAGACCTAGAAAATTATAAAATAAAGGCTCAAACTTGGCTCTAATACTATATTAGAGTGTAAGGGCTTATTCCAAAACTCATAAGACATTAGATTGGAAATCTCATCATTTATAAGGTCAAAACCTCATTCTTGTACTTCTAATATAGGATATTATCCACCTTAAATAGGAAAATTGACCATTATAATAAAAAATTTCCTTATTTATCAACTTGAGATTTTATTGTGATTACTGCTTTCGATTTTATATTCATTGGTATTCCTTTTACATTAATTAGCTTAGGCTTATAAACCCTGATTGATGTGTACATCTTAGATCGTCAAGAAATGCAACAATCTTTTTCAAAGCATATTTATGGTTCTTGAATTTTTCTGGAAAGTTTTTGGTTTTTGAGAAAAGAAATTTCAAATTTTCTCAACACCAACATGTTTATCTTGGTATCAGTTAATCCGCTGGATGAAAGCCCTACTCAACTTCATCATTCAATCACCATGGCCACACTGTCTTCTGCCTCTTGACTCTCATTGAGAAACCCAAAACACCGTTGGAACACTATTTGTTCTTGTCGTCGGGGTGCACCTCGAAGGTCTGAATTATCTTGTCTAGAAGGTGAGAATCATCCCTTACTTATGTGTGAGCTGATTACTCCAATTCCTCAATGGAACTTTCCCATGCCTGGATGAATTTCTCGCCAAAAATGATGCTGATGGAATCACTACCACTAAGAGGATGATTTCGATCGGCATGCCCACCCACAAGCACAACGGGGGAAGACCGAGTGGGGTCAAGGAAACTCGCAGATTGATCACTAAATAGACACAAATATGTGCAAATTCTAACATCACTTTCCAAACCCTGCCTTTGCATAATGGACCATCCGAGACCAAATTGCTATCGAACAGATTTGCAACCAGCCATGTCACTAACATTCCAATGGACCTAGAGGACGTTCTTCCCTATCATGGGTCTAAACAAGTTATAGCTGGCAACGAAGTGGGTCTACTCGTAACCCATAAAGGTACATTAAAAAGCACAAATAATATAAATATCTCCAATAATTTGTACTGTACAGAACCTTCATACTGGCTAGAGCCTACCCAAAGGCATGGTTGAAGGGGGGTTATATTGCCTCTTGCAATTGCCTGCATCACAACGACCTTTTGCATTGATGGTGTTATTAACAAATAAATTAGATAATTGGTATCGTAGATAGCAACCATGTACATTCCCAAAAAAAAAAAAAAAACCAATTTGCAGGTTGTCCACCCTCATCTTGTAACGTGTCATATAAGCAAAAGTACATGCCTGCCACACCTCCCAACCAAAACAAAATCACAGGCTTCCTTGGACTTAATCTATATTGACTTATGGGGGCCCATTCCTATAATTTTTTCCTCTGAGAACAAATATTATATTTGTTTCATTTCAGATTTTCCAAATTTACATTGACTAATGGTCTCTCTTCACACAATCAATTTCTCTCAACCTTTGAAAATTGTCATAAAGTGATAGAAAATCAATTTGATAGAAAAATCAAGACAATGGTATCGTGGAATATGTATCATTTGACTTTTGGCAGACATCACCAAAGTGGACATCCATGATACATTTCAAGCCCATATGCGCCAATATCAAAGTTGAAGGAAAACATTGATACATTATCAAAATGAGCTTGGCCATGTTACATCATTTGCCCACATCCCTCTACATGTTTTGGATTTTGCTTTTGAGACAACCACACACACTATTGATAGGCTTTCCATTGAGGTGCTTGATATTATTTCACCATAGAAATTTTTTTCCAAATTTTCTCAACATTTACACTAGTATCTGTCCCTAAGATTTAATAAGTATATGTCTTTTCTAATTTATTTTCTCAGACAAATATACCTATCCAAGAAAAGAAAAGCAGGATGTGAGTCTCTGTTACGTGCACAAATTTGGGTACACGCAACTGGGGCCGAAAGGGTACCATTTGAACGGGCATTTGCATTATTTGGATGGTTCTTTGGATGTTTTGGAGCCTTGAACTCCATCTTTACCGCAAACATAAGAAGAGAGACATTTTAGGGGTTTTGGGTTAGCTTTCTTGCCTACTTTCCATTTCATTCGGTGGCCTTTAGAGCCTTTAAATAGTCATTTTGAGGACAACCAGGGAGTGACGTGCCATATCAAACACGTCTGAGGCTACAAGGCCCTAGACCAGCTGTTAACACACCCCAGTAAGGTGTTTTGCAGGTTTAGTGAAACCTGCACGTAAGTCTCTGCTTTGAATTGTTCTCCCATCAGTTCAAATGGCTGCCACCGTCAGTTACGACCACTTCTTTGAAGTGAAGGATCAGTAGAATGAAAGTTTTGCATAGGATGGTATAATTCTTGGGTAATATTTAAACATAAAAAAATTTCTTAATTGATAAGTTAATTTTTTGTTTAAGTTTTAAATTTTTTAATATAGTAACATATCTCAGTTTGATCTCCTTTGATTTATTTAATTTGAGATTTTTAAAATATGTTCAATATGTAAGAAAGCATTTATTTCATTTCACTCAATCTTAAGCAATTTATTTTCGATGTGCTCAAGAATATTAAGGACGAAGGTTTCAAAGGAAAACAATATGATTCTTAGATAATGTTTGAATATATATATACCCTCTAATTCATTAGCTAATTTTTAGATTAAATTTTGAGCTTTTTAATAAAGGAACTTATGTGGGTGTTCAAAATTCAGAACCCACATTTAGGGATCTACATAACGTCCCCATAAAGAAAAATAGCTGTTGAGATACAATTATTTTCTCGGTTATTTCCGAACGAACAAGTTGCTCCTTAACATTATAAAACATTTGGGTACCCGTGCTAGCCTGCTCATCATATTATGGTCAGCAGCAAAAGTTACCGACAATTTTTGACGTTCTACTGAACAGTAGGATTCTTGCCCTCATACAGGAAAAGACTGCAGGATATGTGATAAATGACGTAAAATTACTAATGTAGAAGGATAGAAAGTCTAGTAAATAGAACAAGTTCATAGATGTGTGGTAAAATGGATTATGTCTAGTCTTTTTTGGGATGTATTTTCATTTCTTCTCCTTTTAATTTAATATCTGATTAAAATGATCTCCGATTTCCTTTTAGTGTTTTTTTCTTGTTCTCGTTTGTTACCTGTAAAGGTAGAACAAGCATATCTTTCAATCACAAAGAAGAGAACATAGTAATGGATCGATCCCTCTACCAATTCTGAATGATAACGTGAACAACGGGGATAATAATATAAAATAAAATAAAAAGGGGGAAACTGAGATGACGTTAACATTATCATAGAAAAGCAAAGATCTTAATGGGATCATTGAGGAAAGTTTTTCTGATGGCGATTGTTTCTTGTCTCTACTCTCCAGCTGTGCGGAGGAAGCATTCAATCTGGACTTGGGTAAGGCTTCTCGTAAAAGCTCGGTGGTGAGTCATATCTAATTACTATTATTACCGAACCCATGGGGCATGAGGTCGATGACTGGAGTCAACTTCACTCCGCTAAACCTTTGTCCTAATGTCTGAAGAACATAAAAATAATCTTAGGAATCCTCAGCACAGACCTCCCACTATAGAAGACAAAATAATAGCAAATTTGCGACATATTAAGGTTACATGTGGTTGAAATAATGCAACTTATCATAAAAGATTTTATGGCATAGAATTAAAGAGACCTTTTTCAAATTGAGATCTATTCTTACTTTAGTTCTTTGTAGGTCTTCTCATTGTTACAAAGAAATTTATAAAGACCTATGACCAATTAATGAAGAGGTAGATTAATATAATTTAATTTAAATTAGTGGTATCAATAAACATAATTTCATTATATGATCATTTTGTTAAGATAAACTTTTTTATAGTAAAAGAAGTTATACAATGGCTCTATTCAGTTAACTTATATTATGATTTCTGTTAATCTCAAATAAAAAAATAGTCATTTCCTTTTTGAATATACATGTACAATGATGATTTGGAAGACTATTTTTGCTCAAAATGACTCTCTAACAAATCTTATCTCTTTCTGCGCCCACACCCCCCCCCCCCCCTTCCCCTCCCCTCCCCCCTCTGCCACTGGTTAAGGGGCCTCACCACTCGCCGCTACCTTCAACTCATTTGGGTGGCATGCCACCAAAGAAATCTGAGCCACCCTTGTAAGTAATGTCTCATATACCAATGACTTCTAACAAATCTTAAGGAAACCAAAAGTTGCATACTTCCTTTCAAATATCAACAAGCTGTAGAATTTCACAAATTCACACTTATAAGAGACTTTGGATTAGGTTGTTCCTCTGTGAAATCCTTTAGACATCATATTAACTATTTTTAGGGTTTAAGTCATCTTACCATAGTTAGATTAATCAATCCTTAAAGTATTCAGATTCCTTCTCTTTTTTTTTTTCTTTTTTTTTTCTTTTTAGAGGAGGATCTCACCACAACTTGGTCATGTGAATCACACGTTTTTGAAAACCATTATTTTCTCCTTTACAAATGGTTGAGGGTGCTAAACAAGAGCAATCAATCCAAATACACAGTGATTTGGCTTTGATTACCAGGTTTATGTTTACCATTTTACAATCCTTCACTTTATGTGGAATAGGTAATAGGCTTGGTCATTTTTTAAAGGTAGATGATCACACTTTGTTCATAGAAAATTTCATGCTTGCAAGAATATGTGTAAAGATAGATATTTCTAATCCTTTGCCTACCAAGATTCACCTTAATGCTTTCAAGGAAGGTGGGAAGAGACAACAAATCATTTATGAGATAAATATTAGTTTTGGAAATTATTGCCACATATAAGGACATGACAAGTCCATATGTAAAAAGGAATTGAACAAGTATGAAAAATCCGAAGCCTAGCATTTAGGTGATGGGAAAGGAAGACAAATTCAAGTAGTTATGGAATCCAAGGTGTAGAAAATAAAAGAAAATACAAAAGAGTTAGAAGTAATGGCAACATTTACATAGGAAGTTAATCCACTGTGTCTAGTGATAAGGTTGTTGTTTCCTCCAACTTAAAGCAAATTGATGATGATGTTATATATGGATGAAGATGGAGATGAAGTAATTTTTGATAAATCTTATCATGTTGTTTGGGTAGAAGAAGTAGAAGTAACGAAAAATATGAAGAATACAATCCATTAAAAGGAAATGCAATGGGAAATTATTTTGATCATAGTCCATCAAATGAAATTAAGTTGAAAAATGATTTTGAGAAACTTGAAGTAGACCTAAAATGTTCTAGTGTACAAGCAATAGAGAAAGAAAGGCACCAAATGAAGCTATTGAGGATGCCAATGTAAGATCTAAGGCAAAGTCTAACTTCAAACTCTAGACACACAATGTGGTATTTCTTGCACAAGATGTTTCCAATAGCATCTCATAGATAGGAAAAATTCCAATTGGCAGAAGATAAAAGCAAAATAATTGAGGATCAAAAAGAAACTTGGACACTTGAACATTGACTTGAGATTATTTTGTCCTTTCCATTTATATTTAACTTGCCAAGAGTTCTCATGAGACAACATACTAAGTTGAGAGATAAGATGGACTTAGAGCTTCAATCTATAAGGGTAGAAGAGAAAAAATTCTTGGCTAACAAGACAAAAAGACAAAAGAGCAAAAAGAAAACTATTAAAAAGGAAATGCTAGTAAGGTTGAGAAGGATAAATGAAGTGAGGATTGCCTTATTAAGGAGATTTAAGATGTCTCTAACCACCTTGAGGTGATGAATGAATGCCTTTGACTTGAAGTGAGAAGAAAAATGATAGCTAACATCATTAAGGATGACAATTTTCATGTTTCAACTAGAATGGAGCCCCCTAATGATGAAACAATAACCCAAAAGACTATAAGTCAGTGCTTCATCAACTTTAAATTAACTGAGTCCTCGATTCCAAAGCATGACTATGATCAATCATTATCATATTTCTTAGGTGATACACTTGATTTCAATTTGGATTATTCTTCATTGTCTTCTCTCAGATAAGAAACTAATTGTAGAGCTAAATGTATTTGATCCTTTCTTAAGAACTTTTCTTTTCTTTTCTTTTCTTTTCTCTTGGTTGAGAGCATGTAATGTTGGGTTTGGGTTAGACTTATACCATGCCTTTAGTCTCAACAAGATATGATTTTTTAGGTCAGTCTTTATTAATAAAATATATCAAGATGATAAAAAGTAAAAAAGAAAGGAAGGAATCTAACATCATATTGGAAGATGATCAAAACAACTAAAAGAAAGGACTTGGCTGAAAAAGTTCTTAAAATATATTTTTTAGCAAGTATTTATTATATATAAGTTGAATGCAATAGAAGACAATTCTAGAATAAAATAATTGAGATCCTAAATAAGAAAAATTGTACAAAGGATGGTTTTTTTTTTTTGTTTGAAATATGAAATTCTCATAGGAAATATTATTTTAAGTGAGATCTAAAGGATTCTAACCTTTTTTTTTTTTATTGTTTCATAATTCTTGTAATGTTGGGTATGCCCTTATGCTTTTACACACTAGTGTTTATTAATACAAACTTATATTTTTACCCAAAAAAAGAAAAAAAAATCATATCAAGTTAATATATTAGAGACCAACCACAATCATGTTGCATCATATAAAATTATTGAGGACCTCATTGGCAAAATGAGGCTCAAACCTCACTAACTCAAAATGTTGCGTAGCGGTTCTGCGCTGATGAAAATGTTTGAATCAAGAACATCATAAATATCGATTTATAGAGTTTTTTCTTTTTCCTTTTTATAGGTAACAGGATGGAAATTTTGGTATCTTAAACCTAAGACCTCTTTTGTTCTAAATTATGTTGATTTCAACTGAACCAAAATCTTCTTGACTTGTTGATAGAGTTTTTAAATATTTCTTCAATAGAAAGTGGGTATCAAAGTGAAAGGTTCCTAAAGAGCACTGATTCTCCAATTATTTGTTCTCGGATTGACGAAACGAATAATTCCAGCGGGCTTTGTGTCGGCTGATGTATGTATAGCAACGGTAGAGAGATACGTCTTTCTGTGATTGACATATTGGTTACGAGCATGAGGGTTCTACAGCAGGTGGTGATGGTGATGGCCGTTAGCCTCATTCTAGAAACCTTCTTGAGGTATTCAGAGTCAACATGTACAAAGAAGAGATCAATTCTACGTGAAATGGATCTGGTCCATTGCAGGAGCAATTTCAGACATGGGGACAGTCTGTCTCTACAAAACAATATAATTGATTGAATCAATCTTTTATTAGCTAATGATAAGGTTTTCAAGTTGCAGGTATCGTTGACTGGTAGGGCGCCGCCCACTACACCGAAAAGCAACACATTTATGATCTTTTTCCTGTGGTTGACGGTTTCAGACAAACAATCCATCTTCCAAATCAGTACTCCATCGAAGGTTTAAGTCAGGCCAAGAGGCTATTTGTCATTTTCTTTATCCTGATTAAAGAGTGCGTTTTATATGTTCAAACCTCTTCATTTTCCTTTTCAATTTTTCTAATTCAAATTACCTTATTTCCAGTTCAAGCACAAGTGGGTGACCCTTATTTTCATCCCAAACAACAGGAGTTTTCCGATTCAACGACTCCCTTATGGAACTGATGCGTAAGATCCGGAAGAATATAGTTCAAAGAAAAAAAAAAAAAAAGAGAAGTTAACCTAAAAGACAATGACGAAAGTGGTAAGAGTCAGCTAGCCATATCATTGACCCAAAACCCATTTTTTAGCTTTCTGGACTATATAGGTGAACCACCTGTAATAACAATCATGCATTTTAATTCTCCTCAGCTCGGTCAACATCAAGACTCATCAACCAGTCAGCAACGTGCATCTTACCAATTTCTCAAACACTCCACGCAAGCTGTCACTCCCTAATCTGCGTGCTCACACTACTCAATTTGCTGGTACACCTCACCTTTCCACAGGTAATAAATATAGACCTTAACAAAAGCATTGTTTGCCCGCCTAACCATCTCTGCACACTATTTTTGACTAACTCATTCTATAAATAGATAGGATACATGTTCTACTCTTTTAAGTTTTTCATGCTATACAAACTCACATTCAGTACGGCCCAGACACTAGTATCTTTCCTTCACTCTCGACTTGTTATGAGAGCCGCCACACCCATGCTAAAAATACTTCTCCTTTAAATCTCTCTTCGCTGAGAAAACCACCAACTATTTCCAGCCTCCTAAATGTTTTGGAATTTGTCATCCTAAAAACTCATAAAGAGCAATTACTTGCCCTCGGTTTCCCTAGTGAAGTCACTCATTTGGACTCAAAAAGTATATAGTTTCTATTGAAGATGCTTATCCCACATCAGAAGTTGAAATATGTGAGCCTAGTCTTACATTAGATAATGATATACCTCCTATTGCCTATGAGTTTAAGGATAGGTCTTCTTGCTTTAATAGTTCCATTACTACAAAAACAACAATGCCCTCTAAAGTCATCATTGTGGAAGGAATGAAGCAGAGGAACCTAAACTTTGAGTCCTAGGTTCGAATTGACAGCTTAGTGAACCCATGGGTCATTAATACATTGCTTGAAGAGGCTTTAGGACATGTATTTGAATTGGAGACTTCTACAAAATTTTGGGAAGCTTTGGTTAAGCCATTTGCACAAAAATCCAAGGCTAGGGAGTTTGACCTTCCCTTCCCCATCCACCACCTCCAAAAAGGGACCAAGTCACTAGTTGTGTAGCTTGTGAATTTCAGGGCCTGCTCAATCACTTAAGCTCGATAGGTTGACCTCTCAATGACTTTCCAAAGACATTCTCTCTCTTCAAAGGCCTAGGATGTGAATATGAGACCTTCTACATAGTGATGTGCAAGACCTCGGTTCCCCTTTGCATTTGACGTTTTGTCCTAGCTACAAACATATGAAATCCGGCTAAATTGGTGTATAACCTCAAAGAATATGAACACTACCTTTATTGCACAACGAAACATAGAGAGATAGGAATGGCAGTCGTGGATGTGGAACGTCTGCCACATTCACTTCTTCAGGAAAGGTATCTCTCCCTCACCTATATCAAGTGAGATCAGGAGTAAGACTAGCAACAATAAAGCTTAATTACCTCACCAGCTCCAAACTAGAACACTAAATAGACGACTAACCGCAACCCAATGACATGTCCAAGTTTCTTTAAGAGGGATCACACAACCTTACAATGCTTTTGAAGGTTTGATCTAAGCTATCAATCTACGAAAGTCCCAAAGGCCCTCATCGCGCTACAAATTTTAGACCTAACAAAAGATGAATGGATCCCCAATACCTACACAACATCACACATGGTCACCTTAGAGAGTAAGCTTCATATCACTCACCTCCCTATTATAGCACTGATAGCATTTAGGTTGGCGACAAGGAACATGTTCCCATAACATATTAAGAATACTTCCTTACAAAAATAACTTCTCCCTTTGAAGCCCATTAAGCTTGCCCCAAATGTGAAAAAGAATCTCTTATTAATCTCAAAGCTTGCCACTTACTATCCATACTTTGTTAAGTTTTAAAAAAAGGTACTCCTTTGTTAAGAAGTTGGCGAGCAAGGAAATCCTGCTAAAAGGGTTTAGAAAAGGTGATTTGTATATACTACCTTTCAGTTGAAATCAAGTCTATTATTCTCACCAACAACAGGAGATTGATAATGACATGTGGCATCATTTGTTAGGCCATCCCCATTTAGTTATTTTGAAGACATTACTTGGACAATGTCGATCATGGTGGAAAGGGACAATGAAAACGTTTGTTCAAGTTGCTGAATATGTAGAAGTCATCGGTTACCTTTTGTTTCTTATCAAAACAAGTCAATAATTCCACTTGCAAGGTGCATGGTAACGTTTGAGGTCCTTCATCTATTCCTTCGTGTCAAGACTTTTGGTTTTATGTAATGTCGAGGATTGCACATGATTCATATGTTTTTACCCTATATAAAAATAATAATAATAATAATAAGGCCTATGATAGATTCTTATTACATTTAAAAGTATGTTCCTTTACAAATCCTATATCTAGTAATGGTTAAGAGTTAATAGTAAAGAACTCTTTGAATATAAGGTCTCTCGCGGAATACTACAACAAATTTGTTGACCATATGCCTTCTAACAAACTAGCTTAGCAAAATGTAAGCTCCACCATATTGTTAAGTTAGGAAGGGCCATGATGACTCAAACTAGCACCCCTCAAAATGGTTTTCTTATAAATCACATGCCTTCTCTTGTGCTAGATAACAAGCCTCCCTTTAAGATGCTTTACAATAAGGCACCTAATTGTTTTTTCTTATGCACCTTTAGTAGCAAGTGCTACTTTTCTCTTAAAGATAAACTGCATGAAAACTTCCCCTCATTTCTTTGCACGCATTTTTATGGGGTACAACACAAGGCATAAAGGCTATTAATGCTTTCATCTTTAAACTGACAAGATATGTGTATCTTAACAAGTTATTTTCAACGACAATGTGTTTCCATTTGCACCTCTAAGAATTAAAGTTACACCTTATGTGAACACCTCATCAACTCCACACCAACCACTAAGGATATAGTTAGTCGAACCCCCTAACTTGCTAATCCATCCCATCTCACATCACTTGTTGGCCCACATCAATCCTCAAACCATCTAATCGCTACCCATTTTCATTGACCCAATCTCAAACTACATTAAGCCAACTTTTAACTTAAAGACACCACTTAGCTCACTACATGAGACCATGATCTACAACCCAGTGCTAGATTGGACTAGTGGGACCCATCAATACCTAGAAGAGCACCTTTTGACCAAGTTAACAAATATAATTTTCTCTTCATCCTTAAATACAAGTTGTCCTTCATCCTTAAGCTCACTTGCTTCTTTAACTCCCACAGCCAACTCTCCCTTACAGGCCTTTACATGAGCAAGACAAACCAAATTCCTTTTATTACAATTAGGATAGACCTAATGGTAACTAAAAGTTACTTTAGAACTAAAAGCCTAATCCAAGATACACCCATCATGTTATGCAATTTGTTTTACAAGTTCTTGTCTTGGTCACCTTTACTTTGAATCACCTTGATTGGCATTTGGCCATGGAAGCTAAGATGTCAACACTCTAGCAAAGTCAAAGTTGGACCTTGGTCCCCCATCACACTTTGATGAATATTCAAACTAAAGCTAAACTTTGATAGGTCTTTGGATCAGCATAAGGTAAGATTAGTTACCAAAGGCTCTCATGAAGAGCCCTAACTAGATTTCTTGGGAACTTTCAATTTGTTGTTTGGCCAATAAAAATTCAATTTATTATCATCATTGTTGCTATTTGATTTTGGTCTTTACATTTGTATAATATTAGTTTAGTCTCAACAATATTACAATGTTTACATCTTGTGGTTTCATTAGTGGATTAGTTTTTACTGAATACCTAAACCAAATCTAAACTTTGACAAGTCTTTGGATCAGCTTAAAGCAAGATTAGTTGTCAAAGGCTTCTACCAGAAGCCTTAGCTAGATTTTTTGGAACTTCCAATTTGTTGTTTGGCCAATAAAAATTCAATTAGTTCTCACCACTGTTGCTATTTGACAGTGGTTTATGCATCTATGTAACATTAGTTTGGTCTCAACAATATTGTAATGTTTACACCTAGTGGTCTCATTCTAAAATGGGAAATAAATGATGGAAGGTAGAGTACTCAAATTTGATAGGATAGATTCTAGTATTATACATATCTACAACTACAGTGGATCAAGTGAGATTAGTTTCATCATAAAATGGTGCATCTTTTGTTCCTAAACATTGGCACATATCAATTCCCATCCACACTAAACATATTAGAGCTCAACTTAGGCACCCATAAAGTATACCTAACAATTTTTTCACCTTTCAATGTTTGGATCGTTATGTTTCCTCTCCCTACAACCTCAGTGAAGTCACCATTCCCTAACTTTACTTTCATCTTAGCTGGCCTATCTAGATAGAAATAGATTTGTTCTTCTTACACCACATGACTAGTATAACCACTATCTAAATATCACATATTAGCATCATTGGAAATACCAATGCAAGAGGCATAGAAAAAAAAATAAGTTTGAATTAGTTTCCTTCTAAGAGGTTTGATTATTGGGATTCTCTCAATCTAAAACTCTTTTCAAGTTGTCCAAACTTAGAACAATGTTTGCATTGAAGCTTATCTCTCATCAAGCAAAATTTCTCAAGATTGGTGTTCTTACACATCTCGTAAGGAGGGTAGCATCCTTTGTTGTCTAGTTTTGACTCTAGTTCTTTCCAATGTTCATCAAATTTTGATTCTAGTAAGAGCTTGACTCAATGGGAACTAGCTCATTATTCTTAGTGGTTTTTCTCTCAAAAGCCTCAAGAGAACCCATTAACTCACCAACTAGCATTGTAGTAAAATTAACCAAAGATATGACAATAGAATAAAATTTCTCAATTAGAATTATGAGGATTTTTTCAACAACTCTCCTATTAGGCATTTTCTAACTTAGGGACCAAATTTGATTGACTATAACATTGATTCTGCAATAATAGTTGACGACAATTTAATTTTCTTCATCTTAAGCAACTCAAGATCTTTTTCAAGAGGTTGTTTACATACATAGTGTACCTTAAGGATGCCAAGGAGCTCGTTCTTCAACAACACCTAAGCCTCATGCATTGTAGTTACATGAGCAATCCTTTCAAATGTGTCCTCTACCATTGATAGCTAAGGAACCATCAAACTTTAACTCATGGTCTTGGTCCCTTCTATGTCTTTCTCTTTCAGAAGGAGACAACTACTTATTTGTTACTATAGGAAAACTCTTGTCAACCAGGTCTCAAACTCCCTAGACTTTAAAGTAAGTAGTCCATATGGATAAACCAATAGAGATAGTTTTTCTATTAAATATTGGTAGGGAAAGATGGGAATTCGAAAATAGTTGACTCGAAAGGAAGATAATGATGATAACAAAGTGAGTAAGGAAGCCATGTTACTTGAAACCTTGAATATATGTTGGTCAAGCTATAGCGAAATTACCTCTCTAATACCTGATGAGTTCCTTTGTAGGGCTAGTGTGTGAAAATCAAGGATTTTAAGATTAAAATAGATGAGCTAAGAAAATTTTTATTGAAAGTATATCTGTTGTGATATGTGGATGTTGTGGGCCTTCATGTGTGCATGCCTGTGGGGCTTTTTCTTTTCTTTTCTTTTAAATGTTCTTTTCTTGTATGCTGAACAGCCTATTCTTTATTTTTTGTGCTCTACTTAAGTTTAAAGATGAACTTATTTTTTTTGCTAATGGTGAATAGATTTTCAAGCCTGCGACCGTTCCACAATTTCCTTGCATTTCATCCTTCACGCTTTCTTGTTTGCTTTTGTTCCACAGTTGGTTGTACTCAATTGACCATTTTTCAAATTACTCTTGCAATTCTAACATGTCATCGGAGTGGGATTGCACTGAGAAATCATTA